>OX463228.1:33339576-34539576 GCA_949820135.1 Sylvilagus floridanus | reverse complement strand
CTGGCCTCAGAATCAGCCCTTAAGGCATTCAGATCTGGCTCAAGAGCCCATGAGAATATTCTAGGCATGGAAAGCCAAGACACACTGGGAAAAAAAGAAGACCTAAATGAAAGATCTCTGTGAGTGAGATCCCAGTGGAACGAATGGGGCCATCAAAGAAGGAGGTACCTTTCTCTGAAGGGAGGAGAGAACCTCCACTTTGACTATGACCCTGTTGGAATAAGATCGAAGTCGGCGAACCATAAAGGCTTCCATAGCTTCGGCAACTCATGACTAGAGCCGAGGGAGATTACTGATGCCATAAACAAGAGTGTCAAATTGTTAAATCAACTTCAGGAGTCACTGTGTACTTACGTCTCATGTGGGATCTGTCCTTAATGTGTTATCCAATGTGAAGTAATGCTATAACTAGTACTGAAACAGTATTTTTACACTTTGTGTTTCTGTGTGGGTGCAAACTGACGAAATCTTTACTTAGTATATACTGAATCAATCTTCTGTATATAGATAATTAAAAATGAAAAAAAATCTTGGTGTTAAATTGGAAATTGCATAGAAAATTAATCAATTTAAAAAAATATCATGTAGGATCTCTGTCCTTAATGTGCTATACATTGTGAATTAATACTATAACTAGTACTCCAACAGTATTTTTCACTTTGTGTTGCTATATGAGGACAAACTGTTGAAATCTTTACTTAATATATAGTAAACTGATCTTCTGTATATAAAGAGAATTGAAAATGAATCTTGATGTGAAGCAAGCGGAGAGGGAGTGGGAAAGGGGAGGGTTGCGGGTGGGCGGGAAGTTATGGGGGGGAATGCCATTGTCATCTATAAGCTATATTTTGGAAATTTATATTCTTTAAATAAAAACGTTATAAAAAAAAAGATTTCTCTTGGGGATATGAAATGTTTCATTCACCTTTGTCTCTCCAGAACCTATCATGGCCTAGTGCATATTTTTGAAGATTTATTTAGGTAGTTGGCTATTCAACAGTTCAACAGGCAGAGTGACAGAAGGAGAGAGAGAAAGAGATAGAGAAAGAATCTTGCAACTGCATTGTGTATTTACCAAATGTTGGATGAATGCCTACTACAAAAAAACAAAAAAGAGGTCTATGCACGGCATTGAGGAGACGCAAAGAGAATAAGAAGATAAATAGAAAATCCTAACATGAGTGACAATCCTGAAACCTATTAATTATATTAATGGGTAGCTATAAATCTTCTATGATAAATTCCTGGAGGAACCCCTTCAAAAATGATATCTTCCCATATGCAAAATGTTACTAAATGAGAGACCAGTGCTTGGTGTAGTGGGTACAGCTGCTGCCTGCAGTGCCAGTATCCCACATGGACACCAGTTCGAGTCCCAGCTGTTCCACTTCTGATCCAGCTCCTCGTTAATGTGCCTGGGAAAGCAGCAGAAGATGGCCCAAGTGCTTGGGTCCCTGCACCCACGTGGAAGACCAGGAAGATGCTCCTGGCTTTGGATCAGGCCAACTCCAGCTGTTGCAGCCATCTGGGGAGTGAACTAGCAGAGAGAAGACCTCTCTCTTTCTGTCTCTGCCTCTGCCTCTCTGTAACTCTGCCTTTCAAATAAATAAATATATTTTTTTTAAAAAAGTTACTAAATGAAAGTCTATCATGAAAGGTTTATTTGTTCTGATTATTATATAGTGATCTAATGTAAATGAAGATCTATATTGTAAGTGTCACTGATTTTTTTATGCCTATGATCTTGGCTCAAATGTCACTTTTATTCAGCAATATCCTCCACTTGGGAGCTCACAATGGGATAGACAAATGGATAAATAAAAATCCAGAGTAAGGAGGAAAGGTAAGGAGACCAAAATAAATATAACAACATCAAAAAAAAAAACCAAAATAGAAAACATATCTAGTAGATATATACAAAGATCTTGGATTAGTTACATGTAGAGTACACAAAATGCCATAGGTAGTAAAATTTTCTTTAGGATGTCTTTCAATAGAAGATGGATTTGGAGTTTATTTTAAAAGCCTGGAGAAACACAAAATGGTAGAAGGCAATGCATGGACCATGCCCCATGGTGTTTTCCTTTGACTCATGAGTATCTTTAAAAATAGCCTGATGGACCACACGCCCCAGGAACTAGATGTTCATAGCTAATTATCCAAAGACTTGAAGAAGCCAAGCTGTGCAAAGTCAATTCAACTTTGCTTAGTACAGCCTGAAGCTACTTTAGTTAAACCTTAGTCATAGTGTTCCTAATGAAAGGGGCAAAACAGAGTAAAAACTGCAAATCCAATTCAATATAAGTGAATAAATTCTAATAGGTAAAGCCACACAACAGACAATAATGGAGATGATCAGTATTATTCTTTCATTAGAAGTCCAGACTGAAAAGTTTGTTTTATATTTACTTTGAAGATAAAACTCATTTGTGATTTAAATTTATAACTTACATTGATGCTACTTTTTGTTCATAAAGAAAATTACTATTTCTAATTGATCAGAAAATAAACTAAAATGTCAAAAAACCAATATTTTCAGTGATTTTACTATCATAAAATGAAGACATGAAAAGTGCTCACAACATACCATTGAGTGAAAAATGATGTAAAAAGGTCAAAAACATTGATGCATCCCCACAAACTAAATTTTGCTGCTAGATCTAGTGAATGCACATCCTGTCAACTATAGAGAGCAACACTGAACCTTCCCAAAGTGGCATAACTCCATGCCTACCAGCCATCAACAGCAGGCTGATTACTGGATTCTTTCATCGTAGAAGTGTCAAAAATTCATCTTTACTAGAAAAGATGTGATCTGGTTAGGCATTTACCTCCCTTGTTTCTAGTCCTTCTGCTTACTTGTAGAAATAGAGACAATCTTATTCAGCGTCGTATCCTTACAACATTAATTCTGACCAGGGAACTCATATCAACAAAGAGGTTTTGCAGTGGGCACAAGCCTTCAGCATTTACTACTCTTACCATGTAGCATACCACCCAGAGGTAGCTGACCTCATTCAACAGTGAAATGGTCTACTGTACACTCAGGTACAATACTAGAGAGATAAGTGTTCCTGAAAATTAGTGTTATGTAACAAAGGATGAGCCACATGCTCTGAATAAGTAATCAATATACAGTGTTATTTTCCTCACAGCCATAAAACCTAAGAGGAGTAAAGGGTGGAAGGAGGAATGTTTTCTCTCACTCTTGTACCTAACAATCCACTTGCTAATTTTTATACCATGTTTTTGGAAATTTTACACTTCATTGGTTAGACTCCCTTAGTTCTTAAGGATGGAATGTTGTCAGCAGGTGATATATCAAAATTTCTTTGAGTTGAAAGTTGAGACTGACTGACATCTGGTAATTTTGGCCCGGAAGGTTGAGCGCCATTCCAAGAAATCCTACTCTGAACATGTAAGTCCTGCTAACTCTCAAGTATGTGGAGCAAACGCCTTGTTGAGGAATGAGCTACAAGGGAGTTACCAAAATCCCTCTGGGGACATAGCATTTAACTGCCAGTGCAGAGCTATCCATTTCTTGCTGCCAGGATTTTGGAAATGCCTTCTATTGGAATAGCAAAACCATAGATTGAAGCAGTACAAATTACTCCGGTTCCACATGGAAGTCTATTGCTAAGTCTAAAGGCCCAGTTAGGCACATTGAGAAATTAGCATGAATATAAACATATTTGTATTAAGCCACTGAGATTTTGGTATTGTTTGTGACTACAATATGATCTAGTCTCTCCTGATCAATGTAGAAATCAGAATCAGTGCCAGGATAAAAATTGTGCTATCATAATAAATTTTAAATATGTGGTATTGGAGTAGTGGACAGGGATACAACCAAGAAGCAATTCAGTGTAGGAAGATCATGGCCTATGTAACACAATGGCAAATATTAAACAAGTGTTCCTGCAATGAATTTTGAGTAAATGGTTGAGGTATCTGTAGTTCTATGGTATAATATAAGAAAATAGGTATTTATCTCTGTGTGTTAATTTCTATATTGGTTTATCATATCTAATGAGAAATGTTTCAGAGAGGAGATGTTCTAATCTATTGCAGAAAAGAGAGTGCTTAGAGGGAATAACCTAGGTATATCTGTGAAGAGTTTAGCATATAAGTCTCAGAAACCCGATAGTTTAAGGATAAGATGTCTTTTGCCATCTACAAGCTTTCAGTTTAACTACTTGTCCAAAACCAGCAACAGATAAATTATTTTCCCTCAGATTTTATCATATCAAAGTGTTTTTTTGTTGCGCCTACTATTGTGCTTCTAGGTCTCACCATTCCCTGACTATTAAATATTGGTCAGTGTATTAGCCCTGGAAGACCTGATTTTGGTAAATCATTGGAATTCTAAGACGGAGAAATACCATTTCTCAGCGAGGTAGACTTATAACTTTGGACATCTTTCAGGCAATTCAAAGCTAAGAGTAAATAATAATTTCTTATAACTATCCCAGCCTTTGCTAAAAAGTAATTTTTAGAAGAATGTATGGGGGCTGGTGCTGTGGTACAGTAGGTTGATCCTCTGCCTGTGGTGCCAACACCCCATATGGGTGCCAGTTCTAGTCCCAGCTGCTCCTCTTCCAGTCCAGCTCTCTGCTGTGGCCTGGGAATTGGTTCAGGGACAATTCCATTGTACATCCTGAATAAACGATACAGCACCTTACATTAGGTATGTGCTCTTTGTGCCAACTATTTTGTTTTTGATTGTTGGACTCATAGTTAGAAGTCCAAAATAACAGAAATATTTGCATACACTGTCTTTTATACATACTAGAGTATTTTAAGACATCATTTAAAGATAGAATGAAAAGATAAGTCGATTCTGGTGCAATTTTTTAATAAATCTATGCTTACATTTTTATAATACATGTTTTTATGAACTTTTGAGGACACTTTAGAGTATCCCAGTTGGAAGAATACTAATGTATGTTAGGTAGCTCCATAAAAGGTGAGATAGTTTTAAGAATGAAAATTAACCAAATATCCTGTGGGCTTCCTCGCAAAGTGATGAGCCTCCTACAAATCGTTTCCACTTATTTGAATGTTATGCCAGACATGAGAAGGTTGAATTAACTGACTTCCCACTCCTAGATTTTATTATTATCAGGATCAAATGATACTTAAGAGTACACAGAACCAATCTCATGTTATTTTGTTTCATTTTTACATTTTAGAAACAAAAGCTGTGTGATAGGAAATATCCACTAACTTTTACTATTCATCTAATTGCCCATCCAAATTTTTCGAGAGCTTTGTATGTCTTACTCAGTACACCAGGTACTGGGAGAAATTAAGCTTAGAAAGTAGATGTGGTCGGCACCATGGCTCAACAGGCTAATCCTCCGCCTTGCGGCGCCGGCACACCGGGTTCTAGTCCCGGTCGGGGCACCGGATTCTGTCCCGTTTGCCCCTCTTCCAGGCCAGCCCTCTGCTGTGGCCCAGGAGTGCAGTGGAGGATGGTCCAGGTGCTTGGGCCCTGCACCCCATGGGGAGACCAGGAAAAGCACCTGGCTCCTGGCTCCTGCCATCGGATGAGCGCGGTGCGCCGGCCGCAGCGCGCCGACCGCGGTGGCCATTGGAGGGTGAACCAACGGCAAAAGAAGACCTTTCTCTCTGTCTCTCTCTCTCACTGTCCACTCTGCCTGTAAAAAAAAAAAAAAAAAAAAAAAAAAATAGATGTAGTCCATGTGGTCACAGTCACAGAATAAAGAAGACAGTCCATGGCCTCTTGGAAATTTCCACTCCTCCACACTACCTTTCCTGCTTAAAGTCCCTCATTTGAAATGGGCCATAAACCAACATAATTTTTCAAAGATAATTGAATAGGATAAATCACTGGCAATTTAATGTAAATCAAGTTAGATTCAGTAATTAACTCACACATGTCACATTTTATATACTAGGATATAAATCACTTATACCCTGTCGTCACGTTTCAAAGAATTAGCTGGTACATGGTGATGGGCCCAGCAGTTAAGACTCGTGTGCCCCATATCAGAGTTTTTGGATTCAAGTCTCTGATTCACTCCTGATTCCAGCTTCCTACCAATGCAGACCCTGGGATACAGCAAGTGATGAGGGCTCTATTGCTTGAGTCCCTGCCACCCATGTAAGAGATCTGGATTGAGTCAGCAACTCCTGGTTGTTCAACTGCAAGCATTTAGAGAGTGACCTGGTATAGAGAGCTCTTGTAGTCTCTGCCTCTCAAATAAAAATAAAATTAAAAAAACTAACTTTCATTAAAATAAAATAAAAAGCTGGCTGAGCCTACATGCACAACTTCCTCCGAACTGCATCCTACCTGTACAGAAATGTTCTTTTTCCAGTCCTGGGGAAAACAGAAGGCATAGCAACATAAATTTAGCTTGCACTGTTCAGAACGCAGCATGCCTAAGCCCAATGCACTTTATATTTGCAAAGTATTCAAATGCCTTGACAAGGAGAGTCAGTTAGGAAGGAAGGACTGCCTGCAGAATTAAGAGCATGAGTGTAGCTGTGTATTTTTCTTTCAGTTGGTTAACTGAAAATCAATTTCCTATTTTAAAAGCAGACCCATCAAAGGCAAGTGTCCAATTTTAAGCTAAGCTCTACAATATTCTTTTCAATAAAATGTCTTTCTGCCTCTTTCTTTTTTCTCATTTCAATGTCCTGTTACATATTTCCAAAAGCCTTGCTTTCAAACTTGGTGTGTGCTGTGATTGTGGGGAATAAAAAGCTCTGAAAGACCACAAAGGAAAGTATCACTTGCCTCCATCTCTGAGGAGAGGGCCCTTTGAATTAAGACTGATTCCACCTGCGAAGCCTCATCGAGCCTGCATTGATAATGCCTTCGTGTTGTGGGTTTTCTTGCTTTATTTCCTCTTGCATTCTTCTTCACTTCAGGATATACTGTGGGCCATTATCCGATTTCCATAGCAGCATGCGTGATTACTAAAACGCTGTGAAAGAGAAACTAAATCTTTAAAAAACGTATTCATGGAAGGCTCCTAAGAATCATATGCCAATATTCTTTGCTGATTATTGGAATTCAAAGCCCAATGTTGGAAATATCCAAAGGAATTTAACTTTCCTCACACGGGTTTATTTTTCTCAAATGCTTAGAGCTCTTGTGATTGAGAGGTTTTCATTTATTTTCTTATTTCATGCTTATATCTTTAGTTACATCCATAGTGTGGCCTAGCGAAAGAACACCTGACAAAGACACGTAACTTTTTCTTTTAATTTGCCTAACTGCTCTTGGAACAGGCGTTGAGACTCGTGGTTAAGATGCCCGTGACCCACACCGGAATGTTTGGTTTTGACTCCCAGCTAAGGTCCTGACTCCAGCTTCCCACTCTGTAGACCCTGGGAAGCAATGGTGATGGTTCAGGAATTGGGTTCCTTCCACTTCCATGGGTTTTATTCTTGAGTCTTTGCTTCAGTTGCAGCCCGGCCACGAACATTGAGAACATTAGGAGTCAGACAACAGGGGTTCTGACTGTCTCTCTGCTCCTCAAATTAGCACTGAATAAAAAAAAAACTATATAAACTAAGAATTATTCATTCTCTAAAATCTTTTTCTAGACCTCAACTTTGCAAGGCACATTGTCCTTTGACCTAAGGAAATGTAAAAAGAGGTTCTGAACAATCTATGACTTAGACAAACTGACAGTAGTAAGTCAGCATTAAAAATAAAATAAAAAAAAGTATGTAACTGGAAAAAGACAATGCCTGAAATGGAAATGCTTCCTACAGTGAGGTTGGATGCAAGAAAGTAACACCAATGTTCTTCTCAGACTAGCAGGGCAGATCATTTAAGCAACAGCTTTTTGCACTGTGTATATTATTTACACAAATCAGGGAAAACATATGATATTTGTCCTTTTGGAACTGGCTTATTTCACTAAGCATGATTACAGGTTGCATCTACTTTGTTGCAAAAGACAGGATTTTATTATTTTTTATGTAATGTATATGAGCAAAATTGACATTTTGAGATTTGATTATTTTTTTACAGCTCTTGTCTATACTCTTGAGGAACAGTGTTTTTTGTACTTACTACCTGTTGAATGCTTTATTTAGTGGAGGGTTAATTTTGTGATTATACAATAAACAAAGTATGTCATTGTAAAACTTAAAAGAAAAATAAAAAAGGAAGGAAAAGGGAGAGTGGGAGGGAGGATAGAGTGAAAAGTATAATTTTGCTCTTAAATCTGTATATATGAAAATGAAATACATGAAATTTTATCACCTTACATAAACAAAACTTTAAAAAAACTTAGTTGCAAGTGGTGTTTATTAGGCACCTACAATTTGCCAGTTACAGGTGTTGGCATGCTGTGGGCACAGAGAAGTGCATATATATACTTTATTTCTTGTTAATAACTATATTATACTCTATGCTATAAAGAAGTGGATATGAGTATAAAATCCTGTAAGAAGAAACAGATATTAAAGCACATACAACATCCCAAATGTACATCAACTTTTAAATGGATAGACAAAATGCATTAAATGTGTACTACAGAATATCTATTCAAAGGATATGTTCAGCAATAAAAGGAACCAAGTCCTGAAATGTACAATATGAATAAACCTTAAAACTAGAATTCCTCTCCCGAAAGCAAGCCACTAAGCCAAGAAAAGTTATTCTCTGACCTTCTCCATCTTTTCTATATGAACCATGGTCATAAAGGAATTATCAGACCAACTTTGAAAGCATGTCATGAGACACTCAGACCCAGAAGCCAAGAAATCCTGAACACACAGGCATTGCTGCACCTGCCCCCATCAATCCATTTCCATTAGAGCACATTCTTTTTGTCATTCATGCTGCTCTGTTACTGTCTACCTCTCCCATCAGATTTATCAAAAGTACAATTTTCCCTCCTGGGTTTTGAGGTCTCCATTTGTAAAGGCATACTTATCACATTAAAGTCTGATTAAATGTGTTTGCTAGGTTTTCCCTTGTTAATGAATCCATCTTTGTCATAGGGGTGTCAGAAATGACCATTACAATGGTTGAAAAATGGTATCACTTCTTTTCCCTACAAGATTAACACTGATATCAGTGGACTAAATAAAACAGAGTACTCTCCCTAACGTCGATAAGCCTCACCCAATGAGGTTAAGACCTGAATAGACCAGAGTTTCGCCTCACTCTAAATATGCAGAGAATTCTTCCTGCCTGATGACTTTCACGCTCGAATACTGGATTTTTTTCCCTGTTTTTGATTCAGACGTCAGTTCTCCTTTTGACCTGAGTGTGCCCGTCTTTGGGCTGGCATGGCACCATAATCTCTCCTGGTTATCAAACTTCTGGAATCAGATTGGAACCAGATCATAGGGTCTCCTGGGTCTTCAACTTTCCAATGAACTCTGAAGACCTTTAGCTTTGTCAGCCGCTAAAATCCTGTGAGCCAGTTCCTTAAACATGAATAATTCTATACATGGATGGATATAGGTAGATGGTATTGGTTCTGTTTCTCTGGAGAATCCTGAATATTATAGCCAGTATTTGAAAAAATGGTAAATTTGGGGGAGGGTATTTAGCCTAGCAGTTAAGATAGCCGTATCCCATGTTGGATTACTTGGGTTAGATTCTAAGCTCTGGGATTTGACTCAAGCTTACTGGTAATGCAGACCCTGGGAAGTAGTGGTAATAGCACAAATAGTTGGATCCTTGCCACCCCATGGAGACCTGGATTGAGTTCTGGGATCCTGCCTCACCCTGGCCCAGATTCTGCTATTGTGGGCATTTGGAGAGTGAACCAGAAGATGGAAAATTCATTCTTTCTCTCTTTCTCTCTCTCCTTGCTCTCACTCTCTCTGCCCAACTCATTCTCTTTAAGAAAGAAAGAAAGAAACAAACAGGTAGGCTTGGCCAGACCTCTCCCTGTTAACAATCGATGTTTTTTGAATCTCTTTTTAAAAAGAAAAAGTAAAATTGAAGTTACATTTTGAAGGATGTGTGCTTTTTAATTAATTAAGGAAGGGTCAGGAAGTTAGTTACAAGTAGAAGGAATAGTGTCAACAAAAAGTACGTAGAACTGTGTGTTATCTGCATTAGGGTCACTTAGCTGAAGCCTGTGACTTCTGTCTTTTCTGTGCTTTTCACAGCTCTGCGTCACCCATCCCACGTTTCTAGTTGCTGTTTCTACTATGATGCCTGTTGTGATCTTCTCTTTCATCTTTATCTACAATTTCAACTTTTCTTTTGAAATTCAAACTTATAAATTCAACAGCCTACCTTAACTTACCATCTGGATGTCTAGCAGATATCTCAATCTGTGCATCGACCAGAATTTTTTATTCCATCTTCCCCCGCACCATATTGGCATTTCTCCCAAAATTCTCCTTCTTAATAAGTGTCACTAACATTCATTTAGTGTCATAGGCCAAATTCTGGCATTGTCTTTAATTCCTCACACATCACATCTTACTCATCAGTAAGTCCTTTTGGTTCAACTTTCCCAATAAACATACTGCCTGATAACTTCTCAATACCACTTCTAACAACCCTAGTGTAAGAAACAATCTGATATTTTTTCCTGAATTATTTCAATATCTGCATACCCAGTTTACATTTTTCTACTTTTGCTTCTTAACGTTTTATTTTTCAAAAGGTAAACGGAATGATCTTTATTATTAAAATTATTTATGTACTTGAACGCTAAAGAGACAGATGTCATACAAATATTCCATCTGCTTCCTCACTCCCCAAATCCCTGCAGAAGCCAGGGGTTGCCCAGGTTAAGATCAAGAGCCTGGAAAGCAATTCGGGTCTTCTACATAAGTGTCAGGGATATAATTTCTTTAGCCAATATCTGCTGCCTCATGGGGTGTATATTCTCAAGAACCTGGAATTAGGAGTGGAGTAGGGACTCTGATTTGGGAAGGTGGCATCCAAAGTCACATTTTGACTGCTATGCCAAATGCCCACTGCTAGAATGATCTTTTAAAATGTAAATCACATCCTATCATACACTTCCTCAAAATTCCTCCTGTGGCAGACTCTTCAGACTCTGACAACACTCCCACCAATCGTCTTCATACTCTTGTATGAATGCCCCCTGCCCCAGGTCTACCCGGTTTTGATCTGTATGACCAATAAAGTATACCTGATGACATGTCATTTTCAATAATGTTATAAGACTGTGGTCCCCTAAGGTATTTCTCTGCTTCTATCTCTTTATTAATGGAAGTTTTTAAAAATGTGATTTTAAGCTGCTACATTTGGAGCAATTTTTTCACACAGCAGTAGATAACTAGCTTCCAAAATAAATTGAAAACTAAGGCCTGTAAATTATCTGTTGGATAAATAAAATGTTTAAAAAAGTTGCATTGTGTTTGTCATCTCATATTTTCATTTCTGATGGCTTTTTCTTATTTTTAGAGAATGAGGAGTCATTTTGAATTAATGGCTGAAACAAATAAAATTCAAATTACTATGTCAGGAGTATTTTAAAAGTAGTTATGGACTAATTGTCTAGTTATTTATGAAATATATGTCAGAGAAGTATAAGTTTGAAATGAGAAACCTAAGAAGCCACATTTTCGAATGAGCAGTAGGCAAGAGTGATAGTCTCTGGCTCTACATTTAGTCATGTGCTTCTTCCTTCCATTACCAAATGTATGTGAAGAAGTATTCAGAGCAACACATGGGAGATCAAGTAGAAACCTAGGCATAATCTATACATTTGAAGTAGACAGAAGTAAGAAGACAAGTTAATTTTGAAACATCACAAAAATACAATTATGGCAATAATGAGTTATTCAATAAAAAGATTAAGTTTTAATAAACTCAAAGCCATACAAGGACACCAAATTATTTTAATTATAGGATATGATTTTTAATATAAGCAACACTTTGTCATCATAGAAAAATCAGCATTTGGTTATTTTTCCATGTACTTACTTTATAATTCAGTAATTGGATTACAGGTAGTGGTTTAGAGAGGAACTGTTGACTTTTGGAGTTTGGGGCTTCTGAGCCCTGAGTCCAGCAATATGTATATGAGAAGAAATACAAGCTGCATGGGAGCATGTAGGAGTTGGAGGCAACCACTCTGAAGACGCTACTATTGTGAGGCAAATATAAAGTATATTATTCTAAAGATGAGGCAGCAACCAGTTAAAAATTTATAGCAGAGCATTGTGGACACGGGGAACATTGGCAAGCAAGAGAAACATGGGAATAGTCAGCTTATTAGAGCTACACAATAATAAAGAGTGATATTGACAGATGAAGCCTGAACCTGATACACAAGAACCAAATACATTAGCAGGGATACACAGTAAGCTTTGAAGAAGTTGCATTTTATTCTGAGGCCAATGGGGAATCTCCTCAATAATAGAGAAACATAATTAGATTTGTGTTTTAGGAAAATGACACTTGCTACATTGTGCTAAGACAGTGTTAAAGGACAAGAAGATGTAAGGAGCAGTTACATTGCATGGATCCAGAAGGCAATACATGATACTTGTCTTGTAGTAGCAAAAAGTTTGGAAAAAATGGACAAATAGCTGTAAATGAGAAAATTTAGTGATTTACTAGAATTGGGGTGAGGGAGGCTGGGCAGGAATTTTCAATGATGTCCGTATTTCTCATTCACACAATTTGGAAAATATTCCCAAGATTGAAAGCACAGGAGGGTGCACAGAATTTAATTAGTATATAGACTTCTCTGGTTATCAAATGAAATTACGTGAAAGTAGTTATCAAATCACTGCTTTCCAAAGTGTGTGCCCAAGTTCATAGAACTATCTTAACAGTTAACAAGAGGAGGGGTAGAAGCAAGAATGGAAAGACACAGCTGGAAGCCACTGCATGACTTATAAGATAACTTCTGCAACAATATCTTCTCAAAGATTGGACATATTTTTAGTTTTTGTTAAATAATATTTATGCATAATAACTATACAAATGTATATGAGAATATTAAGGTGACAAGTGAACACCATAAATACAACACCAATCTCTAGAATTAAAATGTAATAAGTTACTTTCACATGTATTTCATTGTTTGCTACTTTCCATATGTAATCTACTTCTATCTTCCTAAAAGCTAAAGACTATCCAGAATCTGTCATCCTCTCATTTTTATTCATGGTGTTTCCACATATATCATATTACATACTTATTTTGATGCTTATAAAACTGATATCATACTCTATTGATATTCTAAAAATTTCTTACTTTATTATAATTATTAGTTTTATTTATGAAACTGAATATAGATATGTCATTCATTTTCTCTGGTTTGCATTTTATATTATGTTAATCTATCAACCTTTTTTCATACATCTCCAGGAGTTCTTTCTATTATTTTCCTTTCATAAAAAAATCTAATTACGAACAACCTTCAACATCCCTCTAGATACTCAAGAACAGAAATTACTCACACACTGAGCCAAGGTGTTTTCAAATGTTTTAACTTAGGCCGGCGCCGTGGCTCAACAGGCTAATCCTCTGCCTTGCGGCGCCGGCACACCGGGTTCTAGTCCCGGTCGGGGTGCCGGATTCTGTCCCGGTTGCCCCTCTTCCAGGCCAGCCCTCTGCTGTGGCCCAGGAGTGCAGTGGAGGATGGCCCAGGTGCTTGGGCCCTGCACCCCATGGGGAGACCAGGAAAAGCACCTGGCTCCTGGCTCCTGCCATCGGACGAGCGCGGTGCGTCGGCTGCAGCGCGCCGACCGCGGCGGCCATTGGAGGGTGAACCAACGGCAAAGGAAGACCTTTCTCTCTGTCTCTCTCTCTCACTGTCCACTCTGCCTGTAAAAAAAAAAAAAAAAAAAAAAATGTTTTAACTTTACAACATGGTGAGAAATTATTTCCAATGCTAGTTAGACTGATGCTTTGATGTCCCAAGAACTTTACAGGAGAGATAACTGGGATTTATAGATTCAAGAGTTGATATTTCAGGTAAGTGTGGATTTGTTTATGCAAACAATTATGTAGACACAAATATGTCAAACTGCAACATGGAAGAATTTTCTGGATTGAGGTCAAGATATCATAAAAGCAAAAATAAAGAACTGGTCATTGCAGTGATTGGACTATAAATATAAACCAAAACTAATCATCAGAATAGCATGCAAGACTAAAGGAAGTCAGTAACTGCCAGTTCTTTCTTTTCTTTTTAAAGGAATCCATTTTCTGGAGGAAAGGGCAAGAACTGAATAGCAGGTCTGCAATGATTAGCAAATAAGCATGGAGCAACTGGGAAGACAGAGCAGTACCTCCAGCTAAAATGTGCTCTCAAGGAGGTTATCGACCCAGAAAGCAGGATGTTGTCTGATAAAGAGCACAGAGGGCTCTAAGCTAAAGTCAGTTGTGAGAGGTCTGAAATATAAGCAGGCCCCAGCTCTGTTTTGTTGCTTTAGGATAGAGTCCCATTTACACTGCCTTTGACCTTGTGAGAACATTGTCAGTGGCCTCAAAGCAAAAGGAATAATGCTCCTTTCGGAACTGAAGCCAAGAGTAATGCTTCAATAAAGACTGAGAGCCAACTCTGCACCAAGGCTGTACCCCAGAGTTGTGTCATTTGGTCCCACTTACAGCAGACAGTCCCCAGAAAACACAATCTCGAGCGGCATGTGTGTTGAAACCCCAGCACCATTAAGGTAAGATTCCATTGCTTTTTAATTAACTCATTTAGCATAAGGACACTTACTTATTGAGAGTCCTTTGCTGATGAGTTGAACAATCACAAACAAAAATGAGCATGTTGAGAGAAGGATCAACTGTAATAAATTTCAGAGACCATTAATTTCCTATTTAGTCTTTACACATGTTTTTTATCTACTACTTACCCCCATTATGTTTGTGCATTTACACACATACACACACACAAACTTTCATCCCTTTCCTCTCAGCTTCCTCTCAGTTCCCGGTCATGATGCTAACTTCTTTACCTGTTTAAACAGAAGTCTAAGTACCTAGCTAATGTAGGTCAGCTTTTCCAATTACAACATGCTGTTTATTTCCCTCGGAACATGTATCAAATACTTCTACAGTCATGAGTCATTTAATGAGATACAATCTGAGACAGAGCTGTTAAGGCAATTTGCTGTTGTGTGAATATCATAGAGTTCTTCAAAGTCATAGCTTTGGTGGAATAGAATATTCCTCATTGGCAAGTAATAATCATCACTGATTTTCCAACTTAATAGTCTAAGTTGTGTTTAACTACATTTCCAGGTCAATCACTTGACAAGCTCTCTTAATGGCAACATTGGCAATTGATTTGCATGCTTGGGGCCATGGTAAGCAAAACAACACTAGATTAAATCAAATACAATAGAAAACTGTGCAATCAAGAGATACAGTAACAAAAGATGTAGGACGCTGCTGCTGGCATAATATAGCATCCCATTTTGCAGCAAACTTTTTTTAATAATTAGAAAGAGTGCATTAACAAATGATGATAAAAACTATAGCTTAATAAATACACATCCCAGTAGCAGTCATTTGCCATCATTATCAAGCATTCTATGCTGTGCAAAATTGTATGGCTATAGTTTTACAGAACAGGAAATGCTGCAGGTTTGTTTACACCAACATCACCACAAACATCGTTCTACAACATTATAACAGCTACTGCATCACCAGGCAGAAGGCATTTTTCAGCTCCATTATAATCTTATAGGACTACAATTGTATATGTAGTTTTTCATCAATCAGAATATTGGTATGTGGTGCATGACTGTTTACTTATCTCCTTGCCTGTCTTTCTAGGCTATTCAATATATTAATCATGTGCCTGATCAATAGAAAATAATCAATAAATATTTGTTGAATGAACAAATGAATGAGGAGTTAAAACATTTTCTGATTCTCTTTGGTCAATTACTCATCACAAAGCAAATTAAAAGATTTCACATACTGCAGGAAAAGCAGACACAAAGCAACCTTGGATATCTGAGTTGTTTGTAGCTACTTAATCTGATTTTCTTCCCCTTTTGAAGAAACCAGAAGCTCATTATATATGGAAACACATATCAGAGGTTATTTTGCTGTTTATGTAACATAGTGAATGCTGTTCTCTCAAGAGAGTTCCCATATTTCAGTATCACACAGAAAACTGCATTAGATATATAATGATTAGTATTATGTATTGCACAGATATTCGAATGATTAGATGACTACATAAATTAATGTAAAATTATGAGTGATATAATAATGCATAGAATTACGGGACTCTCCTTGGGCTATGAATCAAATAACCAAAATGCAAGCATGAAGATGATTCTTGCTCTCAATCTGGAAAGCTCTGGTTAATATTTATTAGGTAGGGAGTAGAGTCTCAGACAGGGAATTTAAATTAGCAAGCAGATGGTTTCTTTAATGTTGAAAGTATAGGTTAGAATTTTTTAGCCCAGTTAGCATCAGTCAGTCCCACAGCTCCATTCTCTAATGCAAGGGCACACATGAAATTGTGATATTTTGGCTACAAGTAGTACTTGGAGAAGCAGATGGTTTAGAGCAAAGTTATCCTGTTCATGGGAAAGACAACTTAAGAAGTTTCATTGCAGCCTGGGGACAGTTGTTTCTTGGTTGTTATCCTTCTATGAAGGGAATCAATGCTATAAAAATGGATTTGTGGGAATCACTGTTTTATTCTGTATGATAAAATAATTGTGGTAGGTTACAAAACCTTCGAGATGTTTTGGCAGGTTCATTAAAATCTCTCAGGAAGTCTAATACATTTTATTAAACCTGTTTGTTTATTTCTAAATTCTGTTGAAGGGCAGCATAAGTTATACCTCTACTTTGATTGTATTATACTTGCGGAAATGCATGGAATATAGTGTTAATATCTACATTACCATAATACTTGAAAATTATAATTTTTCATAATTTTTAATATTTTGTATGAATCACTCTATTTCAGACATTATTTGAGTGGTGTTTTTCATCTTAGTTAATCCTCATCCTTACCCTGTGAGGTAGAGACTATTATTATACCCACTTTTCAGAAGTATGTCATGTATCCAAAGTCACAACTAGTCACTATCTTTTTTCAAAATTCATGCTTTTAGATATTTTATTATTTAATTCAGTAACCTCAGCAATTAAAATTAATTAATACATTTAGCTTTTATTCAAAGCATTTCTTTTTTTTTTCCACAGACAGAGTGGATAGTGAGAGAGAAAGAGACAAGAGAAACGTCTTCCTTTGCCGTTGGTTCACCCTCCAATGGCCGCCGCGGCTGATGCGCTGCGGCTGGTGCACTATGCTGATCCGAAGCCAGGAGCCAGGTGCTTCTCCTGGTCTCCCACACAGGTGCAGGGCCCAAGCACTTGGGCCATCCTCCACTGTACTCCTGGGCCATAGCAGGGAGCTGGCCTGGAAGAGGGGCAACTGGGACAGAATCCACCGCCCTGACCGGGACTAGAACCCGGTATGCCAGCACCGCAAGGCAGAGGATTAACCTATTGAGCCGCGGCGCTGGCTTTTTTTTTTCTTTTCTTTTTTTCTTTTTTTTTTTTTTTTTTTGACAGGCAGAGTGGACAGTGAGAGAGAGAAAGAGTAAAAGGCAAAGCATTCTATTGTGAATTATATGCACTTGTGTAAATGCTTTATAGTTTTAGATAATGATAAATAAGAACTTACAGGGTCAACATTGTGACACAGTGGGTTAAAGTTAAAGCCTCCAGTACCTGCATCCTATATGGCCACCAGTCAGAGTCCCGGCTGCTCCATATCCCATCCAGTGCCCTGCTATGGTACCTGGGAAGGCAGCAGAGGATGACCCAAGTCCTTTGGTCCCTGCACCCAGGTGAGAGACCTGGAAGAAGATGCTAGCTCCTGGCTTCAGACCAGTCCAGCTGTGGCTGTTGCAGCCATTTGGGGAGTGAACTAGCAGATAGAATCTCTCTCTTTGTGTCTCTCCTTCTGTGTCTGTAACTCTGCCTTTCAAATAAATAAATAAATCTATAAAAAGAATAAGAACTTTTGGTTGTATCTTCATATGTGCCACAGTGCCTGAGAAATACCTCATGCTCAGTAATTGCTTGGACAGTTAGTGAGTGAATGATTATAGAAGAAATAACAGCATAAATGCCAAGCACTTCTAAGGAGGTGCTCAGTACCTCACAATTAGAAGTGCTCAGGCTGAAGCTGGGTAGCCACCTATCATGGATGATCCTGAAAGAATTACAAAATCTTTGGAGAAATTGTCTTGTGGAATTTGATGCCAATAGCTTATATAAAGTCAATTATATTTAACTGGTTTGTATAAGTACTGAGGAAGTTACATTCTTATCCCAAGGTTACTTTTGCTTTCCTAAAAAGCATGAATCAGAATCCAGAAGAAAAAAAAAAAAATCCATGCTACTCCCTCCCCTTTCACCACATGCAAATTTGCGGGAACCCTTTATTGTTAATGAAAGCCTTATTTCAGCAATGCATAATTCCCTACATTGCCTTGAAAAACAACCCTTCCATGGTCATTGTTTCTAACTAAATTATGCAGTACAGGTGTGTTGGAATAACCCAGGTACTCTTGGTAGAAAAAGCATTCTATCCTAGACCTACTGAAGCAGAATCTTTGTAAAATCTCCAAAACAGTTTTTAACCTTCTTTCCATGGGTTTAGGAGGGTCATTATAGTGTGAAAATTATCAGACCAGCCAGAAAGAAAAGTTTCAGACTACAACACACACACACACACACACACACACACATCTATTCTCTTCCATCAGAGTTTCCCACAGAAACAGAACCAATAGGATTGTGTGTCTAGATAGATAGAGACAGAGAAAGACAGAGATTTGCTTTTAGGAATTGGATCCCACAACTTTTGGAGCTGGCAAGTCTGAAACCTGTAGGACAGAACAGTGGACAGGAGACCGAAGAAAAATTTGACGTCACAGGTCAAATCCAAAAGCAATCTAGACATAGAGTTCCATCTTTGTTAGGGGACCTCACTTTCTCCATTAAGACATTAGGTGACTGGATGAGGCCCACCCCATCATGGAGGGTGATCTGTTTTACTCAAAAAGTACTGATTTAGATGTTAATTTCATCTAAAACAAAAACAAAAACAAAATACCTTCCCAGTGACATCTAGACTAACATTTGACCAAATAACTGAATACCAGAGAACCAACTTGACAAGTAAGATTAACCATCACACTAAAGGAGAAAACAAGATTGCTTATAGGGTGCTATTCAGCATTAGGGCCCCATGAGAGAATAAATAAAACTGGACAGACATCTTACAAACTCACAGTATGAAGTTTTACACACAAAAGAATGACAGAGGTTGAATTTGTGCAGGTCTATTAGTCTTCAATGGAAAATGACCAGATGAATTCCAAAGGAAAAACCCTAATATGGTAACTCTCTGAAAATTTTAATGGTGTGTGTTTGTGTGTGTGGAGAGAGAGAGAGAGAGAGAGAGAATGAATATATTAGAATATTTATTATTTCACATTATTACATTCAAGGTTTTGAATATTTTCTATCCCTAAGGGAAAAGAAACAGTAGAGACAGAGATAGCCTGACTCAGACCAATGCCAAACTCAGGAGGAGTTGAAATTTTTCCCTAGCTCAACTGACCACAGAGACAGCTTTTTTCTCTTCTAGTCCAGATCCATCCCATTTGCTGACAAGTGGGAATTCACAAGAAGGAGAAATATTCCAGGTAAATGTCTAATGTCAAATGTTTAAGCCAAAGAGCTCATTTCTCTGATTGTCTGAAGGGGAGATTTGGCCACTACTCTCATGGGCCATCTAGTTTGCACTTTGGCATGCCAAAAGCCCCACCAGAGAGCAGCATTCTGAAACTCAGCCTCACTGCAGTGACTCCTTTTGCTCATGAGGGCTACATAATCCATATTGTGCTGGAACTCTCATTCTGGTATTTATTTGGTAGAATGAATTAAGAGGCATTAAGATTCTATTTCCTATAACACAGGAAATCTTTCTTAATTGGCCTTTAGTCAAAAGCCCTCAAATCAGATTTCCTTTTCTTATTAATGGAAAATTGGAAAATTTAAAGACATAAATGAGTTCATGCAATTCCTCATTAATATTTTTGCTTCTAATTTGGCAAATACAACAGCTACATCCATTGCAATAATTTTTCAAAACATACCTATAGGAATTTTGCTTTATGGTGATCATTTCATGGGGTATGATTTCATCCAAGATGTCCCCTAGGGATACGTTTCAGAATAGAGCCCTCCTCCATATATCACAGTCTTTTACACTCATGGAATGAGGATTCTGGCTTTCTTTCCATTGGTTCTACCATGTGGCTCTCATATATACTTATGCATGGTAGGAGAGCTTTAGTTTTTACCCAACTTCTTCCTAGGCTTTTTATGTGTGGCTAGGAATAAGTCCCAATTGCAGAATAGAATCTCAGGGATGGATGAGCCTACACTCACAAGCAAGGAATTACAAATATCTGTCTCTAGTACACCACAGAGACACTGCCTAACATATTCTTGCCCTCTTGAACTCTACTTTCTGTCGTTAGAATTGGGATATTAGTATATGAGACAAAAAAGAGGGAGAGAGAACATATTTCCAAAATGAAGCATATTTTTGGAAATATGCTGCACTAGTTTTCCACACAAAGCCACTGTTTCAAGTAATCAATGCCTCATCATGTTGCTAATTCTCAATGTTGTATTATTCTCTCCACTTCTGTTAAGACTATGTGAACTTTGGTCCTGTAATATTCTCCAGTTCTGCTCTGCCCACCAACTCCTACTCATCTTCTGAATATAAGCAAGACACCTCTAATCTCAGTACTTCCAATTCCTTAGCCCTACAGAAGTTTCTCCACTCTGCTGATTCCCTTTTACAAATAATGTCAGTTCTGCACATTCTGCACTCTTAGTGCATGGTGTTTTCTCTTTATTGTGCTCATTGGTCTTTTCCTCAAGATAATCACAGTGCTTTTTCAAGGTGCCTTTTGCTTCATGCAGTACCTATTCAGAAACAGCATATTTAGATTATCAGTGCATCCAAAAGAAAGTCTTAATCAAATTATGTCCACATAATTGAGGGTAGAAATAGAGCATCAGATGCTTGAACATGGTAATAGTTATGAAGTAGGCAGGCATAGAGGTTAAAATCGATTAGATTTGTGAGCTGGAAGACCACGCCCCTGTGTGACCTCATGCTCCTACCTGGCCACACCTGGGTGCCCACCAGCCAATCAGGTTAATTAACCACTCCCCTTTGGAAGTGTGTTAAAAGCCTAGGACACAGTGTGTCCCACCCTTCTTCTTCACCCTGGCCTCTAGCCAGAAGGGTGCTGGCTGTAGCCCTGTGCCTCCAGGGTGCTTGGCCTTTGGGCTGCCTGCCCCAGGCTTCCTGGCCTAGATGCTCCTCCACGTGGCTGGTTCCTGGTGCTCAGGATGAACCCAGATTTACCCCTCTCTCTTTTAAATAAAGCTCTCACTCTCCTATACATCTTTTGCACTAAATAAAAGCCTAAAATGTACCATGCTGCTTCGTTTATTTATGCCGGTATTTAGAATTATTCTCTAAATATTAGGCAAGAACCCTCTCGGGCTTATTAATATTGGGGATTTATTAATAAGCATATGGTGAAATCATATGGCACCCCAAATTCTGGTAACATATGTGGCACCCCAGATGACACTTCTAGGGAACTGTAAGAGGCCACATTTTCGTATATATATCTTAGGGGGTCATTTCCGATATCAGTAAGACCTTATTTACTATTGTGAAGAGTTGTATCTGGTGTCCCTAAATTTGGAAAGATTCATGACTTCTATTTCATAATCACTCCTCAACCCCTCTTCTCTGATAGAATGTATATAATCCCTTTGTTTCCATTGTTGGAAAGCAAAATATTTAAATTAAAGGTATTATTCACAATCCTTGGGATTTTGATGTAATCAGTAACAAGGCACTAATTAGAAGCCTCACATTTTTCCTACTGCAGCCCAGACCATAAGCAATCTTGGCAGGGACTCCGGATCATTCTTGGTGTTCTTTGTCTGTGCTTTATGCATAAACACTATTGGAACAAGACTAGGAAAATGCTGAATTTAGGACAGTGTGTGGGGAGGGCAATGGTAACTTTCAGAAATGTTTTGGAACACCTTAGACTCATGAATTAAGTACAGATTTGTGAAAATTCGGGAATATTCTAATCTTAAAATTTTAATTTTAATATATTCATGTCTGAGGAAATTGCTGAAACAATGGTTTCTTGACTTGTAAATATAGAAAATTAATATGTATTCCCATACAATTGTATCTGATAGTATTTATTATCTATGGCTTGGAAAGGTACTCCCAAAATTTATAATGGAGCTTGCTGATCTGTTAAAGCATTGTTCATATGACATCTTTTCAAAGGGGTTCTTGCCCATACTAGCATGTGGAAGGACTATTCCTACCTGATGCAGAAGGCCATAATCATTAGCATCTCTTAGCATGAAATAGGAACCCCAAGTAAAATGATGCATCATTGTCAGGCTCATACCTCTTTGTCAGCCACACTGATTAACATACCAAGTTAAACATCACAGAAATTTGTTTTTGACATTGCAAGAGTTTTCCCTCAGCATTTTTTGTTTTTGTTTTTGTTTTTGTTTTTGTTTTTTTAGCAACCCCTTTTCACAAAAGCAATTCTCATTAGGAATAAGAAAAATCAAAACAGCAGAATATATTTTTCTTCCTTAATGCACATACTTTGTGAGCTAATCCTCTAGCATGGTGTATTTCCTTTCACATTCTTTGATTTGTTTCCACACAAAGATAAAAATATGTGCTATCTTGTGGGAGATTTAGGGTTTTCCTACAAGAAGGAAACAGTAATTGCTATCATCGTCTTGAAAAGAATTTTGACTCTACATATAGGTAAAAACTAAGAATGTGTTTAAATTTTTAAAATTAATTTTAATTATTTAAGAAGTAGGCAGACACAGAGAGGGGTAGACAGAAAAAGAGACAGCACTCCCATGCACTGGTTCAATACCCAAAACTCTGCAGCATCTGCAGCTACAGAAGGATACAAATTGTTTGCATAATCTCCATGATTTCAACTGTGAATATACATTAGGCTGCAAAGATTTTGTCATATTTTTAGATAACATTACTTAAAGTAGGTCAATAGATTACTTTCAGAAACCTTGTTTTCTGATTTAATATAAATTACAAGTGCTCTTCCAAGATAATGTAATGACAGGCTATATGGTTATTGTATTTTTCTAAACAAAGGCATTAATGACGAAGTATTAGTATTTGATAGGTATGACATCATAATACTACATATGGTGTTGAAGTGGGCAATAAGTTACTTTCTAGAATAAGGCCATGCAATTCCCAAATGCTGAGGTCATGAACTATAGAGGATGGCAAACTACTGCTTGAAAACTTTACTATCTCAGGAAGTTAGATCTTATTCAGAAAGCAGTATAAAAGATCAAAGTAAAGGAAAAAACCTCAAATTATGAACCCCTTCCTTTTCCTTGAATCTAGTTCTAAATATCACAAGCTGTACAAATAGAAATCAATTCAACAATTTAAATTTTGAAATACAATTTGCTTGATTTATACCAAAGGAATATCTCATATTTGATAATATCTGAAATGTTCTACATTTAAAAAGAAAACGCAGAGAGAATTATGTATAAACTTAAATAATGAATTATATTTAAAATTTTGTAACACCAGGAATTGATTGGATTCCAGTATTTGCTAAGAGGAATCATAAATGGAGATATATGTTAAAATAATTAATATAAGCTGAACCACTGTAAATAGTGCTCAATCCAAAATTATCCCACAAATATGTATGAGTTTGATATGATGAAAAGGAATCCTAATCTAAAAATAAATTTCATGGGAAATATATTTAAATTTTTAGAATAATTATTAAATAAAATATACAGATAAAGAAGCAAGTGGAATGATGACATATTTTGTAGGCAGAGGACAAAATAATGGGAATTAGTTCAAATTAATGCACATCTAAAATTGAACAGTAAACAGAACATTTAATAAAAAAATGCTATAGTTTAGAAATGCCTACTTATGTTATTTAGACCCCTGTGCTATTTCTTTCCCAAGGGCTTCCGTTTGTGATTTCCCTCGCCTGAGTTTCCAATTCACTTCATTCTTTACCTAGCTAACTCATAATCATGCTGTCTACCAGAAAACTTCTCCCATTGTCTTTTGCCTGTTTGATTTATTGCTTCCTATTGCTGTCTCCACAGCACCTACTTGAAATGATTGACATAAAGCTTGCTTCATTGTATTGATAATATACTTTTATATATAACTTCTATACTACAGTAAGAGCTATCTGAGGTCAAGCATTAACTCATCTATCTTTGTATTCCTGGCTTCTAACAAAATGCTTGACACATTCAATGAAATCTAAATATTATCTTTATAAGGCAGTAAATCATTTGGGACCAAGCATTTCACAAACTCCATAATTTTAGAAAAAGACAATCCAACATAGCATCTCAATTGTTTATAATATCCCAAACTGGTATTTCTATACCAAGATAGAACTAGACACAGAAGTTCTGTAATTTGCTAAAATATTGTAATTATCTATTCATTTGAAACCTTAATGACCTTGTTAAACAACACTCTCAACACTGTAAAATTTTTCTTTCATTTTTTAAATCTTATGAAAATGTCATGTGAGGTTAGTGCCCTACAGAGGACTCAAAATTGATGGTGGGGGTATAGGAAAGGGGAAAGGTTCTTGAAACAAATCTGCTCACTGCAATCCAAAGGGAGGTAGTGAAACAGTGTTAAGATTAGGGAAGAAAGTCTCTTAGAGGAGACACAGATGGATGTGTATATTTGACCTTTACTCCAGCCCCAGGAACAACTCAAGAGAAGATGAGAAGAGCTGAATAAAATCTACTATAACAGGAGATTTGGGGGAGCGAGCCTGGGGTGCAGGCATGTGTGCCTGAAGACAATAGCACTGTAGGAGTAAAGAGGAATGGCTAAAATGTAGCAAGAATAATGAGAAGAGTTCTGCCTCTGCACCTGGAAATCCTCTGAGAATTCATTCATTCAACACCTATTTTTTTTAATTCGAAACATTTTGGTTGACTGGGAACCAGGCACTTTGTCAGTCTTTGAAGTTATGGACATGAAGACAGAAACATTCCTTCCCCCACAGAATTCACTGTTGAATGTAACCAATTGGGAACAAGTAAGTGATCACAAAATATCTTCAGTCAATATTGCACTATTTTTATCTTTAATAGTCCAGCTAATATTGGCTTGGGAAATCCCTACAACACAACATTTTACATTAATTTTCCTATAACTTTTTGTTAACACTGTGGACCTCTGAATGTGGGAAATACCCTACAAAAACCAGCCTGAGGCAAATTTAAAAATAAACACTTTACTGAGAAGCACAAACCCAAGGAAACCAGAGAGGGTAAAGGAGAAGTGAGGAGAGATTAGAAAAGGAAATACAGGTGGTCTATTAACAAACTGTACCCAGCCTTTCTATATAAGAAACACAACTGTTTATTTGGTTTTGTTAGGTTACTCCAGGATGGCTACCTAGATCCAACTCCATGAAATTGATGGCTTCCCTTCCCCTTCTCCCTTCCCATCCTCTCCCTTCCCCTCCCCTACCCTCCCCTTCTCTTCCTTATTCTTTCCTTCTTTCTGAAATTTTAACTTACTCATTTTATTTGAAAGTGAGAGAGAAAGGGGGGTGGGTGGGTGGAGAATATCTTCAATGCATTGCTTCACCCCTCAAACGCCCACAAAGGCCAAATACAAGAGCCCAGAACTCAATCCAGGTCTCCTGTGTGGGTGTCTCAGAAGGAGGATTGATAGGAAGCTGTATCAGAAACCAAGTGACACTTGCTGCACCAAACTCCTGCCTCTTCCTTTTTGCCTGTCCTTCATTCTTTCCTTCATCCATTGCCTCTTAGTGATCAACGTCTGCCCCAAGGGGTAAGTCTGTCATTACTCTGGTTAGTGTTACCAGGGCCCTGTAGTGGCCATTGAGGAAGTAATAGAGCCACTGTGAGTGTAGTTAGTTCAGCTTTTAGCTTCTGAGTAAGCTCATGTATGAGGATAAGGTAAGAAGGGCTGGAGATTTACTGTCACAGGAAAAAAGGGGCTGTGTGGATCTGGGGTGTTTCATAAACCAAGGCCAGCACTTGTGGGATGTGTACTCCACCATCAGAAAACGTGATGCTCTGTGGTACATCCAAAAGACATGAGCTATTGTACAACATAGTAAATACACTTTTCCTTCATAATCCTTCTTGCATTAGTATCAACAATGCCTCAGCAAGCACTATTCCAAAACACTTCCCCAACACTTGCTTATCTCCTATATATATATTTCAAATCAAGGAAGAAAGACTTTATTTAATACTGGAGACATTATTGCAATAGTGGAGAGTCATTGAATTCAAATCAAATTCAACAGAGACAGTTTAGGACAGATAACCAATGGCAGAATGAGGGAATAGATGGAAAAAAACAAACATATGTATCTTGTTTGGATACCGTTTTTAAAAAAGGTAAGCATTATAAACAATCAAGAAAATATGAAAAAGGTCTAAATATTTGATATGTCAGAATTATTACGAATTACCTAAAGTGTAATAGTGTCACAGGGCAAACTTAAATAAAAACACTCAGAATTATATGCTGAAATATTTAAATATAATTTTTAATTAAAAGTTATGTTTATTTTCATGTAAAAAGATTTGAAATCCATTCATAGCTTCTTTTTTGTATTTATTTATTTGGACCACAATATCCAGACACTGAAAAGTTCTTCAAATTAATGACCTAGTTTTTTTTTTTTTTTAAACAAATAAGTTGCCAGGAAAAATACAAAAGCAGAAAAGAGTTAAGAACTTACAAATTTTGCTTTTACTTGTTAAACTTCTTATCTGGGAAGTATTATGCCTTTTTACTATAATGTAAATTTAAAATCTATTATCTCAAAAAGTAAAAAAAAAAAAAAAAGGAGATAAGGAGGGAGGAAGAGAGGGGGGAGGGAGGAAGGAATGAGGAGGGAATATCATTATGTTCTTAGAATTGTATCTACAAATCACATTAAATCTGTTAAAAACTAATTAAAATTTGAAAAAAATAAAAATTAAAAAGTATCATTATTCAGTTATATCTTGCTGTATAAAATGCATTTAATTGATCGAAGAAAGCTAGCATTAAAAAGTGTATGAATCTACAATTTAGTTTAGACTCTACCTTTTTCTCATATCTAAAATTGCTTCATTTATAAAGGCCTTTATAAAGATTAATTAGCAATTAAACAAATTCTTAGACTATGGCAATCTCTAATAGTAACTAAAATATTTAAAGATAGGCTCTGTATTGACAATTGAAGTATTTTCTTAAATTTAACATTTTCAACCAGCTTAAATTAGACACCAAATTAATGCATCTGTGAATGAGATTGTAAATTTTAGGGTTCTAAGGGACATGGCCCGTTCAGCTTTAAGATGCATGCTCATGAATCCACTTATAGGATCTTGATTAAGTATATTCTGCATACAATTGTCATTGGTTGTAATAATAGCTAGAACAGTTTTTAGCATGTGTGAATTTTTTTTGTATCAGTGGCCTGTGTTTTTCCATCCATAGTTCTTGCATACATATTATGCAAATAGGATTATTAGTTGAAATAAAACAGATATCATTAATAGATCAAATTATTACAAGCTGATTAAATAATTTCTCCTTTATCTAAACTATAAAAAAAACTTACAGATGAAAAGACATGTGAGGAACATGTCAACCACTCACTTACATGGGGCTCATCTGGATCATGGTTCAAGCAAGCAAACTGTTGAAAGGATTATGAGATAATTTAGGAAATTGGACATTAACTAACCTCATTATTTGATGTTACTAAGGAATGATAGTTAAATTTTTGGTAGGATAGTAGTATTGTGATTATACGTATTTTTGGATAAGGCCTTTTCTTTTAGAGATACTTATGGATGAAAATGCTATGATAACTTGGAATTGCTGAATGGTTGGGGGTTGTGAAGAGCAGTGAGGATGTAGCAGTGTAGATGAGTCTACATCTATTGATCTTGGACTGTAGGTATTGGGGATCTATTACAGAATTACATATTTTTAAGTACTTGAAAATTTTTATAAATAAAAAATAATGTTCATAACCAATTTTTAAAGATTTATTTATTAATTGTAACCAATTTTAATGTACTTTTGAAAAATCTACTATATTCATATTTTTAAAAGGATAAATGAGTAAAACAAAGCAAGGCTCTTTGCCAAGTTACGAACTCATTAATCTGAAATTTGATGAGTTAAAGGAAACACTTAAAATGCTAACATTATTATTTTGTGGTATGAACTCTATTTTAAGATATTTGAATCACCTACTGCAAAAGAGAACTCCTATACAGAAATCTAGCTGATAAAGGAAACCAGTTTCATAATTAGGAATAAAGAAAATCTCAACCATATCATCAGTGAAATAATCAATACAGTCAATGATCTATTAAGAAACTTTTAGGGAAAAATATGAATAGTGAACTCTTTAATAAAGGGTTCAGACTGTTAGCCACATAGACCCTTCAAAATAGAAATGTCAGGGATTATGTGTCCTTGAAGATGATTCAATATGAACATATGATAACACATTTAAAATATTCCTTATATATATCCAAAATGAATACACTTTAGACGGAACCCCCAGGCTATTATACACAGAGTTGAGTAAGGAAAGGGTAAAAACATTTATATGAAGCAAAACCTAAAGTAGAACTGACACAGTTTCTTCAATAATCACTGCATGAACAAAATATAAGAAGTGCAACATCTGAATACAGGGAGTGGATACTTTTAGATTCTAATCAAAAGAAGCCAATTATAAAATGACATTTAAAGACAGTTGGAGAAATTTAAATATATACTAAGTGTTAGATAATATGAAGTAAGTATTCTTAATTTTGTTAGAGGTGATAACATATACATATATATATATATATATGTAATACACATATATATATGTGTGTGTATACATGTGTACTTCAAAAATTCCATGGCAAATAATATTAAAGATCAGTTTAGAGTAAGGGCCTTTTGCCTGGCAATTAGAATCAGAGTGTCCAGGTTTGAGTCACAGGTTTGATACCCTATTCCAGTTTCTTGCCAATGCAGATCCTGACAAGCAGCAGATGGTATCTCAAGTAATTGGGTTCCTCCCATCTCTGTGGGAGACCTGGATTGATTTCCAGGCTCTGGTCCCAGCAATTGTGCCCCCTGGGAGAATGAACCAGAAGACGGGATCGCTCTCTTTCAGACTCTTGCTCCCACATTCTCCCCCTCTCCCTCTCCTCCCTTTCAAATGAATTAAAAGAAAAGACTGTCTTATTTTTGTGCAAAGTATTTGAAATCCATGCATACTCACATATAGGTACAAAATATTCATGCTGAAATGTTTAGGGTAAATTCACAAGGATTTATTTTAAAATACACCTGCAGGCAAAACAAATGACAGGAGGAGATAGATGAATTAAGGATGGCAAGCTATGTGTGGTTTCTGATGCTAGGATATAGGTATTTGGAGAATCATTATACTCTCTGCTATTCTGAAAATGCAAAGCCTTTCATAATAAACAGTTTGAAATAATACCCTGTTAAATGTTAAAAAAATCTACTGCATGCTAAGTTTATTCTCTTCTCTCTCTCCATGATTGTATATTATTTTTGGTTATGCAGGTCTGGGGAGAGCAGCATGCATGTTTATAGATTACAGAACAACATCTATCCTACATGAATTTTGACTTTCATTATATCTCTTTGTTCTTCAGACTCTTTCAAGATGTTTGATAGCACTTTTCCTTCTGAATTGTTAGCAGAGTGGGAAGAACTGGATGGACATGAACTAAAGCCGGCTTTCCAACTCCACCCTCCCAGGAGTTCAAACTGACATCATGTTCTCCAATCACACTTTATTTCTTGTAATGCTGTTCTGCCAGCCTGTTGCACCATGTGGGCATCCAAAGTCTCCGTCACATTAGCACAAAGTAGATGTTTTCCTTTCTGTATGGATATGGTACCAAAGATTTAATTATTTAAAGTTACATTTATCAGATATTTAATATAGGTTTCTCCAAATGCATTTTTTATTTGAAAGCTTTCATATATATATATATATATATATATATATATATTATTTATTTACCCTTTTTAACATAGGCAAGATTTTTTCTACATGTCCTGCAGGTTGTGGTAGGGCAGCTAAGCCCCATCCTCCAGGAGCCTAACTTTACTCTAATAAGCCAAACAAACCATAATGTTCTCTTTTCTACTCAATAATTCAGATTCATATCATTTCAACTGCATTTTTATCACCCTGTATCTTTCTGAGTGTATTGATCTTTCTATATGCTGCCCTTTAAAAGTTTTTCAAGACCATTTCTTCTCAAACCTTACATAAATCAATGTAGAATGATTTATATAAGGAGAACAAAATAGATAAATACTTAGGATTCTCAAGTGCTAACTCAAGATTTCATTTTAATTTCTCTAGCTTTCTAAAGATTTGTTTGCATAAAAATATCAGCAATCACGTTTGCTTCACTTCTTTTTAAGTTTTTATTTATTATTTATTTTCACTTTATTTGAAAGGCAGAGAGAGAAAGACAGAGATGGACAGAGAATGAATCCTTATCCACTGATTCGCTCCTCCAATTCTTGTAACTGCCAGAACTGGGCCAGGTCAAGCCAGGAGCCCTGAATTCAATCTGGGTCTCCCACATGGATGGCTAGGACCCAAGTATTTGAGCCATCACCTGTTGCCACCCAATGTGTACATTAGCAAAGGGATGAATTCAGAAATGGAATCAGGACTCAAACTCAGGCACTCTAACATGGTACTTGGGCAGCCCAAGTGGAGACCTAACCTGCTGCTTTGCTCCCTTTTTGAACACTTTTTATACTTCTGCATCAATTCTGGATGATTCCAACTGGATTAATAAACTATTGGTATTCACCAAAATGTAATTATTTGTTTTCCTGATTAGCATAATTACTACAACTCAACAATGACAGCCTGGGGCCAGTGTTGTGATGTAGTGGATTAAGTCACTGCCTGTAACACTGGCATCCCTTATTGGCACGGACGGGTTCCATTCTCTGCTGCTCCACTTCCAATCCAGCTCCCTGCTAATCTGCCTGAGGAAGCAGCAGAAGATGGCCCTAATCATTGGGCCCCTGGCTCCTGGCCAACCCTGGCTACTGTGGCCATCTGGATCACATCTGGATCAGTGGATAGAAGATCCCTCTCACTCTCCTCTTTGTCGCCCTCTCTGTCTCTCCCTTTCTCTCTGTAACTATTTTAAATAAATAAATAAATCTTTGAAAAACAAAACACTGACAGTGTACACTCACTGAGCACTTGTGATGTTCCAGGTGGAGACTAGGTGTTCAAAATGCATTACCTCAATTGAGCTGTGGCATAATTCTCTAAGTACTATCTTCCATAGTTTGTTGGTGAAGAAGCAGAAACTCAGAAAGGTTACTTTTATGCCAAATTTCTTTCACAGGTAGTGAACAAAAATCTCAAAATAAAACCCAAGTTCATCTGTGTCTGAAGCCTGTACTTTTAAGGACTGAACAACTAATTGCTTCTAATATTTTCTCTTAGAAATTAACAAGATTTCCCCTTAATATCATACATGCAATTGGAGTTAAGCCTTTGTTAAAACAAGTTGTATTAAGAAAATTTGAAAAAGTTAGGACCCCTCAGTCACAAAGGAAAAACACAAAGATTCAAGACGGGCATGGCATCTGTCTAAGTCCTAGAAGAATTTTCAAGGTCATGACCCATTTGGATGACTTCAGGGAAAAGATTTAGGATCACTAGGTCTCTGTTCAATGGGTATATTCAAGAGTCTCCACATTACTTCACAATGACTATCAAAAACTTCATGATAATTCTTGCGCACTTATCTATGTGTTAAATTTTATTCTAAGTGTTTTACAAGTTTCCTCTCATCAAATTCTCCTTATTATTACGTACCCCTTTTAAAAAATAATATTTTGAGGCCAGCACTTTGGTGGAGTGGGCTAAGCCCCCACCTGTGGCACCGGCATCCCAAATGAGTGACAGTTCTAGTCCCGCTGCTCCTCTTCTGATCAGCTCTCTCTACTATAGCCTGGGAAAGCAGTAGAGGATGGCCCAAATGCTATGGAGAGAAAACGTTTAGAAACTGATATTTATATTAGATACTGCTTTCAGCTGCTAGTAATGGAGGTTTTCTTGCAATGTTTTAAATAAGTATGCTTCATTCTCTTATAAGAGCATTATCAGAGCAGCTGTTTCAGATTGTTCTGGTGACTCCACACAGTACCACAAGTGCCTAGATTTCTTACAGATGTCCATTTCTGCATACATCGTTTCTATTATCCACATTACCTAACAGTCCATAATAGCTGCAAGGGCTCCAGGAAATGGGAAAAATAAGGGTAAAGAGTACAAATAATACTCTTCCTAGGTTTCGTAACCTTCCAAGAAGGATCAAGAGGCATCTGCTTAGATCTCATTGGTCAGGGCAGTCTCATAATGGAATCTGCTTTTAGAGACTCTTAGAAATGTATTTAACTAGACTCATTTTCTCTTCAAAGTCTAAAAATTTACTTTCCAGCTAGCAAAGTTCAGGAACATGGTTTCTTATTGAGGAGAGTCTAATGAAGGGAAGAGGAGACAGAGCAGTCCAGAGATGAGAGCGTCTTGGGTGAAGGGGTAATTTTAAACCATCTGTTTCACATCTGCAACTTCTGTAGCTTACATTTGAACTGGTAAATTTAATTATTCCTATAACCATCAACAAAAACACAGTAAGAGATACATAAATGTCCTAGATAACTTGGAATTGATCCATGATTGCAGTTAGAATCACTTTGTTAAACACCCTGGCATTAAAGTGATAGTATCTCAGGGCATGCTATGTCCTCAGCAGATACTTTCCCATTTGAGGTTTCGTTTCATATCTAGTTTTCCTGATTTCTTTTCAGATAATGACTTGCTTGGATGCCGTTGACATGTCATCCCTACCTTGACTTCCCACAGGCATTTTGTTGAGTTCAAAGTTAATTAATCTCACAATGTATTATTATGTCTAGTTACCTAAGCTGATAGACATGTATTACCTAGAGGCACTGATAGAGGAAACATTAAATATGCAACACGTCCAACAGAACCATTTGGTAGTGATATTCAAAGCATCCCAATGAATGTCACAGTTCTTATTAGTCTTATTCATAGTTTCAATATTATAAGTGAAAATCTTGACTTGTGCTTCTTTTTACTTTTTACTGTTTTCAGCCTCCAAATATTCCATTTTAATTTCTTAGGACAGCTAAAACTTTTGGGAAATCACTTTATTTGTATTCCCATGTATCAAGCAGAGTCAAAAAGGAAGAATGGAAAAAATGAGAGCTATGGTAAAAACATAAATGACCAAGGAAAGGTACTCTAAGGAATCAAAAAATAATATCAACATGTGACTAAAATGTTCACCTTTATCTTTGGGGAAACTGGGTCAGGGGCAATGTTTGGGTTCAAAACATGACCAGATAGAAAAGTAGCTCCTATATCACACTCTTGTCTTTCTTTTTAACAGCCGCACCTAAAACCTACCTCCATCTCTGGTTCTGGCCCTGTACATTTAAAGTTCATTTTGCTGAGTTACATTTTGCCTACAATATGGTCTTTTCCAAAAATGATTTATGCATGTATCTATTTACTTAATTACTTATTTGAAAGGAAAAAACACCAGAGACAGAGAGGGAGAGACAGTAAAATTTTCCATACACTGGTTCACTCCCTAAAAGTTGCAACAGTCAGGTCTGGACCAGGATGAAGCCAGGAGCCAGGAACTCCATCCTGGTCTCTTACATGGGTGGCAGGGACCAAATACTTTGGCCATCTTCTGCTGCCTCCCTAGGAACACTGGCAGGAAGCTGTATCATAAGTGGAATAGGTAGACTTGAACTAGCACTGACATGGGATTAAGGCTTTGCAATCACAGCTTAACCTGCTGTGCCATGACGCTGGTCCCTGTAATACGGATGGTTTTAAGAGTTTCATCTTGCTTTCCAAAACAATCTGAATTCTCCTCCCCACTCAGGCCAACTATGCTCAGGAGCTAGAAATCCCAACTGCAGGAACAAAAGGACTTGGAGGAAGTAACTGAGGATGAATATTTCAACCACCTTAGAAAAGAGACTGAGGTCAACACACAGCATTGAGATGCTTCAAGCAAAAGTGAACTAATTGATATGCAAACACAAGCATTTTTAAGATCCCAAAGTGGGAAGTGATGTCTCCTGCCTGGAAGTCACTCTTAGAAAAGAAAACAGTTGGAGGAAAAGAGAAACTAACATATGGCAGGTATGACCAGTGGAGATGTGAGTGGTCCAAAATAGACTATCCTTTCTTTTTAACTCTTAGAATATTTTTGCATGTAAATCACCCACAACTGTGTCATATCACAAGACTGTTGAAGTCCTATTTAATTATATTTAGGTACAATCATAATGAACAGTATTTAGAAAGCTGTACCAGCATGAAATATATTTTATTCTCAACCAAATGTTTTGTGAAAGGATGAAGCTCTGAAAAGCAAAACTAGAAGTAGCAAAATAAGTATTTAATCAGGGGACAAGAGTAATTTTATTACAAGCAAAATACAATGTTAGGAATGTGCAGTTTAGAAGTAGTTGTAAAAAACTTTACTGTCAAACAAGATATCCTATGCACCATTATTAGAAATGGAGTAGCAGAAAGTAGATTCTAATAACATATTCAACATATTCCTAATGTGACATAAAATATTCACATTTAATTTTCTTTGTGTGCATGTGATATAGTAGGGACTGAAAATTAAACAGGTACAAAAGGCATCCTCTCTGTTGTTTTATAATCCACACATGATTATTTAGGAATGGCAAGGCTAACTGGTTAAGAGATGCTTGCCTTTGAAAAGATGGTTAGGCCAGCACCGCGGCTCACTAGGCTAACCCTCCACCTGAGGCGCTGGCACCCCAGGTTCTAGTCCCAGTCGGGGAGCCGGATTTTGTCCCGGTTGCTCCTCTTCCAGGACAGCTCTCTGCTATGGCCTGGGAGTGCAGGTCCTTGGGCCTTGCACCTGCATGGGAGACCAGGAAGAAGCACCTGGCTCCTGGCTTTGGATTGGCCGTAGCGGCCACTTGGGGGTTGAAGCAACGGAAAAAGGAAGACCTTTCTCTCTGTCTCTCTCTCTCTCACTGTCTAATTCTGTCTGTCAAAAAAAAAAAAGAAAAAAGAAAGAAAGAAAAGATAGTTGGTTATACTTCAAGAGTACAAGAGGACAGAGTATGCTACATCTTGTGTACCCACAAAGAGAAGGTCAAGAGTCAGAGGAGTCAAATAGGAAACATATGAGCAAGTCTTTATTGTAGGTTCCAAAGGAAGAAGTGGGTGAGGTGGGTAATCAGACTTAGAATTGGCTAGCTTGAGTCACTTCAGCAGGCTCTGGACACAGGGGCTTTTTCCCTAGCTTCTTGGTTCCTAGCTCTAGACTGACTAGGGCAGGTGGATGGTGGTCCGGAGAGTAGAAGTCCAGCAGAGAAGCTGGTTTTTGGTGCTGGCTCTGGATTGCATATTAAAGGTGCTATGAGTTTACGCAGGAATCAGCAAACCCTGTGAGGGAATACCTGCTGAACGACAGTGATGTACAAGAGGTCAAAGCATCAAACTTCATAAAATAAAAAAGATCTACTTACATTTACTAGCAAGGATTTTGTTGCCTAGCAGAAGTCAATAATATGCAAGTGTTTGTTGTACAACATGAGTGAGAATGATGGGGAATTCAATACAGAGTTTATAGAAGAGGAATTTCATCTAGACAAGGAATCAGAGAGTACTTCCTTGAACTAATGTCTAAACTGAGTCCTGAGGGATATAGGGGACAAAAATGGGATAGAGAGTGGGGGGGTGGGTGCAGATTAAAAAGACTCTTAGACACTAAATATTTATCAAACACCTCCTAGGTATCAGGCCTCCTGCTGTGAGCTAGAGGCTGATGAATTGGGCAATTGTGGATAGCCTTGGAATCAAGGTAAAAAAGTTGAGATGTTTTCTAAGTGCAAAGTGAATTAACTGAGTGTTTTTCAAGACACATTTAAAAGTATGGAGACTAGGGGGAACTCTTTGTTGGAAAACAGTAGTTTGACATTATCATGTAACTCTTACCCAGAGTAAAACTGTGAGATTCACCAAGGAAGAAGCAAAACTGCAGATTCTGTGGTATATTTCACAGTACTGTTCAAGAGCGTTGATACTGGCTTATGGGATATCATTACTGCAGCTATTTTCTCAATAGCAAATGAATTGTTTTACATACTTCTTTATCATGTTAACATATTTTCAGTTCAAATAGGAACTGATAAATGAAAAGGCATCTTTCAAGGTTGCAAAACTGATTATTGCCTGTTTTGCAGTAATGTTGTCTTTATTTTTTTCTAAGAAGTACAGAATTCAATTAAAAGCTTGAAAACAGCTGAAAGCATGAATTTGGGAGTTTTTCCTTAAAGTATCTTAGTACATTTAGATTGCTAATAGCTTTTTGTAACAATCACTTGTTGAAGGCTATGAGATATTTTAAATGTATTATCACAATCATTTCTACAATTCTATAAGGTAGATTAGGGTAAGAAGAACAATCAGTAACAGAAATTTATGGAGATTAACTAGTCCACAGAAGATGAAGAGCTACTATGTAGTGGAAACTGGAATTCAAACTCATCTCCACCTGATATTAAAGTCTAGGCACTTAACCAGTATAGAGTCATCTCTACCCTAGCCTCTACCCACCATGTTCTGCTCTGTATATTACAAAGTCCATAATCAGGAAAAAAACACACAGTTAGAAGATTTCTAACACAAATCACAATACATTCTAAGGACATCTGTTAGGTCACAGTACAGCTCCTGGTCTTGTCAACCTTACAACATTAAATTTAATTGTTTCGTTCTAGAGGCAAACATCTTATTTGGGACTTTGCAAGCATAATCCAGTTTTCTATATGAGCTTCTGTCCATTCCATCCAGATGAATGGGCACTGTTTCCTGGGACTACTGGGGGAAGCTAAACAATGACTGCTTTCCAATCTGATAAAGGATCCAAGTGATACCCTAGGGTTCATCATATTTCTTGATTTTACAGAGAGACAATAACAGTATATTTTAAAGATTTATTTTCAGGCATTCAAATGACCCTCATTCTTCAACTCTAGTGCCCTTGGTGAGATGACAAATAGCAAAAAAATCATAAAAGAAATTAAAATCCAGGGGAAGTAAATTATGTCTGTTAGAAGATGCCATTTGGAATGTCAGAATGCTAACACACAAAAGTACCAATTAGCAACCACTCTTTTTTTTTATCTTTTCAAAATACATTTGCCCTTTGTTTATAATAGTCATTTCATAAATGTTAAGGAAATGCAAAAATTATAAGAAAAAAATCAAGCAACAGGAAGATTAAAAGACAGATTGTCTAATGAAAATTTCTGACAATATTATAAATTTATAGAATTTATAAATAGTTTTATTTGTTCATGTTAGTTTAGGAGAAAAGCTAATTTTACCTAAAGCTAACAGTCATATAGAATAAGCAGCTACTTATTTGAAAGAGTGCATATAATGATTCTACTATCTCAAAATCTCTACTGCCATGATTAATTGTAATTGTTAATTTAATTGAATTAAGGGATATCCAGATACCTGGTAAAGCAATATTTCTGGGTTTATCTGTGGGGGTGTTTTCAGAAAAGATTGGCATGAGTAAGTATACTGAGGGGCCCACCTTCAGTATAGACAGGAACCACTCCAACAGATGGGAACTGAGATAGAACAGAAAGGCACAGGAAAGTCTAATTTGCTCCCTCTGCTGGAGCAGGAACATCCTTCTTGCCCTTTCTTAGATAGAAGAACTCCAAGCTCTTGGTCTTGAGACTCCAGGTCTTACCCCAGTTCCCCAATACCACTCCATCTACTGGATTCTCAGGCCTTTGGCCTTGAACTGTGGTTATACCATCAGCTTCTCTTGTTCTAAGCCCTTTAGATTTAGGCTGAGCCACACTATTCTAGTTTGTAGATGACTAGTCATGGGATTTCTTAGCCTCCACAATCAAGTAAACCAAATCTCCTAAGTTCCTTATCTATCTATCTATCTATCTATCTATCATCTATCTACCTACTTACCTACCTACATATCTAACACATTGGTCCAATATCTTTGGACAACCCAGACAAATGTTCCAACTCCCCAATTCAACTGCACTGACATATGACCTAACATTTTATGTTATATAATTCTATAGGTCATAATATGGAAAGCATTACCTCAAATACACCAGTATCCCACTGGCCATGTGTCACCAGTCACTTCAAATCAAGTCCTTTCCACCTGTCTGAGGTGTCAGCTGCTGTTGGGTGCTCTGTGCTACACAAATTTCAACAAACTGCAAGAAAGTTTAATCTGAGCCAACTCACCTACTGCTCAGACCACACATCCTCTCATCCCAAGGACCTCAGTGGATGCAAATGTGTAAGCATCAACAGGCAACATTCAGCTGAGGCCTGCACAAGCTCAACTTGGAAGTACTAGGAACTTGATGAACACCCTGTACAGTAAAACCTTGACCAAAGAGAGAAGGAACAGGAGATTACTTCTTCTCTCAGCCACCTTACTGAGCCGAGTTGAACAGATTTCTTGGAGAGCAGTGCTCAATATTTAGAAATCAGTCACATCTGGCGGCTGCCTTTTCCCCCTTCACTGCCTCACTCCCTTTGTTCCTTACACCTGCCTCCCTGAAAGCAGTACAAAACGCTCCCATAGGCTCTGCTGTATGGGATGTCTAGATTAAGACAGATGCTTTCAGAAACACCTTTGTTCAGTTATTTAAATCTATACAGTGTGTTTATTGTTTACCATAACACCTTTGGAATAATATTTTACTGAAATGTTTCATAGGAAGTTTTGGAAAGAAAATAAATGAGAATAACTAATTCCTGCCTATGATAAGTTATAAACCAATATGCTAAACACATAACTTCAGGCTTTCCATAGTTATGTGTGTATAATCCATACAGATTTTCCTAAGCTTTAGCCACTAAGCTTTTCTTTTATAGGGATTTTGTTGAGATATTGCCTGTGTTTAAAATAGGAATTCCTGTCCATACCTTATCTGTGTTGTCTTCACATGTTTTTTTCTGCCTCTTCCTTTTTCTTTTCATGGAGATTTTATATTATTCTCTTGTTTTATATTGAATATACTAGACATACTCTTGTCTTAAGAGAATTATCTGTGTATGTTAGTTTTGGCCTTGCACAAGTTGATTGATTTCCCTGGGTTTTTGTTCTTCTATAAAACTAGGATGAAAATAGTACCTTCATCATTAAGATTATATAAATATTCTTTGGAGGGAGGGAGCCCAAGACGGCAGTATAGCAACAGGACGATCCAAGTCACGTGGGGAAAATTAGTTAAAAAGGAGAGAGGCTACAAGCCAAAGATAGAGTCATGGGAAATTCACTCAGGGAAGCCCAGGAGTCTAACAGAGACTGGGCAGGTCCACACTGAAGGAGCAAACAGGAAAGGGAAGTGGTGGAGGCTCAGACACATGAAACAATGCTCAGGATCACTAGCTGTCAGGAAATGCAAACCGAAACCACAATGAGGTTTCACCTCACCCAACAAGTGTTGGCAAGGCTGTGGTGAAAAAGGTACCCTAACCCACTGTTGATGGGAATGTAAACTGGTAAAACCACTGTGGAAGACATTTTAGCGATACTCAGAAATCTAAATATAGTCCTACCACACATCTCAGCCATCCCACTCCAGGGAATTTACCCAAGGAAATGAAATCAGGATTTGAAAGAGTTATCTGTACTCCCATGTATTTTGCAATTCAAGTCACAATAGCTAAGACATAGAATCAACCTAAATGCCCGACAACTGAAGGCACAATAAAGAAATTATGGCATATGTACTCTATAGAATACTACACAGTGGTTAAAAAAATGAAACGTGGTCATTTGCAATAAAATGGATGAATTGGAAAACATCATACTTAGTAAAATAAGCCAGTCCCAAAGGGATAAATAGGATATGTTCTCCCTGATCTGTGATAACTAACAGAGCACCTAAAAGGCAACCTGTAGAAATGAAATTGACACTAGGAGAAGCAATGACTTGAACAGCCTTTGTCTTGCCTGTCAAGGAGCAGTTTTTTATTAATTTTATTTTTTCCTACTTAATACCATTGGTTGAATTCCTTATTTAACACAAAATTAATCATATGTGTATAAAGCCAATTGAAAATAGATCCCAGTAAAAAATTAGAGTTGGAATAAGAGAGGGAGGAGCTGTATAATTCTGCATACATTCCTACAGATCTACTTCTAAGGGTAAAGCTAAAAACTTGCCATGGGACTCCAAATCCCATTAAGCTAGGTGATAATAATGCCGTTTTATGTGTTAAAGTGGTCATATTAAGTTTTTGATTGATCATATAGATAGGATTAAGTGTCAAAGGGATCATATAAATAAGATCAAGTGTCTGCTAATAACAATAGCTAGGGGCTGGCACTGTGGTTCACTTGGTTAATCCTCTGCCTGCGGCACCAGCATCCCATATGGGCACCAGGTTCTAGTCCCAGCTGCTCCTCTTCTGGTCCAGCTCTCTGCTGTGGCCCAGGAAAGAAGTGGAGGATGGCCCAGTTGCTTGGGCACCTGCACCCACATGGGAGACCAGGAGGAGACACCTGGCTCCTGGCTTCTGATTGGTGTAGCTCCAGCCGTGGCGGCCATTTGGGGGGTGAACCAAAGGAGGGAAGACTTTTCTCTCTGTCTCTCTCTCTCTCTCACTGTCTAACTCTATCTGTCAAATAAATAATTTTTTAAAAAAACAATAGATAGAATTAAAAAGGAGAGAATGTTCCAACATGGGAAGTAGTCCACACAGCAGACTCAGAATGACAAATACCCTAAACAGCACTCTGACCTCAGAATCAGCCCTTAAGGCATTCTGGTCCAGCTGGGAAGCCCATGAGAGCATTTCAGGCATGGAAAGCCAAGGCACTGTGGCCAAAAAAAAAAAAGTTTCTACATGAAGAATCTCTGTGAGTAAGACTGCAGGAGAAAGAAGGGACCATCAAAGAAGGAAGTACTTTTCTCTGAAGTAAGAAGAGAATTTCCACTTTACTTATGGCCCTGTCTAAACACTGATGGAGATCATGGACTCAAAGGCTTCCATAGCCTTGGCAGCTCATGTCAAGAGTCTCAGGTGATCACTGACATCATACATAAGAGTGTTAATTGTTAAATTAACAACAGGAGTCACTGTGCACTTACTCCCCATGTAGGACCTTTGCCCTTAATGAGTTGTACTATGAAAACTAACTGTAAAATCTGTTCTCAAACAGTTCATTTGTGTGTGTGTGTGGGTGCAAATTGTTGAAACCTTTACTAAGTATAGAGCTGTATATAAAGTTAATTAAAAATGAATCTCAATGAAGAATAGGGTGGAAGAAAGAGGAGGAGGTGGGATGAGAGTTGGGGTGGAAGGGTGGGAATGGGGGAAAGAACCACTATATTCCTAAAGTTGTACATAATAATTTTGTATTCATTAAATAAAAGGTTTCTGAAAAAAGATTATATAAAGAGCTATGAGTAAATGTAATTGTAGCAATACCTAAAGAACATTAAATATATAACCATGGACTCACTGACTTTTTTCATTTCTGTTGCTATAATTCTTTGCAGAAAAAGAAGAACCATAACTTTAAAATAAGAAAGAATTACAAAAGGAATTCAAAAAGTTCATGTAAAATGGAGTGAAAAGATAAAAAATAGAGGATATAAACTTTATTTTTCAGCAAAAGCTCCAGTAAGTTCAAGGCATTTTTGTAAGCAATGACACCAGTCAACTTAGTCCATTCCTAATGAACTTAGGGTCCTGGACATTTAAGAATGCCAATGCAATCTTTCTTTGTACATTATTAAATGAAGAAAAAAGTGTGCCTTTTAAAAAATTTTTAAGGTTAAAAAATAAAAAGAAGTCAGAAGGAGGCAAATAAGGACTATGAGGTAAATGCCTAATAATGACTGCCCACTGAAATTCTCATAAATTGCCCTTGTATGAGGAGAGGGACAAGCAAGATCATTGTCATGGTGAGAAAGACATTCTGATGAAGCTTTCTTAGGTGTTTTTCTGTAAAAGATTTGGCCAACTTTCTCAAAACTCTCTCCATAAGCAGCTATTATGTTCTTTAGGCCCCCAACAAGAAAACAATCTTGAGCATCTCAAAAAACTTGCACCATAGCCTTTGTTTTATACCAGTCTACTTTTGCTTCAATGGACCATTTCTATTTTTTAGCAGCCATTGCTTTGATTATGCTTCATCTTCAGGATCTTACTGGTTAAGCCATGTTTAACCTTCTTTAAAAGAAACCCTTCAGAATCTTGATCTTACCTACTGAAAATTTCCATTGAAAGCTCTGTTCTTATCTGCAGTCTATCAAAATGCAGGGATTTGGGCACCCTTTGAGGAGAAACTTAGCTGAACATTAATTTTTCAGTTATAGTTACATACGTTGATCAACTGAGGTGTCCATTGTTTCTGCTGATAAGCATCAGTCCTCTACAATGAAATCAGGTTAATTTTTCCCTTAAAAATGGATTTGGACAGCCTGCTGCTATGGGCTTCGTCTAACAGGCTATCCTCCTCTCCCCCAACGTTTTAAGAAAAAGCTGCCAATTTATTTTGAAAATTGTCCTCTCACACTTTTTACAAAACATCATTGATTCTACCATTTTCCCTCCAAGCTGCAGCAGGAATTTAATTTTGTTCTTGTTTCAATTTTAGTAGAATTCATGTACCTCTCATAGGGACTCTTTAAACTGATGCCTTAACCTTCTTAGTGCTTCAAATTAGATCCTGTTCAGACAAGTTTAGTTTGATGCTAAAAAGTTTATAATCCATGCATAATGTTTACATGATTTACATTTTCCTTGAACTTTTTGAAGACTTCGCATATATTCAAACCAGAGATCCACAATGGAACATTGCCTGACCTGATCAAGCTTTTAATCAACACTGCAAATCTATTAATATCACAGCACAGTCCCCTAGTGAACTCCCTTATATCCTCAATCACTTCTCTGAAACCATTTATTATTATGATATGTTTGATAATTCAAAGTGCTCATGTATTGGAGATGTAATAATGTACATGCACAGTATATATTAAACAACACCTACAGCTGGGGGTGGGGACAGTTCTTAGAAATCAAGCACATTAAACATTTCTGCTGAAAACCTAATGAAAATGTCTTTGAGGTGGAATATATCAAAAACATTAAAGAGTCTTGGTGGAATCAGACTAAGATTTATCACTAAACAAGCCTACCATATGTTTTCAATGAAATTTTGTTTTCAGACTCTTTCTGTTCTTAAATTGGATAACACAGACTACAGAGCTGAATTTCTAACAACTATGGGACACAAGCCACTTCACTATGATATGCTCATTCTACAAGGAGATGGAGATTTCTCCAAAGGTTGTTTTTCCTGTATTTCCATGATGCTCAGAGGCAGTCACATGCCTCTGCACTTTCACATAGTACTGCCCCATGGGGGACTTCTGCTTTTCTTTAATCATGTCCACCTAGTCCTTAGATAAACATTTACTGAGCACCTATCATATACAAGGTAGAATACCAAACAAGAGAAATGTAATTTAATTAGACACAGTTCACAAGCTAGGAAATAGTTACCTATTTTCATGTCTCCCATAAGCATTAGGCTAAGCCATTTGTAAAAAAGTGCAATCTTACTCAAAAATGTCACTAAATGTTTGTCAGAAAACTTCAAATAATTCCTTCTTTTTAAGTGCTATAAATTCTCAAGCAAAGGTTTCTTATAAGATGTCTGCATTACATTACTTGCAAAGTATACTTTCCAATTGGCATGTGTGTCTATGTCTTTCTGAAGCATAAGTCCAATGTTAGGTTCAATTTACAATGGGGAACTGTTTATGCCTTTGAACCTATAAGAAGAGAGATTGTTCTTGTCATTTGGACCTTCTCATAAACAAATTTCTCTACAGGAATAATTTTTCCATTATGTCATGAAACAGTACATGTAATTGATGCCTTTAACAAGACAATAAAAAAAATCTTCACTTAACTGAAAAGAAAAAATAAGAAATAAAGAAAAATTCATTACTTGTCATTTATTGGAGATAATGACCACATCTGCTTGGAGAAGATATATTCAGTCTTAAGCTCTCTACTCAGGCCAAAACCTGTTCCCTGGATTGGATTTTTTTTCTAATATCAATAAACATTTACCTCTGTGTACGGTTCTCACCTCAGAGGTGTTCAAATATTTGCTCCATCATCGTCACCCTCAGTTGTTATTTGCTGAGCATACCACCCTGGTCCTAAGGTGTCCCCCTTGTCCCAGGTATGCTTCACAGTGGGGCAAAGTGACTCTCGATGCATTGATACAACGTCTTCTCTCAACACACATGCATCAGACAATACAAATAGTCTGAAATCTCAGGCTGGTGTCATTAACATAAAAAAGATGTGTATATTTTTAAGAACATCTCTTTCTTTTTCAGCTTCTCAACATTCTAATCATGAATTAATTCAAATCTGTTTAGTTTTGTAAGCAGTGTTGATAGAACAAATTTGTTTACAAGAAACAACTCAATTCCATTTTATATAAATTAAAAATCCAGCCCTTGACTGCAGCATTTCTTTCAAGTCCTGTCTTTTGTGAATCTATAAACATCTAAAGCACATAGACATTTTTTGCACATTTATCTTGTTTCAGATCTTTAGCATTGAGGTGATGTCTGGAGCAAATATTTAGTCAGAAAAAGTATAATCTTATCAGAAGAAGGATTTATAAGAGAAATGCTAACACAAAGCTTACAGTAGTAGAATGAATAATGTTCAGGTAATCATTTCTGCTCTTTACGTTGATATTTGACAACATCCTACTAAGCAGCAGATGCCTTATCACTGCTTTTAATGACTATAAGCCAGAAAATCTTGTATAATCCACAGGAATATTCGGAAGACCCCCTGTCTATCTGAGGATGTCTGCTTAACTGAATAGTGCTGTATCTCAGGGCTTTCTTAACAGGTGCATCACCAAAATTGGCTGAGTGAGCAGCACCATAATTCAATATGTACTGCCTTATAATAACTACAATAAAGAAATGAACTTCCCCAAGGAAGAAAAAAAACAGAGAACCATTTAACCTGTCCAAATGCATTTAAGCTGATGCTTTAAGAAAGACAATTAGGATTCTGAACAAGTGTTTGTGGTTCAGCGTCAATCTACTCTGCACACTGCTATGATTTTTGCTCACAAACAGAACCACCTGGGGCAACATTATTTTTCCCTTTGCAAACTTACACTGTTTCTGAGCTACTTACACACTGAGAGCTCTTAAAATACTGAATAAAATTGGATCTTGAGAAACTTTCTATTCAGTCAAAAAGAACATGAAACAAATGTCTCACCTAAAAACTTATCACAGCAACAATAAGAACAAATTTAAACCTTGGTTATATCGAAATGAGCCAATACAGATGAGTTCAAAAAGGAAAAAATGTTATTCCATGCCTGTCGGTTCACTTAGTTTATGTGTGCCTTTAATGATGTACTTTAAACTTGATTTTTTTTAAAAAAAAAAAGGATAAAGATATTTTTCAAGTTGTTAAAAAATTTTTAAAAATCCAAACTTGCTTGACTGTCTGGTCCATGGCCTTTGTCATGCATCTTCATATCTTCAAAGTTTACTATTGAAACTAGAAGCCTGAGTTGCCAAAGACTTCATCAGATATGTGTCTTTGGCAATTTGGAGAGGTACAGGAACATAATATTGAGAGTTTTATTACTTTTATTTATTTACTTTTATTTATTTGTAAGGGAAAGAGAGAAGCAATTCCAACCACTGATTCACTCCCCAAATACCCACGGCAGTCAGGGTTGGGTCAGGCCAAAGCCAAGAACCACATACTTCATCTATGCCTCTCACATGGGTGGCAGGGACACAAGTACTGTGTCCACACTGCTCCTCTCAAGGCACATTAGCAGGAAGCTGGATTGGAAATGGAGCACCTGAGTCTTGAACGAGGCAAAATGTTTATCCTTTTCCTTTCGGGAAGCACCAAAAGGAACCCTTGGCTAGAAAAGGGATAGGAAAACTCACTTTTCATAAACTCATAGATTTTTCATAATTGTTATTAAGCTAATGAACAAAAATTTGGTTATCTTTCCCAAATTCTAACAAAAGCTCATACTATCTTACATTCATAATGTTTTATGTGTATATAAATTGTTAAAAAAAAATACCGATTTATTTATGAGAGAGAGAGAGAGAGAGAGAGAGAGAGAGAGAGAGAGAGAAGGCAGAGAGAGCTCCCATTTGCTGGCTTTCTCCCTAAATGCTCAAGGCCTAAAGCTGGGAATCAAGAACTCAATCCAGGTTTCCCATGTAGGTGGTTGGGACCCAAACACTCAAGTGATAATTTGATGCATCTTAGGGTCTACATTAGCATGATGTTGGAATTAATTGGGAACTAGATCTGGATTTCGAACCCAGGCAGTCCAGCATAGCTTCTGGGTGACCCAACCAGTGTCTTAATTGACAGCTCAAACACTCACCCATGTTCTTAACATTTTAAAACATTTCAGAGTGTATTACATCTTTTAACACCAACCAACTGCTCCCTTTGTGTCCTTAACCCAACTCATACCTTGTAAAACTGTTTTTTTATTTGCCAATAAATCTAATAGGGTTAGGCTTATTTAAAGCTGTGCAACTTTGGATGTGGCGACACCTTCAGAGTGAATATAGAACATTTGAGGAATCCAGATGCATCTCCAGAAATCAGCATAGTTGGTTCATATCTAGTCCTGACCCTCCTGAATATCTGTTCCCAGAACTAGCCAGGGACTGAGGACAAGGGCAAACATTAGGTAGAAACAGGGGAGGTGGGAAGCTGACAAATCAATCCTGGATAGGCAGAAAGGAAGCAGGGAGGTACATGGGAACAAAATATCCAAACCTCTTGTATAGCTCAATGCCTTTGCAGGTTTCACTTATAAAACACAACTTAAAGTATAAAATTACTTAGATTTTCAAGATGATGACTATAAACCATTTAACTTCAGGCATGAGGGTTTCTTCTAAACATGGGATCTTGTATGACACTAGTTCCACACCTAAGTGATCTTGCCTCTTTACTTTCAATGCTCTTTGACTACTCTTGAAAAAAACGATGCTCTGAACTTCTATCAAAAGACCACCCCTGCAATTTATTTTAGGGTTAAATCAAATAGTGGTCAGGAATTGTAATTTGTTCCATCTTTTGTGAATTATGACTCCGTAAGTACTTAAATGTGCCAATGATTTGAATCACAGCCTCTCTAATTGGAATTCTTGGGTTCAATTTTCAACTCTGTTGCTTGCTAGCCAGAGAAACAGAATCATGATACTTATCACTTACATTAAAATACTCCAATCTGCACACACAGAAACATACACTGGAATAGCACCTGCCTGTATTACTTAGGTTAAACCGATTCCCAGTGCATTTGAGAAATGGTCAGCCAGCATGTTATCATGAATATACAGTCCAGAAGTCAAATTTCTTTCAGAAATGGTACATCCCTCTTGGTTGTGACAAGCAATTCTCTTATTCCCATATTTCTATATTAGCTAATGCTTTGCTAACAACTTTACTGGATATCAAAACACAGCTGTTTTAGTTACCAGAAAATAATGTATGGTTAATTAAAATGATGAATGTTTAAAGATCACCTTTCTTTCATGCTATTAGAAGTATTTGAGAGGGCGTGGTGCTGTGGTAAAGAGGGTTAAGCCTCCATCTGTAGCACCAGCCTCCTAAATGGGCTCCAGTTGAAGTCCTGGCTGCTCCAATTATGATTCAACTCTCTGCTAATTCACCTGGGAAAGCAGCAGATGGTCCAAGTACTTGGGCCCCCGGCACCCACATGGGAGACCTGGAAGCAGCTCCCCGCTGCTAGTTTCAGCCTGGCCTGGCCATGTCGTTGCAGCCATTTGGGGAGTAAACCAGCAGATGGAAACTTCTCTCTCTCTCTCTCTCTCTCTCTCTCTCTCTCTCTCTCTCTCTATCTCTGCCTTTCAAATAAATAAATCTATTTTTTAAAAAGAATATTTGAGATCATTGGTTTGCCTAAAATAATTTAGCAATATCCCACACTCTTATTGATCAAGATGTAAAAACCCAGCACAACCTATATACTTAAAGATGGTACATTAGGCTAGATCCCTCAATCATCTGGTGTCCAGCCATAAGCCTTTGAATTTTGCATTATATTTGTAACAGAATACTTCCTGTGTAATCTAACCATGTGTTTCAGAAAACCTTTCCTTGTAAGTAATAGTTGGGGTATATTAATGGAGAGAGAATTGAGAATTCCTCAAGTCAAAAGTAAACAATTCATATGAATTGAATTATTGTACTGCATGTGATTAAATGTTCAGTTAATATATGACATGCATATATTAAAATTCTCCCTAAGACTTATACATTAGCTATAAAAAAGTGCCATGGATCAATGGCTAAACAACAGGAATTTATTTATTCATATATATAAAAGTTAGTCTACTGGAGTTAAGATTTCACCTATAAATATTAGGAAAGCAGAGCTCAACCCATGCCAACTTGTTTTCATTACAACCTATTAAAGAGGCTTGACGTGTTAAGTAATTTTAGGTACGCTGAATGTTTTGACCTCTACCATAATTTACCAAGAACCTAAGAGCTGTGAATGTCTATATTGAAGAGTCAGTTCACAATCCTCGGGAAATGAATGAATAAATGAATCAACCAATCAATAACACTAGTTTTTACTGTTTCATTTACAGAGGGGTAAATTAAAAGCAAGCAAACTTGAATGGCATTGTCATTTTCAACCAGTTTTTTTGAGATACAACGTGTGTAAGAATTTAGGTCTATGTCTCCAAATCCAATTTTCATTCCCTTCACTCTATCTCCTTACTCTTTTTGAGGGTCTACTTCACAAATATTGACTAAGTGTGGTTTCCATCTGGTTATACTAAAAAGATAAAGAAAATATCTTTGACATATCCTAAACTGAAGATGAATTAAAACTACTCTTTAAATTACTGTCTCTATGTGTACTTATATATGATTGATTTTTAATTTAGTTTGAACTATTATTCAATTAAGTTCATTAAGTATTTAATAAATGCCCAACTGGGTCAAGCATGTGGTTGAGAGTGTCACAGAACTAATATTTTAAATAAATTGTTGTGAAGCGGCTTAAGTTAATTTGATCACTTTTAGGCAGTTTGGTGGATCTCAACTACCAGTAATTACAGCTCAGGTGTGAGTGTCGCGCATCTCAGATCCACCCACAGCCATGGCAGGACACAAGACCAGTCAGAGGTCAGAGGTCAAACCACGTTTGAGGGCAAAGGGTAAAAGGTCTGCTAGATTCTACGCCCTCCCTCTTCACACAAAGGCAGGGAGCCTCTCTAAGCTATGGCACCCCCATATTTTCGGCATCCCACTACTTCCAGTTATGCTGGTCTTTCTAGCATTCATTGCATTGATTATAAAATTCTCTGGGGAATCTCAGGTAATGACATTACAAATAATTTAATTGGAGAATTTGCTTCTGAGTATCATTCTCCTTTTTTTTTTTTTTTGAGAATTATTGATTTATTTAAAAGGCAGAGTTAGAGAGAGAGAGAGAGAGAGAGAGAGAGAGAGAGAGGGAGAGACAGATCTTCCATCTTCTAGTTCACTCCCCAGATGGTTACAATGGCCAGGGCTGAGCCAGGCTGAAGTTAGGAGCCAGGAGCTCCTTCCAGGTCTCCCAAGTGGGTAGCAGGGGCCCAAAACCTTAGGCTACCTTATGCTGCTTTTCTAAGGCCATTAGCAGGGAGCTGGGACAGCTGGGACATGAACTGGTACCCACAGGGTATGCTGGCATCACAGACAGCAGCTTTACCAGCTACATCAAAATGCCAGTCTCTGTCCTCCTTATTAATAGAAGACAGCTTTTAGTGGGGTATGAATGCTTTCAAAGAATAACCAGTTGATCTTAAGATATACACTGAAACTAGTACACACATTTTTATCACAATCTCCAAACTACCTAGTTCAAAAGTAAGTTATAAACAAAATACTTACTTCACTTTCAACTGGCACACATGAAATAAGAGATGATCTTTCTAGAAAAAGCAAAAAATGCAACCATTCTGAGCAATTTCTTCCAGAAGATTCTCCCTAACAGATTTGTTCTATCCATAGAAAAATGAAAGGACACAGCTAATAGGTGCCACATTTCTTCCAAATTAAAGATATATAGGATCACATATACACAATTTTTATTTGTGTGTAGGCTCTGATTTTCTTGATAGAAATTAACATCATCTAAAGCAACTACAATTTTCCCAGTTTAATTGGACAGTAAAGTTGTAGACTTGAAGTTACATATTCTCTTCACACAAAAATATATTTAGACATCTATAAATATATAGTCACGCAAAGATCTAAGTATAATCTTTATAAACTAATTATAGAATTTTAGGTACATTACATGCTAGATATGAAGTATTACCTATTACCATACTTGGTGGTTCATATAGATACCAAAGCACTAAAAAGTGCTAGATCTGAGTTTAAGAAACAGTCCATTTAACAACAAAAACTTGCATAATCACTTCAGTTATATAATAAGCACTTCAAAGCCTCCCACTTTCTTGTAGGAGGAATGCATTATGGATATAATCTAAAAACAGTAGAGGCACTCATAATGCATGACACCTTCTTGAATCATCATTAAAAAGAACATTGTTATTGCCAGTAAGGGATGAGGATGACTCATGTCCTACCGGAATATATTTCCTTTAGATCAGTCGCCATTTTTGTATAGACACATATATACCCAAAAGGATCCAGCGTAAGAGCATAATGACTCTCACATACTAAAAATTAGGGATTCTTGATTTGATGATGATGCTATTAAATTTTAACCCCAGGCCACAAAAGAAAAAAAAAATCCTGAATAGGCAGAAGAAAGCCAAAAAGGAGAGAGAAACATTAGGAAATTATGACTGCATTGTATGTTATCCTGCTATTTTTCTTTGTTCTTGATATGTAGGTGGATTTTAGAACTCTTTTTTTTTAAAGATTTATTTATTTACTTGAAAGTCAGAGTTACACAGAGAGAGAAGGAGATGCAGAGAGAGAGAGAGAGAGAGAGAGGGAGGGATGGAGGGAGGGAGAGAGAGGTCTTCCATCCACTGGTTCACTCCTCAGATGGCCACAATGGCTGGAGATATGCCAATCAGAAGCCAGGAGCCAGGAGCTTCTTCCAGGTCTCCCACATGGGTGCAGGGGCCCAAGGACTTGGGCCATCTTCTACTGCTTTCCCAGGCCATAGCAGAGAGCTGGATCAGAAGTGGAGCAGCCAGGCCACGAACCAACGCCCATATGGGATGCTGGCATTGCAGGCAGTGGCTTTACCAACTACGCCACAGTGCCAGCCTGGATTTTAGAAGTCTTAAAGGAAGTCACCAGAAGAGATGCTTGAAGTTATCCAAGCCCAATGCTTTATTTTTTTTTTTTTTGTACTTTTTTTGGTTTTGTTTTTCAGCAGTGAAAAATCCTATTTAAAATGATGTGAAAAGTCCATATAAATATATAAAAATTCAAATTATTATTCTAGTGATTCTTTTTTTTTAAAGATTTATTTATTTTATTTGAAAGTCAGAGTTACAGAGAAAGAGGAGAGGTGGAGAGTGTGAGAGAGAGAGGTCTTCCATCTGAAGGTTCACTCCCCAGATGGCTGCAATGGCTGGAGCTGCGCCAATCTGAAGCCAGGAGCCAGGAGGTTTTTCCGGGTCTCCCACACAGGTGGAGAGGCCCCAAGACTTGGGCAATCCTCTACTGCTTTCCCAGGCCATAGCAGAGAGCTGGATTGGAAGTGGAGCAGCTGGGACTAGAACCAGTGCCCATATGGGATGCCAGAGTTTCAGGCCAGGACTTTAACCCATTGTGCCACAGTGCTGGCCCCTCTACTAAATCTTAAAGGCCAGGTTAGCAGGACAGATATGGAGGAAGATGGCCTCCATCTATGACAGTGATGATGAAGACTGTCACTCAAGGAATGAAGATAAAAAGAAAAGCATGAAGTCACAAGATATTCAAAAATGAGATTCAGTATGTGGGAATAAAGACAAGAAGGATGGTGACTTGAATCCTAGACTTCCAAGTTGGGCAGCCGATGAACTGTGATAGAGGAGTAACTTTCCACAGAGAAGAAATCTACTTGAAAGAACAGGTTTGATGTGGAAAATATAACTTAAGTCCATCTATGTTGGTTTTGAGAAATGCAGTGAAAGTTTATGAAGGTGATCTCAGCCCTTAAACACATATCTTGCTTTGTTCTAATTTGTGCAGATACACAATGATTTGACCCCAAAATAAGCCCTCTGTGATCAGAACAACTGTCAATTGGATAGAGAACCTGAATAGATGCTTCCTCTCAACTAACTCTCTTCTGACTAACCTGTGATCTGGTTTCCAGCATGTCTTCTTGTATGGTCCCAGAAAACAGAGGTTCTGAATTGTTGACACATCTGCCTCTTTTGTGTGTATGTATGTGTATATGTGTGTTTTAAAATTTTCTTACATGACCCATTTGCAGAAAAAAAAATCCAGATTTTTTACACTGTTCTTGGGACAGACTTAAGTCTATTTTAACTACACCTTACAGTTTCAGCTCCTGAAAGATCAATCATAATACATTCCTCCTAACCCACCACCAAATAGACAATAGTTATTTAGAGTAAGAGCTCCAAACTCTACAAAAATTATGCACATTGGCTGGTTGATAGGTATCCTTTTAGAATTGCTGGGTTAGGGAACTCTATTCACTCTATTTGATTAGCAAAGTGGTAACTTCTGATCCCTTCCCTACGACTCCCTCTCATAAGAGTACTTGGCAGCCGGCACCTGTGGCACTGGCATCCTGGGTTCTAGTCCCAGTCAGGGCACCAGATTCTGTCCGTCGCTCCTCTCCCAGTCCAGCTGTCTGCTGTGGCCTGGGAGTGCAGTGGAGGATGGCCCAGGTCCTTGGGCCCTGCACCTGCATGGGAGACCAGGAGAAGCATCTGGCTCCTGGCTTTGGATCAGCGCGGTGCAGCCAGCCACAGTGCGTCGGCCGGAGCGGCCATTGGGGGTGAACCAACGGAAAAAGGAAGACCTTTCTCTCTGTTTCTCACTGTCCACTCTGCCTGTCAAAAGAGAGAGAGAGAGAGAGAGAGAGAGAGAGAGAGAGAGAGAGAACTTGGCAAGCAATATAGACAAATGATTATTTTTAGAACCAGAGAGTTGTTTGAATCACTGGGAGGCCACTACCTTCTCTGGTCCAAGCAGTGAATTTTTAGTCAAGAATTATTCTTTGCTTCACAATTTAAATGGAATATAACTAAAATTGCCACTTTTTGTCACTCACAACTGGAAAATAGATTACCTATATTTGTCTAAAGGTGAAGAATGAGGCCAGCACCACAGCTCACTACGCTAATCCTCCACCTGCGGCGCCGGCACCCCGAGTACTAGTCCCAGTTGGGGTGCCAGATTCTGTCCCAGTTGCTCCTCTTTCAGTCCAGCTCTCTGCTGGGGCCCAGGAAAGCAGTGGAGGATAGCCCAAGTGCTTGGCCTTACACCCGCATGGGAGACCAGGAGGAAGCACCTGGCTCCTGGCTTCGATCAGCACAGCAATGTGCTGGCCGTAGTGGCCACTTGGGGGGTGAACCAACGGTAAAAAAAAAGGAAGACCTTTCTCTCTGTCTCTCTCTCTGTCACTGTCTAAACTCTGCCAGTCAATAAATAAATAAATAAATATAGAGGTGAAGAATGAGAGCACAAAACAAGCCTGGACCATAAGATTTTTGCAGAATCAGCAGGTTTAATATAAAGCAGTGAGTGAGATGCAGTGCTTTGCTTAGAGATTTTTCAGCAGCCACAAAGAAAGACATTAAGGGATACAAATCTGAAACTCAGAAACGTTTTTGGCCTAGAGATAGATTGCTCCTCATCAAAGTATAGGTAATGTAAAAGTGAAAGAAAGAGTAAGATCACCCAGAGATGAAGTTAGGGTCTACAGAAAAGAGGTCTCAGGACGATATAGTGAATAACACCACCATTTAAGGTCTGGCAGACAAAGTCCATCAGAATATGCACATCAGAACAAGGTGGTAAAGAGAAAAAAAAAAGTGAACATGAAAAGAATGGCACTGTGGAAATCAAGGAAGAGAAAGAGATTCAAAACCTAGGGGACAGTAAACAGAGTCAAAAATGATGGCAATCATCTAAGATAAGATTTCAAAATCATCTATTGAATTTGTCCTTTGGAGAGTTACTAGCCAACTTTGTGAGGTTTTGTTGGAGTGGTATAGCCACAATTATGATTACAATGTTTAGACGGGTTGGGATGTAAACAAGAGAGGCCCTGATCAACCAAACATTTGCTAAAGATGGAAGAGGAAACGTGTTATGATAGCTACAGACAGGTACCATGGTAAAGAGAGTGTTTGGTTTTATGTATGTATTTACGTGCAGGCACATGGATTTTATTTTTAGGGTAAAAGAGCATGCATAGAAGAAAGAGAGACAGAATAGTAGAAAAAGAATAGCAAAATGGATTGCATTAGATTGTCAGTACTGCTGTACCGAAATACTGGGCGAAATAAACAGCAAAGACATATTTTCTCTTTATTTTCCATTCTGAGGCTAAAAGTCTATGACTGAGGTATCTTCAGGATGGGTTTTTATGAAGTTTCTCTATTTGACTTGCAGATGGCTGTATTTTCTCTCCGCACAAAGTCTTCTCTCTGTGCATGTACCCTTGATACCTCTTTTTGTGCCCAAATGCCCTCTTCTTAAAGAACATCAGTCAAATTGGATCAGGGCTCATTGTAAAGATTTCTTTTTGACTTTTAAAGATCTTATCTCCAGATGCAGTCACATTCTGATGCAATAGGAGTCAGGCCTTCCACATATGATTTTTGGGGCAATACAATTAAGCCCTTAGTATTGATAGAGAAGAATGCTGGGGTAGGGTTGTGAGTAAAGAAACAAGTATTGTCCAGACAAGTCCAGCTACTTGAAATTGACACAACAGTTGGTGGCTGGTAACTATGACAAAAACTTGGACTTTCTGTCATTTCCAGAACATACTCCCTCTCATATTTTCCCATTATGTAATATTTTCAAAAGCGTTTTTTACTCATATTCTTTGATTCTATAGTGATTATGTCCTACATCAGCCAACAAAAGCATGTTAAGCACCTACTGTGATTCAGGAATCGGATATTTTTGAAAACAGAATTTTGACTTAATTTTTAATATCAAAAGTATGTCATTAAGTTCATCTTTCCAGCTGTAACTGGTTTAACCTATTTTTCTCTATAGCTCCATGTTGTCATCCTGATGCATATACTTACAGATTATTGTCAAAATATTGTGTTAAACTAAAAATAAAGCATATGTAATGAATAATAAGCTTGGGCAAAATAGTAGATGATGTTCCTTTTTATTCTTTCCAATATTACGCCAACCAAATTTTTTGTTTTATTGGTGGATTCTGTTTTTATTTGAATCATGAAGCCCAGATCCCTTTTTTAAAAAATCTAAATGTTGAAGGTTTTTAATAAAATCACATAGTACTTATATAAAAACTCCAATTATAGGTCAAAGGGAACTTGGAAAAAATAGAATTAAAAGATAACAGTTCTTTTGGTGCATTTTTTTAAATCCATGCATAGTTCTCAGTAATACACATTCTCCGTTATTTTTTCAATTTCTATTTTTAAATTTTTTAAGAATATATTTATTAGAAAGACATATAGATAAGTATATGCAAAGGACAGAGATATCTCATCTGCTGGTTCATTCCCCTACTGCCTTGAACAACCAGGGCTGAAGTAGACTAAAGCCAGGATTGAGGAATTCAATTCAGGTCTCTCATGTGTGTGGTCGGGATCCAATTATTTGTGCCATCACCTCCTGCCACCCAGACTGCACGTAAGTAGGGAGCTGGAATTGGGAGCACAGCTGGTACTTGAACCCAAGCATTCCGATCAGGATGGGGACATCCAAATGGAGTCAACTACTGTACCAAACATCTATCCCTCCACGAGCTAGAAGACCCCTTGTTTAGGTTATATCAAATCTCTAACTGTAGTGAAAATTACCTATATATTTATATAATTGAGTTTTAATCAATTAGGATTGAGGAATTTTTAAAAAAATATATAGTCTTGATTTCCTAACAAGAACATTGATAATATTCAAATATATCTGAAATGTTTATAACAAGAGTAAGATCCAAGATCATTAACTTTATACCCTATCATGAATCTTACACATTTCGTGAATAAAAAACACAGAAATCGGATCTCCTCAGTAACCAGGAGTCATTAATTCTCTGTTAATGCAACACACTTTTGCTCTTTTGGCATTATTATAATGAAGAACAGAGTTTTACAAAAGCAAGTCAAGAAAATACATTAAATCATGACCTCTTTACTTTGCACTACTCTAGTTTAAGTGCCCTGAAATGAACTTTTTAGTTAATTAGCATTCTTCTGTTTGTCACTGTAAGTAATTACTCTTCTAAATTTAATAGAAGTGTTACAAGTGTGGCAATAAGAGCTTGGAAACAGACCCACCTGATGAATTAAGTTCACTAGGAACAAAGCAGATAGTTGTATGCAGGAGTCAAGAGGCAGCCTATAGGGAGGTAGGGAGCAAAGTAATTGTAATAATTAACATCTCTTGCTCCAACAATTGTACTGGAAGGATGGGTTTCAAATATCCATTAATTTAAGTGGTCTTTATTCCATCATTAAGCAAACTGCATATTTGGCTCTGATTTTTGCATACATTTAGCACAAATAGACCATGTTGTGCATGTATGCCCTTGAGAGTAATTCACATCACAAGGTTCAGGAAGCTCTTTGCATCTGTGCCTCTTGAGCCTGATGCTGTACTCAGTGATGGGCTGATTACTGGGCAAGGTCTTAAGGGCACTGCCACTTCCCTGGAGAAAAGAAATTAAGTTTTTTACCTCTTAGAGCTGAATCACCAAGGTCTGTTTGTTCAAGGGCAATCTGTCCCTGAGAAAATTACTTTGGAGCATTTAAACTGAGATTTCATAAATTTTAGCATTTATATTCATAAATAAAAGTTCCATATTTGCCTGTGCCTAAGCAGCACGATTTTTTTCCCTCCATGTTTTAACTCTTATAAAACTGGAACACCTCTTACTGTTTCCATTTTTACCCCCCTTACAAAGATATGGCTACCAGACTTTTGTGACTTAAAAATAAATTAATCTTAGAGATGAAGAAACACAGTGCCTCAACTACATGGAGCATGTGCTGTGACTTGGCAAGTTGGATCTTGTCCTTGTATTTATGACGTATTATATGTCAAAGACTTACCAGGAATTTTTACATGTGGTATCTCTCTAAAAAAAGATTTATTTTTTATTTATTTGGAAGGCAGAGAAAGAGAATCTTTGATCCACTGGTTCACTCTCCAAACAGCTGCAATGACCCAGGCTGTGCCAGGCTGAAACCAGTTGCCTGGCACCTCTTCCAGATCTTGCATGTGAGTACAGGGGCCCAAGCACTTGAGCCATCCCCTGCATTAGCAGGGAGCTGGATCAGAAGTGGAGTATCACAGGCGGTGGTTTAACACATTATACCACAATGCCTGCCGCCATGGGATCTGTTATAGACTTCCCCCAAACAGGATGCAAAAATATTGTTATCCCTACTTGGTTGAATAGCGTAGAGTTGAGAAATGTCAAAATGTGATTCATTCATTTACTCATTCATGTAACCAATCAACACCTATTTTGAGCAGGGGAAATAGAAATAAAAATAATGACTATGATAAGCACGGGGCCACCCACTAAGCTAAATAGGTGAAGAGAATGGTGGACATTAACAGTCTCATATTAAAATCTAGCTATGATTCAAAGCTTGGGTCCTGAGCTACACTGCCTTAAGAAAGCAAATTAAAATGAGGATGTGTAGCCGTTCCAGCTAAGGTATCCATCACTGAAATAATTAGGATAAAAATCTGCTGAACTAATCTAGTACACAATAGTCTCCCACATAAAATTGTGTCCTGGCCTTGCCTCTTATTAACCACAAAGTGGTAGAGTGCCATCAGTGCACCGTTCTAAGATTGTACCTCCATGTAATAAATACTCTCTAGGCTGTGTGTTCTAGTTTAAGTTGTTGCTTTACATAAGATACTATTAACTCACCTTCTTTTGATAATTTATCATAGCACTGTAGAGAAATACCCACTCACTTTTGTTTTTGTTTTTCCTGCTAGAAAATATAACTCAAACCTCTGGATACTGAATCATTACCCAAAGATCATTTTTGGGGAATGGTATTAATGTTTATTATCTGAAATACAAGTAGTCTAGCCATTATAAGTTTAACAGCCTTAAACTAAAATCTAAAATCCATAATTCTCCAAAATCTAAAACTTTTTGAATCCCAATGTGTTGTCATGAATGGAAAATTCCTCACCAAGAAACTTTGTTCCATGTACAAAATTACTAAAAAAAAAACAATAGAAAGAACCTTCATATGTAAATATATATATGAAACATAAATGAAGTTTATGTTTAGACTTGTGTCCCATACCCAAGATATCTCATTGTATAGATAAAAATATTACAAAAATCTCAAATATATCAAAAGCATTTTAGATAAGGGTTATACAATCTGCACTAAAAATATCACAAATTTTAAACTTGGATCAGCCAGATTTAAAGATTTACATAAATGGACCCACTAGACTCCTAATGAGTATTATGAATTGAACTCTGCCTAGTTATTATGACTTTAGCCTTCACAAAAAGATTAATATGGCAATATTACTACATGAATAATAGAAAGATAAATGATAGATGGGCAATGATGATGATGATGATATAGATAGATAGACAGACAGACAGATGCTAGCATCCCATATGGTGCTGGTTCGAGTCCTAGCTGCTCTACTTGTGATTCAGCTACTGGCTAGTGTGTCTGGGAAAGCAGAAGATGGCTCAAATGCTTGGGCTCCTGCACCCAAGTGGGAGAGGCAGAAGAAGCTCATGTCTCCTGGTTTCAGTCTATCCCAGCCATGGTCATTGCAGCCATGAAGGGAGTGAACCAATGGATGGAAGATCTGTCTCTCTCTCTGTCTCTCTTTCTGTGTGTGTGTGTGTGTGTGTGTGTGTGTGTGTGTGTATCTCTCTCTCTCTCCTTCTCTGTTTCTAACTATGCCTTTCATAAAAATGAAAATAAATCTTAACAAAAGAAGGGACAGCGTTTTGGCATAGCAGGTTAAGCTTCCACTTGCCAGCATTCCATATGGGCACAGGGTGGAGGGCTTGAGACCTGACAGATCCACTTCCGATCCAGCCCCCTGCTAATGCCTGCTAATGCCAGGGAAAGTAGCAATAGGTAGCCCAAATCCTTGGGCTTCTTCACCCACATGAGAGACCTGCAAGAAGCTCCTGACTCCTGGCTTTGGCCTGGCCCAGCCCCAGCCATTGCAACCATTTGGGCAGTGGACCAGTGGATACAAAATCTCTCTCTCACTCTTTCTGGCTCTCTTCCTCTCTCTGTAACTCTGCCTTTCAAATAAAATACATAAATCTTAAAAAAGAAAATGTAATTCATGTATATCTATATGACTTTTGCAAGTAGGTTTTACTTCTTGATAGAGAAGACATATTATGATTAAATTAGTACAGTAAATTGCTTGAAGAAGCCATGGAATGTAAGCTAAGGACAGTGCTCAATATAGTATCAGCATGTCAAGTGTCCCTGATGTGAAATCCCTTGTTAAGTCATATTGCCAATTCAGAAGAAGGAAAGAGAAATCAATCTTCCCCCATATTTGTTCAACTTCCTCTTCAGCTCTTCCCCAACAAATGTGGAGCTACAATGTCCTATGCAGGGAGGACCCTGTGGACAATATAGAGGGGCAAATATCCTTATGATGTTAAGCATCTCCTTAACATGGAAATCTGCAAACACTACCTATCATTTGATCGTAGTTCTTTTTCTCAGGCACTCCCAGCATCAGTAACCTAATTAAAGGCAGTAAAGTGAGCCTTCTCGTCTTGATTCTGTTTGTTTAGCTACTGTGGTCTTCAAATCCATATATTGTCTGTCACCTTGGCAACAAAATGTGTATTAGGTGCTGGATTACCTAAGGTTGGATTTGGTTACAGAAAAGACCCAACAAAACAACTGCATAAATAAAATGGAAGTGCATTTCTCTGTCACAAAGAAGTCCAGATGAGAGCAGCCTGGGTCCAGTGTGGTGGTGTCTCCCCAGCTGTCTTGGTTTCAGAATGCTTCCAGCTTCCCTCTCCACTATCCCTAGTGTGTGGCCTTTCAGGGCATGGATTTATGCTCAAAACATTCCTATTAGGATGGGTAGAATGAGGCAGAATCCTGCTAGGATGTAGAATGATAGGAGAAGACAGGAATAAAAGAGTCAAGAGATGCGTGTCAGCTACTTCTCAGGAAGGCTTTTAAGAGTTAATTGACTGTGGCTGAGGGAAGACTGGGACATACCCTCAGTATGTTGGAAGGTTATGTGCTTTGGCAATAGAAGTTCTGTTTCTAAGAGAAATGACAAGAAATGATACAGGGAAACACCTAGGAGCTTCTGCTATAACAATATTCTTTCTCTTTACTACTTAATGACATTTACTTTGGTGTTACCAATTGGATTACTTAAGCTCTGTTAGCACTACCGTGTGCTAAGTAGATGGCCATGATTAAATCTCTTAAATCTATGACATGTAGCTTTTTTCACCTATAAAATGAGGCCAATAATTTCTTCTCTCCCATCTTCAAAAGATTAAATTACATAAATGCATATGCTAGGGCCCCATGAAATGTCAGTTGTCAATGACTACACAAAACCTAAGCGACACCACCAAGGTGATCATCTTTCTTAGTTTTTTGGTTGTCTTTATTATACCTGTGTTCCCTACCTACCCACATTCCTTTCAAGATATGAATCTATGAATGACACTTTTTCCAAAACCATGTATCCTTGACTTTAAATCAATAGCATATCAACAACACAGCTTCACAGCAATAAAGAAGAAAGCAATAAAAGCATTATATATTTGCAACATTTTTTTAACCCATTCCAATTTAAGAAACCATGAAGTGATTAAGTATGAGTCAGTGTTTAAAAATCAAAGAAAACTGGTAGGGGTTTAGGGGCAGGGTAATTGAGTAAAAGCATAACAATAATAGCTGGTATAAAGAAGTGAGAACATAGTACATTTGTGGGTCTTAGAATCAGACCAAAATGACTTCAAATCTTACCTTATCCCAGGATTATTTGTGAAAGAGTAAATGATTTTATAGATTTCACAATCTGAACTTTCTCATTTTTGTTGGCATATTATGTTAAGGATTCTTATAAGAATTAATTGAGGAAACCTATTTTTAAATTGCAATAGTGTCTTTTTTTAAAAGATTTTATTTATTTATTTGACAGGTAGATTTACAGACAGAGAGAGAGAGAGAGAGAGAAAGGTCTTCCTTCCTCTGGTTCACTCCCCAAATGCTTGCAACGGCTGGAGCTGTGCCGATCCGAAGCCAGGATCCAGGAGCTTCTTCCTGGTCTCCCATGCAGGTGCAGGGGCCAAGCACTTGAGCCATCCTCTACTGCTTTCTGAGGCCACAGAAGAGAGCTGGACTGCAAGAGGAGCAACCGGGACTAGAATCAGCGCCCACATGGGACGCCAGCACTGCAGGCAGAGGATTAACCTAGTGTGCCATGGCGCCAGCCCCTGCAATAGTGTCTTGCACATAAAAAGGTACCCAAAAAATAGGAGTCAAACCCTTACCTACCTCTGCTCTGAATACTAAAAACAGAGAGCAGATTGCATGATCTGAAACGACAAGATAATTATGTCACAGTGTTTTGAACCCTTACTATGCATTTCAACAAGTTCAGGACATTGTATGGGATACCTCATGGATTCATGTAATGATATTCTTATCAATCCTATGTTATAAATGTGGAGGTTGAAGGTTAGACAGTTTCATTTTCTAAGATAATCATCTGACAAATGATGAACTTGGAGAACAGAAACCCCAAGTCAATGTCAAACCTAAATTTGTGGATCTTCATGGATTCATCAAAACATAATTCACTGAAATCCAAATTGACCAATACTGGCATATGATTATTTAACAAAAAGCCTCCATGAAAAAAAGATAGTTAGGACTAATGTAGACACAGCCCTCACACAGCATGTAATTCTTTAAGAGACACTCAACCTTTAAGAGATAGGTGATCCATGCCCAAAGGATGGGCATTACAGAAATCAACAATGCAGATCAGAAAAAAGTCTTGAAAACAGCAAAATTCCAATGAAATTAAACATCAGAAAAGATCTCTAATTGTTTGATTTATAACTTTATAAGTTGATGTTTTTCTGAATTATATTTTAGCCAGTTTCCCAACTTCTCAACTACCACAATTTATTGCCAAGTCTGTTTCCTTTTAAAGGGTAGATGAAAGTCTGTTTTTCACCAATGCAAACACACTAATGCTTTAAGCATGCCATTTACCCTAAAGATGCCTCAGGACAAAGGGTTAGGATCCAGGACTGATTAGCGGACAGCTGTGGAACAAGACAGGAGGTGGGACATTGCATGGAAATAGATAAACAAACCAAAAATAAAAAAAGTCTGCTGTGGCAAAATCATGAAAACATCTGATCAAAGAATGCTGAGATCTGATACCTGAACTAAAATGCAAAGTACACTTTCATCCATCTACCTATGAGGATTTGGACTAAATATTCCCAACAGCCAGAGGTATAGAGGAACTAGGGAAATGGAAGACATTAAGAGACCATGCTTCATTGTACCTTAAATAGTAAGTTTACTCATTACAATAATGTTGTTATAGAAGGATAATTTAAAGATTTATTTGGGGGCTGATGGTGTGGTGCAATAGGTTAAGCAGCCACTTGTAACACAGGCATCCCATATCAGAGAACTAGTCTGAGACCCAGTTTCATGTTTCTGATCCATATCCCTGCTAGTGCACGTGGGAAAGCAGCATAAGATGGCCCACTCTGCTGTAGCTTTGGAAAGCAATGGAAGAAGGCCCAAGTGCTTGAGCCCCTACACCCACCTGGGAGACCCAGAGGAAGCTCCTGGCTCCTGGCTTCAGATCAGCACAACTCTGGCCGTTGCGGCCATTTGGGGTGGGGAGTGGACCAGCGGATGGAAGACCTCTCTCTCCCTCCCTCTCTCTCTCTGTGTGTGTAACTTTCTCTCTGATTTTCAAATAAATAAATAAATATTTAAAAAAAAGATGACCCAAACACTTGTACCTCTGCCACCCACATGGAAAACCTGGATGGAGTTCCTGGCTTGTGGCTCCTGGCTTTGGCCTGGTCCAGTCTGTCTGCTGTGGCTGTTAGGGGAATGAACCAATGGATGAAAGATTTTCTCTCTTTCATCTCTCCCTCAAATAAATGAAATAAATCTTAACACTGGCCGCCTATAAGGGCTTTTTTATTCTGATTTTATAATTGAAAAAGAAACACAATTGATTTGCCTTTCTGTTCTTAAGCGAAGCAATTCTGTTTGCTAAGTAAACCTCTTTAGCTCCCATCTTTATAAATGAGTACTTTCTATTTCTATAAACACGTAAGTCATTCTTGAGTGTAAGAACTACAACAATAATTGTTATTACTGTTGCTCAATATTCCATAGCAATGAGAGTTGAGATTCAACCCCAAATCACTCTGGCTCCATAGTTCATGCTCATACTGGTACTAAAGAGGGGGTAATGTATTCTTTATAGGGACAAAATTCACTTGCTAAGAGGTAGTAGTATTTCCTGGTTATTTATGGGATTAAAAACATATAATGGATGGATATTTAGCCTGGTGGTTAAGGCACTGGATAAGATGCTCATGAACCCTACTGGAGTATCTGGTTTCAATTCCTGGTTCCATTTGATTACTGCAAGTTCTGAGTGGCAGCAGATGATGTCTCAAGGATTTGGGTTCCTGCAACCCACAGGGGAGACTTGGATTGAGTTCCTTGCTTGTAGTTTCAGCCTCAACAAAGCCTTGGCCATTGTGAACATTTGGGGAGTAGACAAGCAGGTGGAAGCACTGTATGTCTGCCTCTGCGTCTCTCTCTCTCTCTCTCTCTCTCTCTCTCTCTCTCTCTCTCTCTTCTCTCCCATTTCCCCATTTCTCTGTTTCTCAAATAAGTAAACTTTTTTGTAAATATAATCATTTGCTCATCTCCATAAAACTAAACCTATAGGCAAAATTTTAACTGAAGACTCAGAATGATTGTTAACATAAATTATTTTTTCTATTTTAATATGATAAACTGTGACAATCTAGAGATACTTAGGTTTGTTTTCAAATTCTGTAACTAATTTTTTAGATTTTTCCTCAGTTTCCATCTTTTGACCACAGAAATCACAATTTTCTTTTCTCTGTGCTGATACCATATTCAGTAATTCTAATTTTATCCTTTATTTAAAGATGTCTTTATGGTCTTTCCCTTCAAAAAAAAAGTGCATGGGCATTAACTGACAGAGTCCACGGTCTTTACAATAACTATTTCTCCCATGATTGAGTTTATTATAATTCATCTATGTCAGTTCTAGGATAGGTTTGAGGGTTTTAGAGGCAAGAATCCATAAAAGTAAATTATGAGAAAATCTTAAATGCAGCCTTTCTATCAAACAAACAAGAAGATCTTAGTGTTAATAATTTTAGCCATCATTAAATACACCTTAAAATATATCAGCCTATATTCTTCATTTGTGGCCCAAATTTCAATGAAATGTGCTGTTATTTTAGGCAAGCAAGTATGTGGCCATTAGTGTTCCTGTCAGCAACGCTTATTTCATCCTTGTGTTATTTTATTCTGTGTCTCAACTTAGAGAGCAATCTCATGCCCAGTCTAATTGTCATCTTAGTAAGGTCAGGGCCAGGTATGCTCAACAAGGTCATCTGCCCACTCAAGTGGTTCCTCCCAGATAGGACTGGCATTCAAGATTAGAGAACAGACGAACCTCAGTGACAATCAGGACAGTGGTTGGAGAAGAGGCAGCCTTTCTACAATGGAGAGACTGATGCTCTGAGCAGGATCCCAACTCCAGTTCCCAGGCACCAGCCCTTGAAAGAGCCAGCCAGAATGAAGTGGAGACTCACGAGAAGAGTCATTCTGTAAGAAGTACTGGATGGATTATACAGCTTTTTTTTCCCTACATGTTCCTTAGCAAATGTACTTAGTCTGCTTGTACTCATTAAATCTACCAACAGTAATTCAGGCTGAAAATCAAATTCAGCTCTCCTCTTATCTTTGCCAATTTCCTCTGCTCCTGAGTCCTTAATGGACCAGGTACAAATATGTAAATATCATGCCTTGTTTGGATAATTAATTTTCTTAAGGTCAAGACTGAGTGATAAGAATGCTACCTTTAGTTTATGAATAATTCATTTCTGCATAGGATCTTTTTTTTATTCAGACTTCATAGAAACAGTATAAACTTTTAAGTACACATATCTGTGACTGAATCCCACTTCTGCCCCTATGAGCTTAGCGACAAGGCAATTTATTTAATCTTTCTGAGGCTCTCTGTCTCCATCTAAAAGATTAGTTTAGTAATATTTACACTACATACTCATAGCATGATAGGAATTTAAATAAATAAACACATGTAAAATATCTATGGAATGTAGATACTTAATACACAGCAATTTTTCCTCCTTCTCAGCCGTGAGTGCAATAAAAAAAAAAAAAAAACAGCTAAACCAGAGTGATTTGATAAGTAGCATTTCACTTTAAAAATATGATGGTGATGGGGCCAGCACTGTGACATAGCAAGTAAAGCTACCACCTGCACTGCCAACATCCCATATCAGCACTGTTTCTTATCCTGGCTGCTCTACTTATGATCCAACTCCCTGCCAACTTCCCTACCTGGGAAATCAGTGGAAGATGGCCCAAGTACCTGGGCCCCTATATCCACAAGGAAGAAGAAGCTCCTGGCTCCTAGCTTTGGCTTGGCCCAATCCAGGCTGTTGCGGCAGTTTGAGGATGGAACCAGCAGATGGAAGATCTCTCTCTCTCTCTCTCTCTCTCTTTCTCTCTCTCTCTCTCTCTCTCTGCCTTTGCCTCTACCTCTCTCTAACTGTGCCTTTCAAATAAATAAGTAAATCTTTAAAAGATGATGGTGAACATTTAAACAGCCTGGCAATTAAATATGTAATAAATAAGTAAGCAACAACTAGTATTTCACTTTCAAAAATTCATAGTGAATAAATAGCCTTGGTAATTAAATAAACAAATATATAAACAAGAAAGAAGGAAGAAAACAACAGGACATCTAAGAGTATGTTCAAGATGTTAGGGATTTGGCATTTATTACATGACTATCACAATGATAAATACATGCTTTGTGCATTATCTTGTCTGAAACCTTACAATACTCTGATAAAGTAGACAGATACTTTTATTATCCATTTCACAGTTGGGAAAACTTCTTAGAGTGGTTAAGTTACTTGGCCTAAATCCCTATGTAATAAGCATCAGATTTAGAAGTGCATTTACCATAAAACAAATGAAGCTGAAAATCCCCCACTTTTTCAAGGCCCTTCCAAAAGCTGGCAGAGGCCACAGCAAAGTTCCCATAAAGATACACTTTGTAGAATTTGCAAAAGTATTACACTAACTTTAGGCAATGCAACAAACATTTTTGCTCCTGATAGAATACTGTCTCAGTATGACTGGCTTGGACTACACTAAAATTTCAACTTCATAAACCTCTACTTTCAAATGTTTTCCTCTGTAGCTCTTTTCATGATACATTGTATATATTATTATCATTTTATTGTCAACTTCTCCACGAAAATAGAATATACATGAGGGAAGCTTTTCTTTTTCCCCCTATTATACCTCAGTATCTATAACAGCACCCATGACTGTAGCAACTCAATAAAATTTTTTTAATGAATGAATGAATTAGAATTCCGCTGAGTTGGAATTCCCATTCCAGAACCAGTACCCTTTGTATAGCACTTTAGTATCTTTGTGGAGGGAACATGGACCCTCAGTCAATACAACCTCTTTCCTCCAAGAGTATATGAACAAAAATCCAATTTGTGAGCCTAACAATTGCCTCCAAGATAATGATGAATTGGTTACCATTTAACTGGTGTCCAAGAATTATGAGACAACATTTGAGACCTGGCAGGTAGGTAGCAATAGATAAATCCCAATTAAAACAGAAACATAATTCTAAAGAACAGGCTTCCGATGAGAAAGTTAAAAATGGAAATAACAGAAAATATAATTCCATAGGCTAAGCATAGTTCCCAAACCATGGAAATCAGAATTCATGTAGGATAATCTGTTGATAAAACTGGGTCCCACCTTGAACTTCTACCTCTATAACAGGTGAGTGAATAACTTAACGAACTTTTTTTATTATTATTATTTTTGACAGGCAGAGTGGACAGTGAGAGAGAGAGACAGAGAGAAAGGTCTTCCTTTTTGCCGTTGGTTCACCCTCCAATGGCCGCCGCATCGCGCTCATCTGATGGCAGGAGCCAGGTGCCAGGTGCTTTTCCTGGTCTCCCATAGGGTGCAGGGCCCAAGCACTTGGGCCATCCTCCACTGCACTCCCGGGCCACAGCAGAGAGCTGGCCTGGAAGAGGGGCAACCGGGACAGAATCCGGCGCCCCAAGCAGGACTAGAACCTGGTGTGCCGGTGCCGCAAGGCGGAGGATTAGCCTGTTGAGCCACGGCGCTGGCCAACGATCTTTCTTTTAAGTTGCTTTTCTAGTTTTAGCGTCTCAGGAAATATAAATTTAATAATGCCAAAGTGTAAGAATATCATCTTTGTTGACAATATTATCCATCCACACATGTTTGGCCTTGAGGTTTAGACACTGGTTGGGATGCCCACATCATATATGGGAGGACTTGGACTCAATTCCCATCCCCGGCAGCTGATTCCAACTTCCTGCTAATGCAGACCCTAGGAAGGAGGAGGCGATAGCTTAGGGAGTTAGGTTTCTGCCATTCACATTGAGTTTCCCCATTCCTGGCTTCAGCTTGACCCAGTCCTGGCTATGAAAGGAATTCGAGGAACAAACCAGTGCATGAGAGTTCTCTGTCTGTCTGCCTGTTTGTCTCTCTCCCTTTCTCTGTCTCCACAATAACTAAAATAAATAAACAAAAAAATTAACAAGATTAGTCACCTAAATCACAGGGTGGTATATCATGTAACAACTGGGGGGACTTGATCTTCTGTTTACATATCAAAGCCCATCCAAGAATGGGCTTATAGGATGTCATTCTATATATGAGCATTTTTAATTGATTAGTTGAGTCCGAACATTCTGATAAACGGATTAGTGACTTTTTTCCACATAAAAAGAAACCATACGAATTCACAGAGTGTTTGACTATTCTAAATGTTGAGTGCATTTCCATGCCTTTCTAAATATTGAAGATTCAAAGATGTTCCATTAATCACCAGCTAAAAGATGTTCAAATATTAGACACATGCCTAATCCTGCATAAATTTTAATAGGCATTGCTTCCAGTCCTTACTTTTGGAGGGGACTAACCCCCAAATTATTATAAATGTTCCACTTTTAATGTATATAAACATGGAATTTTAGATCTTTGAGGTCTCATTTGTGCCTCATTTTATAGATTATTTGGAGATGCACAGAGGATAAATACATTTTTGAACATCTCCAAACTCCTCAGTGCAGAAACAAATCTTCAGATATTGCTTGTCTCAGACACAGATCATGTATGTCTCCTCAGCCCTGGTTCCTCCTGGGCTTGCTTGGCCTTTTCCCACTGGGATTACTCTGAGCCTTACCCTGAGAGTCCCTTGGCCTCTTGTCCAGCCTGTGCTGTGTGGCCAAGACTCAGCCAACACCAAATTACTAGGTCCTTCCCACAACTTCAGACTGGACGAAAGTCTGAAGCACAGAGTTTGGTTTTGACATCTGGAAAAAGGCTGCTAAAGGCAGTGTAGAACAGTAATTCCCCACAGGGAGAATTTTGATCTATGGGAAACAAAATTGGAAGGATGTGGGTAGATACCATCTCTCCTTTATTCCCTCCCATGGATTACACTCTACTTTGTGCATAAAACCTGTCCAGATAATACCAGCTGTTCTGGTGCACCTGCTGGACAATCTGTCATGTCCCTTTTTGGCATGCTGTGAAATAGTGGCGAGCATGAAAAGCGCCTTTGCATTAGTTGACATGCTTCCTAGCTCCTCTTCCTCTTGACCTTTACTGCCTGGGGTTTGTCATTCCCTAATGAAGTATAATCTCATCCATCCTTGCCTAAAGTTCTGTTTTCCAGAAAATCTTACCTAGTTTTGAATAATACTATAGGCTGAATAGTTGTGTTCCTCCATAATTCCTATTTGAAATTCTAACCCTCGTGAATATTCTCAATGGCTTTTTAAAAGCTGTCATGGAGAAGTCCCTTCTGTTTCCATTAGATGAGGTTATAGTGAGAAGATGGCCACTGGTGAAGAAACAAGCCTTTATCTGAAACTTTCCAGACTCCAGAATGATAAGAAATATGTTTTTATTATTTTTAAAGTACTCAGTCTGTGGTATTTTCATATGGCAGTCCAAATGGACTAAGAAAATGGTACGTTTAAAGTCTAGAGGTTTTTATAAAAGTAAACACTTTCATATCCTTGAAGTGTTTCAGGTAATCTATTGCTAACCTGTTGGAAATCACTTGATGAATTTAATTTCCTTAACCTAGAACACAGTATGACTGCCCCTCCATTATTTCACATCCTACAAAGAGGTCACCCACTCAACCAAGATATGAAAAGAACTTGCCTATGGCTCATGAGACTATAACAAGTGGGGCATAACAGGGGGTCACAAAGAGCTGTATACAACGGACAATCTATTTTACTATTAAGTTTTGGCATCTCTCCAGAGGCATAATTGGGGAAGAGTTGGTCCCAGTCACCCAGGTAACTTGCCCAGGATGACTAGAACACAGGGAGACTAGAACATTGGCACAAAACTCAAATTATTTCTTGAATTATAATAACTAGATACCTTGATTCTGCCTCAAATATGTTATTTGAAATTAACAGAGGTATTTAATATTCACAGTCTCATATATGTCATTGAACATTTTTCCTTTAATAGATCATTTTAAGAATAGATGTTTTTAGAACTGTGAATCTTTCCTGTGAGAACAGGCACCTTAGATTATTAAATTTTTAAATAAGATACAGTAATTTTTCTGTATCCATGCATTCCAAGTCAGAAATACCACATCTGGGGTATAGTGATCATAAATTTCTATCCGTAAGAATATAGGATTGTTACTCAGAAAAGCTCAGACTGGGATAATATGCATCGATTTGAATGCAGCGTCAGTCTCCCAGTTGATAGCGTTTTAGCGGGAGACTAAAGGAAGTTAATTTTCTGAAAGAAAGAATACAACAATTACATGGAAAGATTCTCGCAAAGAAATGGACCTCTAATGCTGAGGATGACTCAAGGTCAAGCCTAATGCTTCAGTTCCCAAGTTGCTTGCTCTGTTCCTCAAGCGATTATGCCTGTTACTGATAGGAAATTCAGAAACAAAGTTAGGGAAACATTTTAATTTGGCTTATATGCTTAGATATTTAATGGATGAACACCTAATTTCTGTCATGAAACATCCACTTTCCTGCCTGAATACCTTTCTCCATTCTGTGTAGACAGACACTTCTAGTTTCCAAAGCTGAGAATTCAGAACTTCCTTCCCAGTACAAGTAGGGAGTAGAAACACGACCTAACCTTGACCAAACAGGCAAGTTTTCTGGAGCATTTGAGTCCTGGCTCTAATGAAAGGCAGAATACAAAGTCAGTCAAAGTTGGAGTGGCTGTGGCATAAGAACAGGTGGTTTCAGCAACATATGTCACTCTGTTTCTTGACCTTTATTTCTTGGAGAGTCATTGGGTGCTTTCCACTCTCAAGCAGGGTCTTTCAGTTTCTTGAACTCCCAACGATCTCTTAACAAACCATCTTATGCATGTTAGAATTTTTTATTGTTACAAACAAGAACCCAATTCAACAGCTTTGTTTATAAATTTTGATGATCCATATGCCACAAGGATTTTATTTAATCTATAACGAAATCCTTGTGACAAAGTACAATTTTTATATAGAAATCATAAGGCAAAAGTTAGACCCAGATCTTTAGTCCATGAAACACTTAACAATCAGCAAGCCATCCATTGTTAACTTGCTGATTCTACCTATAAGAAGATGTAATTCTTCTGAAGCACTCATGGATTCAATCAGTGATGGGATACAATGAGACTTCATATATTCTGTAGCTTGTGATCTCTTTAGAGAATTAGGATACAATGTGACATTCGGTAGATATGTAAGTTCCTTTATGGAACTTTCAAACAGCGATATATACCAGAGTTCACTTTTTAATAATATTTATGGATGAGACAATCATTACAACAATGGCTGACAACTCTGATATGTATATGAGAGTTACCAGAAGAAATACAAGGTGCCCAGTTATATTTGGATTTTAGATCTGTAATAACTTTTTTTGGTATATGCATGTCTCAAACATTGAATAAATCATATATATACTAAAAAAAATTCATTGTCAATCTGAAATTCAAATTCAACTGGGCATCTTGTATTTTTTATTTTCTAAATCTGACAACCCTAATTTGAGAGTATATGAGTCTAAGAATTCAAAATAAGTGCAGTTAACTTAGGAACAAACTACATTATTGCTTCAGGTAGATAAAAGGATCTGAAGGAGTAATTAAATTTGTGAAATCCCTAAATAATCAGAAAAGGTTCCCTTCTTTGATTAAAATGGAGAAAGTTATACTATAATTGGTTTGTGTTAAGCACAATTGTTTCATTTGTAAGAATTGCAGAGAAATTCAGGGGAGACCATAATCAAAAAGATAATGAGATAACATGGCTCAGAGCAAAGAAAAGAAATAATTGAGTCTAAAAACTTAACTATGTTGTGACAAAAATAATTAAATTAATTTATTCTCATAAATATTATTTTCAAAATGGATAGTCTTAAAAGCAAGACTGTTGGATTAAATAGCTTACAAATGCTAAGTCTAACAGATTATCAAGTTGCCAATCCAAAGTCTGTGTTTATAATTTAAGAGAATGCCTTCATTTTGCCAAACAAAGTAAGTAAAAAAAAGTATCCACATTTGGGAAAGTGGACAAGTAAGTACTTTTGTGCTATGTCTGTCATTTTGAAAGAAAGAGACAGAACTCAAATTCCTACTAACCAGCAATGTAACCTCAAATGATTTTCTCTACCCTACGCTTCATTTTTCCCGGGTGCTAGGTGTCAGGTGTCAAGATTCAAAATGCCCTCATTTGTTTAAAAGACTAAACAAACCAGATATGAAAGCAGCAGCTGAACACTGTGTCTGAGACATAAAAGATAAAATGTAATGATATAAAAAAGGAATATATATATATAATTTCACACCTTCCTTTTGCTTCTCTTTGTGTAACTGATGCATGTCTATTCAAAGGGGTGTCCTTTTGGCAGTTCACAAACACTAAGTGTCATTATTTTGTAACTTGTAAGCATTTTCTTTACCATTAATATCATTACTTAATTATCCCCTAAAATAATAATAGTTCTATTTCTTATTATTTTAAGTGATGAAAAACAGAGGCTGTGTCTTAGTTCAGCTGTTATAATAGATTATAGACAGGGTGGTTACTAGAAATTTACTTCTGGGGGCTGGAAAGCACAAGATCGAGGTACTGGTCACTGTGGCCCTCTTCACGCTTGAGACAATCTTCACGCTTAGCAGAGGACATGTCTTCCTGGTATCCTTACAAAGCAGAGACAATGGCGAGAGGAAGCAAGCTTCCTCCTTTCTCTTTCTGTAAGGACACTAACCCCATCCAAAGGGCTCCACCCTCATGACTTAATTATATCCCCCATCACATGTTTAAATACACAAATTCTAGGGGGACACAAACCTTTAGTCCTTGGCAGGCCTTAAAGGTCCTAGACATGGGAATACACAAAGTGATACCTGAGGCAAATAATAATAATATAGAAGAAAGACAGCCTTCTTCATTGTATATTAGGTAATTTGGTCTCCACTAAGTTCTGCTAACATGGGAAAATAAAATTTTAAAAAAGGAGTGTGGGAGGACAAAGCCAAAATAAGTTTCAATGTCTTTTAGATTTTCTCTGCCCAAGCAGTAGCCATATAAATTTTGAGCATGAAATTTCTTGAGAAGCCACTCTTAGTCTTTTGTTAATGGAACTTAAGAGAAAGTGACTGGAAGCATAGCTTTGGAAAATCTTGCCTTATCCAAACCCATAAGAATTGGTGATATAAACACCATCTTCACTGTTAAAATGATCATATTAAATGTTAAAAGCAACATATAGATTAGTCTAAGTTTAAATGGGATGATATAAATAACATCAAGTACATGGTAAAAATAATAGAATTAAAAAGGAAGGAAAGACTAACATGGGAAGCAGTCCACACATCAGACTCCTAGAATGACATTCACTGTAAATAACACTCTGACCTCAGAATCAACCCTTAAAGCTTCCTGGTTGGGCTGAAAGGTCTACAAGAGCATTTCAGGCATGGAAAGCCAAGACTCTGTGACAAAAAATATCCTACATGGAGGATCTCTGTGAGACCTCAGAGGAAAGAAAGGATCATCAAAGAAGGATACACTCTTCTCTGAAGGGAGGAGAGAACATCCACTTTGCTTATGGCTGTGTCCAAATACTGATGGAGTCTATGATCACAAAAGGCTTCCATAGCCTTGGCAGTCCATGGCAAGAGCCTCAGATGATCACTGACATCATAAAAAAGAGTGTTAATTGTTAAAGGAACAACAGTAGTTACTGTGCACTTGCTCCCCATGTAGGATCTCTGTCCCTCGTCAAGTGTAATATGAGAATTGATTGCAAATTCTCTCCCCAAACTGTACTCTATATGTTTGTGTGGGTGCACATTATTGAAGTCTATGCTTAGCATGGAGTTGGTCTTCTGAATATAAAGTCATACTAAAAATGAACCATAAAGAAGAAGGAGATGGGAGAGGCAGAGGCAGGTGGGATGGGAGCTGGGGAGGGGGGGGAGGGGTAAGGGGGGAAAGAACCACTATATTCTTAAAGTTGTATCTATGAAAAAATGCACTCATTAAATAAAAACTAAAAAAAAGACCCTTGCCTTAAATAAAATTCAAAAAATTAGAAATAGGCAATTTCTAAAGAAAGCAGATGAAAATAAAAATGTCATTAATCATTTTAAATGGAACATTTCAAAGTGCTAAGATTCCACACGGAGACCTTTACATTGTAATAGTACATGTGACCTTCACAATATTCCTGTAAAGTAGTTTTTATTTTTCCAAGCAGGAAGGCAACAGAAGATTAGGGAAACATCCCCAAATACAGTTATTAAACAGGAAGAGTTTGAATTTAACATAGGTCTGTGTGAATGCCATCTACACCAAAAAGCATCAAGATGAAATAATTATTTCTTGGAGTGTTTCCAAAAGCATTAATAAACACGTATACCTTCACTGATCACTTACTTGTTGCCAAGCTTTAGTTGGAATACCAATATTCTAAGTTAAGAATAAAGATTCACACTCCTACTCCCAAATTTTACCTAAGAAGAAAGTGACACTCAGTGGTATTTCCAAAATCACACAAATAGCATGAGGTCTATAGTCGCAAGATTAAAATGCAGGGTATCCTTTTTGGGATATATATATATATATATATGTAGAGAGAGAGAGAGAGAGAGAGAGAGAGAGACAGGCAGAGTTAGACAGTGAGAGAGAGAAAGGCAGAAAAAGGTCTTCCTTTTCCATTGGTTCACCCCCCAAATGGCCGCTACGGCTGGTGCACTGTGCCGATCCGAAGGCAGGAGCCAGGTGTTTCCTCCTGGTCTCCCATGCGAGTGCAGGTCCCAAGTACTTGGGCCATCCTCCACTGCCTTCCCAGGCCACAGCAGAGAGCTGGACCGGAAGAGGAGCAACTGGGACAGAATCTGTTGCCCCAACCGGGACTAGAACCTGGGCTGCTGGCACCACAGGCAGAGGATTAGCCAAGTGAACTGTGGCACTGGTCTGTTCATATATATTTTAACAAAGGAAGCCATAGGAATTTTTCTTACAGTTTCATTTATTTTTATGGCAGAGAGACAAGCAGAAGGAGACAGACAGACAGATCTCCCATCTAGTGATTCATTCCTCAAATGCCTGAATAGCCAGGGTTAGTAAACAGCCAACCTGAATTTTGGATCCAGAAATCCAATTCATGTCTCATACATCACTGGTGGGAATCCAGGTATTTGAGCAATCACTGCTGCCTCCCAGGGTGGGAATAAGCAGGAATCTGGATTGGGAATGGAGCTACAGCTCAAACCCAGACATTTCAATATAGAACGTAGAAATCTTAACTGATAGGCAAAACACAAGCCCTCATTCTGCTATCTTTTCATATCTCACATGAATATAATTTGGTTCACACGAGTTTCCCCAATGCTCTCAATTTCAGTGGAAGCTCATGCCAAAAATCTATCAAGAAATATTTCTTACATCAAAGAAACGATATTCTGAACTATGTTTTGATTTTTTTTTAATTCCTTGATTCTGGTAACTCCACTATTTTGTTTTAACACGGGGAGCATATGGTATTTTCAGAAGCCAGTGACAGCAAGAGTCTTTGATCAGTTAAAGCATGAGATTGGAGGAGGGCCTGACTTCTAAACTCAGTACTTTTGAGAGTCAAGTTCAAATGAGATTCTAAAAATCTAAAAATAAGTGTGAATCCTAGCATTGAACTCTGTACAGAGGCTGCAAATAATGGCATTTGCTTGATGTGCCTTAACCATTTGGATTCTTTCCTGCCCCTGTTTCCCAGTGTATGACTTGGTTCTACTCAACTTTAATTGGCATCAGTTCTTTTCATTGAATGAAAAATGAAACCACTACCACATTCCCTGGGCCCCTTTTCTATTCTGAAGGGAAATGTTCAGTTATAATTTTGGCATAAATCACAATGATACCCTAATTTACTTATCAACATAATCTGTTTTAATTGTGGAAAATTATAAAAGAATATGCCTACAATGTATACATTTCCCTTTCTAAAATATGATTTAATAGAGTCAGTTATCTGAGAAATAACAGAAAGAATTTGAGAATAGAGGATTCTTGGCACTAGGGAGACAACAGTGAACAGTGCAACCAGTAAAATTGGAAGTATATCTTTAGACCTGACTCCTGAACATTATTATTTTTAAAATTATTTTCAGAGTCAAAGAGGCACACAGATAGAGAGACAGGTAGACAACGATCACATCTGCTGATCTACTTCCCAATGCCTAGGACTTTGGATCTCAAGCCAGGTCTCCCACATGAGTGGCAGGGATCCAACTACTTGGGCCATCAAATGCTACCTTGCAGGGCACATGTTAGCTAGAAGCTAAAATCAGGAGTGGAGCCAGGACTCAAACCCATGAACTCCAATATGGATGTAAGCACCCCAATGGGTATCTTAAAAACTGCAGTGCCCATCTATCCTCCAGATCCCCAGCTTCTTTTTAATGGTGTGATATGAAAGTGTTGTGTTACATTGTGTTCCCTAAAATGATGAGGTCTTAACCCTCAGTGCTTCCTCATGTAATTCTACTTATATTTAAAAAAATTTTTACAGGAGTAATTTAGTGAAAATGAGGTTGTTAGTATAGACCTTAATGTCATCTGGTTGATTTTGTTATAAAAATGGGAAATTTGGACAGAGGCAATTACACACAGGAGAAGATGATGTGAAAATACAGTGGAAGAAGATGGACATGGATGGAGTGATGCATCTACAAGCCAAGGAATGCTGAGGCTTGCCAGCAAACACCAGGAGCTAGAAAAAACATGGAGGATTGTCTCCTAAGCCTGTTATAAAGAGCATGAGTCTCTTGGTACCTTGGTTTTGGACTACTTACCAGCTTTCAGAACTGTGAGAAAATAAATTTCTACAGTTTTAAGACACTCATTTTGTTGTATTTTATTATGGTGATCCTGAGAAATAGATACAGCAAGTCTTCCCGGTTTTCTAAAACATCTGATTCATACTGACAGCCATACTCACGTTCATGCCAACAGCCCCCAACTGCAATAGTGAAGTGCACTCATGCTTCAACAGAAAAACGTATAGACACACATACAAGCACAATGTACTCACACTTTTTTATTTAAGATTTGTGACATAAATGATGTTTATAACAAAAGATATCAGCCTCTTGCTTTATTCTATTTAATTTTAAGTGACTTCTTGTGAGCTCGGCTCTGATATGGGTTTGAAGATTTTGTTGTTATTGCACTAAAACAGTGGCAATAAGATCCACTTATGACTCCTGTAAAATATGTAAAAACCCCTCAACTTATTTAATCAAGAAAATTGGACATATGTAATGCATCAGAGTATGAAAATGGAAAGCATGCTTTTACACACTTAATGTTGTATTGGTTAGGTAGGTTTTGCTGTAGAAATATGTTGAAGCTAATGACAGTGACAGTATAGAGCAAAGAGCATAGTATTAAGAGAGCTGACTACTGGGCCTGCGGTCACTCTTTTTTTTTTTTTTTAATGGAAAAGGCAATTTGTTTTGAAGATAAATGAAACAGTTGTCCTTCTGTGACTTCTAAAGTGTTTATACATCATGTTGTGTTATTTCCAACCAAGAAATTTTTTTGTTTTGTTATTGGTGTTTTATTAATTGTGATACAAACTGGCACTGATATGAGTAAAAGAAAATTCAGGTTAATAAACAGTGTGTGTAGCATGGCCACTTTAGATGGCACTTGCTGTGTTTGTGCATAAAGCCAGGTCTAAAAACATGCTCATCAAAGTGTGAAGCCAAAGTCTTCCCTGAGTGGCAGAATCACCTCTTATTGTGTTGGGTATCTTACTGGATTACTTTGTTTTGTAGTGCGTTTCTAAATGGCAAAAAATTTTCAAAAACAGACTATTTTTCCAACCTTCCTTTCGCCCAAACCTGCAGCAGCTCCAAATATGCAGACCAGCATGTTGCTGCGAGGCCTCCTCTTCTACGGACCCCAGGGCAGGGCTGGGCCTCCAGCTGCCTCTGGTTTAGGATTCCTCCTTGCAAGGGAAGCAGTTACACTCTGGCCTGCAGCCGCCTCTGGCTTATGGAGCCTGTGACCTGACTCTTGCTCTGCTTGTCCTTACACAGACGAAGAGACATGGATCTCTGCTAATAGCTGTAAAATGTAAGAGTCTAGGCTGTTCTTAATCGTAGTGCATACCATGAAAAAGTACTTCATCTGAAGCTCACCAAATACCTAAAGCAAGCAAACAAAAACTCATTTTCTCCTATTTGACTAAAAGAGAGCCCAGGTTCAGCTGGCCACCTCACAGTAATCTCCACCATACAGTGGACTTGCCCCTCAATTGGGACCTCCCTTCACAGGTGGCCTAGCCCTCACAGGGAACCTTACCCATTACTGTAGTCACTCTTTTGCTGACACTTTCATCACTTTTATTTGAACATTCCACTTCCAATGGACTATATCACCTCTTTTTTCCTTCAAAGAACACCCGTAACTCTTTGTTAACACTGCTACTGTTAATTCATTGAGATAAAAATGTTCTACACAGCAGGTAGATATAAGATATATATACATATATATATGTGTGTGTGTGTGTGTGAAATACTAATAAAAGAGGCAAAGCCACCACAAACCAAAACACACATATATAATTAAAAATAAAATATTTGAATATTCTGATGATTGAAACCATGTAAAATGGTCTCTCTCGTGGATATAGTGTTTGTGAATGCATTTGCCAAAGACCCATCAAATTTCCACTGAAGACTACAATAGTGGGAATGGTAATAGGAAATTGTTCAAACCTCACTCTAAGGTGTTGAATATCTCTCAGTTTCTGTTGTTGTTCTTGAGTTAATTTTAAATTTAGTTTTGCCTAATCACTGACATCCAACACATATACACATATACCTGGTGCAATTTTCTTCTGTCTTAAATGCCACTGTTCCAGGAAGGTGGGCAGGGTGAGGAGGAAGCAGACTCAGTCTTGTGGCTGTTCAACCAGTTATCTGCTTCAGAGGCAGCCAGCCCCCAGGAACAAAGAAAGGTACTTGCCCTTTCTGTTGCTTCTTAGTAAAAAAGGAGCTGAGACTCATACAGTTGCATATCCACCCCAATATTCCCAATACCACTAATGCAAGGCCAGTAACACTGCCCCAGTCCTTGCACATACACCATCAGGCGTCATGTCTGGCTTTTCCATCAGCAGCACCTCCTGAAAGCGATGCTTTTTTTAAAAAAAATCAAATTCCACCTGAAGTAAACATTATCCGAGTATGGGTAGCATGGGATTTGTCAATCTTTAACTTGGACAGGTCTGCAATTTGACAACGCGTCTTCCATTAGATCATTAGATGTGTTTCTGGATTCTGTCCTCCTCTAGGGTCATCCCTGGTAATAGTTTCACACTTGTGCCAAACGCAGTACCCAATGCAGCCATCAACTTATCTTCCACCTCTGGCAACATCTACTGAGTTTTGTTTATTTGGATAGGCTTGGGTTCAGCTCATTACTAATAGTCTTAGTTTGTATTTTGATTAACATTTAAGCTCCTTCAAATCCTTTTGGAAAAATCTTAAAGTCAAAGCTTAGATAAACAAAGGGATATTCTCCGTCTTCAAAGAAACATTACCTTTAGGAGACTGGCCTTGTTGTGGAATGTTGAGCTTCTTTCTGTCTGGTCCTAATTAGCTTTGGGATCTGGCAAACCTGTGCAATCCTAATGCATTCAGCAGAGGCCTCTGGCAGGCTTTCTCAACCACCCTGTGTCTGGGCTCACCACATCCTTGGATCATCATCTGAAGAAAACATTTCCTTCTGTTCTTGTCAAGTTCTGCCTGGGAAATATCATCTCTTCTCCCTCTCCTCTCTATCTTTCCTTTGAGCTATGACAAAATCAGTCAGTCAGCTAAGTCTTTTTGTCCCAAGTGTAGGGCCTTTGGGCTAATGATTTTGACCTTCAAGGGAAGCAAAAGAGAAACACCACCATCTAAACATCAGCGAATATAAGATCTGACTTCAGCTCTCTTCATTGGGAGTTCTTCCATAGAACTTGAATAAGGAAAACATTCCCAGTTCACAAGCCAAGCCAAGTGCAATAACTAATTCCCCTGTCTGGTCAGCAAAAGGCCTGCTGTGCAGAGGGGAATTCCTCATAGTTGGAGGAGAGCAACCTTGCCAAGGAAGAAGAGAAGGAGCAGAGGAATGCTGCTCACCCTTTATCTTTTTCATCATGTCCTCCCCCTCTATGCTCCCTAGGATGTCACACTTCAAGTCTTTGCTAGCCTGTCACTGAGGCTGTGAAGCCAGTGGATGAGAGCTCAGCAAGCCACAGCCTGTAGGCCACCAGAGCCCACCATCTGTTTTTGTAAAGGAAGTTTATTTGGAGCACAGCCACGCTCATTTGTGTGTTGTCTACGGCTACTTTTGCGCAACAATAGCAGAGCTGAGTAGCTGAGACAGAGACTGTCGCGTCTGCAAGACTAAAATTCAGTGATATACTACATAACAACACTTTGGTGAAAGATTGTGTTATCATGGTCTCATAAGATTGTATTGCAGGGTGGGTGTTTGGCACAGTGATTAAGTGGCCACTTGGGACACCCAAATCCCATATCAGAGTGCCTGAGCGTCTCAGTTCTGCCTCCAATCCAGCATCTTGATAATGGGCAACCTGGGAGGCAGCATATGAAGGCTCAAGCACTTGGGTCCCTGCTACCCACGTGGAATATTTGGGTTGAGTTCTAGCTCCTGACCACAGTTGTTACCGACATTTGTGGAGTAAATCAGTAGATGGAAGATTCTCTCTCTCTTTCTGTCTTTCTTTCTCTTCTTCTCACCTTCTTTCAAATACATTAGATAAATAAAAATATTATATTGCCTATGGGAGGGAGGTTGCATAATAAGTTTCAAAAAACAGAAGTGGTAAGTTCTAGTGTTCCACAGCACAGTTGGACAACCATCATCCACACTGATACATTGTATACTTAAGAAGAAATAAGAATAGGCAGAAGTTCATAGGCTCCAAATAGAAAATAAGGAACTGAAATGTGAATTACCTGATTTGATCCATACATACTGCATACATGTGTTAAGACATGGTACTTTGACCATAAAAAATACAAGTATTAAATGTTAAAAATGTTTCTGCTGATGTATTGCCTAGTGGTGTTGACTACATCCAACTTCGTGTAAGTACAGTTTATGATGTCTATAACCTAACAAGTGTTAGGTTAACTGAGTGTATTCCCTCAGTTAAGCGATGCATAACTGCATTAGCCATCAGATCCTTACATGAATTTTGCTGGTAAAGGAAGGAAAAGACAAAAGGAAATTCAATACATTTGTTTTCAAATTTAATATAGTTACAGCTTCCTTCCCATTCCTCTGGCAAGAATTAATTTTTTCCTGTATTTTTGGACATGAAGAAAACTCTCCCAAGGATTATGCTTGGAAGTCAACAATGCTCCAACTATTAATACATATTCCAAAAAAGAACACATATTTTCTAAGAGAAGATTCCCCATGGAAATAATTTTCAATAAATATAAATAGGGTCATGGTAGAGCATAATTTTCATCATGGCTACATCCATATTCTTTTTTTTTTCTTTCTGTCTCTGCAGGTTGCAGGTCTGAAATTGAATCTTCAGCTACTTACAGCAAGGAACTCCCCAAAGCATCCTTTAGCAGATCACACAGTATGATACAGGGTCTCTTCTAAAGTCTCACAGAGCAAATACCACTACCCAATGGTCTTGGCAAGGAGATAAGAATAAAATCAATTCAGATCCCTATATAAGATGTGAGTTTCTCAGAGAGAATTAAAATCCTGTTGGAATGCTTGTCCATTCTGCCTGCTTGTAAAGCATATTCAATTATTCATTTTATTCACCTGACTGACCACTTAAAAACTATCTAGTCAGTGCTTCAGCAATAATTTCATTTCTAAGTGTTCTGCCTGGTTATTTTTCTGTGTGCTCACACTATTAATTAATGACTATGAAGAAGTCTATAAATTTCAGCATTCAGTGGCAATGGTGCTTGAACCTATTACCCATGAAAGCCAGCATCTACAGTCACTGAGTAGGCACAAAGAGGTAAGCATTGATTGTATTTCAGGGTTTTAATTTCTTTTCATTGAATCAGAATGAGTGGATTGCACCTGAACCACTCACACAGTGCAGTGAAGTACAACCTGATGTATCCCATCATTTCCCCACAGGGTGGGTTCAGACTACCTGGTCACATTTGGAGGGCTCTGTATTTGCCAATGACAAACCAATGGGGGTTCTTTGAAAATGAAGCCAAATCCTCTCTGAGTATCGATGTCTTATTACATTGGGATAAGGGATTTACGGGACTCCTGTGTTCAAACCCTAAGTTCCCAATAAAATTTTTGATGTGATTGTATTTGGTTGGTTCAAACTCCCCAATATCACAGAGATGGCACTTAACAAGGCAGCAGTAAGACCACAACTGGTGAGTAGGGACATCTCAGTGCTACGAAGGAGGACTCTGAGACAAGGGAAACTACTGGTCTGGCCATGATTTCAAAATTCATTAGCTAAGTTACCTTGGACAAGCTCTATCACCCAGAGGACACTGAGAATCACCTAAGGAATTGTTTTGGCTTTTAAAAGTATTTTCAAAACAATTTCCAAGACTGTACCCTACACCCACAGATGCAAACTCTGAGTTATTTTCTAGAAATCTGTATTCTTTAGTGATCCTCAGGAGATTTGCAATTGGCCAATGAGTGTCTAGGAGTCGCTGAAATTTGGATCTTACACAGAGCTTCTGAATGGCTTCTTGCTATGTTCAAATGAATCTAGTTTCTATGGTTCTTCCCCCATCACAGCCCCAGACCATTCTCAGTAAAATGAGAGCCTTCTAGCCCTAAAGAATTTTTCATCTCTAGGGTAGGGGACTTTTGCAACCTTATTAACACATTTCCTGAAAAGAACAGTAAGACTGGATTTTGCCCAAAGTGTGGATTTTGAGGAATGCAACAAGAGTGGCAAAGATATATAGGGAAATATTTTTAACTATTCATTCTATTGGTCTCTTTAAAAAGTAAAATGTGGAGGCTGGGGCTGGGGTGTTGTGGCATGACAGGTTAAGCTTCTGCCTGTGGTGCCGGCATCCCAGTTGGGTACCTGCTTGAGACCGGCTGCTCCACTTCTGATCCAGCTCCCAGCTATTGTGCCTGGGAAAGCAGCAAAAGATGGCCCAGGTACTTGGACTCCTGAACCCACATGGGAGACCTGGAAGAAGCTCTGGGTTCATGGCTTTGGCCTGGCCCAGCCTGGCCATTGCGGCCAATTTGGGGAGTAAGCTGGCAGATGGAAGTCAAATGCCCTGACTTAATCTTCTGTGAGAAGTGAATTTCTTTTTATAAATGACCCAGTTTATATAATTTTATAGTAACATTTTGAAAGACTAATACACCCTTAATATTGTAAAGAAGAATCTTACATTCAAGATAAAGGAAAGCATGTTAGGAAAGTTGTCAGAAAAGGGGTAGATGTTGAGCCAGACCTATCTGATTATTAGGACCTAATAAATGCCAAATCTGGACAGTGCCCTACAATTAGAATAGAGTAGATTAAAGAAGCCTATTTAAGATGCTGTTTAAAATTCTAAGTAAGTGTATGTTTCAACAAGATGTTGAGCTGGGTCGTTCAAAAATATAGTAAAATTAAGTTTTTCACTGCAAACACTAATATAATTTTTATTCTTCTCATTAAGTTGTGCTTGAAACAAATTGCTTGCATTTTGGAGAACTTTATTTCTATTGGACATTTATGTTGCATTTTTATTAACCGTTCCTATATTTTAATAGGTATTTTCAGTTATTGCATTTAAAAATTAAGACTTAGTGTTATCAACTGGTAGTTATACGTTACTAATCTATTTGAAACAATAATAAATAAGCTTTTCAACATGCTCTTTCTTTGAAACTTACATTCTGGGGTCATGTTAGCTAGATTTCAGTAAAATTAAAATAAAAGTATATGTGTTTTTTAAAGTATTTATAGAGTGGAATGACAACGCAAAGCTGCACAACGTCTAATATCAAAGCACAGCAGTGAGAATGCAGTGGCTCAGAAAAGGTTGTCCTCACCAGGATGTTCCCTTCCAGGACACAGTTCCTGAGTACTGCATGCATTCTTTACCTATTATATTGATAACTGTTTACTTGGCACTCTGGGAGGTCACAGAAGTAGCAAGATGAATTTACAGATATAAGCAAGTATACAGTATGAGAAAACTTCTACATTCTAATAGCAAACAAAGTCAAATGAACCAGGCTGAGCAAGCATGGGTATGAATAAATAAAATGCAACCTGTGTGTTACAGATGGAAAGCTCCATGGAGGCTTAGAACAGACAACTGAAGTGCAACACTTTAGGAATTGCTTGAAATGTGCAAATCACCATGTTGGTGTTAGACTCAGAAATGACAATACGCACAAGAGCACTTTATACACAGCGAGACATGATTCAGATGTGACACAGAAATAGCTCTGATCCCAGGGGACACAGGAATCAGTAGATCTTCATTGGAGTCCTACTTCTGCTCCTTCCTCACTCACTCACTGTATGTCATCATAGGACATTCATTTTTTTTCTAAAGACGCATTTTTAACCTAGAAAATTGGCATATTACTGTTACTAACTAAAACTCATTAAAAAATCATTGTATTTCACATTCTTTTTTGTTTTGAAAAAAAACTCCATAGATTTTAATGTTATCACTAATCTCATGAAGATGTTGACAGAATTCATGTGAGAAATGTAATAAAAATAAACATCCTTCATACATGGGAAAATGCTCTTTTTTTTGTAAACTGCAAAATAATCTTTTGAACTTCCATTTGCTGTTGTTATTTCCAAATGATACCTAGAAAAAGTGTTGTTCTTCTGAGTTTTCCATGGTCTTTGTTAATTAACTGGATGATAACAGGCTATATGACAATTGTGCAATGAGCTTTTAGTGACGGTTATCTGCCAAAGTCTGAAGCTCACCCTCCTATTTCGTTCTTAAGAGTATATCTTAAAGCAAACCTGAAGCAACTGTGAGAATTCAGAGAAGAAAATAATTCAGCTTCAGAATGGGCACTCTTAAAGGCACTCATCTCTCCCAGAACCAACCAGCATGAGCACATTTCCATTTAGAATCAGAGAATGCATTTGATTTCAGCTCACTCTTCCCTGCCACTCTAAATGAGAAAGTGAAATAACCACCTAGGCAATTTTTACAATTCTGGAAATAGTAGTGTTTGGGCAGCATGCTTCTTGTCATTTTCTTATTAATACCAATTTCAGAGGTAAACCACCCCATAATAGTTTTAACAGGTCAATGGCTAGAGTAATGGGGAAATTTCAATGTATAAGTTTCCATTTCGTGTTTGGAGAGCAGGAGGAGCTGAATGTCATTCCAGCAACTCAAATTTTCTAACAGAATTTACTGATATGCAAAACTTTCATTGAACACTCTCCTTTCTGAGGGGAAAATATATTTAAATGTTTTGATTTCATTTATTTATAATTTCATAACCTAAGGAATTATGTTCAGTGAACTTTTAAAACTTTTTCTCCATGTCTTTCATAACTATTTTTCACTTGCAGACTATTAGCAGCACTTAATTTCAGACAGGGTATCACAGCATTGAAGAAGGATGAATGTGTAGGTCACAATTTTACATGTATTTAACTAATCCAAAAAAATCATGCTAAAGGAGATTATCGAGCAGTCTGGGACACACCCTTAGATTAATACAAACTCGTAGTTGCCAACTAGTTTTTCCTTGCCTGAAAGTAAAACAAAAATGATTTCAATGCTACAAAACCCCAGAAATCAAACTGAGTAAGCGAAAAGAGATTGCATTGTAATTAAATGCAAATTACACTTTTGCTCTCTAGTTCTCTTTGGAAAGTATTGTTGGAAGGGTGGAAAGGAGCAAAAAGCAGAAGAAGATGAAAGGTCCTTGGACGGACTCATCACACAGAAGAAAGTGAAACAAAAGAAAATTTTCATGTACACTTTTGAACCTGAAAAATTAAGCTATTCTGTACAGAACAATATTTCAAAGTCTGGGCTCAGGAACAAAGGAGACATGAAGTCACATTCCAATTGCACTATTTATGAGTAACTTGGGCAAATTTCTTAACCCCACTAGCAACAGCTTCATAAATTCTAAAATGAGGATAATAATAGCAATAACAATAATTTCAATCATGTAGAAGATGTTAGGGGCCATGTGAAAGAATACACGTGAGGTTGTTACCACAAATCCTGACTTCAAGCACTTAGGGGTTGTTTATTGACTTCACTGTACCTGCTCCCCTTTCTGGAACACAACCTTGCTTTCCTTTGGGTCTCATCAGTAACCCTACAGGTCAGCTAGGAATGATGTCACTTTCTGTGCTCCAGAGCTGAGTGTTTGAGCCAAGGCTAGACAATTAGTCTTCTTTCTGGGTCTATTGTTGGAAAAATCAGTTAAGAGGCTATCTCTTTTCTGGGTCCTGGATTCTCAAGGCCATTATGCCTTAAGTTTCCAGAGACCCCCTTTGCTACACTATGATGAGAGTCTTCCACTCCACCCATGAAGAGCAAAGCAGAGATTGCTTTGAGACAACCAGTAAGCCAGCTTCACTGGAAGTGAATTTCAAATCTTGAACATTCTGAGTACTTGAAGCCAATAAATTATGTTGTTTTAAACTAGTCTAGGGTGTGTCTTCGTGACCAGTCTGTGCCCCAGTTTAAATTACTACTAATATGTGATAATAGCCTTGGAGAGGCCTGTTTGGAAGAGTCACTTGATTCTGCCATATACTTGAAATCCTGAATTCAAAACAAACTGAAATCCACCTCATCATAAGAAAGAAATTAGCTTATGAAAGAAACTTCTTAAGTTGAAAGACTGTCACAGCTAGAACACCTCTAGACTACATATTATCCTATCCTTGAGCACTCCAGAGGTGAGAAACACTAAGTTATATTTATTTTTCATTTTTGACTTCAAACATAAATGTAACACATGCATGCTGTTTTTGAATATTGCTGTATCTTCATTATACATATTTCATTATATATTAATTTAATATATATACATATATATATATATATATATATATATACACAATTTCATTATATCTTCAATTATCTCTACAGGGTCTACATTCAAGGTATTCTTCTTATACCCTAAACGTAAGGACCTATCTTAATCCATTTGGGCTGCTATAATAAAATACTTTCGACTGGGTAACTTATGATTAGAAATTTATTTCTGAGTTTTTGAGAAGTCCAAGATCAAGATATTAATAAATTTAGCGTCCAGAGAGGGTCAGTTTCCTGGCTTATAGATTGGTATCTTCTTGCTGTGTTCTCATCTCATGCAAACAGGTGAGACACCTATAGGGTCTCTCTCTCTCTCTCTCTTTTTTTTTTTTTTTTTGAACAGGCAGAGTGGACAGTGAGAGAGAGAGACAGAGAGAAAGGTCTTCCTTTTGCTGTTGGTTCACCCTCCAATGGCTGCCACGGCCGGCGTGCTGTGGCCGGCGCACCGCACTGATCCGAAGCCAGGAGCCAGGTGCTTTTCCTCGTCTCCCATAGGGTGCAGGGCCCAAGCACTTGGGCCATCCTCCACTGCACTCCCGGGCCACAGCAGAGAGCTGGCCTGGAAGAGGGGCAACCAGGACAGAATCCGGCGCCCCAACTGGGACTAGAACCCAGTGTGCCGGCGCCACAAAGCAGAGGATTAGCCTATTGAGCCGCGGCGCCGGCAAATATAGGGTCTCTTTTATAAAGCATTTTTATCATGAGTGATCTGCTTCAATGATCTAATCACACCTCAGAGGCCCTGCACTTCCCTAATGTCATCTCATTGATTATTAGGTTTCAACATACTAATTTTTGAAACTACACAAGCATTCAGATTATAGCATGACATTCCTGGTTCCTCAAAAATAAATATCTTTCCCACATGAATAATACATTCATTCCATCCTGATAGCCACCCAGATTCTTAATTCATTCCAGCATGAACTTTAAAGTCCAACTCCAAAGTCTTACCTAGATATTCAAATCCCATGCAGCGTGGCACTAAGGCTATCATTCACTTTAAGGCAACCTGCTTTTCAGCTATGTATCTGTGAAGTGAATGTGCTATATGGGACATGCATAAGATAGACATTCCCATTCCAAAAGGGAATGTGAGGAATAAGAAAAAAGAAAGGGATAATAAGCCTTAAGTAAGTCCAAAACCCAACAGGACAAACAGCATTAAAAAGGCTTGAGAATAATGTTCTTTGACTCAATGCCCTGTCTTTCAGACACACTGGGGTGAGATTGTCTTTAAGGCTTTAGGTTGCCCCACCACCCACCCCCATGACTTTGCCCACACATGTTGTATACAGGTGCCTGAGGCTCTTGCAGGGTAGAACTGCATGCTAGTGGCTCTGTCATTTGGGAGTTTGGGGAATGGCCCTTTCCACCATGACTCTTCTAGGCCACCTCCTCATTGGGATTGTCTGATGGCTTCACCCACATAAAAGCCCTCTTCCTTGGCTATGTACCAAGACTCAGCGGAACCTATCTTTGAAATTTAAATGGAAGCAGCCAAACCTCCATGGCTCATCTACTCTGTATGGTATTGGCAAGGACACCACAGTGAGGATGGCAGTCTGAGCACTCTAGGGGAGCACCATCAGATGTACACCCCAGCAGCACCTCGACTTCTTGGCATTTATTTCCTGTCTTAGTCTGTTCAGACTGCTATAACAGGCTGGGTATCTTATCTTATACATATAAATATCTTATATATAAATATATTTCTCAAAGTGTTGAAAGGCTGAAAATTTCAATATCAAAATACAGCAAATTCAGGAAAAAGCAAGAGCTGGGGTTTCTTACAAGGATAAAAAATATCCATGAGGGCTCTGTCTTTGTGACATAATCACTATCAAGGGTCATGACTACTAGTACCTTAGCCTTGGGATTAGGTCTCAACATAGGAATTTTGGAAGGATGAAAACATCCAAATCATAGCAGAAACCAATTTGATTTTTATAGAGTGAAAACATCCATTTCCATTTTTTTCCTTTGGAAAAATTCAAATGTTACTAGCTTAAAATATCGCAAAGGACCTGAAGTGTTAACACTGGCCTGAGATTTTTCTTTTTTCCACTTCTTAAACTACACAATTATATTTATCACAATAGCTTTTAAATGGAATTAAAAGTTTTAAGTCCATGGAAATCTGCCTTTTTATGGAAAAATTATTATTATATAGTTTGTGGTTAATTTTTAAAGTAGGATAACAAAGGGATAAATATGACTTTAGTCAGGGATGAGCAGATTTTTATACCTTTAAAATGAGTAAGGAATCATCTAGTTATTGGAATATAAAAGTAAGAAACATTCAGAACATTGAGTTTCTGAAATTACATACCATCTAGCACAAAGCATTAGATTAGTATATAAACTTAATTTTTATAATCAGTATTTCTAAAATGCAAGATTACAAAAGGAAATTTAATGTATTCCTTTGATTTTTTATTTGTTTTGTTTTACATGAATGGCAATGGAGGAGTTACGACTGTGTGTTTTTCTTTTCCCTCTGCCTTTTCATTGTCAGGGGTTATAACAAAAGAGCAAATCCCTGAAGTACAGCACCTCCAAAAACCACAATCTCTTCTAGAGATGATGAGCTCAGTTTTGGGGATTCTATGACCCTATCCATAGCAGACAATGTCTGGAACTGTTTCAAGTAGGAACAAAGTTATTTATTTATTTTTATGCTATGCCTGTAAAAGGCGCAGCTTCTGAGATTGAGCAAGGGGCTCAACAAGGGCAGTTTCTGTACTAGGTTGAGGGGATGTGTGAGGTTCAGGGACTTTACTTAGTTTTACCCAAAGTTGACTCCAACAATGGACCTGTAGATTGCTTAGGTGATAAAGATACAGCTCCTATTGAACTAGCCTAAAGGTTTCTTTCCCAGATAAACTGACTGTCATCAATAGCGGCAATCAAGCACATGGGCTCTGAAGGAAAAAGATGAAGATAAAGCTGACCATTGCACTTCCCTGTAATATGTTCTTGGCAAAAACAAAAGAACAACAACAAAAAGAAAACCATGCAACTAAACTTCTCTCTTTTTTCAGTAACATGAAGATACTAAAACCACAGAAGGTAGTTGTTGTGTGATTAAATAAGGAAATAAATAAGATGGATAGCAAATGCAATTGATGATGTCTATGGCTAACCTAATGCTACCTATTTCCTGTGGCCCAATGGGGAAAATATAATTAAACCATTAGTCTAGTTTTTACATCTCTCTCTTTGTCTTTGTTCTTCTTCAGTATCAGTGAAACTCCAACCTGTATTCAGTATGTATTTATATTTTCTTTGTTTCAAGCAAAAATCAAGCTTTTCAAGCTTCTAGAGTCAAGTTTATAATCTCTCTCTCAATTCCTTTTCTCATTTTGGGGAAATGAGCTTCAGAGTTCCCTGAGATAGTCAGGAGAGGAAACAAAACTTTTGCAGATTTCTGGAATGGTAATATATGCAAGTAACTTTAACTAAGAAGTTCTATGCAGAAATAAAGTATTAAGATAAGACCTCAGGTGGCATTATATTATAATGTAATTCTATTATAATACAAATATAATTCAAATTTTATTGAATTAATTTTTACTGTTTTTAAGAGATATTGGAAAAATTATAATTGATGGCTCTAGGTTAAACTTACTTGATCTTTCCTAGAAAACATCCTTCTTCCTGTTTTTGAGTCTTGAGATTTGAGGTAGTTTATTGCAGTAGCTAGAGTTACCTAATCTAACTAGCACAGTTGCAGTATAAAAAAGTAGTAGTAATCATATCTAAGTACTAGTCCAAATGAATCCAATAAAACATATCATCAATTAATCAAATTAAAGCTGGCCCTATGAGCAGTTGAGGCGTCATGAAGTAGTCTGGAGTGTAATGGACTCTTTGAGACTGACTATTTTATGCTGCTACATGCATAGTAAGGTGAATCATACTAAAGTTAAGAGAACTTGTATCAGAACAGAAAAAGAGGGGCCTACGCCATGGTTCACTTGGTTAATCCTCCACCTGTGGTGCCGGCATCCCATATAGGCGCTGGGTTCTGGTCCCGGTTGCTCCTCTTCCAGTCCAGCTCTCTGGTGTGGCCCAGGAAGGCAGTGGAGGATGGCCCAGGTGCTTGGGCCCCTGCACCCTCATGAGAGAACATGAGGAGGTACCTGGCTCCTGGCTTTGGATCGGCACAGTGCACTGGCCTTAGTGGCCATTTGTGGGGTGAACCAACAGAGGGAGGACCTTTCTGTCTGTCTCTCTCACTGTCTAACTCTGCCTGTCAAAAAGAACCAATTCCAGGCAGTTAACTCAACAGGTTATCTCTGTCTGTGACAAAGTTGACTTCTTATCATCAGTATGGGTAGGATGAACTGGGTTTATTCTAGGCAGTCATGGAGTTGTTCAGGCACTCAGGCTTAGGGAACTCTATTATCTGAACCACATCACTCCTTGGGTCATCCTAGGGTCTGCAATCCATCAACTGATGGTTTCTTATTCTTCTCAGAAGTGGCACATGTTACTTTCACTCGTTCCATTGGCATGAACCAAGTCATATGGCTCTACTTGATTAAACAGAGCTTGGGAAATATAGTGTCTGTCTGGGCAACAACTCTACCCTCTATAAGGGAGCATAAAATTTTATTGAATAGCTAGCTTTTGGCCACAGACTAGTAATGGCTTTGGAATGTAAAAAGGAAATTGGGCAAGTGATCATGCAGCTGAATTGGCCTCATTTACTAGTAATTACAGAGAGGGAATGAAAGTGGCCAGAATATACAGAGTGGACCCACAGAATTCAGCTCAGCAGGGGTAAAACTAAGTTATGTTTCTGCTGGGAGTTGGTAGGATCTGCTGTCCTCCAGTTGACTGCAAGGGGGCGCTGCACTTTAGCAGTCAGTTAATATTAGAACAAGTCCTCCTACCAGATGTTTACTGAGCAGTGAATTGGGCATCAAGAAGCCATCCAGGATGGGGGCCAGTGCTATGGTGCAACAGGTTAAGCTGCCAGCTGTGATACTGGTATCCAGTATGAGCGCTGGATTGATTCCGAGCTACCACACTTCTGATCCAGCCTCCTGCTAATGTGCCTAGGAAAGCAGCAGAAGATGACCCAAGTACTTGGGTCCCTGTACCCAAGTGCTAGACCTGGATTAAGCTCCCGGCTCCTGGATTTGGTCTGGTCCAGGGCTGGCCATTGTGGTCATCTGGCAAGCAAGTCAGCAAATAGATTTCGATTTCTCTCTCTCTCTCTCTCTCTCTCTCTCTCTCTCTCTCTCTCTTTCAAACGACAAAACCATCCAAGATGGCTACAATCTAAAATTGTCACTTCTAGAAACTGTTTTGCAGGATACAGAGGAGTAAAAACATTTTATGTCTCTTACAGTCAACTCACAATCACGTGGGATTACTTAGAATTATCCATAACTGTTCTTCCTTAAAAACACTAGAACATGTCACTAAACTTTTCTTTCCTTCCTAGAAGGTGCTGAATTATTTTATTATGCTTTAAATTGTTTAACATTCTCTATTATAATGGAGCAACCTAAAATATAATTTGCTGGTAGAAAAGTAATCAGTGAGGTAAGTCCACAATTCATTCCAACCATTCACCAAGTCATCATATGTTTATGAGCATACACGAAATGCTAGATATTGCAGTATTGTGAAAATAGATGATGATAAAAATTGAGTGATATTGGGGCTGGCACTGTGGCTCAGCAGGTTAACGCCCTGGCCTGAAACGCCAGCATCCCATATGGGCACCAGTTCTAGTCCTGGCTGTTCCTCTTCTGATCCAGCTCTCTGCTATGGCCTGGGAGAGCAGTAGAAGATGACCCAAGTCCTTGGGCCCCTGCACCCACATGGGAGACCCGGAAAAAGCTCCTGGTTCCTTGCTTTGGATCGGCGCAGTTCTGGCCATTGCAGCCAATTGCCGTTGCAGCCAATTGAGAAGTGAACCATTGGATGGAAGACCTCTCTCTTTTTCTGCTTCTCCTCTCTCTGTGTAACTCTGACTTTCAAATAAATAAATAAATCCTCAAAAAAAATTGAGTGATATTAACAAAGTGACATTAACATCAGTAATGTCCAATGTTTAATGGGACATCTATCCTGTGCCAGCTAGTGTGTTAAAAATGTTATAAAATTTACATATTTTATCCTTACAACTATCGTGAATTCTTTATATAACTAAGACATCCAAGTTCTAATGAGGTTAAGAGACATATAATAAACAGAAGAGAACTTATGATCTCACATCTGCTCTCCTCCAAACCTCAAGATCTTGGCCAGTATTCCAAAAACCCTCCTTGGCCAAGGAAAGCTTTTATCTGAAACTAGCCTACAATATAAAATGAAAGATGGATAAATAGATAATTAAAATAAATGTTAAAAAGTGTTCAAATATTACCCCTTCATGTTTATCCATAAATGATTACATCTGGAATTTGATCCAAACATAATTAGGACCATTGCTTTATGTTTGTGCATATGTCTAGTTCTCCAAATACACCCACGTTTCCTTAACAACAGCTTGCTCATGGATTAGCAGGCAGTAGGTATTGCATAGATAGTGAATGAATGAAAGGAGGACTGTTAGGAAAACAAATATGAACGTAATTAATTCTACCTGGGGGAAATTGGAGAAAGTTTTGCAGTGATGTTTGGACATTTTCTATATGGCTGAGTAGTTTGTGAGACAAACTATGTGTTGTATTGTGGTTTAGCAGGTAGTTGAAATTTCAGGCAAAAGGCCTATAGCATGGCACCATGGTAATGCATCCCATGCTTAGGTGACTGTAAGTAGTGCCAGAGGAGGATTGGGATATGATGCAAGAACACTGCTAAATGTGGATAAGCGTGAAGTGGTCAATGGAGAGACTAAAGAAATAAGAGAAAGGGCTAATCCTCCACCTTCCAGCACTGACACACCGGGTTCTAGTCCCGGTCAGGGCACCGGATTCTGTCCCAGTTGCCCCTCTTCCAGGCCAGCTCTCTGCTGTGGCCAGGGAGTGCAGTGGAGGATGGCCCAAGTGCTTGGGCCCTGCACCCCATGGGAGAACAGGATAAGCACCTGGCTCCTGCCATTGGATTAGTGTGGTGCGCCAGCCACAGCGCACCGCCCGTGGCAGCCATTGGAGGGTGAACCCACGGCAAAGGAAGACCTTTCTCTCTGTCTCTCTCACTGTCCACTCTGCTTGTCAAAAAAAAAAAAAAAAAGAAAGAAAGAAATAAGAGAAAGGCAGGAGAACTGTTCTCCAGGAGGCTGGAAGGGATGGGAGTTAGAACACAAATACAGATAAGTGCACGGCCAGCTCATTCCAATGGCAAAATGAAAGACATAGTGTGTAAGTAGAGACTAGAAGACAGATAAAGGTCATGGTGGCCATTTGTGGTCTTTGAAAAAAGATGTATTTATTTATCTACAAAGTAGAGTTATAGAGAGGGAGAGGGAGAAAGAGACCACAACATCCAGGAATGCACCAATCCGAAACCAGGAGTTTGGAATTCCACCCAGGTATCCCAGGTCGGGGACAGGGCCTCAAGTGTTTGGGCCATCTTCTACTGCTTTCTTAGGCACATTAGCAGGCAGCTGGATCTGAAGAACAGTGAGAACTTGAACTGGTGCTATATGGAATTCTGGCATCCCAGGTGTCCCCTAGACATTGTTTTTTGTTTGTTTGTTTGTTTGTTTACAGGCAGAGTGGACAGTGAGAGAGAGAGACAGAGAGAAAGGTCTTCCTTTTGCCAGACATTGTTTTATTACTTAAAATTTTCTTCCTTAAGTGGGGGAACATTCAGAGCAAATCAAAGAGCTAAAGCATTGGACTGAAATGATTCTTCTGAGAGAAATTATTGGTAACTCCTGTGTTTTTTCAGTTCTTTCCAATTTTTAATTTCTTTCTTTTTTTTTTTTGACAGGCAGTTAGACAGTGAGAGAGAGAGAGACAGAGAGAAAGATCTTCCTTTTGTTGGTTCACCCCCCTAATCATGCTGCACCAATCCGAAGCCAGGAGCTAGGTGCTTCCTCCTGGTCTCCCATGGGGTGCAGGGCCCAAGGACTTGGGCCATCCTCTACTGCCTTCCCGGGCCACAGCAGAGAGCTAGATTGAAAGAGGAACAACCAGGACAGAATCCGGCGCTCCAACCAGGACTAGAACCCAGGGTGCCGGCGCCACAGGCGAAGGATTAGCCAAGTGAGCTGTGGCACTGGCCCAATTTTTCATTTCTAAGTTTTCATGCTCCAATCACTGTGAACTGGTTTTGCAAGTTCATTTCAGACACTGGCTAGTGATCAGATTTGTTTAATAAAATTTGCAGAACCAATCTGGAGAGGCTGGCTCTAGAGCTCTAGAATGAAATCCAAATCTTAGTGGCTTAAAACAACACCAGGACTATCACTCTTGTCTCACATCTAGCATGTATGTTTTTTTTTTTTAAGAGATTTCTGTTCCTTGTTAGTGAGGTGTCCAAAAAGATAAAAATACCATCTTGTCACATACTGCAGTGTTTGAAGATGAGCAAAAAGGAACATATTTTTGTGTATAATGCACTGGTTTTGAAAGCTCAATTTCCCCAGCGAAGAGAAAACCTTTAGCAAAAACTAACCAGTCTTTTATATTGTGATAGTTAATTTGAGGTGTCAACACAATTAGGTTAAGAGATATCACTGGGTAGGTGGTAGATCATTATTCCTAGGTTTTCTATGAGGGTGTTTCCAGAAGAATTCAGCATTTAAATAAGTGTACTGAGTGAGAAAGGCCTTATCTCACCCAATCTGGGTAGCACCCAGTCCAATCCATTGACAGAATAAAAAGGCAGAGGAAAGACAATTCAGTCTGTTCTGCAGCTGGGACACCATTCTCCTGCCACTGGACATCAGAACTTCAGGTTCCCTTGCTTTCAGATGCCAGGATTTACACCCTCAGCTCTCCTGGTTCTCAAGCCTTTGGCTGGGAATGAGAGTTGTATCACCATTTTTCTTAGTCCTCAGGCCTTCAGACTCAGGCTGAGCTACACCATTAGCTTGCAGACAGTCTAGCATGTAATTTCTCATTCCCTATAATCCCCTGAGCCAAAACCAATTCCCATAACAAATCCATATATATATATATATAATATATATATATATATTATATATATATATATAATATATGGCCAGTGCTGTGGTTCAATAAGCTAATCCTCTGCCAGGTTCTAGTTCTGGTCGGGGTGCCAGATTCTGTCCTGGTTGCTCCTCTTCCAGTCCAGCTCTCTACTGTGGCCCAGGAGTGCAGTGGAGGATAGCCGAAGTCCTTCAGCCTGCACCCGCATGGGAGACCAGGAGGAAGCACATGGCTCCTGATTTCAGATAGTGTGGTGCGCCAGCCACAGCGTGCCGGCCACAGTAGCCATTGGGGAGTGAACCAACGGAAAAAGGAAGCCCTTCTCTCTGTCTCTCTCTCTCTCTTTCACTGTCCACTCTGCCTGTCAAAAAAATTTAAAAATACATAATATATAATATATATACAAATTCATTTATATATAAATCCATTCCTCTAGAGAACCTATATATATATATATATATATATATATATCCTTATATTACATATAAAATTATAAATATAAATCACTTTTTGGAGAATCCTGACTAACTCGGGTATCTTCTGGTAATTTTTGTAACATGGGAATTATAAGCTCCTCTTCCAAAACCTGGCCCCTGCATGGATTATTGCAAAGAAAGTAAGTTTTCAATCAATTTCTGCAAGATAAGATCTGTTAGTGAACATAGTCCCAAGTAGTGAAAGGATCTTTCCTCTTAAGTTTGGGATATACCTATTCTCTGTTTTCAGATATTTGGACAATCAAGTATCTAGAAAGAAAATTTCACTCCAACACAGAGGCTATGATGTGTTCGCTGGAGAAATACTCAGTTCTGTTGGTGGCCCAGGTTGTTACGGGAAATCCTCAGAAGCATGGGGATATGTAACACAAATGCTGCTCTTACAGTATTTGGCATCTGGTCTACTTGTACACTTAACACTTTATTTTCATGAGAGGGTGATGAACTTACCACCTTATCCTTATCGAAAATATGTCATTGTAATCCATAAGCTGTACTTTGGAAATTTATATTCATTAAATAAAAGTTAAAAAAAAAATATGTCTTTTTCATCACTTTTCCTTCAAATTTAAAAAAAATGTTTTTAAGAACCCATTAGCTAAAAATAAGCTACCTGTTATAAATTTACCTAACACTAATCATGACCACCATGAGAATAAAGATTCATAAATAGGACACTTCAAAGCTAACTTACCGCCTTCAAGTAGTTTCAAGTAAACTGAAATACACCCACATACATCCATGTTGAAATATAGTTTAGAGAAAATAGAATATTTTCTCTTTATGTATTTGTATACATTGAGAAGAAAATATCTTAAAGAGCCAAAATAACAGTATACTAACATAATAAATAGCTCAATATATTCTGATACCTAATCCATATTCTATTTTTCCAACTGTCCCTAGAATGTCCTTTGTCTCTATTCTATGAAAACTTCTGTGTCATATCATATTTCTTCCAAGCTTCAATGGTCACTTTCTTCATGACACTTTACGTTGATGAAGAATGCTGGATTTTTTTGGAATGTCCTATTTTTCCACTTTGAACGATTACAAGTGGTTTGTATATTAGTTATCTATCCCCGTATAACAAGTTATCCCAAAACTTAGCATCTTAAAACTAGAACATTCATCATCTCACAGTTCTACAACTGGAATATGGACACAGCTTAGTTGGGAGGGTACTATTCTGAGTTCACTCACATGCTTGCTGGCAGGATTCAGTTTCTTCCTGGTGGCTAGGCCTAGAATCCTGGGTGATTACTGGCAGAAGAACTCTCTTGGCTTTTTGCTGTGCAGTTTTCTTTATAAGGCATCTCACAACATGACAGGCGGCTTCTATCAGAAAGGGAGAGAGCAAGCAGAGAATAATCAAGGTAAGACTTGAGGTTACCCCATCACCTTTGTTGGATTCTATTCTTTAGAAGTAGGTGACTAAGTCCAGCCCACACTCCACAGGAGGGATGAAATAAGAGTGAGAATACTGGGGGTTGGGTAGATATGAGAAGTTTGCTTCTGTGTCCCCTGTGGCACCATTAAAATGATAGTTAAATGCAGAAATTTAATAGATGGATGATAAATATCTTTAACAGAACTACACATGAAGTGATTTTCTTTTTTATTTTGTTTTGTATGCCATGAATAAAGATATAAACATCCCATGTTTACCAAAGCTAAGATTGATAACTGAATAAAGTTAATAGCAGCTCCTCCATGTAAAATCATGTGGTTCTATGGTGCAACGGGTTAAAACCCCAACCAACAGCACTGGCATCCCCTATGGGCACTGTTTCAAGTCCCAGTTGCTTCACATCCAATTCCAGCTCCCTGCTAATGTGCATGGGAAAGCAGTAAAAGAGGTGGAAGACTGCCCACGTTTCTGGGTCCCTGCGCCCTTGTGGGAGACCCAGAAGAAGCTCCCAGCTCCTGGTTGCAGCCATTTAGGGAGTGAACCAGAAAATGGAAGGTATCTCTCTCTATGTCTGTAACTTTTTCAAATAAATAAAATAAATATTTTAAAAAGTTATGCTTTTCCCCTTCAATCAAAACATATTTGGTTGGTATTAGTTTGGTATTACATAATTAATCATTTACAAAATGGTTCTAACATTTAATGTCAGTAATCACAAAGTACATTTTTTTTTTACAATTCTATTACACATTATATATTGTCAAGTGGGCTTCTGTAAAGTAGAATTTTATCTCTTGACAGAGTTAACTGAAACAAAACACCAGGAAGCAGGAAAACTGTTCATTTCTTTTAATTATCAGTAAAGTTATTTTCAGTACTCAGTTTATTGAAGTCCAGCTCCACATCTTTAACCAACTGTGTCCCATTTAAAATTCTCATTGGATCTGTTTTGTTATAAATCTCTGGGAAAAATAATTATGTTTTACCACATCCCTTATTTGTGCCATGCTGCTATTGAAATTCTTCTTAATATCTACATGCCCCAGTCCCTTTTCTTACCAACTCTCATACAATCCAAAGTAAGAATGTCCTCAGCACATCTGATGCCACCCTCCTGCCAGTGTGTCCCAAGCTTTGCCTTAAATATTTCAATTACATCGTTTATTGGGTACTGGATTGATTCCTATGCTCTGATTGTAATTTTCAGTTTCAACTTATTCTATCACCCTTGGTGTCATCTCTAACCAGCCACACAGGCCAACTCATGCTCTTCTGTATAGCCTCAGAAATAATTTAGAGAACCAACACTCATCAAAGTTTGGACACCAGGGATAATGCATCTCTGCCAAGAAATCATCCCCACACAAACCCTCAGGATGGCCAGTTTTCACATTGCCCTCAAATTGGCAGTTTCCAATGAGCACTTATTATTTTGATTTTTTGATGTTTGGCTTAAGCCCTAAATAACATGATGAAACCTCTCTAGACCAACACACCACTTGAAACAGATCGCATGATACGATAGTCAGGATCCATGTCTACGAAATTTATTTCAGATTCTCCACAATAAGCATCAAGGTAAACAGGGTAGAATTTGACTGGAGATTGAGATTTCTGGGGAGGCCAAGTATTTCATGGTCTCACTCTGCTGGGCCACATGTCAAGGGTCCTCTTAAATGTCACCTATAAAATATGAGTTAGATGTCTTATTAGTCCTTTGATTGTCAGGAGACTCAGAGACCTATAAATGAAATGAAAGTGCCAAAGCCTTGTATTTCCACTAAAATTATACAGCTCTTTGAATCTTTACTGTAACAGTCCCCACACAGGTGTTTTAATGCAAAATGTGGCATTTGCCTCTAGTTACTCTTGAAGGTTTTATATTTGCTGAAACACTAAAAAAACTGTCAGTTGAATAAATGGGTATGCCTATGGCTTGATATTTTCAGAATGGCTTTCATATTCACGTTGAATACCAACAAAGTGACAGTGTTTCACTCTTATCATCATCATCATCTTTTCCAATGCCAGTTGCTGTCTCAAGGTCAGGAGTAGAGGATAGAGAACTATCCCAACTGCTCAATTGCTTGTTAGCCAAACAACCACCACAGGCATCATCTTTAACATGATCCCTAGAGGCATGTTCCATTTATTTCTATCACATGTGTTCAGATCAATTTCTAGGATCCAGTTCTGATTTGGTGTGTCTAGATGAAACATTTCTGCTTCTGTTTCTGATACTTAAACAAAACCTTACTCCTTTTTGTATTGCTCAATTTTCTTAGAAATGACCCTTCCAGAGCATAATTCAAACTTACATCCCCAGTCTGCCACTCTCATGCACTTAACACTGAGAAATAAATCCTAAATTTCACACAATTGTAGGTGGAATATCTGTGTCTCCTGCTTACTAGAATATAATATTCATGAAGGCATGTCTTCTATTTTATGTTTTATTTCTGGTGCCTAGAAAAATACTTGCGATATAGTTAAGCCTGTAATAATATCTGTTAGATGAATGAAATAATGGCTGAATGCATGAATATTAGAACATAGAATTCTAAATGTGTTCATCAAAATGGGATAGAAATTTGATGTACTTGCCTCTAAAGTCTCCTTACAGCCAACAGAAGTCAATTTCAACTTTATTGTCCATTTAAAAGCCAAAGAAATTTCTTTAGCATCTCCCTTAAATCATAAGGAAAATTTTGGTTCTAATTTTTAATGATCATGGCCATTCATTTACAAGGCAAAAGCTCCCTACAGACTGATGTCTTAATGTGGGGCTAGCATCACCAACAGGACAAACCTGATGACAACAAAATGTTTGAAATTCACTTGGCAAATTAATATCAGAAGCATAATGATATTCTCTTCCTTGGCTGAAATTGAATGAGTTTTCAGAATGATTAACGGGCTGGGACTTGATTTTTATATTTTAATTTCTATTTATTTATTTTACATATTTGAAAAGGAGAGTGAGAGAGCTCTTCATCAACTGGTTTACTGCTCAAATGCCCACAATAGCCAGGACCGGACCAGGCTGAAGCCAGGAGCTCAGAACTCAATCCATGTTCCCAAAGTGGGTGGCAGGGAACCAATTCTTGAGCCACCACCTGCCACCTACCAGGGTATACATTAGCAGGAAGCTAGAATTGGAAGCAAAAACGTGTCTCAAACCTGGGCATTCTGAAATGCAACGTGGGCATCCCAAATTACAGCTTAACTGCTATCCCAAATACCCACCTTGGGACCATTTTTTTCTAAAAGCTGATTAGCAGAAAAACATTATGCTGAGTGAAATAAGCCAGTCCCAAAGGGACAAATATCATATGTTCTCCCTGATTGGTGACAACTAACCGAGCACCAAAAAGGAAACCTGTTAAAGTGAAATGAACACTATGAGAAACAGTGACTTGATCAGCCCTTGCCCTGACTGTTGATGAACAACTTAATACGTTATCCCTCTTAGTATTTTTTGTTTGTTTGTTCTACTTAATACTTTTGGTTGAATTCTGTAATCAATACACAGTCATTCTTAAGTGTTGAAACTTAACTGAAAAGTGATCACTGTTAAATATAAGAGTAGGAATAAGAGAGGGAAGAGATGCACAATTTGGGACATGCTCAAGCTGACTCGCCCCAAACGGTAGAGTTAGAAACATACCAGGGGATTCCAATTCAACCCCATCAAGGTGGCATGTACCAATGCCATCTCACTAGTCCATGTGATCAATTTCTGTTCACAATTGATCATAATGATAGGATTAAGAGTCAAAGGGATAACATAAATAAGACTAGTGTCTGCAAATACTAACCGATAGAATAAAAAAGGGAGAGAACGATCCAACATGGGAAGCGAGATACACAGCAGACTCGTAGAATGGCAGATGTCCTAAACAGCACACTGGCCTCAGAATCAGCCCTTAAGGCATGCCGATCCAGCTGAAAAGCCCATGAGAGTATTTCAGGCATGGAAAGCCAAGACATTGTGGCAAAAAAAAAAAAAAAAACCCTAAATGAAAGATCTCCGTGAGTGAGATCCCAGTGGAAATAACAGGTCATCAAAGAAGGAGGTACCTTTCTCTGAAGGGAGGAGAGAACTTCCACTTTGACGATGACCTTGTCTAAATATGATTAGAGTCTGTGAACTCAAAAGGCTTCCATAGCCTTGGCAATGCATGACAAGAGCCTAGGAGGATTACTGATGCCATAAACAAGAGTGTCAATTTGTTATCAACAACAGGAGTCACTGTGTACTTACTCCTCATGTAGGATCTTTGTCCTTAATGCGCTGTACATTGTGATTTAATGCTATAACTAGTACTCAAACAGTATTTTTCACTTTGTGTTTCTATGTAGGTGAAAACTGTTGAAATCTTTACTTAACATATGCTAAACTGATCTTCTGTATATAAAGAGAATTGAAAATGAATCTTGATGTGAATAGAAGGGGAGAGGGAGCGGGAAAGGGGAGGGAAGTTATGGGGTGGAGGAGCCATTGTAATCCTTAAGCTGTACTTTGGAAATTTATATTCATTAAATAAAAGTTTAAAAATATGTATTTGCATATTTGAAAGTCAGAGTTAGAGAGAGGGGGAGAGAGAGAAGTAGAGAGAGAGGTTTTCCATCTACTGATGCACCTCCCAAATGGCCACAATGGTCTCTAACATGGGCAGCAGGGGGCCCAAGCAGCTGAATCATTTTCCACTGATTTCCCCAGGACGTTAGCAGGGAATTGGATTGGAAGTAGAGCAGCTGGGACACAATATGGTGCCTAAATGGGTTGCCAGCATCACAGGCATTGGCTTTACCCAGTACACCACGATGTTGTCCACAGACAGGGAGGTCTTGACAACTCTTCATCATAAATAGTCTTGGTCCTTTCTCTGGCACAGGATTTTGAACACTGAATGGAAAAAATATCATGCCTGTGTGAACAACTGTGTTATTAGATGCATCATGCGGTTTGTTTGTGATAAAGATTAAAGGTAGTGATATCACTACCATATGGGTCAGGGTCATCATATCATGTGTGAGGTGTTTACACCTCTAATGTTAACAATTGTTTTATAAGCAAGCACAGAAGTAATCAGTCTGAATGTATACACACACACACAAGAATAGGGACAACAGAACAATTTTTTACTTAGACTCACTGATTACAAATTAAGAAATTTCCCAGTGGGTCACAACATTTGCCAATAAGTGCTATCAACACCATAACCATTCTCAAAACCAGCAACCAGATTATTGCAAAAAACACCATCAATTTTGTCCATTCCATCTTAAGGTCCATTTATCCTTGGTTTGTTACCCTTCAAACAGCTTCTGGTTTCAGCTGAACATATTATTCCAGCTTCAATCCCTACCACCATTTCAAATTCCTTGGGAAGTCAATTTCTCTCTCTCTCTCTCTCTCTCTCTCCCTAAGTTTGCACACAAACATGGAAGCAGGTTTAGAGTATTAAACGCCTTTGGTTGGTCATGCTCTAAAGGCTGATATTCAGGATGTACTAAGTAGTCCTCCTACTTTGTTACGCCAGTTAATTTTATGTTGGCGGGTTAATCCCTCAATAAACCTTATCTTTTCCTGGAAAAATTCCACTGAGTCATTTCAACTGGAGACAAAATCACTGTTAAATTTCTAGGCAACTCCATGGGCCTTTGTGACCATTAGTGAATATTTTCTAGACACATCTGGATAGTGTTCTCTGAGCCACTGCTGTGGGCATCATTACTGGCAGCAGCTGAGTGGCACCCAGTTGGTGGCCTGTCATGTAAATCCCTAATACAGAGCTGAAACATATAACCCATTCCCTGTTAAATCCAAGTCCCAGGTAATTTGTGAAGTCTATTTTAACAGACCATTTGACCTGGCCACTACCAGGGCTATTTCATATAGGATAAGAAAAACCCATTGGCCATCCATGCTACTTGACATTACAGTATACATTTCCCCTACAATGAGATTCCATTAGTGAATTATAATATCAGAGATCCCATGTCTTGTACTCTTTCCAATTCTTCTGAGTTTATTCTGATCCATTATTATCCATTTCTATCAAAGAAAATAAATATGGTCCCTGTACTTCATTATGAGTCAATGATTATGGGGAAAAAAAGACAGATTTTTATTTATTTTTTTTTTGCTTTTGAAAAAAGTCCTATTGAATCTACACATCACTGTTTCCAAGGAATCAGGCATCTGGAAACTAAGCCTTTGAAATTATTTAAAAATCTGAGTCACTTGTGACACTGAAATTGTCATTCAAGCAATTTTTTCCTGAATCTAGGTTTACTTTCAGCCCTTCCTATTATTCTTCAGGTCCTCATTCTTTACTTACTCTTCCTAACTCTGAGTCAACAATTTGCCACATTTCTTCTGTTGAATGTCTGAAACTAACATAATTCTTTCCAAGAATTCTAATTTCAAAGCATCTATTACAACCTAGGTTGTATCTTTGTTCAATAATATACTAATCATCGCCTCTATAGGAGATGCTTCCAGAAGCAATGTAAGTTCAATTTCTTCCACTAGGAGTGATTTTCCCAGGGATTCTCCTACCATTCAAATATTAAGAAGGAAGTTTGCCTCTAGATAAGCCCCTTCAAATCCATCTTTCTTCTTCAATGCTTCTTTCACTTCTACAACATGGTGCCCACCCCTTTGTCATTAGTGCTGGTTTTAGCTGAGTTGAACCTTCTTATCCACCAGCCCAGGAGCACTTTAGTAATGCATGTTTTTCTTTCTAGAGTAAGTTTCATAAGCACATGATCCATTTTATTCTTGGAAAAACTAACACTTTAGTGAATCATCACCCTTGGTAGGTCTGAGTCTGTTTTCTGTTGCTATTACTGAATATCACAAACTTTGCAGTTTATAAGGAAAGGAGGCTTTTAGCCTGTGGTTCCAAAGGCTGGGGAGTACAAGACTGAGAAACCGTAGCTGATGAGGCTCTCCTTGCAGGTGAGAATTCTTTGCAGAGTCCTTAACCCAGACAGGACATCACAGGCAAGAGGGACTGACTGTCCTAATTGAGGCTCTTATTTTTTTTTATTTTTAAAATGGGAACAAATTTCATGTATTTCATACATACAGTTTTAAAAACATAATGATACTTCCCACCCAACCCTCTCTCCCTCACTCACTCTCATCCTCCCTTTTAGTTTTGTTTTAATTTTTACAATGGCATACTTTCAATTTTTTTTTATAATTGCAAGCTTAACCATGCACTAAATAAAAAATTCAATGAGTCATAGGTGGAAAAACCACTTAAATCCACAGTTCCTTTGAATTAGGGCCTGGTCCTTATGGCCTCATTACCACCCAAAGATTTCACCTCCAAATACCAGAGTCTGATTACGTCTCCAACCTCTTAAAAGGAGGAAATTTCAACAAGAGTTTCAGTAGGAACATTAGCAATGTATATTCTGAGAGAGGAACTCTTCTTTTCCCTGACTGTATTCCTTCCCTGTGGTTTGTAACTCAGGTTTGGTGCAAGAGAGTTCTTCCTCCCTCCCAAGTCTTTTGTTCTTCATCTAGCATCTCCTGAACTGAGTGTGCATTCCCCAGAGGCGGTGTTCTTTGGAAGACAACATTGCTAAGATCCCTGGGCAATGGATCGACTGGTCGGGGACTAAAATGGTATCATCCTTCTGGCGGCAATCACCGGATTTTCAGAAAGCTGTTTTCTGCTGTTGACTTCGTTTTACCCCTTTCCATACTTGAAATCAGGGCAGTGTCCTTTTTCTGTCCTTTAGTCTCACATTTTAAACAAAGACGTACCTTCAGCTGTCAAGATGATCAGGGTTTCCCTTTCCACAAAACTCAAATTCAGACAGAGAAACAGTGACAAGCCCACAGTGCCTCTACCTCAAGGGATAAGCTGATTTAACTGGAGGAGAGCTGTCTAACCATTACCATGATTTAAAAGCCTCACAAGTAGTGCTAAGCAGATGTCTTGATGGAGGACAGTGATAACTGCAGAGCTCAGTGGACAGCAGATCTTCTCCCGACAAGGACACTTCTCTGATAAGAACCCTACAGTGTTTCTAGCCAAGCATCAACACAAACACCCTTATTTCTAGTAATTTCCACACTGATGAAAAAAAAACAGTTTGCTGTAGATAGTGATAACAATATTTCATGAGTTTAATCCACCTTTGAGTATGACTTTTGGTTTAGAGTTCTCCAAATACTAAGGTATGTACAAATGTGTTTTCATCAAGTTATCTCATGACTTAAAAATAAACTACCACATACATGATATAACAATAGTTATGTACCACCACACCCATCCCAGAACAAAGCAAAGAAGGTGCCCAAACACTGTTAAAATTGTTTGTATTTCAAATGATTAATGATTAAGAGATGGACACTAGCATGTCTATTCCATGCCAAAATAATTTGCTTCTGTAATTTTCATAAGTCATAGCACAGCAGTCAGTTGAAAATAACTTTCATCTAAGCTGTTTTTCTCAAGTACCGTTATCTCTACTTCCATACTAACGCAGTGTTTTTAAACATCTGTGCCAGTATCTTTTTCTTAAAATATATCTCTATAATTGAATTTAATGCACACACTTCAGAGATTTATAGTTCTCAAAAGCCTTCACTGAGAGGTCATTTCAGGTGATAAAACTTTTAAGAAAAAAACCACAGGTACCAGAAATAATGTATTACTTCATACAAAATGTCATTTAGAATGATGGCCTCTGCCCTTTATCCAAGGCAACACATTAAAAAAGATAAGCTTTAACTTCCCGGAGAAGTTTTAAAAATAGTTTAATATTTTGCGCCTCTGATCCAAGTATGTAGGTACACTTAAATTATACTTAATAGAAAACCAGGATGATCCTTTGTAACTCTTCAAAAGAATAAAATGTCTATGTTGTAACTGTACATAAATTGCAACAATTATTTTAACAACAACCCACTTATGCCCTGTAGAAAATGACTTGGATCTCTCACTGCTTATAATGTTTTAAGAAATACCTGGGAAATTCAAACTTTGGGATCTAGTATCACATGGTTAAAAGCAAGACACATACAGTAGTGAATATGCCCACCATCCAGGGACAACTAGGAGCCCACCAATGGTCACTCAAACCCAGCTTCATTGCTTTTCTTGACAAGGGACATTAAAGAACCTAGGGATCCATGGAGCATATCATTAAAAAGATATTTGGAGGGGACTGATACAAAATTTTGGCTTGGTATAGATGGCTTTGGCTAGGGAGTAGGATGCATGGTATTTCAAGGAAATGCCTTCGTCTAGTTTGAGTCATGGATAGAAATGTAGTAAGATATGTGATAGGTTGAGTAATCTCTCTTTTCCCCCAATAATTAGATACTAGTCACTAGAACCTATGGGTGTTGCCTTATATAAAATGGGGTCTTTGCAGATGTCATTTGTTAAAGAGCCTGACAGAGGAGGATTATCCACGTGGATATATAATGCAATCGTATGTGACCTTAAAAGAGGTAGAAGGCTGATTTGGCAGTAGAAGTAAAAGGAGGCGGCCACGAGAGAGACTATGGAGGCAAGGATTGAAGTGAGGCATCCACAAGAAAGGAATGCCAGGCCAGCACCGCGGCTCACTAGGCTAATCCTCCGCCTTGTGGCGCCGGCACACCAGGTTCTAGTCCCAGTCGGGGTGCCGGATTCTGTCCCGGTTGCCCCTCTTCCAGGCCAGCTCTCTGCTGTGGCCCAGGAGTTCAGTGGAGGATGGCCCAAGTGCTTGGGCCCTGCACCCCATGGGAGACCAGGAGAAGCACCTGGCTCCTGGCTTCGGAACAGTGTGATGTGCCGGCGCAGCGCGGCGGCCATTGGAGGGTGAACCAACGGCAAAGGAAGACCTTTCTCTCTGTCTCTCTCTCTCACTGTCCACTCTGCCTGTCAAAAAATAAAAATAAAAAAATTTAAAAAAGAAAGGAATGCCAGCAGCCAGCAGAAACAGGAAGAGACAAAGAATTTTCTAGAGTCTTTGGAGAAAGATGGCCTGACCTATGCCTTGATTTCAGAACTTGAGCTAAAGAACTACAAGTAAATTTAGGCTGATTCCATCCATTGGCTTGTGGTAACTTGTTATAGTACCTCTAAGCCCCTACTGAAGGTATCTTGATAATTTATATCCTGGAGAAAGAAGAAATGGAGCAGAAGCAAAGATGTCACTGGTAAAGAGGCAGCAGTTGGGGCCGGTGCTGTGGCATAGCAGATAAAGCCACCACCTACAGTGCCGGCATCCCATATGCGCCAGTTCAAGTCCTGGTTGCTCCACTTCAGATCCAGCTCTCTTCTATGGCTTGGTAAAGCAGTAGAAGATGGCCCAAGTCCTTGGGCTCCTGCATCCATGTGGGAGACCTGGAAGAAACTCCTAGCTCCTGGCTTCGGATCAGCACAGCTCTGGTTGTTGCGGCCAATTGGCGAGTGAACCAGTGAATGGAAGATCTCTCTCTCTTTCTCTGCCTTTCCTTCTCACTGTGTAACTCTGACTTTCAAACAAACAAACAAATCTTTTTTAAAAAAGAGGCAGCAGTTGCCGCTGTTAGCTGAAGAGTGGACATTTGGACATTGCTATGCTTTGCACAGTGCTGATGTTCGGATATGATTGGAGCTTGGTTTGCTGTTTGCCTCACATCATTGTAGTCTCAGAATGACCTTGTCTGAGACCCTATCATGGTTGTAATCTATAAACTGTTTATATTCAGCAGTACACCAAGGCCTAGCTATTCATGCCAGGCCAGCTCCCAGCTGACAGCTGTCAAGACCATGTTTGTTCTTCCTTGCTACTAATTTGATGAGTGATATTGGTCCTGCCACTTGGCCCTTCTGAACATCTCTCCTCTCTTTAATCAATCCTCAGCCTCCTTGAGGTTGCAAAGAGAGGAACAAATAAGTAAATATGAAACAAGAAAACTAATTAGGTATGATGGCAAAAGTAAAGTGAGAAAAAGGTCAAGAACGTTTTGGAAGAACAGATGTTTTAAATAAGACATGGAGAAAAGGACTCATTGAAAAGATGATTCTTAAAAAGTAACCTAACAGAGTTGAAGGAAGCTGGGAGACAGCACTGCAGGCAGAGGAAACAGCAGGTAATTGCAAGGGTGATTCAGGGGTGGGTGCTGTCAGAGGGTGCTTGCGATCTTCTGGAAAGGAGACTGACCTCGGGAGGTAAAGAAGACAGTGAAGTCAGGGAGGAAATTAGTTATTGTGGGGAGAGATATTTGGTGACCTCTGATGGACAGAGTCATGGGAAGTCAAAACACAACAGTGACAAAATCAAGCTCAACCTTCTTTCTCTAGGGAAAGATAAAACGTAAAGAAGTAATAGAATATCACCAGTTTATAACCCTTAATAAAACCATTATTTTTTTCACCCCTTCAAAATCTCAAGGCAAAAGGCTAATGGGAAATTGGTCAGCGTGTGGTTCAAAGCTCCATTACTTCCTGTTCAAGAAAAGGAAAATTCGGTTTTGTAAGAGATGGATCTAGTCTCCACTACCCTAACCTGGGCATCAAAGAAGCACTATTAACATTAAAAAGTGAAATGTCAGGCTTCCATTGATAAGAAGGAACATAATCGATGGAATACCATCTCTGACATGTTGTCCCAGTGTTCAACCTGAACCCAACTAAGCCTATAGGCCTGGCATCTAATTTACAGGAAATTCACATACCACAAATAAATAATTATATAAATTCAAAAAGTGGAACATTGTGTAGCCAACTGCCATATCCTGATTATTTCAATAAGCCAATGTCATTTATAAAAAGATGGCAGCTCTTCTACATTTAAAAGAACACGAGACATTGAAAACACAAAAATCATTCTGGCTGTAGGTATAGATTAGTGGTTCTCATATTTTAACACATATCAGAAGCACCATGGAGGCTTATTACAAGGGTGAAGCTTTAAGCTCTGATTGTGAATGTTCTGATTCAGGAATAATCAACTGAGTTCATGCTGAAAAAGTATGTGCTAGGTCTCCACTTGGAGTGATACTGGACAATATGTCTAAACTTGAACCTGGTGCTCTTCTGGCTATTTCTCAAGAAACTCTTCTGTCGGATTCTGGTGCTCACACCAGAGACAGCAGAAGACTTGGCTTCCATTAAGCTCTACACTTAGTGCCATCATCTGTATGACTTCCCAGCAGAGCCAATGGGGGACTTTGAAAACACATTAATAGCTGCACTCCTCTTCAGACCACTTAAGATGGAAACTCTGGAAAGGACTAATGGGCATTGATGTTACAAAAACAAAACAAAATTTCTAGAGTGATCTTAAGGAGCTAACTATAATTTCTTTAAAATTTTAGGCTACCCAGTGTATATTCAAGTGGTAAAACAATTAAACCTGAATATTAATGGTAATTCGGAGTTACACCAGTAATACCATTCTCACAAGCATAGCTCTGATTTTAAAATGCCTTATTTGATTTTTACAGAGAAATCAAAAAAGACTTTAAAAAACTGTTATTAGAATAATGAGGAAGGAAAGGAAGAGGAAAAACTTAATTTTGTAATTCTGCAGCAACAGACTAATAGCAATATTCTCTCTCTTTTCTCATAAAGAAGGTCCTGTAAGTAGCTCCACTTCCTGCAAAGCCTGGACCTTGACACCTGTGCTTAGTAGTACAGCCACACAGCATTACTGTCCTTCTCTTGATTAGTTGTTTGAGGGAAATAGAATGTCTAGAAAGGAAAACAACTCCAAATTATTTATTCTAACTGTTGTAGAATGATCAATAGGAAACCTACTAAAAACTAAGACACCAGAGTGAAAAACCAGAGCCAATGGTCAATCTGGGGCCTGTGCAGGATGGAGAACAGCATTATCATGTGAAGTAGGGCTCAAGAACGGAGAGGAAAACTGGCCTCTGCTAAGAAGGACAACAGAAACCAACCACCTTTATCTAGAGTGACTGCACTCCTCTATGTACTAAAAACAACAGAGAATCCTCCCTTCAATACAATGCCAATGGAGAAGAAATAGCAATTGATTCCTGATAATGCCACGGCCTACTAGTCTCTAGCAAACCACTGGTTTTTATTTAATCTCTGGAGATACTGTATGGAATACAACAAAGAGCCAAGCATGTAGAGTTAGCTCTCCTAGATTCAAGTACTGGCTTTGCTATTTCTTATTCAGTGGCCCTGAAAATGTCACTTAATTATACCTGTTTTAATTTTCCACAGGAAATTAACAAAGTCTATACAAAGTCTTTTTAGGTAGGAGTGGTTAAGTAAAAGACATGATACTAAAAGTGATTTTTAAGCCATGAAATTTAGCAGCTGGCACCACAGCTCACTAAGCTAATCCTCCGCCGATGGCGCCGGCACTCCAGGTTCTGTTCTGGTTGCTGCTCTTCTAGTCCAGCTCTCTGCTATGGCCCAAGAAGGCAGTGGAGGATGGCCCAAGTGCTTGGGCCCTGCACCTGCATGGGAGACCAGGAGAAGCACCTGGCTTTGGATCAGCGCAGCACGCCGGCCGTAGTGGCTATTTGGGGGATGAACCCAACGAAAGGAAGGCCTTTCTCTCTGTCTCTGTCTCTGTCTCTGTCTCTCTCTCTCTCTCTCTCTCTCTCTGTCTAACTCTGCCTGTCCAAAAAAAAAAAAAAAAAAGAAATTTAGCAGTGGCAATCATGGCTATCTACTCAAATACGTCAATAGCTTCTGCACTTCCTATAAATGTAGAGATAAAGGTGCAACATAGATGTTCAATAAATCCTTACTGAATGTATAAAGCATGAATGATTGAACACATAAGGCAAAGAGGAAGGGAGGAAGGAAGAGTGTGAGGGGAGAAGGAAGAAAAAAGGAATAAAATATTTTAAAACACTTAAATCTTTTATTCAGATAAAGAATTATTGATCAAAAGTTCATGAGCTCTTGTCTTTGCTTTGCCCAGTTCTTGGCACTATGATTAAAAAGGAGCCATGGAACAAGAGGATTCAGAAGAACCACAGAGAACACCCAGTCAAGTCACAGTTTTACAGTGAGGCAAACTGAGTTCTACTGACAGATGATTAGATTCTGGGTTCATCTTGATATCTTTCAATAAATAGAATGTAATTAAAACATACAAAGTAGGGATGTGATCTCAGGACCTAGACTTCTCATCATTTCCAAAATAAATCTCTTAGAAGGGTAAAAGTCCACTTCCTTCTTACTAGAATTACCTCTTATATTCATTTGAAGAGCATAGATAAATATCACTATTGTATTTTATTTTTAAAGATTTATCTTTTTTTAAGATTTATTTTATTTATTTGAAAGACAAAGTTACAGAGAGAGGTAGAGACAGAGAGAGAGGTCTTCCATCCATTGGTTCACTCCCCAGATGGCTGCAACGGCCGGAGCTGCACCGATCCGAAGCCAGGAGCTTCTTCTGGGTCTCCCGCATGGGTGCAGTGGCCCAAGGACTTGGGCCATCTTCTACTGCTATCCCAGGCCATAGCAGAGAGCTGGATCAGAAGAGGAGCAGCTGGGACTAGAACTGGCACCCATATGGGATGCTGGTACTGCAGGCCAGGGCTTTAACCAGCTGTGCCACAGCGCCAGCCCCAATTTATCTATTTGAAAGGCAGAGTTACAGAGAAAGAATGAGGGAGAGATCTTTCATCCTCTGGTTCACTCCCCAGATGGCCTCAAAAGCCAGGGCTGGGCCAGAGGAGCCAGGAGCCTTATCCGGGTCTCCCACACAGGTGCAGGGGCTCAAGCACTTTGGCCATCTTCTGCTGCTTTCCCAGATGCATTATCAGGGAGTTGGATCAGAAGTGGAGAAGCTTGGGTGCCTCACTCACTGTGCCACAGAGCCGGCCCCCTTAACTAGGATTATATGAAGTCATCCATCTCAGAAAGTATAAAACAGGGAGTCAGAGAATTATACAGCATGAATTCCAAAAAAAAAATCTGTTAAAAAAGACTTTAAAGTCAGGACTAACAAGATCAAGTTCATAAAGTATCCATTCTACCAGAAGAAAAGCAAATAAATTATTGTAACCAGAAAAGGAACATTTAAGCAAGCTTCAAGGATGAAAATATACTATCAGGTGATACTGCAATTCTGGGAGCACAGTCCAATGCGAGGTATAAGCAGACATGTTTTCATCTATCATGAAGCACATGCCTTCTCTCCCCCTCTCTCCTGGAGTGCTTGCTGTCTGAGGCTAACTCTTCATGATCTCTGCTGTTAAGATATCTTCCAGGCACACTACTCTATATTAAAGTCCCTTTTGAACTTCAATAACTAGACCTCTTGAGATGAGGTGCAAACATGACCCGTGTTACACTAAACTCCCTTCTATAAGAAATAACAGGATCATGCTACAAGGTTTCAGAATATTTAAACTGACTGATTGACTCAAAAGCCTTTCTTTGGTCTTTCAGGCAGGATATTAATATTAGAAATCACACAGGATATGGAATCTGAAATTCTAAATATAGATGGTTTGTCTTCTGCTGGTTAATGATATAATTGGGCTAAGCAATTATTTCTTCTGTATCCCAGCTTTGTCACCAATGGAAGAATATGTCACTAGTACCCCTTCAAATGGAAGTGTCACTGTGATGCAAAACAAGAAAAACCGCAGGTAATAGGTCTGACATTAATAGAACAGTTAAGACTTCTAGTGTAATTATGGATTTTACATATAATTAATCCTTTACATAAATTTCCATCAGTTTTCTCAGTTTCTTGGATTTTTCCTCATGTGTGAGGAAACATGATGAGACCACTCAGCCTGTTGTCCCTCTTACGTGAGCAATGCCCCCTGACCTGGTAGTCTCTTAGAGAGCCACAGATATGGGAAGCCAAATAAATGCAATGCAACTTCACAAATTGAAGGAGCCCAAAGCTATTCAAGTTGTCATAGTATCCATTACTTCTTAGAAAATACCAGAAATTTTGGGGCCTACGATTATAAATGAATTTTGCAAGGATTTTGACTTTTGCATAAGCAAGCAGGCACTTGGAGATACTAACAGTTCACTTATTCATACCTTCATTTATTTCGGTGTTTACTTAAAAATATTTATTGAGGAAAATAACTGTGACTATACCTGAGACATTAGGATTGTGGTTCCACATACAACAGCAATACATTTTGTATTTTATATTCAGGAACTAAAATAAATCAAGCACATAAAGGGAATCAGAGAAAGAATCAGCAGTATTCTAAGTAACTATTTTACTTTCCTAGTCTTAGTCCAGAATAGTACAATATTTATTTTAAAAATATTAATTTTTATTGCAAAAGTAATATAGGGATTTTTTCATTGTATCTGATTCAAAATATAGAGGAGTGATTAGAATAAAACACAAACCACCTCTCTTACATACTCCCATTTCTCCTAGTATAGAGCAGTATACTGTCAATGACTCTATGTATTGTCAAATTAGATATTGGCATTTATATTTACATAAAATATACAACACAAGTAAGATCAAATTATAAATATTATTAAGAGATAATCTTGGAAATCTTTTCATGTCAATCAGTTTAATTCTCCATTGTACTCACAAAAAATTTGTACTGTAACTTCTTTAGTAGTATATACTACCCCCCCAAAAAAACTAGACATTCATTTTCTTGATTCAATAAATGCTACAAAAAACACTTTTGTTACATAGCTTTGGATGCATATAAACAGAATTGCTAGGTCATAAATAAAACACAGTTGTAATTTTGACCCATAGTTCCAAATGAACTCCTAAGTGACTTAACCAATCTATAATTCCACTATTAGTGCTTGAGACCAGGATGGGGCTTATTGGAATTCAACAACTTTTTTCTCCTGGTATTTACAAGTTTAGTGTGGAATCTGCACTGCTATTGATCAAAGGATTCTTTGTGAATTCAGTGCTGTTTAGGCTCCTGCAATATTTTCCTCTTTCTCATTTCTAATAAGCTTTACTATTTTATAAAAATAACTTTAATATTTTCATTTTTTTCCACTTTTTAAAAAGGAAAAACCAAGATTTAGAGACTAGTGGGAAAGTAGCTAAGATTTATGGAAACTCCAGAAATCTGCACCTCTACTGTGATCACACGGCTGAAGCAACTCTTGATGAATCTAAGATGAATCATTCAGATTTCAATTAGCCTCAGGTTTATGATTCCATTCTCTCCTAAGACAAATCTTTTCTGCTAAGGAAAGTTTGTAATACTGCAGATATTGATGTTGATGATGAAGATAATACCTGATATCCACTGAGCCCTTTCACAGGTGTGCTCCCACTTCAAACACAACATTTCGTTAATTCCCATAACATCCTACTCAGGTCAGTGTTGTAAGTGGCCCCTCTTTACTGCTGAGAACTGAGATTGAAGAAGCTTAACCAACTTGATAAAGCCATTTGATGTGAGAACCTGCACCCTCCCCACCAGCCATCACCCAGTTCATCTGAAGACGGTATTCTGCTTAAAGGGAAGAACATAAATGAGAATTAATTTTGTGCTTTGAAGTTTTGAGAACAAAGCCATCAAATAATCAAAGTTGGCATGCAAAGACTCATTTGTAGTAAGCCAACATTTGTAAAGAAATGGTACATCAGTTAGAAGAATGTGTCCACTTATCTCCTTTGAATAACCTTTTTTTTTTTCAGGAAAAACATATACAATAAATGGAGAAAGCAGAAAGCATATGTTAAAAATCTTCCTTCAGGCCAAAACAGGTAGGTAGTGACTCTCTGTGCCTCTGACAAAATAAGAAGGGAAATAAATGTGCTTCTAACTATTGAAAGAATTGTGCTCTCAGAAGCTCACCAAAAGCAAGCAATATGCCACCTTCTCCAGACCTTGGTGAGAGTTTCACTATGTCCCTGCAAACCATCATTAATGTAGCCAGAGGAGAGCTCACTAACTGAGACAGGCTTGTGCAGTTCAGTTCCTCTCTGGATTATTTTTTTCTCTATCAAGTCAGTTCTACAATGGAAACTTCCCAGGCACTCATCTCTTAAAAACTCTTTGAACTCCCAATGCTCAAGAGGAACAGCTTTGAAAGCATTTTCACAATGGCCAACACCAGCACCAATTAATCAGTTCTCTTGAAAAGAAGATGGGAACAGGTAGAGTTGGAGACTGCTTACAGACACACGAGTTGGAATCATTGTTCCGAAATAACCTCTTCCTGCAGTTATACACCAGAAAGAGTTTTTTTTCTCCACCAAAGAAAATGTTAAGAAAATAATGCTTACTTATCTATTTAATGGGGACACTGAAAGGTTTATTTAGATGTTGTTTGTGAAGTGCTTGGGGAATGAAAACTGCTCTACAAGTGCTAAAGATAATTACTACCCAAACTAGCACTTTTATGTGAACATTCTATGTGGTTTCTTTCTGCAGGAACTCTTATTTCAAGGCATCTTAACGTCTCTACATGGAGCTTTCCAAAAGACGTCCATGCTGAGAGTCTGTTGAGAAGCCCTGGTGCCCCTGAGCCCCCCAGACAACAGAAAAATTGAACTACTGATGCAACTGACAGACACATGAAGGCATTCTCAAAATGCTTCACAGTTCATGAGAGGAATCTCATGAGTCAAAAAGTTATCAGTGTAAAATCAATGGAAAAATCAAACAGAAAACCCTAACGTCATGGAGTTAGGATTCTGTCAGAAGAATCATATGATACCGCATTAGCTACAGAAGCAAGGTGTCTCCTAGGAAGAAACATGAAAAATTAAAACCATCTGGGCATGGAACTCTTTGCCCACAAGTCTTCACTCTATAATATCTAAATTACTTAAGAATGAGCCCCACTCTCTTGACTCCTGCCTGTTGTGAATTTCCAATGAGTTACAAAATCATTCCAGAGGCTAGAACAGATTTCTAAGGCATAGAATAGTGTAAATAAAGAGAATCTCTTTTGTTTGCAAATGTTTTGGGATTTGATATACAACCATCTGCCCATGTTAACATGGATTGGATTCTGAAATCAGTTTCATATTCAATGTGAAGATATATACCTGTGGAAACAAGAAAATACACATATTGGGTATTCCTGATCTGATATGCATGGGACCAGGAGTGTTTCAGATTTCAGATTTTTTTTCATATTTTGGAATATTTGCATATACATCATGAGAAATGTTGGGGGATGGGACACAAGTTGAAATAGAACTTATACTTACTATAAACCCTATGCACAAAGCTGAAAGTATAAAATTATGCATTTATTTTGAAAGTCAGAGTTGCAGAGAGGGAGAGTGAATAGAAAATAATTTATACTTACTATAAACATTATGCACAAAGCTTAAAGTATAGTATTTTTTTAAAAGTCCATTTATTTTGAATGTCAGAGTTACAGAGAGAAAGGGAGAGATAGAGACCCTTCATCCACTGGCTTACTCCCCGGATGGTTGCAACAACCAGCACTCACCCAGGCCAAAGCCAGGAGCAAGGAGCCTCACTGGGGTCTCCCACTTGTTGGGGGCCCTAACATCTGGACCTTCTCCTGAGGCTTTCTCCAGGCTACCAGCAGAGAGCTGGATCAGAAGTGGAGAAGCCAGAACACAAACTGGAGCCCACAGGGGATGCTGGCTTTGCAGGCAGCAGCATTATCTGGCCTGCAAGCATAGTTTTGTATGCTATTTTTAACAATTTTGTACATGGGGACCGGCATTGTGGAGCAGTGGGTTAAGCCACCACATATGATGCCAGATCCCATGAGTGCCGGTTCTAGTCCTGGCTACTCTACTTCCAATCCAACTCCTTGCCTGGGAAAGCAACAGAAGACAACCCAAATCCTTGGGTCTCTGCACCCATGTGGGAAACCCAGATGGGTTCCAGATTCCTGGCTTCAAGCTGGCCCAGCCTCTGGCATTGCTGTCATCTGGGGAGTAACCAGTGAAAGAAGATCCGCCCCCTCTGCTCCTCTCCTCTTCTCTCCTCCTCTCTCCTCTTCCCTCTCCTCCCCTCCCCTCTCCTCCGTGTGTGTGTGTGTGTGTGTGTGTTTCTGTCTATCCCTCCTGCTTTCTTTCAAATAAATATATAAATATTTTAAAAAGTAATAATTTTATGAATGAAGCCAAGTTGCACAGCATGAATAACTCATTTGTGCAGTCACGTTGCTGCTCAAAAATCTGATTTGGGAGCATTTCAGATTTACTTGTAGAGGATGCTCAGACTATACTTACAAATAGCAAAAAGTCCTAAAATATCAGTAGGAAAGATGAATTACTTAACACTGTGAGGAATCTAATGAGAAGAAGCTAGAAGAAATTTGGTTACAGAAATATATTATTAATCTGAAGAATATTTATTCATAAATCCTTTGAATAAGAAAGTGCCCCAGAAAATGCTGAAGTTTCATCCTTTGAACTGAGTGACCTGGAAAATGAATTCATCAAAACAATAATGAGACAATTGAAGAGGATCCAATTGGTCTTCCTCAACTCTAATTTCTGTGAGTGAGTTACAAAGTCTGAGAAAAAACAGCCAATGCTCCCGTTGCAATCAACATCAGCTGCCTGCAATCAAGCTCAAACAGTTTGCAGGTGTTTTGGGGACTTTACTGGAGGAATTTTTGACATTTATGTATAGCACGCCATACCAGGTCAGGAGTTGAAGGAGATCAGAACGAAACAGAGAATAAGCTCCAAGCAGTTGGCTAATATTGCATCCAATTAAACAAATAACAGATGTTCATTAGAAACTCTGGGTGTGCAGAGATGTACACAAAATGAAAATAGCCACCATACTGTTTTAAAGAATTTGAAATTCCGTAATTGGTTTTTCTGGGTAGCTGTGCACATACGTTGGTGTATGTATGAGTGTGAAGTTTCGTAAGTTTTTCAATAAAACCATTTAAAACTGTTGTTGCTTTAAAGAAAATGCTATTCAATATAAAAGTATCTGAGTTGACAGCAATAGCTTTATGTTTCACAACTAAATACAGTTGGGGCAGATGTATTTTATAGATGTAACAAATATATTTAGCATGGAATTTAAGTTGGCATAGGGTACATTAGAAATAACCATGCTGACGAAAGCCAGAGTGATGCTGAGGTTATTTGCCCTGGCCACCTTCCAATATCTCTTCAGAGTTATTGCTATGAAAAGATAAGGTATCATTGAAAATGAAACTGTTTCTGTCCCCAGGGCTTCACCCAATCGTCATACAATATATATTGGAAGTGTCCATCTTCATGAGGATATGGACTACTAGAATAAACAAAATGATAAATCTTTGGTAACACAAAACTTCCATTTTCCATAATCAAAAGATAGGTGTCTTTTCCAGAAAACTTTGGCTATGACTAGATTTCCTACTAAGCACCCAGTATTAAAGAAAAATACACAAAACTTGGAAATAAGCAAAGAGACAGTTGCAAGCCTGTTCCTCATATTGGGGATCATATATTAAAGACACACTTAATGAGTGTTCAATTCTTGGGGTAGGCAGTTGTTACAGCGGTTCAGATGCCTCCAGTGATGCCCAATCCCATATCAGTGTGCATGCTTTGAGTCCTGTTCATCTACTTCCAATCCAACTGCCTACTAATGAACACCGTGGGAGGAAGCAGATGATGTCTCAAGGACTGGATCCCTGCCATCCATGTGGGAGATCCAGATTGAGTTCCAGGCTCCTGGCTTCAGCATGGCTTGGTTCAGGTTGTTGTATATCCCTAAGGTATCCCTAAGGAATAAACCAGCAAATGGAAGATTCTCTCTCTCTCTCTCTCTCTCTCTCTCTCTCTCTTTCTGTGTGTGTGTGTGTGTGTGTCTTGTGTGTCTTTCTGCCTTTCAAATAAAGTGAAAATAAATAAACAAAAATGTTTTAAAAAGACTCAATCATCTAAGAATCTTTTTTTCATCTAATGTGCTATCTATTACTGATTACCATCTAGAGTCTGTGACATTTCATGCAAACTTGATTTTTGTCTGCAGACACACATAAGTTGGTCAGGTGTAGAAGACAATACTGAATGATATGGTTTTGTTGCCCTGTAACACAATGAATTAGTCAGCTTTTTGGAACTAGAGCCAATACCTGACGTGGGCTGTGTCTGAAGGAAAAATATATTTTGGCTAATAGTTTGGAGGTTTAGAGTACAAATTCAGGCATTCCCTAAGTCTGGTATCTGATGAGGGTAGTGCATGGTGGAACATGAGCAGATGAAGGGTCACATGGTGAACCAGGAAGTAGAGAGAGCATCTGGGCCCAGCTCAGATTTTATTACCAACTGTATGAGAATAACCTTCTGAGGCCATGTCCCCAGTGATCAAAGGAACCTCCATAAGACCACCTCAAACGGGGTAATTGGAATAAGTCTCCACTCTCCCAGTACCTTTAGCATTCCATGATTCTTGGAATTAAACATTTGAGTTCAGGAATCAGATCCTTTTCAACACATAGCAGACATGAACAAGACTTAACTTTAGTTTACACTTTCAGTATGCTTTTTCTGATGAACTATAATATCCTTTGATTTTCTACAGCTTTTAAACCAATTGTATCATTCTGCTGTTTCTTTAAAAAGGGTAATACATTTGGCATATATTTAATATTTATGTGAAAATAATATTTTCAATTTTTTGAAAATTATACATGGACAGCTTTCAAGGATGTCCCACTGACATGACCACATGGATTCAATTGCCAGGGACAATTAAAGTACATTTTTAATTTTTTTTTGGAGAAGTATCCCTTTTGAGCTGTTTAAATATAGGGAGATCTTTTCTTGGTTCCAAGTGACACTAGGGCTCTACTTTTGCAGACTGTTTTATCTGATGTCTTCACCTCCCCCTTCTAATTTTTCAACTTTTCTATTTTGCTTCATTTTTTTTTTCCAATTCTTGGTCAGGTCTGTTAGTCTGTCCAATTCTAACTGAGTTTTAGTCATTTTTATTTATATGTATGTTTATATATTCCTTATCCACTGGAGAGCAAGACATCCTGCTGAGATCTACTTGTGGGTTTTGGGTTACATGATTAACTCTGGCCTCTTGCTGAAACTGTGCAATGGATAGTGTGTGTAATTGAAAAAATAATTCATAGCTCCATTGTGTGATCATGAAATATTTGCTTTCCTCCGAAAATCACTAATAAATTGTAAATTCTCTCAAAAATAAAGTCTATTCTGATTGTTTGCATGAATCTACAGCTTGCAGAACACCACAGATCAGAAACCCAAAATTATAATGCTTTGAATGTCCAGTCTTTCAATAAAAATCCTCTTTATGGAAAATATATGCTAAGAAGCATTTTTCCTAAAAATTTAAATCTACCAAATCAGAATGAATCTTGGAACTGATTTTTAATATTCATTTAAAAGTACCCATAACTGGTATATAATACAAGCATACATTTAATTTTTATAAGGAATTCAAAAGGTATTTTATAACACTGTAAAATTGGTTTCATTCTCCAAAGAAGAGATTATAAATATGAAAGTCTTAAAAGTTTTACTACTTATTTAGTGCTCAGATAAGCTAATAGAATTTCTACAAAATATTTTAGATTTAAAAATGTGAAACTATGTGTTAAGCTAAAGTTTTAAGAAATATTTTTATATTACTATTATTAACGTCTCCAACTATATCTGGTTAAATATTATTTCCAAAATCCTTAGTTAATGTGAAACTTTTATTGAATGCTAAAATGAGCTAACTGGTAAATAATCTTTCTAAATCTGGGTAAGTTTGAGTAAAATAGACTAATATATCTGTTTGTACAATGTGAGTTTTTTGTTTAGGTATCAAATTCTTCCAATATAAAATTTTCTAATGTTCAAAATGAATGTGTATACCAAGCCACCCAAGTTTCAAATTTAATGAATCTTTTTTTGTGTGTCTTGATTTTTATCAATTTCAAATATAATGAAAAGTCATGAAATACATCAATTTGCCAAGGTGATTCATTTTGATGAGTTGATTTATAGTTTGTTAGCCTTTTACTTCCAAATAGAATATTAATGCAAACTAGAAATTTTTTTCTCTATGGTAAAATGACATGTGGTTTTGTATCTAGAAATCCCAAAGAGCTGGAAAATGATGAGTGTTTAGTTTCTATATATAATCTATCCAGATAGCAGATTTCTCTATTTCAATGAAACAATTGTGCTACGTGCAGACTTTTATGCCCACGATTTCAATGAGGGGGAACAAAAAGGAATAACAAATCATTTTCACTTATGAAAGATCTAAGTTCACTTCGAATTATTTTTCATTGCATGTTAATTTGAAATATTGCACTGTCACTTTCATGACCTGGTAGTTAAGGTCTCAGGACCCTGATTTGATCTTAGGCAAGAGAAACAAATATCTTTTGATAAATCTTTTGTATTATTTTTGTCAAAATCAGGCTCTCTATATATTAAATGTGTGTGTATATGTGTGCTTGTGTGCTAAATATCAAGACATGTTTAATGTAACTCAGTTTGGCTGATATGCCCCATATTTCTTAAATATTCTAACAGTTACCACTGGAGTTGTATGCAAAGTGTTTGTCAAATCAAAGGAAAATCTCAGCCTGCCTCAGATTAATTTTATGTAAGTAAAATGTAATACTTCAGAGGATATAAATTTCTTGGATTTGTTATGCCCTTGCTGTCCTTGACATGTTTTTACTGGCACAGGAAATGCTTGTCAGAATCTTGTAACCCAATGGTGAATTTCAGTCTCCTCTGTTCTCTTGTTGTTGGTTGCCATAATAAATCAATCATATTCATTTGGGCTTGATGTTTGAAAGCTTGGGTAATAGCTACATGCAAGAAATTGGGCATTTCATAAAAAAAAGTCTCAATTCTTCAGTAAAAAGAACTCTACCAGGTGTTTTTGACTACTGAGATTTCAAGAAGTTAACTCATGAGAACAGGCTCTCAAGTATGAGCTAGCATCAATAACTCTCAGATTGTCCCAAGAGATCGAATCAGAATTTACAAGACCCTTTTTCAATCAGAAGCAGGTAACTTCATAGAATCTGGCTCCTGACCTCAGATATTTAAAAAAAAATCATAATTAACTTACATAGTACAGAGTAAATGGATAGGGGAAATCTATCAAATGGTTATTTTTTTGGAATAGGGTTGTCCTTCAGTTGTCCTACATACAGAAGCTCTTTCTCTTCATTGAAATTTCTCTTGAATCTTTACTTTGTAATTAGCATCTTACATATAAGAATTCATATATGAATATTATCAGTGGTCTTTAGTAGGTCATAGAAATGCATATTATCAAATAACTAAGCATGGATTTACAATTTTTTGCACCACAATAAACTTATCTCTTAATTCTATTTTTCCAATAACTTTTTGAGGTACCTGTGTGTGTGTGTGTGTCCTCAGTCTCTATTTTGCTTGGAAATGTAGTCATTTGCTAGAACTTGACCTCTTTTTTGCCAGAATATAATTGGAAAAATTGATTCTGCAACCCAGGCTACACCTGCAGCAACATATTGGAGAATAAATCTCATTATAATTAGATATGACAAACACATCATTAAGGGATATGGATTGTATTTCATATGTGGAACTGATGCCCACTGGGGCAATACCTGTTCTATGTCTTACAGGGTCTCAGCAGAAAGCAACTCATTCAAATTTATAGGATACACAGGTCAACCTGTGGATACAAATTTCCAGGTTTGGATTTAATTACTCAGCCTTGGACCTTGGAATAGAAGATCCAAAAGGCGCATTGTAAAAACCACACATACACACACACACACACACACCTCAGGCATAACATGATATTGAAATTCAAATCTTAAATATCTTATAGATTCTCTAGACAGAAGTTAATTCTCTGGGCTCAATATTTAACCTGCTCAACCCTGTGAACCTCTGCATTTTCTGACAATTTGCAAGAAAACTGATATAGTTAATTAACACCTCTTGCTGAACCTCTGTATGTGAATCCAACAAAATTAGAATGACATCAGCACATTTTGTGATCGACTAGTTTTGTCCCCTGGTCAACAATTTCAGAATATTTTTCCTGAGTGACATTATTAACACCTGATCTTCAAATGCTTTCCATATTTGCCATTTTCTGGTTCTCTTGATAATGAGCTAAATTTTTGGTACATGTTCATTCCAAAAGAAATTCATGAGAATCATTTCTTATTTATGTAAGCCATGCTTTCTAAGTTCTTGACATTATCCAACCTCTACTGGAAAAAAAAAAAAAGGAATGAAGTAAGGTAAGTCTCATTTCTCAGGACATCTCAGTTCACCTGAACATCTCATTTCCTGGAGATACACACAAGTCTTTCGGTTCTAGTTCAGTTTTTAAAAAATTAGCACTCTTGCAAATAACTAGCCCCCTTAAGATGACTTTAAATCATGTTTTTCCTGTAGTTTCTTGATTATGCCCATTAATTCACTAAAATATGCACATACTTGTCTATTTTGTTTAAAAATGGAGCAGAAAGGTGAGTTATATAAACATAACTATTGTAGAAAAATGGATATACAAGATTGAAGATTGAATTTGGGGCTTTATTTAATAAAGTTTATTGCTCTGTCCAAAATTCTTACAAAGATAAAATATCTCTATTCTACCCAAGAAGGAGCAATGAGATGATGACTTTAATGGCCAAAATGAGAGGGATATTTCATTTAGGTTATATTTTTGTGACTCTATCAGCCCACAGTTCTCTTTCTCTCCTGTCTACCCAAACAGTGATATGAAAGGAATTCAGACTGGTATATGTCAGAAGGATTATGCTAATATAGCTCAGATTTGCAAATAAAGAAGTTCTAAGGACCAGCAAAGAAAGAACAAAGCACATTCATTTCTATTCCACTACCATTCAGCAAAATCAGCAAGAGGTATCCACCCACACAGTGGACTAACTTGGCTAGCACACTCTTCACTTCGTGGTATTTTAACAAGTATTCTCATATAAAGATGATTGAAAGAAAACCTTGACTTCAATCCAAATACTACACCTGGTGTAGACTCAGTGATGGATCTAAAATTTTTATACATTCACCTTTATATTTCTAGCTTCAAATAACTCTCATAGCAACTGCTTTAATTACACATTTGAAAAGAACAAAAGCACCAGTAGAAGTAGTAGAGCTCCTAAGCAAGTGGAGAATGTGTGATGGTTATTTGGGGACGCCTTGTGTCGCTCCAGATTTAGCAGGATGGCCTTGGTTAGCTACGAATTATCTATCACATCATAGCAGAACTCTGAGCAAGAGGAGGCCATGGTCATCTCTAGATAGGCCCTAACTCCTTGCAATCAGTGAAATAAGTTTGACTCCTACTTTTTCATGTCACTCATCATGTCCTAACTACACATCTATAGCTTCAAGCACAAATCACTTCAGGAGCTTTATGGCATAAACATGAATGGTGGGGAAGATGACTGCATGTCAGACCTGGAAGGTGAGAAGTCTCCAGCATTGTGGCACAGTGGGTTAAGCTGCTACCTGCAAAGCCAGCAGCCCATTTAAGAGCTAGCCCCACCTGCTTGACTTCTGACCCAGCTCCCTGCTAATGCACCTGGGAAAGCAATGGAGGATGTCCCAAGTACTTGGGCTCCTCTCACCCATGTGGGAGATCTGGAAGAAGCTACTGGTTCCCAGCTTAAGCCTGGTTCAGCACCAGCTATTGTGACCATTTGGGGAATGAGCAGAAGACTGAAAATCAGTCTCTCTCCCCCACCCTTCTCTTTCTGTAACTCTGCCTTATTAATAAATAAATAAATAAATCTTTAAAAAAAATTCAAACACAAAACAATTATTACCTGCCCACAAGTTAAATCTGTTTCTTATTCATCTCTTCCTGAGACCTGAAATTGGATGGTAGAGCTTTATTTCCTAGTACAGGAAAATTATGAATAAGAACCAAGTTATTAAGCTGGTCAATAAGTCATCTCCATTTAATCAATGCATGTTTGAGCATTTTGTGCAAAATGAAGAGCATATAAAGATGAAGAAAATAATTAACATTTGACCAGAGTTTAATTGGTTACAGAATACTATGTGCATCATCACCAAAGGTTATGTTACTTTTACTGCTATTGAATTTTTAACTACTTCTATTAATACTAGAACTGCTAATGGTACTACTAGTCCTATTTCTACAACTATGACTATAAAGAAATTCACCTGTTTTCATACAATAGTACTCCTAGAATATGTCAGACAATGGAAATAGACATTATATAGCAGGTCTTTATTATGAAAAATATGCAGGTATTTCAAAAAAATTTTGCACCAGAGAAGCCTTGCATAAAGAAAATAAATTCAGTCAAAATGTATGAGGAACTGATTTGCTTGATAAACTTTGTAGAAATAATCATCAATGCTACTTACCCTTCACTTAGAGAGTTCTTAATTTTATTTCAAACTGAACTCACATTCACAAAAATAAAGTCTGATATGTGACCAATTGAGGCTCCAGAGTCACCTAGTACTTCTCCCTATTATATTTGAGACTAGTTCTTATTTTCACATTATCACTTTCTTATGTTAAAGAATATGCTAAAGGGAAAACAACATGATATCGACATTACTTCATAAATTCTACTGTCTTGGGGCTACTATAACAAATACCATAAACTGACTGGAATAAACAATATTTCTCACAGTTCTGGAAGATAGGAAGTCCAAACCCAAGGTGCAAATAGATTCAGTGTCTGGATTACATATGACTGGCTTTTCACTGTGTCCTTACATAGAAGGAGAGAGGGACCAGATTTCTTATGTATCTTGTTATAAAGGAATTAATTCCACCATGAGTGTTCTAACCTCATGAGTAATTACCTCCCAAAGGCCACTACCTCCAAATACTATCATTTGGAACTAAAGCTCCAGCATATGAATGGGGGGGGGGGGGAATATAGCATCCTACTATAAGATAAAATGGTTTGTCCCTATGTGAGAGCAAACTGTTGAAATCTTTTACATAATATGTACTAAACTGATCTTCTGTATAGAAAGAGAACTGAAAAGGAATCTTGATGTGAATGGAAGGGGAGAGGGAGCGGGAAAGGGGAGGGTTGCGGGTGGGAGGGAAGTTATGGGGGGGGGGAGCCATTGTAATCCATAAGCTGTACTTTGGAAATTTATATTCTTTAAATAAAAGCTTTATAAAAAAAACTTAAAAAAAGATAAAATGGTTTAAGTTCTCCAGTAGAATACTCAGGATAGCAGGCAGCATCACTATGAAATAGCTTAATGCAACATGATATCCTCCATAGCCCTTGCCTATTTTTATGCTAAACTATGTTCTTTTGGTTTTTTACTTGTTATTAAAGGCAGCATTAAGTCCTTGGTTATAATGTATCTGAAAAGCAAAAGGAAAGAAGGAAGAAAGAAGGAAGAAAGAAGGAAGGGGGAGAGGGAGAGGCAGAGGGGAAGGGAATATCATTATATTCTTAGAATTTATCTATGAAAAATTATTGAATCTGTTAAAACAAAGAAATTAAAGCTAAAAAGTTACATATATAGTATATATTGAATATATGTTTACATATATTTGAATATATACATATATTTCAAAGATATATCTACATATTCAAAGCCTAACCAGCAGAACCTCAAAATGAGGCCATATTTGAAGATTGGGACATATGTATTTAATAATTTTAGATGAGAATATCTTGGGAAAAAAGTTGACCTTAATTTTAATAACAAGATCCTTGTAACAGAAAAGTAAGGACACAGGGGAGAAAGCCATATGAAGATAACAGAGACCGGAGAGATCTTACAAATCAGAAATGACTGGAGTTTCTAGAAACTGGAAGAATAAAAAAGGATTCTCCACAAGTGCCTTCAGGAGTGGAGTCATGCTGACCCCTCGATGGAGTACTTCTGGTCTCCAGAACGCTGAAAGAATAATTACCTTCTGTTCCAAGCCACCTAGTTTGTAGCACAGATTGAGTATCACTTATCCAAAATACTTGGTATCGGTGGAGTTTGGGATTTGGGATGTTTTCAGATTGTGGAATATCTGCATATACATAGTGAGATATGTTGGGGGTAGGATCCAAGTCTAAGCATAAAATTCATTTATGTTTCCTGTATACTTTATATACACAGCTTGACGGTAATTTTATACAATATCTCCAGTTTGACTGTTTTCACTGCAACCCATCACATTATGTCAGGGTTGAAATTTTCCACTTTTTGCATTATGTGGATGCCCCAAATTTTCAGATTTGGGAGTATTTTAGAGGTCAGACTTTCAGATTATGGATGCTCAGTACCTCGTTGCAGTAGCCCTAGGAAGCTAACACAATATTCTACTACAGTCATCCATCTTGCCTGGTGTTCAGGGCTACCTACGGCTTTAACCCAGTCAATCTAGCACCAAACTCTACTACCTTCCGCATTCTAAGCTTCAGTATACAGTTCAGTGAAGGAGAAAGAAAAGGCTAGCAAGTTGGAAAAGTATTTGTGGACTTTTTTTACTTTGTGAAATGCTCGGGGCCAGCAGAGACAAGCATGCATCCATCAGCACACCCCAGCCTGTGCCGGGATGAAGGGGAAACAGCTTTTGATCCCAGAGAGGAGCTTTCTGGATAAGTGTTGTGACCAACTTTATGACTGTGTCACAACCTTGTTAAGCTAAATGTGTTTGTCAAACAATGATGGCGTACACGTCAAGCCTTTTAACAGGAAGCAGCTGTACTAGGAAGCAGCACTGAATTTGGTCCTGATCCAGTTAAAAGAACTAAGAGACTATTTGATGTAGATTAAGAGAAATAAAAGACACAGTTTGAAACGTCCAAGAGCTAGGGTTAACAGAGGTGGTGCAGCAGCTGTGAAAGCCACTTCTAATTAGAAAAAGACAAGGAGTGGGAGGGTTCATGCTACCACATACATAAATTTATTTTAAGAGCTCTCTTGTCTTTCCCTCACCATCTCTCCTCTTTTCCCTCTTACTGCCCTTCAGTTTTCTTTTTGGTTATTTCTTCAATAAAATGATTCAATAAGTAATATTTTTGAAAATAGCTTAAAGAAATCAACTTAACATTACATCTAATGAATTTCTAAATAAGTGGAAGGATTGTATGGTTCAAGCAAGGATTTTAGCAAAATTCTGGCCAGTGATTCTGAGCCAATAAAGTATCACTTCTCAAACAAAAGATTTGAAGTAATGGGAAACATGCTAAGATAGCAGATTCTGGAGCTAACCTGTCCACATTTGAATTCTTGTTCTACCATGTCCAGCTCTGTGACCTTTGGCACATTACATCACTCTGAGCCTCTTCTGAGAATTAGCACAATAACAGCAGCCACCTATAAAAATGATGCGGGCACTAAATTACTAAGTACTGGTCATGTGCTTAGCATGATGCCAGGCACATGCTAACTGTTCAGTAAATGTAATTATCTCCAAATCTGATTCAGTCTCAAGATTTGGTTTAGCAGTGGTTGTTAATAGTTGACATTTAGAGAACAAGGCTTCCAACTGAACAAAGTTTGTGTCTATATCAACAGGCATAATTACATACAATGTTTAATGTAATTAATAAGATTCACTAATCTTTATGCTTGCTTTTAAAAATGATTATATGCATACAAATAAAACACCCACAACAGAAAAGAAAATGATATGCATCCTCTCTTTTTCCTCTTTTTCTTGTGAACACACCAAAATAGATATCTGATTTCCAGATTGTAAATTATTATCCAAATCCTACTGTGGACAGGCATCTCAGAGAGAATAAATCATTACATTGGAACATTAAAGACACCAGAACACGATGATCCATATTTTGACAATACATTACAATTTGCCTCTTCAGATGTGTGGCTAGGAGAAAGGTTACGGCTGAGCAGATGAGACTTCTCTTGTAGAGTATACAGAGCATTTCTGGCCATCACCTCATGTGTCTGATGCTGTTTTCTACTTACTTCCTCAGTTTGAAGTTGGATTAAAGCCTGATTTCAGTGGCCTGCCAGCCTGATCCATGGAATACAGATGGCTCTACCAAAGCACAGTCATGCCGGGACATCTGGCACAATTTCAATCAGTGTTGAAAGATCCTCTTGGGTTATAGTCATCTTCATCATTGTTCTGTTAGCTATTTTTATCGGAATGTTTTCTGTCTTGTGCTCGCAGCTACCCTGTTTTAGTTTTCAATACACAGCAGGCTTTTTATGGAGCTGTGATCCTATGCTCATTGGTACATTTTTTGTTACAATAAACATAGCTGCAGTTGGTGGGTGGGGAATCCTCCTGATCTTCCTTATAAATGACCTCTGCCTACCATTTGATATCAAGTAAGTGTAGCGCGTGGAAGTGATGAAATCACATGCAAGCTGACATGGATGCTGACAATGCCCAGGTCTGACCTCAATAAGATCAGTGAACACCATTGATTTGTGGTACATTTAGTATGATTTGTAACTTTATGAAACATTTACAAATTTTGCCAATTTCTGTTTAAATCTACTTCTTTTAACTGAATCCTATTAAACCTAGATTCTGGCATAAAGTCTTTTGAAAAAAAATCAGAATGTGTTTTTGCCATCGAACACACATACACTTTTATTGTTTCCACGTTGACATTTCAGAATTATTTTATTGAGGGTGCTCATTTTGAGAATCACTGACTAATGAGCTGTAGGCTGTGCATAAACCACATTAAGCTAGTTTTAGGTTCTAAGGATGTTCCAGTGATTTTTCTGGAAACATCCATGTATGATGGCACTTGTTATTAGAACAGTTAGTAGTTGTCAGTGTCATGCCTTGTATTTAATCTTTAGAACCATGATCTCAAGTCAACTTCTTTCTTTTATAATATGCAGTCTCTGGTATCTGTTCTAACAACCAAAATGGATTAAGACATATATTTTATACTCTATAATGAGACAAAAGTAACAAAACACACTTTTATTAAAAACTGTATGTGTCTTCTCTAGAGAACCAGAATCAATAGGATATATTAGGTGTCTTCAAAACATTCATAAAAAAAAATATGTATAAGAGAAAAGGATGCATGGTTTTTAAAATTTTAAGTTACATTTTATTCAAATTTCTATGGACTTTATGAAATGCTTTCATATGTACAGGAGCTAGACAGATGAGATATTTGAATTTGACCAAAAGATTATAGAGACTGAGAAAGGCCGTGATCTACAGTTTCCAAATCCGAAGCTGAGGAAAACAAGTGGAGTAGTTTAAGTTCAAGTTTGTATGCCTGAGAACCAGAGGTGTCAATGCCTTAAGTCCCAGCTTTGATTCTAATGGCCCAAGAACCAGGAACATTGATGTCCCAGTATAGAAAAAAAAAAAAAGATGTCCTACTTCAAGCAGAGAAAGCAAATTCACCATTGTTCTGACTTTGGTTCTATCCAGATCCTCAAGAGACAGAATGATCCTTACCACACTGGAGAGAACAGACCTCCTTGTTTATTCAGTCCACCATTTAAGTGCTAATATGTCCAGGAAACACCTTCATAGACACCCAGAAATTATGTTTTTCTGGCTATCTGGGTATGCCTTAGCCAGATCAAGGTGACACATAAAATTAAGCAGCACAAGTACCTTCCTAGAAAACATTTTTTAAACTTTTATTTAATAAATAAAAATTTCCAAAGTATAACTTTTGGATTATAGTGGCTTTTTCCTCCCATAACCACCCTCCCACCCGCACCATCCCATCTCCCACTCCCTCTCCCATCCAACTCTCATCAAGATTCATTTACAATTATCTTTATATACAGAAGATCTACTTAGTATTTACTAAGTAAAGATTTCAACAGTTTGCACTCACACAGAAACACAAAGTATTGTTTGAAGACTATTTTTACCATTAATTCTCATAGTACAACACATTAAGGGCAGAGATCCTACATAGGGAGTAAGTGCACAGTGACTCCTGTTGTTGATTTAACAATTGACACTCTTGTCTATGGGGTCAGTAATCATTTGAGGCTCTTGTCATGAGTTGCCAAGGCTATGGAAGCCCCTTGAGTTCACCAACTCTGATCTTATTTAGACATGGGCATAGTCAAAGTGGAAGTTCTCTCCTCCCTTCAGAGAAAGGTACCTCCTTCTTTGATGGCCTGTTCTTTCTGCTGAGATCTCACTCACTGAGATCTTTGTCTTGGCTTCTTATGCCTAAGAAACTCTCATGGGCTTTTTAGCCAGATCTGAATGCCTTAAGGGCTGATTCTGAGGCCACAGTGCTGTTTAGGACATCTGCCATTCTATGAGTCTGCTGTGTATCCCGCTTCTCATATTGGATCATTCTCTCCTTGTTAATTCTATCAGTTAGTGTTAGCAGACACTACTCTTGTTTATGTGATTCCTTTGACACTTAATCCTATCATTATGATCAATTATGAAGTGAAACTGATCATTTTGACTAGGGAGATGGCATTGGTACAGGCCACCTTGATGGAATTGAATTGGAATTCCCTGGCATGTTTCCAACTCTTCAGTTTAGATTTGACATCTTTTTAAAAAGTGAATTATTTACTTGAAAGAGTTAGAGAGAGAGGGAGAGAGAGAAAAATAAAAAGAGAAACGGAGAAAGACAGAGAGATCTTCTAACCACTGATTCACTCCCTCAGATGGCCACAATGGCCGGGGCTGGGCCAAGCCAAAGCCAAGAGCCAGGAGCTTCATCCGGGTCTCTCATGTAGATAGCAAGATCCAAAATACTTGGGCTATCTTCTGCTGCTTTTCCAAGGGCATTACCAGGGAGCTCGATCAGAAGTGGAGCAGCTAGGATCTGAACCAGCACCCAAAGAGGATGCCAGTGTCGAAGGTCATAGGCTTACCCACTATGCCACAATGCCAACCCTTGACTTGACAGCTTTTAAAAAATTAAAAAAAAAAAAAAACAGGAAAAATTGTATCTTTGTTCAGAATTTATTCCTTAGAATCTACTTGTTAATAACTTTCTCTACAGATTTAACTGCCTTGATTGTAATTTCATGCTCTCATTTGGCTATGTGACAGTGGATAAGTCCTATAATCATTCTAAGCCTCACTTTTCTCAATTTGAAAATGAAAGTAAAATTAGAAACTAAATTCTCAGTTGTTCAGAATTTAACATGAGAGGTTATGGGTATTTGGTCTAGCTGTTAAAGATGACACTTGGGAAGCCCATATCCCACATCAGAGAACCTGGAAGTCCTGGATCTGCTGCAAGTTCCAGCTTCCTATTAAAGTAAATCCTGGAAGGCAGCAGTGATGGCTCAAGTAATTGAATTCCTGTCACCTATGTGGGTGACCTACATTGGGGTCTTGGCTCCTGGCTTTGGCCTGGCCTAGTCCTGGCTATTGGGAGAATTTCATGGAGTAAACCAGCAGATGAGAACTCTCTCTCTCTCTCTTCCTGTCCCTGCCTCCCTCCTTCCTCTCTCTTCTCTTTTTTTTTTTTTTTTTTTCGGTCAGGCAGAGTTAGACAGTGAGAGAGAGACAGAGAGAGCGTTATAGACAGTGAGAGAGACAGAGAGAAAGGTCTTCCTTCTGTTGATTTACTCCCCTATTGGCTGCTACAGCTGGCGCTGAGCCAATCCAAAGCCAGGAGCCAGGTGCTTCCTTCTGGTTTCCCATGGGATGCAGGGCCCAAGGACTTGGGCCATCCTCACTGCCTTCCCGGGCCACAGCAGAGAGCTGGCCTGGAAGAGGGGCAAGCCGGACAGAATCTGGCGCCCCAACCGGGACTAGAACCCGGGGTGCTGGCGCCGCAGGCGGAGGATTAACCAAGTGAGCTACAGTGCCGGCCTCTTTCTCTTTCTAATAAAGAAAATTTTTAAAAGAATTTGACTTAAGGAAATATATTTAAAGCAGTATGCAGAGGAACTATTACATAGTCTTTGAATAATTAATATAATATTGGACAAAATTTTTGTCTACTTAACTCACTGTTGTTTCTCAACATTACAACAGCATCTGGCACAAAGAAGATACCAATTATACAACAATAAGTAAATCATTGAATTATATTACTTTAAAATTTCAAGATACCATATTTTCATAGTGAAAATACTAAAGGAAACTGAACATGTTGGCAACTGGAAAGTGAACCAAAGAAGCAAAGAACACAACCAAAAGGAGGAGGGGTCACCTATCACTATTTCTCAAATCTTCCAAGACTGCCTCCAGACATATAATCAGAAATGCAATGTCCTGTGTTTACTCTGAGCAGAATATGTTCTGTCATTTTCTTCTGTGCTGTAGTTTTCTCTCATTGTTTATTTGTTTTGACATAAACAAGAGCAATCGTGCAAGATAAATATTGCGCCATATAGCCAGAAGGCTGTCAAATAAAAAAGAATTCAGAGCCACTAACTCGCAGCTTTGTGGAGTAGGCAGCTTGAACATCATGCTCCTCTTATCACTCGGTGTGCCTTCCCAATTTTGTCAACATGTTTACCTAAAAAGAAAAGTCATGAAGACTACATTGTGTATTGGCGAAGTGGTTAAAATGCCAAACAAACAGTGCTAGTCACTTAGTAATCTGCTTGTCACATTATCTGAGGGTCAATATATGCTGGTTTATATATTGGTGATAGAAACAATGAAGGGGATTTTTCATAACCATGGCTTGAAAGTATCACACACTAGAATATTTTCATGCAGACTTTTGGGATCACAAGAATGCAGAACTTCCCTATCTGAGAAACAACAAAGTGAAGAAGTGCCATCTAAAATACAGAGCTATTGTTCAACACTAAAACAAGAGATCGTTTCTCAGAGAGTGGTACACAGGCCACTTGCATCAGTGTGATGGTTAATATCTTGTGTCAACTTGACTAGGCCACACATTTGATTAAATATTATTTCTGGGAGAGACTTGAATACGATATATCCTAAGACAAAATTTCTTTCCAGCTGCAAATCTCTTAATTCAGACAAACTTTGTGTTTCCAAAATATAATAGGCATAACACGTGCATTCTCACTGCAAAAGGGAAAGAAGGGAAAGAAGGAAGTGGTGACAGATTTCAAGCAAGTCCAAAATCTTACAAGGTGAATTTCATCAGTCTCAAGGATAGTGAATAATCATCTTTGACTTGATGCTCTGCCTTCCAGAAGTGCTAGGCTGCCAGTCTACTTGTAGGACCCTCCCTGGGATAGAGCACCCACTGCATAGGCTCTGCTGGAAGGAGGCAGGGTTCATGACCTTAAGACTCAGGGTGACCACTAGCCAACTTGTGAAAAATAAGGCCATCCCCTTTAAAACCAGTGAAGCACCTATGATCATCTCTGAAACACATTCAAGAGCCATCCTTTCCTTGTCTCAGAAAATAGTGCACCTTCACAGACAAATAGCTCTGTGAACCATTTCTGTAAGTTAAGATTTCCAATAACTCTCCTTTATTTCATCGTGTTTCAACTCAAACTGACATTGTTTTTACTTGGATGACTGATAGATACATGGTTCATACCCAGAGCAATTTTCTTATAAAGTGGTTTAGCCATACTCTAATGTTCTCTTCAGAACAAACTTCCTTATTATCTTACAGTATGGATAGGCTAAGAATTTTTCACCTGCTTAAGTTCTGGTTCCTATTTGCTCAATTATTCCTTCTTAAATTCATCTTTCTCAAATTTTACTAGAGGCAGATAGGAGGAACCAATCTGCTCTTTCAACACTTTGCTTATAAATCTCTTCAGCTAAATATGCACTTTGATTATACACAACTTCTACATTCCATGTGCATCACTAGAACACAAACACAATTCAGCCAAATTGTTTTCCTATTGTACAACGAGGATTGCTTCCTTCCAGTTTCCAACATTATGCTCCTCATCTCTGGGGCTTTTGAGACTCATATCAACCAACATTTGTTTATGACTTTTTCTGTATCCCATAATATGATGGAAACTTCCTCTCCAGCTCCCCTCCTTCCTTCCTGCACTTTCAGCAGAATCACTTTTGCATGCATATTTTAGCATGTACTTCTGAACTTTTTCATCCTCTACCCATGACCCAGTTCCAAATATGTTTCCACATGTTGTTGTATTTATAGCTCCCCTTTCTCTGAATCAAAATCTATCCTGTATGTTCACATGGCAATTATCTAACTCTACAAAGTCAGGACATCATTTATGGTGGCTCTGTAAATCCTAATGAGTCATTACTTAATGGAAGCAGTTTTAATTCACTGGGCCATACTCCAGAGCTCTGTGCTAGATAATCCTGCAAATCTAGGAATAGCTGATTGACATCAACTCAAGATAAGACAATTGGATTATTGTTCTTATGAATTTACAAATGAGAATAGACAGAATGAAGATTAATGGAACTAAGTCTACTGTTTTTCTCATAGGAATATTATGTAGGTGAAGCTATAAGAACCTAAGGGAAAAAAGTATAAGCAGCACCTTTCATGATTATATCCAACAAACTGCATTCAACACTTCATTTTACATTGTCATAATGTTATTTCTGATCATTTATTAGTGTTAAGTACATACAAAATAAACACTTCTTTCTATGTGGCATGAGAAAGATTCCACTAAATTTGAAACCACATTTTTAAGGTTCCCTCTATCCACTACAAAATTTTGACTCCACACAACATCCAGCAAAGAAATCTATGAGCAAATAAAACTAAGTTTTATATTTATTTTTTTAAAGATTTATTTTATCTGTTTGAAAGCCACAGTTTCAGAGGGAAGGAGATACAGAGAGACAGATCTTCCATCTTACGGTTCATTCCCCAAATGGATGCAACAGCTAGAACTGGCCCACGGAAAAGCCAGTAACCAGGAGCTTCATACAGGTCCCCCACATGAGTACAGGGCCCTGAGAACTTGAGACATTTTTTTTTGCTGCTTTTACAGGTGCATTAGCAGGGATCTTGAGAGGAAGTGAGCATCCAGGACTCGAACCAGTAACCCTAAGAGATATGGTCACTTAACCTGTTACATCACAATACCAGCACTGAAAAGCAAGTTTTGAAACTCACAGAAGCAAAGGAAAATAGCACCTTGACAGATTATCTACGGAGACACAGTGGAATACTTTAAGAAAGAATATATAAGAGGTTGGGTTTGAACTGAAGGGGTTTAAAGGCAGTGCTCCTGAAGAGATAAACTAGGTTGGAATTGGGCAAAATTCATGACCCAATAGTTTAGAGTTGGTTTAAACAGGGAGGTAAAGATTTTGAGTCAATTCTTGATCAGCAAAGTGTTGTTGAACAGTGAAAAAATTTCAACAGAAAATTTAATTTGTAAGAATTTCCTGAAGCAGTGGAGTTAGTTGTTAGTACACAACTTTATCTTCGTTGGCAAGAATTTTCCGGTAAAACAGTTAAGATAAGTTGATGTGCATGTCGTCAATCCTCAAAACAAAGTGTAAGAAATAGTGTGTCACAATTATTCTTAGGTGTTTTAATTTAACTGAACATTGCTCTCTGTTAAGTATAAGAGTGGGAATAGGAGTGGGAAGAGATATACAATTTGAGACATGCTCAATCGGACTTGCCCCAAACTGTAGAGTTGGAAACGTGCCAGGGGATTCCAATTCAATCCCATCAAGGTGGCATGTACCAAGGCCATCTCACTAGTCAGAGTGATCAATTTCAGTTCACAATTGATCATACTGATAGGTCTAAGAGTCAAAGGGATCACATAAACAAGACTAGTGTCTGCTAATACTATCTGATAGAATTAAGGAGAGAACAATCCAACATGGAAAGTGGGATACGCAGCAGATTCATACAATGGCAAATGCCCTAAACAGCACTCTGGCCTCAGAATCAGCCCTCAAGGCATTCGGATCTCGCTGAAGAGCACATGAGAGTATTTTAGGCATGGAAAGCCAAGACACTCTGGCAAAAAACAAACAAACAAACAAACAAACAAAAACCTAAATGAAAGATCCAAAAGTGAGATCCCAGTAGAAAGAACAGGCCATCAAAGAAGGAGGTAACTTCCACTTTGACTATGGCCTTGTCTAATGAAGATCGGAGTCGGCGAACTCAAAATGCTTCCATAGCCTTGGCAACTCATGACAAGAGCTGAGGGTGATTACTGATGCCATAAACAAGAGTGTCAATTTGCTAAGTCAACAACAGGAGTCACTGTGCATTTACTCCTCATGTATAATCTCTCTCCTTAATGTGTTATACAATGTGAATTAACACTATAACTAGTACTCAAACAGTACTTTACACTTTGTGTTTTGGTGTGGGTGCAAACTGTTGAAATCTTTACTTAATATATACTAAATTGATCTTCTGTATATGAAGTTAATGGAAAATGAATCTTGATGTGAATGAAATGGGAAAGAGAGTGGGAGATGGGAGGGGTGTGGTGGGAGGGAACTTATGGGGGGAAAAGCCATTGTAATCCATAAACTGCACTTTGGAAATTTATGTTTATTAAGTAAAAATTTAAAAAAAAGAGAGAGAAAAAGAAATAGTGTTTCACAGAACTAACTGGAGTGATAAATCTTGCATTATGGACTGATCTGAGTCCCTCCTCTCAAATTTATTTGTCAAAGCCCTAACCTCCAATTCCACTGTATTTGAAACAGGGCTTTGGGAATATAATTAAGGTTAAATGAGGTACAGAGGGCAGGCCCTTATCTGCTAGGACAGGCATCCTGATATGTACCAGAAGAAACATCAGAGAATGCACTCTTGGGGCCAATGCTGTGGCACAGCCGGTCAATACACTGGCACCCCATGTGGGTGCCAGTTCAAGACCCGGTTGCTCTACTTCTGATCCAGCTCTCTGTTATGGCCTGGGAAAGCAGAAGATGGCCCAACTTCTTGGGCCCTTGCACCCATGTGGGAGACCCAGAAGAAGCTCCTGGCTCCTGGCTTCGGATTGATGCAGCTCTGGCAGTCAGAGCCAGTTGGGGACCTCTTTCTCTCTCTACCTCTCCTTCTATTTCTGTGTACTTTGACTTTCAAATAAATATTTGTTTAAAAAAGAGAATGTAAAAATACTGTTTCAGTAGTAGTAATAGCATTATTTCACATTGGATAACACATTAAGGACAGATCCCTCAGAGAATTGAAAATGAATCTTGACGTGAATGGAAGGGGAGAGGGAGCGGGAAAGGGGAGGGTATCGGGAGGGAGGGAAGTTCTGGGGGGGGGGGAACCATTGTAATCCATAAGCTGTACTTTGGAAATTTATATTCTTTAAATAAAAGCTATAAAATAAAAAAAATAAAAAAAGAGAATGTACTCTCTCCATGACAATAAAGAAAAAGTCATGTGAGGACAAAGGAGGAAAGTGGCTGTCTGAAAGCCAAGAAAAGAGGCCTTACCTGCAACCAATCCTTGGTCTCAAATTTCTAGCCTCCAGAAAACAATTTCTATTGTGTAAGACACCCATCTGATAGTATTCTGTTATGGCAGCCTGTGCAGGAGAACACATCTTGAGTGTCAAAGGCAGATAGTGCTATCACTGGGAACTAGGGAAGTATGAATGGAACCTATGTTGACAAGAGTCCAGAATTTTTTTTTTCCCACACTTATACCATGAATTCATAGGGAATGGGTGCTAACAGCTCAGGCCCTTTCATTGATTCAGGCAAAGTGAATTCTCTTGATAAAAATCTTGCTTCTTAGTAGAAGATGGCCCAACTCCTTGGGCCCCTGCACCCACGTGGGAGACCTGGAAGAAGCTTCTAGCTCCTGGCTTCCAATCAGTGCAGCTCTGGTCATTGTGGCCATCTGGGGAGTGAACAATCAGATGGAAGACCTCTCTCTCTCTGCCTCTCCTCTCTTTGTGTAATTCTTTCAAATGATAAATAAATATTTTTTTTTAAAAAATCTTGCTCTTGTGGCATTTCAAATTAAGCTACCACCTGCAGTGTCAGCATCACATATGGGCAATGGTTCCAGCCCTTTCTCCAGTTCTGATCCAGCTCCCTGCTAATGCATCTGGGAAAAGCAGAAGAAGATGGCTCAAATGCTTGGGCCCCTGCACCCATGTAGAAAAGACGAAAGAAACTCCTGGCTCCTGGTTTAAGACAGGCCCAGCTCCAGCCATTGTGTCTATTTGGAGAGTGAACCAATGGATGGAAGACTTCTCCCTCTGTCTCTCTCTGTAACTCTGCCTTTCAAATAAAATAAATAAAACTTAAAAAAAAAAACTTGCCTTTATTTGCTTATAACAATGTCAACAGCATGCTGCGTAACACTGGAGACTCTTCCAGGGTTGCCATGGTAATATTACTGGAGTATTCCTTTTAGAACAGTGCCCATTCCCTTGATATCTACAATATCACCTTTCTTGGAGTCTTACACATATGTGGCCCAAGGAACAACTCTAAGTTTTCTAAAATGCCTGGAGAACATGCACGGGGTGCCTCCCTCATTTACTTTGTATTTGTTGTTTTGGTGAACTCCTGGAAGATGGCAGTTCCAGGTGTAAGGAATGATGCCTTATGAAATTAAGTACACAGCTTAAGTCTTTATGAAAATTGCCATTGGCCGGCACCACGGATCACTTGGCTAATCCTCCGCCTGCGGCACGGCGCCCCGGATGCTAGTCCTGGTTGGGGTGCCGGTTCTAGTCCCGGTTGCTCCTCTTCCAGTCCAGCTCTCTGCTGGGGCCCAGGAAGGCAGTGGAGGATGGCCCTGCACCTGCATGGGAGACCAGGAGGAAGCACCTGGCTCCTGGCTTCGGATAGGCACAGTGCGCCAGCCAGTGCAGCCATCTGGGGGGTGAACCAATTGAAGGAAGACATTTTTCTCTGTCTCTCTCTCTCACTATCTAACTCTGCCTGTCAAAAAAAAAAAAAAAAAAAAAAAAAAAAGAAAGAAAGAAAGGAAGGAAGGAAGAAAGAAAGAAAATTGCCATTATCCCGTGAGGTCTACAGGTATCACTCGAAAGGACAAACAAAGGTTTTCTTGTTATGTATAATTCCCAAGCAACTGAATTCTCCAGCAAAACAAAAGAAAAAAAAATAATAAGCTGAAGATTAAAGGGCACCATTAATAGGCTGCAAGAAGAAGAACTGTACATAGCCAATGTTACCCTGCTTGCTACCCAATCAAGTCTTCTAAAACCTTACTTTATTGGGGCTTGTGGGTTTTTTTTTTTAAGATTTATTTATTTATTTATTTGGAAGTCAGATTTACACAGAGAGAGGAGAGGCAGAGAGAAAGAGAGAGAGGTCTTCCATCCGCTGGTTCACTCCTCAATTGGCCGCAATGGTGCTGATTCGAAGCCAGGAGCTTCTTCCGAGTCTCCCACGTGGGTGCAGGGGCCCAAGGACTTGGGCCATCTTCCACTGCTTTCCCAGGTCATAGCAGGGAGCTGGATTGGAAGTGGAACAGCCAGGTCTCGAACTGGTACCCCTATGGGATGCTGGTGCTGCAGGCCAGAGCATAACCCAATGCACCACAGCGCTCACCCCGGAGCTTGTGTTTTGACTTAGTGGTTAAGATGTCAGGATGCCCATACTTGAATTCAGTCTCTGACTCCATCTCCTTCCTCGTCACTCCTGCTAATGCAGATCCTGGGAGGCAGCAATGATGGCACAAGAAATTGGGTCCGTGTCCCCAATATGTAAGACCTAGATGAAGATTTTGGCTTGCATTTTGGCCTGACCCAAGTGGGCATTTGGGTAGTGAAACAGCAGATAAGAGCCTTCTGTTTTTCTGTCTCTGTTTCTCTGCCTTTAACAATGTACTAGTGTGGTCTTATTGCATATTATAATATTCTATAACCACATATTCCACTTCCATCATATTGAGAGTTGAGACATGTGGCATAAATCCTTGGGAAATGCTTAAAAATCTTCAGATGAACAAAAACTTTCTGTGTAGACAGTCAAAATTCTGAGTATTCCCTTGGGCTTCCTGGGATGTGGTGACATTTTGTATGGAAATGGCTGAGATTTTTTTGCATCTCACCCTTGAGTTCTCATCAAATGACTAGAGACTCCAAATAGCGCACTGCCTTGCCCTTTTCTGAACACTTTGCCCAGAGTGGTCAACTCATAACAACAGCAATGCAAGTAAATTGACTACTCCCCAAGGCATTTATTTGTAGCAGATTCCAGTAATACAAGGACAAGAGCATTCTTTAAATGCTAATATCTTGCCATTTTATGCTTTTATCAGTTCTGATATTGATTTGTTTATATTCCATTTGCTTGTTAATGGTTAAGAAATACACTGTACAGTATCTAACACACCATTTTCATAATTAACTTATTTTTCTCTTTCATTTGTAGCAATATCTAGAGTTCTTATAATGAATAGGATGAGGATATGTGTAGTTTATCTTCAGCAATGATGAAGACGGATATTTTCTAGCATACATAAATGGACAGAGAAACCAAAATGTTGAGATAAACTAGCATTTAAACAACTGCTTCAGATAAGCTATAAAAATGTTACTAGGAAGTTGCTATAGAAGCAAAAGGAAACCATTGTTTCTAAATCTTCCTTGGCTTAATCATCCAAAAGTTTAATAAGCTGTGTACCAAAATGGGACATGGATTTTACAATTTTGTAATACCAGTGTGTTTGTATTTTTCCCTCCTACACCTCCTGTTCATAAAACCAGAGATCTGTCCTTTTTACTGGGCTTCAAGTGGACACAGATTCTCACTTTATTTCAAATTGATTTTTTTTTAAAGAACTGAACTCAACAGTCACTATACTTGCATGGATGCATTTTTATTTTCTTAAGGATTTATAATAAGGACAGCATGGAGTATGTCTTCTTTATTTTTTACTCTGCATTTATCCAACTGTGATGTTTTCAGCAAAGTTTGGGGACTTTAATACTCAGAGATGACTTACCCTCTTAGGATGTATTTCTACATTTAAAATTTTCTTAAACTAAAGTATTTAAATTTAATTTTATAATGAGTTGTTTCTTCCAAAATATGTTAATAAATCAGCTGTTCTTCTGATTGAGTTTCTTGGGATTGGGAAAGTGTAGAATCTGAAGGAATAAAAACTCATTTCAGACATTAATGTACAATCTCAGGATCTTACAATCCAGTAAAATTTATGTTTATTGAACCCTTTCACTTGCCAGATAGACTTGCTCTTGATTGGGAATGTTTTTCATCAAATTAATTAAAATTCTTTGGGTTTTTTTTTAATTGTTTACTTTTCAGGAAAATGAAAAATCACTTCTAGGACAGTTTCTTAAGAAGAATACTTTCTAAACCGTTCTATGATTGATTTCCTTGACCTTGATTTGTGCCAGACAGTTTGGGGTTTTTCATTACCCGGTGTCAAGGGCTTTATAAAACCTGTCCAAGGTGTAACCTGAAAGCACTCCCTGGGAAGCTACAGTAACAGAGGCAGAACCATTACACAACACAGAATCAGTCACTCCTACAATGTGACAGAGAGCTATTGCGATGCAAATACAAGCTCATTCACACCATCTCTGAGTTTCATGGCATCCCATGCTGCCACAAACCTGAGGCAAGAAACAGCCTTGCAATAGTTGCTTAAAATAATCTGAAATATCTGCATGAAAGCATTTTAATATTTACCTCCCTTTGACCCTTTCCTCTCATCCCCCTTGATTGCCTCTGGCAGTCTTAGCATTGCTAAACTTGTATTCAAATATTATAATAGAGAATAGATATTCACCCTAGCAATTCAGATGCCTGTGTTTCATATTGGAATGAGTGAGTTCAATTCCATGCTCTGGCTTCTGACTCCAGCTTCCCACTAAAGCAGATCCAAGGAGGCAGCAGTGATAGCTCAAGTAATTAATTGGGCTCCTGGCATTTAAATGGGAAAAGTGGACTGAGTTCACAGTTCCCAGCTCTATCTACAATCAAGATGCAGCCATTGAAGGTATTTGGGAAATGAACCAGCAGATGGGAGCTCTCTCCTCTGTTTCTCTGTCTAGTCTCTGTCTCTCTCTTTCTGTTTTTCTTTGCCTCTTTATCTCTCTTCCTCTTAAATAACTCTTTAATTTTTTAAATATTATAAGGCAAAGAGTGTAGAAACTTGAGATATATCCATCTCAAAGGAATTGACCAGATTCTCTAGCAGAAATGTGAAGCCATGACATTCTATTTGTCAGTTAAAGCTCCAGCACAAGGCCACTGAGGTTTGAAACTCAATTATACCACTTACAGTGACTTGGGGAAAGTTACTCTAGCATTCAGCCTCTCTAGATGTCAGTTTATACTTAGGAAATTTCACATTCATTCCTTTTTAATAGAATTGTGAAGATTAGATAGTACGTTGCATACAGTATTTAATAAAAAGTCTAACAAGGTACATGACCTCTAATCATAATATCTCCTTTTATTGTTGAAATGTAACTAATAAAATTAATCTGTTAAATGTTCAGGTAGTAAATTACTATCTAAAAGCAGAAGATACTAAGGACAACTCTATCGATAGGAGAATAATTTTGTTTGGAGGATTGTGAAGATTACCTTGTAATAAAAAGATCTTCAGAAGTATCTAGATAAAGATGATAGGTAGATAGATAATAATGACACTTAAAAACTTAAATTTGTTACTTTAAATTGATCAAAATTATTACTTTACTGTACTCTAGATATTCTATAAGGAATGAACTTATCTTTGATTTCAGTCATTGCCTAAAATTTCCTTAATTTTGCATTTATCCCTCCATCCAACTACTCATTTACACATAAATTAACTTATTCATTTGTTTACCAATTCAAATATAGTTATAGTATGTGGTTTTTTCAATATTTTTGAAATTTATTTTAATTTTTTTATAATTTTATAGAATTTTTCTTAGTTATCCATTTATGGTATAATATTTAGCAGTATCAGACTTGCTTATATAATATTTGTGTTATAATTTTAATACAAGGAAAATAAAATACCTCTTTTATTTTCCTAAATGCAATACTATTGTAACTGGTACTCTTTATCTTCAGTGTGACCAATGATTTTTCATGACTCTCCCATGTACCAATCTGTGTCACCCATTAAAGTGCTTCTTATTTCTTTTCTGCATGAAGGATATTTTTGGAGAATTCTAGATTGCAGGTCATTTGAGATATGAGGAAGTTGTAGATGGCCTATCTTTGCATCTACCATGTGATCTCTAAAATATCTCACAAACTTGCTAGGCGATGATATAGTTTGGCTCAATATTAGGGAGAATGTCATAAAGTGTCAATTTTTTTATGATGCCAAAGTATTGCCTAATGAATAGATTTAAGCCAAAACCTGAAATATAATTCATCAGGGGTTTTGTAAGTGAATTTGGGAAAATGATTAAACCAGGCCATAAGCATAGCTAGCACCCCTTCATACTTCGTTCTTCTGTTGTTATTTCAGTTATCCCCACGTATAAACACCTAGAAGATACAGAATACAATAAAAACAGGATTTTTTATTTTTTAATTTATAGTTAAATAAAAATATAAAGCATTTTAGGCTGAGGGCAAGGGGCTTGATATTTATTTGCTCAAGCTGAAATGCACGTGGCAGGTAAGAAAGATGACAACTCCAGGCCATGGACAGAGAAGCTCACAATAGAGAAAGGTAATAACAGACTCCCTGTCTACCATACTTCACAGCAGTGAGCAACCTATAGGCATGCCAAACTAACAGTTTTACAAAGAGCTGCCCTAGGGTTTGTCACATCCCTGAAGAACAAACCAGAGTGAAACAAAAGATGTGACATAGTATGGTGTAAAAATAGATTAATATTTTTTAAAAGAGAAATATTGTGGGTTTCCTCATGCCTAGCAAATAATTAGCTTCATTATTCTTTTCCTGAGCAAAATGTATCTTGAGATTGTTTTGTATCCTATCATCACTCTTTCAGGTACAATTTGTGCATTCACTCATTTGGACAACATTCATTGATTTCCGACCATGTGCCAAGCACATCTCTAGATACCGGGGATAAAAAGATAAATTAGATACGATCTCTGATTTCCAGAACAAACCTCTCAGACTGATGAAAGAGTTCATCATGTTTAAAAAAATGAGTAGTAATACAGTATGATAAGTGCTGTAATTGAACTATAGAGAAAAATGGAACTTCTAAGGAATCAATTCTTCACCAACTAGCTATTTCCCAAGAAAAACATTACTCTAAATAGATATTTAAATTGCATGACTTGCTGAAGCAGTTCTGGGATCAGGGAATATAAAATCATTTTACATTGCTGGAAGAAATCCAAATTGTTTACTGTTAAGATTCATATATATATAAGAAAGCACCTTCCCATTAAAGTAATGGCTTCATTAGAGTAAAAAAAATCTATTTGAGGTTAAATTCAGTTTATTTTTGTAATAAATCATAATTATTAGTTATTATTTTATCCAGCTATAAAAATAAAAATAATTTTATGTTATTCTTAAGCACTCTCTATTAGACATAATATTTCCCTTAAAACTTCCTAAAAATAGTATGGAATTATCTTCAGGTAGAAGTTTCTCCATCTAAATGCAGGGACTATGATGTCCAAATTCCTAAAAATGAGGATAGTTAGGAACAGGCAGATAAACCTGATAGTGTAACCAAGAAGATAAACATTGATGTAAAGGTAAAAATCAATTAAGGATATTCTTCAAAACCCATAGCTTTTAAATATCAAGCAAGTGCTTCTTAATATTATTAAAGCAAATTAGAAACGGACACTTTAAATATTCAAATTCTAGGTTCATCATCTTAGATTTAGCTAACAAGGTATTGCTTGGATTTCTAATAAGTGTATATATATATATATATACACATATATACACACACATATGTAGAGACAGAGCTACGTCTATTTGAAAAATTAGAACTTAATTAATGATCATTATCACTGGACAAGAATTCTGATATTAAAACGTTTGTGGATCCACTTGTGATGGGTCTGAGGAAGAAAACATTCTGACTGACATGAATACTGTGCAGGTTCCCTGAGTCCTTACAACTCAGGGTAAGTCCCAGGGTGCTTGAAGAAATGCAGACAAAAGAAAGCATTTTCTTAATGATACACCAAATATCTTCTATTTGAAATTTTGTTGAAGATTAACTAATGGATGCTTTATTTAGATTAATTATCCAGAAGATCACAATAGTCAATATGTAGCTGAAAGACACCATCTGTTCCCTTTTCTAGTTGTATCTATGGACTCTACATTGGTGCATTGGGTAACATGAGGCAATTAATTAAGCAGCAAATGAAATCTTCTCACAGATGGCAGCCCTTTGCTTCCTGAAAATGCATACCAGCAAACCCTGTGCTTAGCTGTCAACTTAGCCTCCTCAACATTTGAAAGGACCACTGGAGTCTATCAGTTGCCTATTTAAAAAAAATGAACAAAAATGTAGAAAAATAGTGTGAGTCTCACCTTCAAAAGAAAATGCCTACTTGGAAATAATCACAAGAACTTCAGAAAGACTTAACATCACACTTCAGCAAGAGTTTAAATCAAGTTGTTTGCTTTTAATTCCAAGATTGTTATAGTCCTCTTTTTTTTTTTAATTGTTATGTGCTGTTTGGTGTACAGTAAGAATTCTTCCTTGACTCTCCTTGATCATCAACATTGAGATCTGATTTGTTTTATAAAAGCTTTGCTTTGAAGGTCTGTGTAGATATGATTTATGTTAATGTATTTTTTAGCAGAGCTACAGATATTTGTGAACCAATGAAGAAAACAACATAACTCATCCTCTGGGCTCAGTTTTATTTTAGAAACTGCCTTTTTAGTGGGACAATCTTTGGGTTTGAAAATATTTTGTTCTCACAATTATCTCCACAGGAAGAGCACTATCATCTCACCATTTTTCTCCTATTCCCTCATCAATCTTCTGCAAGTAGAATTATAAGTGTGTTCAACTTCACAATGCCCAAGCCTTCCCTGAACCTATTAAAATCAGACTTTTATCTGTATCACTCTATAGGTACTGCTTTTGAAAAAGTCATAACTAATACTTTAATTTTTAAATGTTAGGTTTCCCCTCTGTTGCCTTCTAGCAATCCTCTCACTCCTCTCTTAACTTCAAAGACACCACCATTTTCTAGTATGTCTCTTACCAAACCAAGGGGCATTTCTGCATCTCTGCTGGTACCACTGTTGTTCAACAGTCCCTTTAATGTGGACATTTCTTAAGAACTTTATCCTAGATGTCCCCCCAAATATCCCTACCTTCTGTTTATTCAGTATTAAGTAACTATTATGAAAGGACTTCACAGATATATTTAAGATCACTAATCAGCTAAGCTTAAACACAAGAATGATCCTGGATTACCTGGTGGGCCGAATGGAATCCAAGGTGCTCTTAATTGCCAAAGAGAAAGACACCAAGGACCATCATCCACCCATCTCGGTTGCCTTTGTTACCTTTTCCATTTCCCCAGAGTGTTCAAGGGCACCTCAACCTTTATTTTGGTCAACACTTAGACTTCTTTACCAGAAATGCAACTTTCAAAAACTTTGGTCTCTGGCTCAGATCCTGCCAAGTTATTGCCAAAACCTTCTCCCTACAGCCACGTTCTGTTTTCTCTCAGCTGTTCCAAATTCTTAACATTGCACATCATTGTCTAGGCTCACCGTGAGAAATATGAAACCTAAAACAAAAGTAGGCATTTAGCTTAGCCTATCAGAGTGCTTGGATTCAAATCCTGACTTCACTCCCAATTCCAACTCCTTGCCAATGTGGTCCCCTGGTAGGCAGTGGTAATGGCTGCTGAAATCTCTATGGGAGACCAGGATTGGGTTCAGAGTCCTTGCTCTAGCTCCAGTTTTTGCAGGCATTTGGGGAGTGAACCAGGTACAGGAGCGCTCTCTTTCTGTCTGTCTGTCTGTCTGTCTCTCTCTTTCTCTCTCTCTCTGTCACTCTCTGTCTCTCACTGTGTGTGTGTGTGTGTGTGTGTGTGTGTGTGTGTGAAAGAAAGTGAGGGAGAGAGGGAGGAAGACAGAATGATAGGAAAGGAGGGAGGGAGGAAAAAAGAGAGGGAGAGAGAAAAAAGAACCAATGAACACATGAAAGAAAAGAGGGAGAGAGGGGGAGAGAGACACAAGGTTGGAGAGGTGATGGGGAGAGAGAGAGACATACAGAGAGAGAGAGTCTAAAGCAGATTAGAAAACTGAAACCCATCATCACATTCTGAAAAGATTTTTAAACTTTCCAACAAGTTGATCAATAAATATCATATTTCTTTTCCTTCTCCTCCTCTTCTACTTCACCTTGTAGGGTTATAATTATTATGGACATGATATAATGGTTTAGAAACAATGCTCACATTTCTTGATTCCAGGAACTAATTTTTCTGAAGTAAGCACCAAAACAAATAGTCTTTAATGATACCATTAGAGGAGGAAATATATCTTCATGACTCCCAACACTACTTACTTCGTAACATCATTACCTCCCCGTAGCAAATGAAATAAAATTAAATTACAGTTGAATACTCTTCTACCATACCATTGCTAAAATACAATGCATAGAAACAGAACAAACTAAAATTCCTGGAGTAATGCATTGAGGTATTACAGGCAGTAATGTGGACTATTTAACTAAGGCCATCATTTGATCAGATATTTTTCTTTTTGATCTAATGATTAGTCAATATATTTTGTAAATTCACTACTATACAACTTCATCAATTAACTCATGTAATTGGAGTATCAAGAATAAATTTATCGGCCGGCGCTGTGGTTCACTTGACTAATCCTCCACCTGTGGAGCCAGCACCCCGGGTTCTAGTCCCAGTTGGGGCCCCGGATTCTGTCCTGGTTGATCCTCTTCCAGTCCAGATCTCTGCTGGGGCCCAGGAAGGCAGTGGAGGATGGCCCAAGTGCTTGGGCCTTGCACCCACATGGAAGACCAGGAGGAAGCACCTGGCTCCTGGCTTTGGATTGGTGCAGCGCGCTGGCCATAGCAGCCATTTTGGGGTGAACCAATGGAAGGAAGACCTTTCTCTCTGTCTCTCTCTCTCTCAATGTCTAACTCTGCCTGTCAAAAAAAAAAGAACAAATTTATTAATTTCAGTTAGTTTTTGCAAGCTGAGTCATGTGTAAACCCACTTATTAAATCCACACTAATTCTATAATGCATTGGGGTAACTTAAAGAGTACATATGCTATAAAAGATTTAAAATAATTTAGAATTTAATAAGTTCAGGGAAATTTTGAGTATTGTGTTTTTAGATGATTGCTTTATATGCAGTTATATACATAAGACTAAATGATGTAATATTCAATGATAAGTATCATTTTTTTCTGTTATAAATAGTGCAAAAAAGTCTTCTATAGACATGTATTACACCAAAATGTCGTTAAAATGTGCTCAGTAAGATGTCCCCTTTGACATTTGGGATTAACTTACACTTTTAGCTCTATGAGAGATGAAAATAGCCACACTAAGACATAATTTCTTAATATGTCACATAATAAATGCATTCTTTTAATCAATTATATAATTTTACTATATTAGTTTTTCTTTATGATCTTACAGTGAGATGAAGCATTTTAACATGATCTTGAAGACCAAAATAAACAAAAGTGGAAAAATCCATTTACTTATATGAATTTATATTCAAATTTACAATAAATCAAACAGTGATCAGATTTTAAAGCTTTATTTATTTATTTGAAAGTCAGAATTACAGAGAGAGAGAGAAAGAGACAGAGACAGAGGGATACAGAGAGAGAGAGAAATTTTCCATCTGCTACTTCACTCCACAAATGGCTTCAATAGCCAGACCTGGGCCAGACTGAAGCCAGAAGCCTGCAACTTCATCCACGTAAACAATATAGGTACAGGGACCCTAGCAGTTGGGGCATCTTCCACTAATTTCCCAGGAACATTAGCAGGGAGCTGGATCAGAAGTGGATCAGCTGGGACTTGAACTAGTGCCCATATGGCATACTGGTTCAACTTTACTTGCTATTCACAATGCCAGCCTCAGTGGTCATGTTAAAAAACAAGTGAGTAGATTAAAACATATTGCCTTCACCCACTAAGAATTAATGCCAAACTATATTATCAAAAAATAAGCATGCAACTTTTTCAATAGATATTTCCTCCTCCATGAAGATAAAGCCTATGGTTTTCTTATTTACTGTTGCATTAAACAAAAAGTCTGGTACCTAGGAAAACTTCAATAAATATATGTTACAGGGAACATTACAAAATCAATAAAAATAAATGATGCATTGTGCTGATCAGTTTATATATTAATGTATTACCTATATATACTATGCAATACTACCCAACCAAAAAAAAAGAAGAAAAAGAATAAAATCTCATTTTTGCAACAAAATAGATCCAACTGGAAACCATTAAGATTAGTAATATAAGCCAAGCCCAAAAAGACAAATATTGTATGATTTCTCTGATATGTGGCAGTTAACAAAGAATAAAGGAAAAAATGTATAGGAATGAGATTGTCACATTGGGATATAATTGGTAGTTTTAGCCGTTTATACTCTTTCAGAACTGTGGTTTTCCTACTACTTACTTGTTGATGTTATTATTAGTTGTGAGTTAAGCTTGTGAATACAGAGTGGAAAGAAATTATGGCTTTGCAAAAGGTGATGAAGTGATAGGAGAAAGGGAGGGAAACGGATTGGGGTGAAGCAGGGAGTAGGGGAGGTGTGACTATTTTCTTGGAATTGTACCTATCGCATGCATAAAATATGCTCTCTTTATATTAATAAAACTTTGAAAAAAATTTGAATGTCAACCACCACCTCTTTAATCCATCACTAAAACTGTAAGAATGGGGCTGGCTCTGTGGTGCAGCAGGTTAACACCCTGTCCTGAAGTGCCGGCATCCCATAGGGGTGCGGGTTCAAGACACAGCTGCTCCTTTTCCAATCCAGCTCTCTGCTATGGCCTGGGAAGGCAGTGGAGGATGGCCCAAGTCCTTGGGTCCCTGCACCCACGTGGGAAACCCGGAAGAAGCTCCTGGCTCCTGTCTTTAGATCAGTGCAGCTCCAGCTGTTGCAGCCATCTGGGGAGTGAACCAGCGGATGGAAGACCTCTCTCTCTCTCTCTCTCTCTCTCCCTCTCTCTGTAACTCTGACTTTCAAATAAATAAATAAACCTTTAAAAAAATTATAAGAATAGTCCTTGAGGGCAGGGATCACATTTTACTGATCTTGCTATTGAGTTTGTTTGCTGATAAGAAATACTCAATAGTTGATTGGTCATTGATGAAAGAGAGGTGTTGAGGTGCCCGTTACTATTGTATTAGAGTCTATGTTTCCCTTAGATCCATTAATATTTGTTTAAAAGCCAGGCACCTTGGCAGTGGGTATAAATATGTTTATTACAGTCACATCTGCCTGTTGCATTGATCCCTTAATCATTACACTCTTTTTAAAAGCTTTTGTGTTGATGTCTATTTTGTCTGATATTAGGGTGGTTACACTTGCTCATTTTTGCTGTCCATTAGCATAGAATATCTTTTTCCATCCTTTCACTTTCAGTCTGCATGAATCTTTGTTGATAAAGTGTGTTACCAGTAGGTAGCAAATAGATCAGTCTCTTTTTTTATCCATTCAGCCAATCTGTATCTTTTAATTGGGAAATTTAGGCCACTTAAACTCAATGTTACTATTGATAAGCAAAGACTTGGCCATGCCATTTTTCCTTAAATATTCCTATTGTTTGCTTTGGATTTCCTTTGTACTTTTAGTGGGAGAGTTTCAAGCTTCACATTCTTTAATAATCATGATTATCTTTCTGTGTTTCTGTGAGTAGCAAAACTTTAAGTATCATTTATAAAGCTGGATGAGTGGTAACAAATTCTTTCAATTTCTGTTTGCTATGAAAGATCATTATTTTAGCTGCATTCATAAATGAGAACTTTGAAGGGCAGAATATTTTGGATTGACAGGTTTTTTTTTTTCTTTTAAGACTTGTACTATGAGCTAATCTATACTATGGGTGAAATAGACCTAACTGATATCTACAGAACCTCTCATCCCACCATTGCATAATATACATTCTTTTAATCAGTGCATGGAACTTTCTCTAGGATAGGCCATACATTAGGCCATAAATCAAGTTATTAGCAAATTCAAAACAATTGAAATCATATCAACCATCATTTCTGACCACAATGGAATTAAACTGGAAATTAACAACTCAAGAATCTCTGGAACACATGTAAACACGTGGAGACTGAACAACACATTTCTGAATAAACAGTGGGTCTAGAAGAAATCAAAAGGGAAATCAAAAATTTCTGGAAATGAATGAAGATGATTGTACAATCAAAACATATGGGATGTAGCAAAGCAGTGTTAAGAGGGAAGTTTTCAGCAATTGGTGTCTACATCAAGGAATTTGAAAAACACCTAATAAATTAGTAACCAATGCATCTCAGGACCTAGAAAAACAACAAACCAAATCCCAAGTTAGTAGGATGAAAGAATTATTTAATTTAGAGAATAAACAAAGTTGAAACAAAAAAGATGCAAGATCAGTGAAATGAAGAACTGTTTTTTTTGAAAAAATATACAAAATTGATATGCCATTGGATCACCCAGCCAAAAAAGAGGGAGAAGACCAAACTCAATAAAATAAGAGATGAAAAAGGAAATGAAACAATGGACACTACAGAAATAAAAAAAAAAATCATCAGGAATTAATACAAACAGCTATATGCCAACAAATTGAAAGTCTAGAAGAAATGGATAGATTGCTGGATGCATATATTCTACCAAAATTTAGTTATGAAGACATAGATATACTAAACAGACCAATAACCAAGACAGAGATTGAATCAGTAATAAAGACCCTCTCTGGCCAGCGCCGCGGCTCACTAAGCAAATCCTCCATCTGCGGGTTCTAGTCCAGGTCGGGGCATCAGATTCTGTCTGGGTTGCTCTTCTTCCAGTCCAGCTATGTGCTGTGGCCTGGGAAGAGAGTGGAGGATGACCCAAGTGCTTGGGCCCTGCACCTGCATGGGAGACTAGGAGAAGGCACCACATGCCTGTCACTAATGCTGACTGTCAAAACAAACAAACAAACAAACAAACAAAACAAAAAAGACTCTCCCAACACAGAAAAGCCAAAAACCACATGGTTTCCTGATGAATTCTACCAGACATTTAAAGAAGAATTAGTTCCAATTCTTCTCAAGCTATTGAAAACAACTGAAATGGAGGAAATCCTCCAAAACTCCCTCTTTGACTCTGCATTACCTTAATTCCTAAACCTGAAAAAAATACAAAGGGAAAAAGAACTATAGACCAATACAAGATAAATAAAGAAAAACCTGAAAAAATCCTCACCAAAGTACCAGGTAATCAAATCCAAGAATACATCAGAAAGATCATTCACCCAGAGCAAGCAGAATTTACCCAGAGTATGCAGGGATGGTTCAAATTTTGCAAAGTCAATGAGATACATCACATTAACAAACTGAAGAATAAAAACCACATGATTATCTCAATAGATACAGAGAAAGCATTTGATAAAACACAACATTATTTCACGATGAAAACCTTAAACAAACTGGTATAGAAGAAACATTCCTCAACATAATCAAGACAATTTATGACAAACCCAAAACCAGCATCTAATTGAATATGGAAAAGGTGGAAACATTTCCTCTAATATATGGAAGCAGACAAGGCTACACACTCTCAGCATTGCTATTCAATGTAGTCATGTAGTTTTTAGCCAGCCACTGGGCAAAGAAAAGGAATCACAGAGACACAAATTGGGAAGAAGGAAGTCAAACTACCTCTATTTGCAGATTACCCGATTCTATGTAAAGGGGATCCAAAAGACTCCACTGAGAGACTACTAGGGTTCTTAAAAGAGTTTGATAAAGTGTCAGGATATAAAATTAACACACAAATATCAATAGCCTTTGCATTTATAGAGAATTACATGGCTTAGAAAGAACTTCTGGCCGGCGCCGTGGCTCAACAGGCTAATCCTCCGCCTTGCGGCGCCGGCACACCGGGTTCTAGTCCCGGTCGGGGCACCGGATTCTGTCCCGGTTGCCCCTCTTCCAGGCCAGCCCTCTGCTGTGGCCCAGGAGTGCAGTGGAGGATGGCCCAGGTGCTTGGGCCCTGCACCCCATGGGGAGACCAGGAAAAGCACCTGGCTCCTGGCTCCTGCCATCGGACGAGTGCGGTGCGCCGGCCGCAGCGCGCCGACCGCGGCGGCCATTGGAGGGTGAACCAACGGCAAAGGAAGACCTTTCTCTCTGTCTCTCTCGCTCTCACTGTCCACTCTGCCTGTTAAAAAAAAAAAAGAAGAAAGAACTTCTAAGATCAATCCCATTCACAATAGCTACAAAATATTAAACACCTTGGAATAAATTTGATCAATGATGTTAAAGATCTCTATGAGGAAATTAAAACATTAAAGAAAGAAATAGAAGGCATAAGAAATGGAAAAATCTTCCATGTTCATGTAAAAGAAAAGAATATCATCAAAATGTCCATACTATGGAAAGTAACTTACAGATTCAATTTCATCCCAATCAAAATACTAATAATATTCTTCTCAGATCTAGAAAAAATGATGTTAAAATTCATATGGAAACTCAAGAGAGCCCAAATAGCTAAAGCAATCTTATACAACAAAACTAAAGTTGGAGGAAAAACAATACAAGATTTTAAGATATACTATAGGCTGGTGCCATGGCTCAATAGGCTAATCCTCCACCTGCAGTGCTGGTACACCAGGTTCTAGTCCCGGTTGGGGTGCCGGATTCTGTCCCAGTTGCCCCTCTTCCAGGCCAGCTCTCTGCTGTGGCCCGGGAGTGCAGTGGAGGATGGCCCAAGTGCTTGGGCCCTGCACCTGCATGTGAGACCAGGAGGAAGTACCTGGCTCCTAGCTTCAGATCATCATGGTGCACCAGCCACAGTGCGCTGGCCACAGTAGCCATTGAGGGGTTAACCAACGGAATAGGAAGATCTTTCTCTCTGTCTCTCTCTCTCTCACTGTCCACTCTGCCTTTCAAAAAAAAAAGATATACTCTAGGGCAGTTATAATCAAACAGTCTGGTACTGGCAGAAAAACAGATCTGTAGATCAATTGAACAGAACAGAAACTCCAGAAATCAATCCAAGCATCCACAACCAACTTATCTTTGACAAAGGAATTAAAATCAAATGCTGGAGTAAGGACACTCTCTTCAATAGATGGTCTTGGAAAAACTGGATCTCCATATGCAGAAGTATGAAGCAAGACCCCTAGTTACACCTTACAGAAAAATCCACTCAAAATGGATCAAAAACATAAATCTACAACTCAATACCATCAAATTACTAGAGAAAACTGGGGAATTCTGAAAGATATTGGCATAGGCAAAGATTTCTTGGAAAAGACCACAGAAGCAGAGGCAAATCAAAATTGACAAATGAGATTACATCAAGCTGAGAAGCTTCTGCACTGCAAAAGAAACACTCAGCAAAGTGCAGAGGCAACCAATAGCATGGGAGAAAATATCTGCAAACTATGCAACTTATAAAGGGTTTTAAAAGAGATCAAGATATTCCACAACAACAAAACAAACAATCCAATAAAGAAATTGGCAAAGAACTTGAAGAAATGGCCAACAGACACATGAAAATATGTTCAGGATCACTAACCATCAGGGAATGCAAATCAAAACCACTGTGCGGTTTCACCTCACTTCCATTAGAATGTCTCTCATACAGAAATCAACAAACAACAAACACTGGTGAGGATGTGGGGAAAAGGTATCCTAATCCACTGTTGATGGTCCAGCCATTGTGGAAGACAGTATGGAGATACCTCAGAAATCTGAACATCTACCATATGATACAGCCATCCCACTCCTGAGAATTTACCCAAACAGAAAGAAATCAACACATGAAAGAGTTATCTGTACTCCCATGTGTACTGAAGTTTGATTCACAATAGCTAAGATATGGAATCAACCCAGATGTCCATCAACTGATGAATGCATAAACATGGTATATACACACTATGGAGTACCACTCTGACATAAAAAAGAATGAAATCCTATCTTTTGCAACTTAATGGATGCAACTGGAAAACTTTATACTTAGTGAAATTAGCCAGTCCCCAAAAGACAAACACCATACATTTTTGCTGATCTGTGGTAACTAAAAGATTTCTAAAAATGTAATGTATAGGAGTAAAATCAACATTTTGAGATTCAATGACTATTTCAGTACAAAACAGATGACAGTACTTGCTTCTCTGCATTAAAATTACTTTTCCTCAAATTTATTTCTATTTAAATAACATATTAGCTTCCTTTAATAAAAATATGAATTTAATAATCCTTTCAAAAATTGCATATTTCCAATCTGCAATCATTGTCAAATTCCTTAATTCTTTAATCTGTAATACGCTATGAAAACATATGCCCCCATTTACACATACACACACAACACACACACACACAAAAGTGTATATATATATATATATATATATATGTTTGTGTATGTGCTCTTTTTACCAAAGGGAAATATTTACCTTGAATTCTAAACTTTTCTGAATGTCATATATTTTCTGCTTTAAATATAAGCATACAGATTTCCTAATTAACTTCAATGGCTTTTAATGTTGCATATTGTTTTTAAACTTTCATCACTACAAAGCATTTTGTGATATACACATACATGATTTAATGTTTCTTATTCATGAACACTTAAGATATTTCTAGAATCATTATTTTAAGGGGCCAGCATTGTGGCATAAGCTACTGCTAGTGAAGCACCCACCCAATATGAATGCGGATTCATTTCCCAATTGTTCTATTTCTGATCCGACTCCCTGTTAATAGTCTGGGGAAAACAGAGGAAAATGGCCCAAGTGCTTGGGCCCTTCCTACTCACGTGAGAGACCCAGATGAAGCTCATGGTCCTGGTGTGGGTCTGGCCCAGCGCTATAGCCATCTGGGGGGAGATTAAATATCTCTCGATCTCTCTCTGTATCTTACCTCTGTCTATGGAACTCTGACTTTCAAATAAATAAATCTTATGAAAAGAAATTATTTTTAAAATATTTTATAATGTGACATACAAAAGTATGCCTTTTCAATTTTCTTGGCAGGATCATGTCTTTATTGTTCATTTGACTTCTTTCACATGTGTGTTAACTGCCTGCTCATGACTATAACTATTTGTATTATTAATCTTTCCTTGATTTTTATGAATTTCCCATATATTTAGAATAATGCTTTACCAGGTAAGTGAATTATATTTTGTCATTCATTTTTTTTAACACATAATTTGAATTTTAATTCTGCAAAGCAGATTAATATTTTCCATTAATTTTCTATTTTTATATTATGATCACAAATATCTTCTCTATGCAAAAGCTTATTTACTAATCTATATTTTCTTAAAGTTCTATTATAAATTATTTAAATAGTGATTAAATTTCAATATAAAGGCATTTTTGTTGGTTTCCATGAAATGATACAACATTAGCTTGAATATCCCAGTGGCACATCAATTGAAATAAATCACAGATTTCACCCTGTAATAGAGGCATTGAGGATTCTGATTCCAATCTGCTTTTCATTGCTGGTTTTTTTTTAATAGATACAGTCATTGAACGGGTCATGTAATTTTTAATGGGGTTGCCTATAGTCATGTCCAAATGTCAGTTGAAGTAATTACATTCTGCTTATAAGCAGCAGCAGTACAATTTTAATTAGAATAGCATCAAATGGACTGATATAAACCTAGGGGTCTGAAACCCACTCAGGTCACTAGAAGATAAATGAGAGATGTAATTGGGAATATGCTCCAAGTTAAAATTAAGTTTCAGGCTATTCCTGTTGGTAAGAGTCAATGGCCTGTTTCCAAAACAGAGATATGGGAAAGAACGGGATCTGGGTGGGGAGAAAATGTGGTAAACTATTAAAAATATGTGAAGGGACTTTAAAGAGTTTGTGGAACAATATAATTAAAAGATGTTATGGGTTTGGATGTGGTATAACAGGTTAAGCCACCGCCTGCCATGCAGCATCCAGTATCAGAGCTCCAGTTCGAGCCCTGGCTGCTTTGCTGCCCATCCAGCTTCCTGCTAATGCACCTGGGAAAGTAACAGAAGATGGCTCAAGTACTTGTGTCCTTGCTCCTAGGAGTCAACTGTGATCTTCTTTCCCAAATCTTTTGCAAATATTTTGTCTGCCTTTTCTCTCAACATTCAGCAAGTTAATCCCTACTATCTCATTAGATCTACTAGGAACCAGTCCAAGAGCATGACTTCATTCTTCACTTGGGACACATGTATCTTCACTCTAAGAAGGGCTCCATGATGAAACTTTGAGTCTGCAACTATCAGTGCCAAGTGGGAGGCATATGCAAAAGTCTCAGTGTGTCTAGTGTCCTCTTTTCCCAAGTGGAACAATGTAAGTGGTCAGAGTTGCCCTTGAGTGAGATGCAGGAAAAATTAATATGCTGCACACTCATTTTGTATGTCTCTTCTTCACAGATACTTCACTTTCTTCCAGTCTACAGGTAATGAGCCAAAGAGATGCCTAACTTAGGTACAAAGACTGGGAAAGTGTGGAATATATGTGTCCAGCTTCTATATTTACATTGTCTCTAATAGCTCAAAATATAGATAAAAATTAATCATGTTACAAATAAGAAAATGATGATTTAGTAAGGTCATGGAATTTGTCCAGTAAATGCAATTTACAAGTAGGCAGAAACACTGACAGAAAGATTAGCCTCACAGACAGTCCATTCTTCCAACATCCAAAGTTAGCTCAATACAAACTAGATAATCTCACTGAAACATGACTTTGCCCTGGAAGTCATTTATATTCTCTAAATTCCAAAACTTCTCTTTTTACACTGGCAAAGTATAGCTGCTTGGTTTCAAATTCCTGTCCCTCTCCTCATTACCTATTTATGTTAGGGTAAATCATGTTTCTATATACCAGTCTCCTCACTTAGAAAATACCAGTAACAATGGTACATAGAAGATACAGTTGTTTTAAGTTGGGTTTGCAGAGGGATCAACAGAATAGGGCACTTGTAATGAGCATTCATGTAATGTAGCTATTATCAATATTGCTATTGTTGTCACTACTAAGAATTGGACAATATAAATATATGAGGTAACCAATGCAATACATGGCAGAAAGTTATTAGCTATTCCTTTTCTAGGTACTATTTTATTAGCTACAAATTATCTTGTATTAGCTGTAATATTATTTTTATACTAACACTATTAAAGAAATAGTAATTATTAATAGTTCAGAAATAGATAATATAGATTAAGGTAGTACCTCTACAACAGTCAGTTTTTAAAAAATGTTAAGATTTACTGGTGATTGGTGATTTTCAGTGTATGGTAATTGTATGTACACTGTTGAAATTTAAATATGCATCTAAAAATACACACTTTGTGTCTTTCACGGACTTAACTGCAGGAGGATCATCAGTGTCCTATCTACTGTCCTCAAGTGTAGTAACAACTCTGGATATCTGTGTACATTTAGTCAAATTATGTTGGAGTGAAGATTCCTTCATTCAATTCCCCTAGCTAGGACCCCTCAAATCTACCACTCTCAATCATCGACTTCATTATCTGGCATCTGAATGTAACATAAACTGGTTCCAACATTTGGGAGGAGCTCTATTTTAAGTAGTTTTGTGGAAATTACACCAGGGACATTCTTCTAGGACTTAGTTAAAATTAACAATATGTATGTCACATTTCTAGACTCCCACCCTAGGAAATCTAAAGAAGAGTAAATTAAACACAAAGCAGTCATAAGAACAAGAAGAATAAACAGAAAACCACTGAAACATAAAGCCAATCTAAATAAAATGCTGAAATCAAAAGCTGAGTCTTTGAAAAAAAACAACCTAAGATGACAAATAAAAACTAATAATAAATGTCCAACATCAGAAAGAAAGGGGGACATCATTATATATTCCATAAACATTAAAAGGATGATAAACATTATCACTAACTTTATGCTAATAAATTCAGAAGCAATAATGAACTGAAAAAATCTTCTAAAGAACACAAAATACCAATGCTCAAACAAGGAAAAAGAAAAGAGGGGAACAGGTAATCATAGTGTGTCCCTATGATGGAATACACCTGAGGGTCCAAATCAGGTGGACAGGCCGAGATGATGGTGGGAGGGCATTTGTTTAGGAAAACTCAGTTTGATGTTTGCATGCTCAATTAACTCGATTGAGAAGACAACAGTAGAATGAACTCATAAGCTATGATTGCTTATTGAGGCAAATCTTCATGAGTTGGCCAAATTCGGTTGGTTTAAAATATTCTATAGATGTAAATTCATATCAAAGATTTAATCAAATTCTAGACAAGAGGCAGAGTATCTCGATGTGTTCCTTTGTTCTTAGAGACGGAACTAAGATACTAGGAAAGGAAAATGAGAAACTAGGGGCAAGAGGGAACATAAAGCAGTTCAAAGAGCAATTCATAATTTAGTACTGAAGAAATATTTTAATTATCTATTTGTAAAAATATCTGAGTATGTATGGGCATGTTGAGCAATTCTGGAGTTTCCTATCACCTTCCCAATAATCCCTGCTGAGAAAGGGTGGGAAACAGGGCTATTTCAATCAAAGGAGACCACTTTTGATAGATATTATTTGGTTAGATTTCATTTTAACATTTTAACAAATAGTTGCATGACTAAAAATATAGGAATGAAAATTTCAGCAGTATAAATTATTATACAAATGGATCCTTAATGCAAATAAGGCACATATCATCATTAGATTTATATTTGCTTGTACTTGTTGTAGGGTACCAAAGACATATACCAAGAACTCTAGAGAAGTTGTAAAGAACCAAGGAATTTCTATAACCTAAATGACTGATGTGGACACATCCTAAAATGTGAAGGAAAACTGCATTAATAGCAGGAAGAAGCATAAAAATTTACCACATCACAAAAACGAAACATTTTTAGAGTATTCTTCTACTTTCATAGCTTTTATAGCAGATGGGAAGGTGAAAATGGTTGATGACTCTTGTATTCCGAGTTATTACCCATTAATACAACTATCTGAATGTGAACATCGATAAGGGTAAGGGGAAAAATCACATTTGTAGAGAAAGAAAAAAGATATATGAGCTTAAAAATGTCTGCTTGTTAAAATTTAATTTAAAGGGTGGATAGAGTTAAGAAACTGCTTTAAAAATAGTTACCAATAAATTAAGTCACTGAATTTAACAGTGACCCATTCTACCTTGCTCTTTCCAGGGTTGACATCCACTTTCTTTCTCTCTTTTGCACCTCTGATTAATGCAACATTTATAATACATGGAGCGATAGTGGATGTTCCACACTATAATGAGCTGAAGTGCCTAAATCTTGTAAAGACCATGACTAGAAGCTGGAAACTAAAATTAGGATAGAATCATTTAAGACCAAATAATGTAACTACCTCTAACATCTGTCAAAAAGTTGGCTTTTAATCTTACAATTGGAAATGGGTGTTGTCACTTGAAGAGAATTTTCCCAGTTAATTCAGTTACTATTAGTACTAAAATAAATTTTATGGTGGTTTCATGGTACAGTTTCAGTTATTTCTTCTGTTGATTCCATCACAGAGAACAAAGCAGATGCCTAAAACCCACGACTTTGTTTTGTTTGTATGCTACTTTCTATCATCTTTGATGGGTTTTCTAGAGGAGGAGATGTTATTCCTGGCTTTTGCATGCAAGTACCCAAGTTCTCTGAAGTCAAAGATGTCCTCTGAGGGGCTGCTGGTGTGGCGTAGTGGGTTAAGCCACCACCTTCAACACTGGCATCCCATATGGGTGCCAGTTCATGTCCCAGCTGCTCCACTTCCAATCCAGCTTCCTGCTAATAGCCTGGGAAAAGCAAACTAAGAAGGCCCATGTGTTTGGGACCCTGCACCCATGTAGGACACCCAGATGAAGCTCCTGATTCCAGACTAGCTCAGCCTGGGCCATTGTGGCCATTTAGGGAGGGAACCAGCAAATGAAAAATCAATCTCTCTCTCTCTCTCTCTCTCTCTCTCTCTCTCTCTCTCTCTCTGTAGCTCTTTCAAATAAATACAACTTTATTATGAAAAAAAAAAAAAAACAGATGTTTTATATCCAGCATGTTCTCAAGGAAATCCCTACATTAGTGGGTGCTTCTCATCTTTTCTCCTTTTTCTGCATATCCTTTCTGCCAGATTGGTCCAGCGACGACCAATCACATGTAGGGACACTAAACACTGTTTCCTAACATTGAGAGATTAATTATAGAATGTATAGTAATATACAGATGTTGGAAAAGAATATTTTATTTGAAAGGCAGTAGAGGAAGAGAGAGAGAGAAATTTTGATTCAACTAGTTCAGTCCCCCAAATGTCCACAATAGCTAGGACAAGGCCAAGCTGAAATCAGAGCCAAGAAATCAACCTATGTCTTCCACAGGATTGGCAGAAACTCAGCTTCTTGGATCATCACTTGCTGCTTTCTAAGGCATGCATCACCAGGAAGCTGAAATTGAGAGCATAGCCAGGACTGGAAATCAGATCCTCTGATATGGGATGTGCAAGTCCCAGGTAGTGTCTTAACCATTACATCCAATGCCTTTCCGACACATAATTTTTAGCATGATACATGCAATATTGGAATTATACCATAATGATGATTTGTTATTTTCCTGAAATCCAAAATTAATCAGGGGCCTGTACTGTTATTTGCTAATTCTGCTAGCCACAAATGATGAAGTATGTTTACAAATATGGTGACACAGTAATCTGAGGTCTACTCGATTATAATCGATACTTGATTGTATCATTGTGGTTAAATACATTGCTCTCATTATAAAAACAATATATTCAAAGGCAAATAATGAATTTTAAATTACTACTCATGTTATATGATTTCTCCATTTACTAGTTCATAAAATAGTATAATTTCATCTGATTTCCTTTAACGATATAACTTGATCTGATTAGAAATAGAACACTGATAAGGACTCACTGAAGTTTCAACTGACATTTCTGAATACCTTCAAGATTCATGGGTGGGATAAAGTCTAAAATCCTCCAATTCGTTCATTCATTTTTTTCTGTTTCTTTACCAATATCAACATCACACTTAGCTCACAGGGAAAGATGCTGTTCTCCAGCTTGGGGCTGTATTTATTTTATTTTTTCAGCAGGAAATACAACTATAAATTACTTATTAAACTTTAATAAATCTGTTTTCCACAAGTACATGCTGCTTCACTGAGTATCAAAATTTTATACCAGTTAATTATGGATGTGAAGGTTACATATTTTTCAGACCAGTAATTTTAAGATGCTAAACAAAAGATCAAAAGATTAGCTTTAATAAAACTCAGTAAACCAAAAAGTGTAAATAATATGGGTGAAAAAGCTTTGAAATGTCAATATGTTTTTATGAGATTTTAGTTCTGTTGTAAATAAACAAAGAAAAAAAATTTAGGCAAAACCAGTTTATACCAGCACTCACTGAAAACTTTTCTTAAATTGAAATTATGACATATATTATATGTTATTAGCAGTTCAGCCAAATAGAACCAAGATTCTTAAATGATTGTCCTTGTTCAAAAGAAAACAATTCAAATATATGATTTGAAATACACATGGCTTGTATTTTCCCATATTAGTTTATAAAGAAAACTAGGAGCAAATTGAAAGATTTTAAACAATAAACAAGAGGAGGTAAGGCAATTTATACAAATGCCACTTACTATTGCTTTCTAATTTCAGAACCAGAACTGAAGGAGGACATGCTCTGAGTTGAAGCTTAAATAAACACAAAAAAATCTGCAATTCTCTATAAATGGACAATCATGCTGAGTACAGCTCTGTGGCATGCTGATCGCAGCTCCGTGAGGAAAGACTAAGCTACACTTATCTGGGGGCAGGCCACACTTCAGAGCCAACTGCATTTTTGCTACACAATATACCATCACAAGGGCTAAGAACAATCTGGACTCACTCAAAGACCACAAATTCAAGAGAAGAGCCACCACCTCCTAACCACAGCCCAAGGATGGAAATACAGGGAGGAGGAGGAGTGCTCCCTTTCCCGGTACACCATGAACACATCACTTTGTCTCCTGGTTCTGTGGAGGAAACCACCGCCTGGGAGCCTTCAGCACTGTCCAAGTATCTCTCTCTAGAATACAACAGGACAAAGTATCTCCATATACCAGGGAATATAATTCAGTGCCAGGTGCGTCAGTAGTGGCTGTAGGAAGGCCAGTGGACAATCATTTCTAAACTGGTTCTAACTGGTTTAAACTCTGTCTTCTGACTTTCCTCTGTTGTATCCAACATTAAAATAATAGAACAACTAAGAAAGCACATTAACTACTGAAATCAAAATGTTAACACTCATTTAAAATATATCTGGGGTGGATGCTTGACCTTAGCATGGTGGTTCAGACATGTCTGTGCCACACTGGAGGAGCTGGGTTCCATAGCTGACTGACTCCTGATTCTAACTCCCTGTCAATGCAGACGCTGGCAAAGAGCTGGTGATAGCTGGATCGTGCTTCCCTTTCCAGCCTCCTAGTGCCAGCCCCAGACATTGTAGGCAATTCTCTGTCTCTGTCAATAAAAACATCTTAACAAACATCTTTGAGGTAACATTTTAAATGAATGGGATCGTATGATAATATATTGAAATTATATTTAATTTTTCAAAGACACAAAGTAACTTAATAGGTCAATATACTCAAACTTGTCCTTTTTAAAACAAAACTGTATTGACAAATTCCAAGAAGTTGTGCTTGCTCTTTTCTTTTTTGTCTCCTTGTAGATTCTATATAAGAAAAAATGAAAATCATTTAATGCTCAACTAACAGGTTCTCTTCCTCCCCCCCAACTAGAATGTAATCATCTATCTATCTAGAGAGCTAGCTAGTTAGCTACTTAAACTTTGTAAAAATTTAGTCTTCTTTTTTTACTTAAAGATTTATTTAATTTGAGAGGCAAAGTTGCAGACAGAGAAAGGGAGAGACAGATAAGAGATCTTCCATTGCTGGTTCACCCCTCAAATGGCCGCAACAATCATAGGTAGGCTGATCCAAAGCCAGGTGACAGGAACTTTTTCCAGGTCTTCCACATGAGTGCAGAGACCCAAGCACGTGGGCCCTCTTCCACTGCTTTCCCAGGGCATTAGCAGGGGGCTGGATCAGAAGTGGAGCAGCTAGGACTCGAACCAGTGCACACATAGGATGTTGGCATCGCAAGCAGAGGCTTAACCCACTATGCCACAGCACCGGCCACAAAATTTAGTCTTCTTAAAGTTGAAAAGAACTAAAATAATTCAATGCAAGCATGTAATAAAGTACAGCTAAAACTAAAATATGTATCTTTATTTTATCATGAATAATATTAAATACCTCTTGTCAAAGTAGATCACCATAATTTAAGATTCACTATAGATTTGTATGAAGGAAAAGCTCATGGAAATAAATTTAGATAAGTTTACTTTGGTATGAAATCCCTGAAACCCATGCATTTAGATAACTAAATGATAAGCAAGCCTTAGTATTATTGTATAAAAGTAAATATCATTTACATATTTTATCATGTAATCTTTAGAATCATGAAATTGGCCAATTTTAAAAGCTCCTAGGATGTATCTTTTGTAAAAGTCCCAGGACCCTCTGAGACATTTACCGTTGAATGAATGGGCTGTTTATTAAGTGAATTGATAAAATAATATTGGAATCTTAACTGATTTCAACGGAAACCTAAGGTGTATATTTAGAGCTATCCAAAAACCTGAATCAGGTTTCCTTTTGCTAAGACATTCCCCTCAGATTCTATAAGGAATGGTATTTGTTGGATGTTTGAAGATATTTATGTTTTCAGTTATCTTTAGCTAATTCTTTTTAAAAAAAAATTATTCATTTTATTTGGAAGGCAGAATGACAGGGGGAGAGCCAAGAGCCAGGAACTCCATCCGGGTGTCCCACAAGGGTGGGGGGGGGGCAAGCACTTGCACAACCATCTGCTGCCTGCAAAGCTCACTGGAAGGAAGTTGTGTAAGAAGTGCAGGGTAGCTCAGGAACTCAAACCAGCACTCTGATATGGGCTGCGGGAATCCCAAACAGCATCTTAAACTGTTGCTCCAGAGAGCTGGCCCTTTTAGCTAGTCCCATTCGACAGTTAAGGTATTATTTTTAATATATCATCAAGCCATAATTCAAAACCAGTGTATAATTTAGCTATAATTATGATCAAATACTTTTTATAATATTTTCAGTAGGAAAATTAATATATTTGCTTTAATATAAAGACCCAATTAAATTCAATAAAAATTTGTGAGAATCTGTTGGATGAAGTATACTGAACTACATATTATTTCAGATTAAAAACAAATGAGGTACAATTCTTCTCTCGAGTTTTCCAATTTAACAAGAAAAATAAGACAATCATTAGACATAACTAAAATACTATAAAACATAAGTATGTTAAGAAGTGAAAAAAACTTAAGTAGGTTTCCAAGAAGGGTTAGGAGGAAGTCTGGAGGAAGCAGGTGTGTATTTGAAAGATGGGTAAAATGTAATCAGCACTGAAGGAAAGAGATATGCAAAGGCGAAATGTCAAGGAGAATAAGGCACACTGTAGGAAGAGCGTGTTGTTCCATTCGGCCTACTATACACCGCACACAGAGATGGGTGCACCTGGTTCCTTCTCCAGCATGCCTCCTCTAGAGAGTCTCATTCAAAGATGCTCCAAGCACCAGTGTAGCCATTTCCTTCCTACACCTTTACCAAACTCATTGCAGAAATCTGATGGGAGCCAAGTCCCCTCATGGACACACACATCAGTGTCTTCCTTCTCTCACTGAGTATTTCCACTTTAATTTATCACTAACTGTGGAGTGAAAGGCTTAGTGCACTGTTAATGGCCTTTGGTTATTAACAAGCAGATGGAATCTGAGACAGGTTCCAGCAGGAACAGTTCCATCTAAAGATCTCTGAAATCACAAAATTACGTCTTACCGTCAGATGTCAGCCCTATTGTTAAAAATCAGTCAAACAAGGAATCAAAAGAGAATAGTTTAAGGGCTCAAGTGTGAGGAGGAGGAGAAGGGGTAGGAGAAGGATGAGGAAAGAGAAGGGAGGAGAAGGAGGAGAGAGAGATAAATGAACTGTATAAAAAAGTAGATCAACAAATATTTTTCTTCTTTGGCTTTGAAAAGAAAATCCTGAAAACATATTAAAGTCATATCAAGATTTCTGCTTGTTCAGAAATGTCTCAAAGACTGTGTCCTAATAGAATACTTTAGGGGTACACCTGCTTTCACAGGGTGGTGGAATCTGCAGCCCAACAGGTAGTCCTGAGTTCTCAGTAGCTGTGCATACAGGAATCTGTCCTACCAAGCTTTTTTTTTTCCACAGCAAAGCTATAGGTGTTTACCAGGCAATATTCCTATGAAATAGAAATAGCTTATAAAATATATAACAGCTGTTGAAGTTTCACAATTCAGAGGGCACTATGTTATATGGTATCACTCAAACTTTTCTTATGCCCTTTTAAAATCACTGAAATGTCTCAACTACTCCATTCACCATTTGTTAATAAAAATAATTTTCAAAATTTAAATGTGAGTTGCAGTATCATCTTGAAACTGAGAAGAGGCACTGATATAAAACATGGCTTCCAAATTAGACAGACCTGAGTTCTACTGCTCAGTAAGTAACTCTGGGGGCTGGTGCCGGTTAAAGCGCCGGTTCTAGTCCTGGCTGCTCCTCTTCCAATCCAGCTCTCTACTATGGCCTGAGGTAGCAGGGGAAGATACCCCAAGTCCTTGAGCTCCTGCAACTGCGTGGGAGACCAGGAAGAAGCTCCTGGCTCCTGGCTTCGGATCAGCACAGCTCCAGCCGTTGCAGCCACATGGGGAGTGAACGAGCGGATGGAAGATCTCTCTCTCTCTCCCTCTCTCTTCCTCTCTGCCTCTCCCTTCTATGTGTAACTCTGACTTTCAAATAAATAAAATCTTTTTTTAAAAAAGTATAACTCTGAATAAACCTGATAACATCAACAAGTCTCAATTTTGTCATATGCAGAATGTGGAAAATAATGCCTACATCATAGGCATTTGGTTAGTACTACATTGTGTACTAAATTTTACAAACTTTAATTACTAATCGTAGTGTTTATTATCAAGGAGGCAAAGCAAGGCAAATGAAAAACTTCATGGAAAAACAGCATTGAAAGAGAGTTTATTTTGTTGTCAAAAATGTTGAAATTGTATGTGGGTGGCCTTAAAAAATGTAATGGAAAATAAGCATTATGAAAAACTCCAGATTTAAAATGTTTGTAACAAAATAAATTCAATTTGCATTCTATTTACAAAAACTTTTGGATGTGTCCACATATTTCAAAAGTACTTTACATGTTATATTAATGAAATAATCTTTTAAAAAAAACAACTACTTTTTTTTTTTTTTACAGGTAGAGTTAGACAGTGAGAGAGAGAGACAGACAGAAAGGTCTTCCTTTCAAATGGCCACTATAGCTGGAGCTACGCTGATCCGAAGCCAGGAGCCAGATGCTTCCTCCTGGTCTCCCACACGGTGCACGGCCCAAGCACTTGGGCCATCCTCCACTGCCTTCCCGGGCCACAGCAGAGAGCTGGATTGGAAGAGGAGCAGCCAAGACTAGAACCTGGTGCCCATATGGGATTCTGGCACCGGAGGCGGAGGATTAGCCAAGTGAGCCACGGTGCCGGCCCAAAAACAACTACTTTTCAAAAAATGAAAATAACACTATTTCCAGAAAGGACAAATTCTGTTTCTATTATAGCCAAAAACTGTTCCCATGCATTATCACAAATATCTAAAGAAGTGCCTTACATGCCCTAAACCTCAGCTTGAGGTCCCTCTCTGGAGAGCCCAGTCTTCATACACAACTGAATTTGAAAGGAGATTTCAGATGAAAAAGGTTTTATATCGGCTTGGAGAAGGGATGCCTGGTTTTTCAAAAACAAACTGAAAAAAGGATTTTCTGTATGCCAGCCTCTGAGTACTAGGTTTAACTTTTAAGCTGCCCAGTTCAAAGATAATTAAAAGTTATCTCCTTTCCACCGATTTCCAATTGGAAAACATACGTAGTGACACTTTGTAACAAAGGTTTTCAAAAAGTAGGATATCGAAGGCAGCTGGATTTTGTGGGTCAGAATGAAGTTTTTATGTCATAAAGTGCACTGATGTAAGCTTTTAATTCATCGGGATGGGAAACTTTCCTCAACAGGGCGAGTATGAGAGAAAAAGAGAGACAGAAACAACAGTAAATCAGGGCCAGAAAAAGTAAGGGCAAGAAAGACATGGAAAACAATTAGTTTAGCAGTAAATTTCAGAATTCTTTTTTCAAAGTTGATTGTTACTCAGTATAATTCCACCAAATGAATCTCGGCAGCAGCATCCATCCATCCATGCCACCAAAATGACCAATTTCATCCCTGTAGCAGGTACTCTACTGGTATCTGGGGATTCAGGATGACTAAGAGAGGGTCTACGATGGGGTAACAGCACAGGAGACCACTCCATCAGGTTCTCCAACAAAAGGACATACATCAAGTTTATGAATTCATGATGGAGAGAAATCTGGGAGAGTCAGAGATTTTATGTCAGTTCACATAAAAGACCAAGGTTGACATAGGCTGCTAATCCCCTTCCATATCATACAACTATTTATTTAACAAGACCAGTCAAAAAGACTAAAGCTTTTCCTTTGGCCACACTTTCTTCTCATGCCCTCTGGCAAACAAAAAATAAGGAGATAAATGACTGATTATATAACATAAAATCCATAACCACCACCCCACCTAATCCATGAAAAATGGATCCCTCGAGTGCCTTTTAGCCGGCTGTTCACGGAGTCTAGATAGTTCAGAGGATGGGGTTTCTACCACTTCCCTTGCAGGGTAAATCCAAGGAATCATACATTTTAATGTCAAGAGATAGATCCTGATATAAATCTTCATTAGCCTTTCTTTGCTTTACATGAACTTCTGAACATATGAATAATGCATTCATTTGCCTAGGGATACATAAGTCACAATTCACTCTTTATTGAATGGAGCATTGCTCATATACTTTCTGGAAAGGATTATGGGGAATCGAATAGCAGACACTGTTAGTTCAACCTATGGATGTTTGACAGTTAAGCCTCATTTCTCCAGAGGCACTCAACATAAAAGTCAACTAACATGCGAAGCTTAAGTGGAGCCTAAGAAACATAAGTCTTCAGACGGAAGGGACTGTGGTCTTTTGAATCATTTGTATAATAACTTTTTATTAGCTAGTTAAGGTAATAAAGTAATATTCATTAATGTGTGTGGGGGGGTAGAGAATTAATAATCTCACTTTCATGGATCATACAATCCAGAAAGAAGCATTAAATATTCACATCTATGTATTTAAAATTACTATTATGCTGTTTCAAAAGGAAAGTAAAGAATTCCTAGAAAAGGCATGGTTTGACAGAGAGAAATGTATTCGGTGCAGGATCTCCAGGGAGGATTTCAAAGGAAAGTGAAGCAAGAAGAACAAACAGCAGTTAACCAGGGAAATAGAGAAAAGACATGAGCATATCAATTAGAGATATCAGTACATACACACACACCCTGTGAATAGAGAGAGAATGAACAATTATGAAATCTAAAGTCAGTGTATCTGCAGTGCAGAGAGTATAGTCTAAGACAGGAGGTGTTGTAGTCAACATGTCATGCAGATTTGATAAAAGGGAAGACAACTTGATCAGATTTTCATTTTAAAGAGAATTTCTGACAATAGTACAAAAATGAATTTGGGTTTGTGTGAGGGAGGGATATGGAAAAGAATTTAAGAGTTTATTGCAGTAGTTCAGGCAACAATGACAGTAATTTGGATTAATTTGGTAAGCATGAAAAGTGGCAACAATAATAGTAATTACAGCAAACATTCATTGAAAACCTACTCTATAGCAGGGAGAAAAATGAGGTGCTTCCAGAGTTTTAGAAGATAAGATGGGCGGACTTACTCGTGGGTTGTTCGGAATACTAGGCATCTGATTCGTAGCTTGTACAATGATGGTAATGTCCATCAAACTAGGAACTGCCAGTGTGATGGCAGTTCTGTTCATCTATTTGACAATAATCCTTAACTTCAAATACAATCAGGTTTAAAAGTATCAATAGAAAGATCCAGTGAGTTTTCACTTCATCAACATCAAAGCCACACTTTGGTAAACTCAAGAAGTGACAGGAAGTGATAAGATGTAGAATTTCTGGGCAGCTGTCATTCAAGACTTTCCAAAAAGTCAGTGTTAGTGTTAATCAGATTTCCATTCATTTTCCAGTGGTAATGGGTTTTATAAGATATTTTTGCTTAGGCATCCTGCCATATGCTATTATCAGAATAAATATTTTTTAAGTCCAAGGCAACCAATTGTTCTAGAGTTTATAATTGTAGGAACATAAAATCTTTCTTTGGATAAAAACAAATAATGGTTCTTTTCACTAATTTTCATGTGAACTGTGTACATTATCCCAGGGGCTATCCTAAGTCCATGAAAATAAGGTGAGAAACCAAATTGGCATGGCAGTATTTCCCTTTTGGTAGACAGTGTGTATAGAGATTAAGAGCTGTGTGAACAATAGCCTTGTACAATCCTGGGCAGAAATCGGTGTACCCGCTGGGGCAGTTATTTACATTCATGTCATAGGAATGGTCGATTCCACAATTAAAAAGTAAGTTGGGGCTGGTGCTGTAGCCTAGGAGGTAAAACAGCCACCTGTGGTGACAAGATCCCAGATGGGCACCAGTTTGGTCCTGGATGCTCCACTTCCAAACCAACTCCCTGCTAATGTGCTTGGGATAGCAGCAGAAGACAGCCCAAGTAGTTAGGCCCCTGTGCCCATGTGGGAGACCTGGAAGAAGATCCTGGGTACTGGCTTTGCATAGGCCCAGCTCTGGACATTGTGCCCATTTGGGGAATGAACCAGCTGATGGAAGATTTCACTCTCTGCCTCTCTAATTCTGCCTTTCAAATAATTAAATAAATCTTTAAGAAAGTAAGTTCTACTTCTCAAGTTTGCAAGGGATGCCTGCAGAAGTAATATACAATACTTAAGACAGGGTTTATGCAAAAGTTGAAACTTTTTCTGTAATTTTTATTTGTATAAGGTGAACAAATTTCATGTATTTCATATATACAGAGTTAAGAGCACAGTGATACTTCCTACCCTACCCTCCCTCCCACTCATATTCCTACTCTCCTCTTTCCTTTCTTATTCTTCCTTTTAATTTTTACAATGATACACATTGTTTATTTTATGATCATAAGCGTAACCCTCCACAATTAAATAATCCAACAAAAAGTAAGAAGAAAAACACTGTTTCACAAAAATAGAGACAAGGGCTGTAAACAGTAATCAGGTCTCAAAACATCAATTTCGCTTATATATTTTAAATTTTTATACTCTGTTACTACAGATCACTAAAAAATATATTTGTCTTTTGGGGACTGGCTTATTTTTTTGACAGGCAGAGCTAGACAGACAGAGAGAAAGGTCTTCCTTTGTTGGTTCACTCCCCAAAAGGCCGCTATGGCTGGCGCACTGCGCCAACCCAAAGCCAGGAGCCAGGTGCTTCCTCCTGGTCTCCCATGCGGGTACAGGGCCCAAGCACTTGGGCCATCCCCTACTGCACTCCCGGGCCACAGCAGAGAGCTGGCCTGGAAGAGGAGCAACCTGGACAGAATCGACGCCTTAACCAGGACTAGAACCCAGAGTGTCTGCACCACAGGTGGAGGACTAGCCTAGTGAGCTGTGAAGCCGGCCAACTTGCTAATTTCTCTAAGTATAATGGTTTCCAGTTGCATCCAAAAATGCAAACTTCTGTCATTTGTATTTTCAAGCACCAAACAGTAAGGAATTTAGAAGTAATGAAGAAGTATGTCATAAAGAAAAAATGAATGAAGGGCATATCTGTCACACAGAAAATTCTTTAAACAAGTTGGGAAAAGAAATGTGTCTTGCTTATACATATTTAGAGCCCAAAGTGGTACCCTGAATAGAAGTGAAACAAAATAACCACTTGCTAATTAAAAACATCTACTTCCATTTGATGTATATTTTCATACTTAAAAAAAAGATTTTACATGGTCATTGTTTTGTTCCTAAAGAGCACTGGACAGTCTGGAAAAGACAATCTGCAAACAAACATCAAAACAAAGAAAACTCTTCCATTTGGCTGTTCGGTCAGTGTATCAAAGCTCTTTTGCTCTCATTTCCATTCATATTTGTAGAGCATCAAGAGAAAGCTCACTAACATCAAATTTATCTGGTACAAGTGTATCTGCCTGCAGAGGAACAGACTATCATTTCTAAACAAACTATACATTTCAGAGTATAAATACCTGGATCCAAAATTGAAAACCAACTTTAACATTCTGTTTATCTCACTTAAAGTTTGTAAAAATTAGTCAATATAAATGAATTTTAATTGATAGGCTTTATATTTTATATATATTATGACCTCCCTTGAAGAGGAAGATGTAGCAGCAATAGAACTGGATTTTAGCAGCCCCACCCATATCATCAGTACTGACTCTGGCTGCTGCCCTCTTCTGAAAGGCTCTCATGTTCCCTAGACATCACCTGCCAACTCCATACCAGCACCTGAGATCCCTGACCCAAGGTCATTGAAGCAGATGCCACTCATTGTGAGAATAAAGGTGAGTAACATAGATAGAAGAGAGTATTGTTTCTTTAAAGAGTTCACAAAATGTCAGAAATAAAGATAAACCATTTGAGATACCATATATGAGTGTAGGCACTAAAATATAGCACACACTTGATGAAGTAAGGATCCTTCTAGCTTTAAAATTCTGTAATTTTACATTCCATAAGAAGGAAAAGAGTTCATATATAATTATTTTTAAAAATTTTAAAACACATTTTCTTAAACATATTCTATCATCCATTTACTATGCCACAAACAATTTATATTGCCTTCTCAATGTTATGAGACTAACATGTGGGTTTCAAATGCAGAAAATGTGCGCAATGATTTTTGTGAGATTTTATGTCTACTTTAAAGTGGTAAAATAAAATAATGCATGTATTTCCATTTTACTTACCTATTAGGAACTGCCTCATAATCATTTCTTAATATGCAGAAGGGAAAATACAGTAAAGAAAGATACTCCCCTAGGAATTTCAAATGGTACTTTTGAGTTCTGCTAGAGAAAGGTGTTGCAATCTAATGGGGTACATTCAGAAAATGTTACTCAGAATCTGATATTTTCTTTACTGAAATGACAGTGTTGGCAAATGCTCATCAAAGTGATTTGACCCTTAAAAATCATTGGCTACCATGTTGAAAGAAGTTTGACTCCTGAACTTTTAAAATGTAGGTTTTTAAAATTCAAACTGCAAGTGTGGATTTTTGTAGGAAAAACATCAAGAATCAGCAAATAACCAAAGTATGTCTGAGTTATTTGTGCTAGAGTACTAATAGCTAATGCTATAACATCAAATCTGAGACATTATCAACTGTAAAATAAATTGGTTACTACAGAAAACCTACTATCAATTAAATTACAACAATATATTCTTTACTCAGAAATTTTATAACATCTACATTGAGCTAGCTCTTTCAGACTTATGTAGAAATGGAAGAAATGAATTCCAATCCTGTGGCATTACAATGCATACTAGAAATGAAAATGCAATTAAAATAAATGCCTGCAATGACTCTAAACTTCCTCAGGAGCTGCATTTCAAACCACTTTGAAACTTACAGTCATGATTCTGTGTGTTTCATGATACAAAGTGCCCCTTGGTGCCATAAAGAGCATCGATAATAGGACATTTCTTTCTAAAAAATGCCTGAAAGAACTAGATTACATGGAAGCTGAGCTCCTAAGGCAGGCATACAATTATGTAAAGTTAAGCCATGTTTTGACTCGGCTTTGCAGATATTCTGAACCTGTAAATTTTACCCCCTCTCTTATTTTTACCCCAACACTTTGTTTCCTAGCAATTAACAACAAAATGTCCTATGAGTGTCTTATCAAACTGCTGACACCCGTTCTACAAGATCCAGCTGGCACTTTAGGGAGTTGTTGATCTGTCTTCCTGACAGTCATTGTAAGATATTATCTACTAACATCATGTTCTGATTTCTGAGGGTGGTGGTGTACATTATTAGCTTCCCAGCATTGCCTTAACAAAGTATCACACTGAGTAGCTTAAACTAGTAGAAATGTATCTTCTCACAGTTCGGAGATTATAAACTCAAATCAAGGTGTTAAAAGCCCCTCTTCACAGGGTCAGGCTCCCTCTGAAGGCTCCAGGGATGAACTTTTCATTTCCTCTCTCCTGCCTTCTGGTGCCTGCTCGGAATCTTTGGCATTTCTTGACATCTAATCACATTACATCCATCTCTTCCCTGTCATCATATGGGATTCTCCCTGTGTGTCTCACTGTGTCTTTGCATGGTCTTCTTATGAGGACACTGGTCATTGGATTCAGGGCCCACACTCATCCAGTATGACTTCATCTTAATTAATTATATCTGTAAATAATCTGTTTCCAAATAAAGTCACTTTCTGAGGTTCCAGGTGGATATGAGCTCTGGGGTGAATATTCAACTGTATGTAGTATTAGGTTTAATGAAATGCAGTCATCACCATGAATGTTAATATAGAACTATTTAATTTAATAACCACAACAGCCATACAAAGTAGGAAATTTCACTACCACAATTTTATATTTCAGATAAAAAGGAGGTTTGGAAAGGTTAAACAAATTTCCCAGAGTCACATGGTTAATCACAGGCAAACCTCAGCTTCAAACACAATTTTGTTTGGCATGAAAATCATGTATTATGGATTACTGTCCACATGCCATACTAAGGAGACTGGCCTGCCAAGGGCCAGCATTGTGGCCTGTTAAAGCTGCCAACTGTGATCCCATATGGGTGTTGGTCCCTGACCCAGCTGCTCTACTTCCAATTCATCTCCCTGATAATGGCCTGCGAAAGCAGCAAAAGATAGCCCAAGTGTTTGGGTCCCTATCACCCACATGGGAAACCTGGAAGAAGCTCCCAGCTCCTGGCTTCCATCTGGCCCAGTGCTGGTCACTGTGACCATTTGGGAAATGAGCCAGCAGATGGAAGCCCTCTCTGTAATTCTTTTAAAAGAGTGGTCCTCATTATTTTCCAATTAGCCACTAGCTCCTGCTTCCATGACCTGCTCTGTGTGCCTGAAGTTTAGCTCTCTCCAGCGCATTACCCCGGGAAGTAATTACATTCACTCTCACTCTGTTCAGGCCAGGGAGAGGCAACATCAGGAAACAGGAGATTGGAAACAAAAGGCAGGCAGAGAGGGAATCCTCGGGCTCTTTTTCTGCCATACCATGGATTGGAATTGACTTTCTATGTCGACTTACGACTCCTATTGAGTGGCCCATCTCCAAATTCAACAACAGTTGAGTTACAGTGACCACTCCTTCTCCTTGCTCTTTCAAGCATAGGGAAGTCTCCAGGTACTTTACCAGCCCTAGTTGGTTTCCTAACCCTGCCCACACCTATGTAAATATTCTTTGATTATATTTTCTTCAGTTATTCCCTGAGAGTTAAATCTATTTCCTAATAAAGAAACCAGACTGGATCTAGTAGTATAACATGTCATAGACTCTTTTAAATATATATATATATCCCCTTTACAATTTCAATGACCAAGTGTTATAGTCTATTTTCCATTGTTTTAACAGAATATATGAGGCTGGGTAATTTATAAAGTGGTTGATTTGAGCTCAGAGTTCCTGAGTTGAAGAAGTTGAAGGGCATGGTGCCAATGAGGATCTTGTGCCGCTTTAATTCATGGCAGAACATGGAAGGGCAAGTGGATAACATAAAGAGGCACAGAGGAGGGATGGTCTCACTTTACAAGAACCTTCTCCCCCCATAGCTAGTCCAGTGCCCTGAAAGTGAGAACTCCCTCCCATTGAATGACTTAATCACTTCCCAAAGATCACACTGTCTTTCAGCACCATTATTTTTGTAATGAAATTTCAGCATGAGTTTTTGCAGGATAAAACACATCCAAACAATTGCACCAAGAAAGAAAAGAAATTGAATGATTTTCTGGGGAGAATACAAGGCAGAAATGTGGGGGGCAGTAGGTTAAGCCTGCTTGAGGATGCATGCAAACCATAACAGAGTGACCCTTCAAGTCCTGGCTACCGTGCTTCCAATCTAGCTCCCTGCAAATTTGCGGGAGAAGACAGCAGATAATGAATCAAGTATTTTAATTCCTGCTGCCCACGTGGTAGATTCTCATGGAGTTCCTGGCTCCTGGCTGCCACTTAGGCCCTGCTGTTGTGGCCTTTTGGTGAGTGAACAAATGGGAATGGAAGCTCCTCCTCCTCTCCCCCTCCCCCTCCCCCTCCCCCTCCTCCTCCCCCTCCTCCTCCTCCTTCATCATACTTCCTTTCAAATAAAGAAATAGATCTTTTTAAAATGCAAGAGCAAAAGTAGTCAGGGCTATAATTGAAGGAATGTGCCTAAATTTCAAAGATAGCATGTGTATCAATGTTTTCAGAACATTTTTCACCTGTTACTGCTGAACAATAAAGCCTAAGGTTTTGAAGATTTTATTTCAAGAGTAATAATATAATTTGCCTTTGCATTAGCAAATCAATAACACCAAACTCAATGTTTTTATTGGAAAGTGAAACATATTCTAAATGTCTTAAAAGATGCCCTGCACAGAGAGAAGAAAGGGTTGATAAAATTGCCCCCCATCTCCCTGCCATCCCTTTCCTAAATCTATTAAATTATGTTTAAATATTAGAGTCATCTTTCTAAGGTGTATCAAAACTGACCTCATAGCAACAGTCACTAAGAAACAGAAATAGGGCTTAAATATTTTTAATACTCAATCTTTCTATGAAACTATTGACTCACTGTGCACTAGATCAAAAACAATCATTTAAACTAATGCCAGTTACACAGCACAAAAATGCTCTGCCTGAGGTAGATAATATGACTCCATGGACAGGGAGATGAGACATCAATTTCCAAAGTAAGATAATCTCATTGCTACATTTGAAGAGAATAATTTAGAAAGGTTTTCCAGTGCCACTTTTATTTTCCAAATTATCTTACAGTTTACTCTGAAACTGTTCTCTGGGCACATTGCTTTCTTCACTGACTCTCTTAGCAGCATTGTTGGAATATATTTGAAATTTAGAGAACATATTCAAGGGAAATTCAATTCCTGTTACTTACAGTTGGATAAAATTATATTTTACATTTCAGCTTGTAAGAAGTTTAATTAATTAGCTGTCCCTTGCAACTAATGTGTGAATTTCATAGATCTGTTTAAAATTCAATGTGGAACACAATTAGAATAAAACAAATTATATAAAAACAAAACCAATCTGCAGGTGTTAGACGAGTATCTAAATTCAGGTATACCTAGTTTTTTTCCCCCTGGGAGAATATACATTAAATTCTACAAAACAGGCAGAGAAAATACCTATAATGCTTCTGTGAGGTCACCCAAGGGCAGAGCTCAATGTGAAAGTCATGACCATATGATATTATGCTTTTTGTATTTTTGCACAGCTTTCTCCAAAAGGGTCCCTTACAGTCCAGAGAACATATTGAGCTCTCTCAAGAACCACTGCCCCATCCCAGATACTCATCATCTAATTCTGCCTGACCTACAAACTTCAACTGTCCCCTAAGTATGAGAGCGTGGCCCTTGCACTTCAGCCTACTTTGGGCCCCTCATCAAATGCTGGTTTTTCTCATGTAAGCAGCCTGCATGTCTCTGGAAAGTCTGGTTACAAGGGTCTGCTAAAAATTAGGGTACTGAACGATTAACTGATTGAACCAAGGCATGTTTATCAATCACCTTCATAATTATATAAGATTCTGTCTCTAAGGCCCAGAAATCAAAGAAAACATATAACTCTTGCCTCCTAGGAACTCAGGTCCTAGATAACATTTCCCATTTATGACCCTTGCCTATAATTCATGATAGTTGCAGTTGTTTCTAGAACAATAAAGTATCAGGATGAAGTAGGCTGACACAACCAAGTGTATGTATTATTTTTTTCCTCCAAGGCAGAACAGAGATAGCCTGAAGCTGCAAAACTGGAGCAATCATATACATTTGGTATTTCTACCTACAAGGTCTCACACCACTCTCTGTTGCATTTCTGCTCATGTTAGTGTAGTGACTACAAAGAAAACGGTCATCTTTCTCAACAAACACCTTGTAGCATGAGAAATTTGTGTCATAGTCAACAAAACATGAGCAGAGGATATCAATTTGCGAAGATTCCTTTTTTAAATGTTTATTTGGCAACCACAGTGTGCAAACTGCAAATGAAATCTACACAGAATAAATATCTAAGCATTTACTCCAATATATTTCTGGAGAGATAATTGCTCTCCATTACATAGACAACTTACAATGTCTATTTTTAAGAAACCACACATTCATCAAAAGTCAACACATCCTCACTTGAACAGTCAATACTGGGTGATAGAGAAGATGGAAAATACAAGGATTCTTCAAAAACTCATGGAAAATGTACAGTATGAAAAAGCCTATGTGTGAATTTTAGAATATTGCATGAAATTTATCTTTTAACTCCATTTTAAATGAGCTTCTTAAAGTATCCTCATAGCTTTTTTACAGACCACCCATAGCCTTTTATATAACTCATATATCCCCATATAAAGCCAATAGCTGGGTAGAGACTAGACCATAGTTTCTCTTTAAGAATCTTTGAACCAACTGTGTTTCAGAATTCAATTTATTGCTTTTGCTTTGTTTTTATTTTATTTGGGAATTTAAAAAATACATACTGCCTATGTATCACATGACATAACAGAACAGGGACTAGGGCAAAACACCATGAATAAATACATTACTATTTATGTAGCTTTATATAGGAATATTCATACAAGGTCACACAAAAATCCATAAATCTTCACATGAATTCTGTCAATTTTGTCCCAAAATTAGTTAAGAAAAAAATTCTTTTTTAAAGTGACGGATTTTAGAATTGTAAAGAGGGAGGGTTTGGGATTTGTGATATTAACAGCAGCAGATATTTCAGTAACAGTGCAGTAACTACCATTTTTATTTTTAGCATCTATTCCATACCATGCAATTATGATAAACATACATATAGAATAATTCTAAAATATTGCAAGATTGGCATGTCCATTTTACAGATGAGAAAACTAAGAATCAGAGAGATCAAGTTATTTATTTACCCAAAATCAACCACATAATGATTCAAACTGAACCTGGTTCATGTCATTACTACAGCAATTTATATATCTCAAGTTACAATCATATCCGTTCAGATACAACCGTGACATGCACTCAGTGTGTGACAGTGCTCCAGAGGGTAGGTTGCATTATTATAGCCTTCCCCCAAATTCTCATCTCTCTTGCTGGTACATAATAGTCACTCATGCTTATTTAATATGTGAATTAATGAACTGGTTAACTTTTCTTATAATTAAATCTTAATTCATGCTTATTCATGTTTTCTAGGTCCCCCTCTTGTGCCTAGGACTAGCCTAAGCAACTAGCTACAAAAGGTGACTGTAAACCATATGCCATTTTATACAATTTTATTCATCATTTTCTCTTTTTAAAAAATGTGTTTACTTAGAAATGTTGACAAATTATTAATTGTACATATGTAGAGTGCAGTGCAAAATTTTAAGACATGTACACAATGTGTACTGATCAAATCAGTATAACTAAGATTCCTCTTCTTTATCGTTAGTTTATGATTGGAGCCTTGGAGCACTTTTTCTATTTGCTCAGAAAATATGTAATACTTTTATTGTAAAAAGTAGTCACCCCATTCTGCTTTATAACACTAGGAACTGCCTAATACTGGTTTGGAAGCCCACCTCCCTCTAATCCCACCATCCCTCCAAGCCTCTGGTAATTGCTATTCTATATATTCTATATTCAGATTAGTTTTTTTTTTTTTAGTTTCCACATATGAAGGAGAATATATGGTATTTTTCTTCCAGAGTCTCATTCATATCACTTATCATTATGACCTCCAACTTTATCTATTTTCCTGTAAATGACAACATTTCTTTTTTTTATGGTTGACTCAATTCAGTGAATTCACAGGTTATCAAATCAACATAAAAAATGGTAGTTCTTTTACAAACCAATAATGATCTTCCTGAAAGGAAAATCAAGAAAGCAATACCATTCACAATAATATAAAAATAAAATTTTGAGGAATAAGCTTAAGGGGTAAAAGATCAACACAGTGAAAATTACAGACCACCCATGAAAGAAATCAGAACACAAAAAATGGAAAGAGAGCCCATTTTAATGGATTGAAGGAATTAATATTGTTAAAATATCCATACTGCCTTAATCCATCTAGAAAGTCAATGCAACCCCCATCAAAATACCAATGACGACATTCTGTACAGAAGAAAAACAAGTCCTAAAATTTGTGTGTAATGACCAAAGACTCCGAGTCTTTTTTGTTTCATTTATGGATGCCTCAAAGATAAGAAGTCTGAGGAATACCAATTTGGAAACACCAATTAACGAAACCAACAAAAAGACTCATGTTTCAAATGTGCTTCAACATGATCTTCTGCATGTTCTTTCAAATGACCAGATCTTTACTTAGAAAAGCAAGATGCTACTAGTAGGTCACTATTTCTTTTAGAGAAAAATGGCGGCAATTTAGAATTTTCACTCCGCAAACTAACGACTCATCACGTATGAACTGAATTGGGTAAAGCCCCTACAAAACAGAGGTTCCTCTCTCTAAGTTAGTGACTCAGAAACAAAAACACAAAATAAAACTAATCTGATTGGGTATTTTAAGAGGGAGGATTCAAAATAGAAGGCAATAAAATAGACTTTTTAGAGCCTTTTATAAGTTTATTATTTTTTAACTTTAAAAATTAAACAATTTTAACATCTTGCCACATCCACTTCATATATAGACATGATATACATGTCTATATATTTGCACTATCTTGAAAACAAAGATACTGATATCACAAAGTGAAGGATTCTTGATAATGATCTTTCATTTAGGTCATTTTTTTTTTTTTTTGCCAGAGTGTCTTGGCTTTCCATGCCTGAAATACTCTTATGGGCATTTTAGCCAGATCTGACTGCTTTAAGGGCTTATTCTGAAGCCAGAGTGCTGTTTAGGACATCTGCCATTCTATGGGTCTGCTGTGTATCCCGCTTCCTATGTTGGATCTTCTCTTTTTAATTCTATCAGTTAGTATTAGCAGATACTACTCTTGTTTATGTGAACCCTTTGACACTTAATGTTATCATTATGACCAATTATGAACTGAAACTGATCACTTTGACTAATGAGATAGCATTGCTACATGCCACCTTGATGGGAGTGTATTGGAATCCCCTGGCACGTTTCTAACTCCACCATTTGGGGCAAGTCCGATTGAGTATGTCCCAAATTGTACATCTCCTCCCTCTCTTATCCTCACTCTTATATTTAACAGGGATCACTTTTCAGTTAAATTTAAATACCTAAGAATAATTGTGTGTTAAAGTGTTCAACCAATGGTATTAAGTAGAACAAAAAAATACTAAAAGGAATAAAGTAGTAAGTTGTTCCTCGACAGTCAGGACAAAGGCTGATCAAGTCATTGTTTCTCATAGTGTCAATTTCACTTCAACAGGTTTCCTTTTAGGTGCTCAGTTGTGACCAATTAGGGAGAACATATGATATTTGTTCCTTTGGGACTGGCTTAATTCACTCAGTATGATGTTTTCCAGATTCTTCCATTTTGTTGCAAATGATTCAATTTCTCTCTCAGTTATGGGTCTGTTCTATTGGCATAGAATATTTTTTTCCAACCTTTCACTTTCAGTCTGCATGCATCCTTGTTGGAAAGATGTGTTTCTTGTAAGCAGCAAATAGATAGTTTTGTTTTTAATCCATTCAGCCAGTCTGTGTTTTTTAACTGGAGAGTTGAGGCCATTTTACATTCAATGTGACTATTGATAAGCAGTGACTTGGCCCTGCCATTTTCCCAAAGATATTTCTTATATATGCTTTGAACTTCTGTGATCTTTTACTGGGAGATTTTCTTCCTTTACCTTCTTCCATATTGATGACTGTGTTTCTGTGTCTAACACATCTATAAGCATCTTTTGCAGGGCTGGACGAGTGGTGACAGATTCTTTCAATTTCTGTTTGCTATGAAAGATCTTTATTTCACCTTCATTCACAAATGAGAGCTTTGTGCGATATAATATTCTGGGCTGGCAGTTATTTTTTATTTCTCTTAGTACTTAGGCTATATCTTGCCATTCCACAATGGGCATCTTAACCACTATATCAAACACTCTACCCACCTAGATTTTATTTTTTAATGATGTAATAGATATTTTGGTTGAAATGGAACTATTTATGTCTTTAGTTACAAATCTCAAACTTAATGTAATATCCTTTAAAAACTATTTGTAGATAAATCATGCATTCTTTACATACCTAAGACAAACTAAGTACAGTGTGCAAGAAATGAATGGAGAAAACAAAGAAACACATCTACATAAGATGAACATTACAAAATTATTTGAGAATTTTGCTAATACTCAAGAATTTTTAAAGATAATTTGTTTTGAAGTCCAGCACTGTGCCACAGCAGGTTAAGCTGCTCCTATGACACTTGCATCCCATATCTGGGAGCCAGTTCATGTACCAGTTTCCCTGCTTCCAATCCAATTCCCTGCTAATATGACTAGGAAAGAAGTGGAAGATGGTCCTAATAGTTGGGCCCTTGCTTCTCATGTAGGAGATCCAGGTGGAGTCCCAGTCACCTGGCTTTCTGCTGTTGTGGCCATTTGGGGAGTGGATCAATAAATCGAAGATCTCTGTCTCCATCCTTCCTTCTTTCTTTCTGCCTTTTAAATAAAATTAAGCATTTTTTTAAAAAAGCATAAAATGTGACAGATCCTGATGGAATTTATGAAATTATGTGTTACTTGCAAATGGATTTAAAGGTGGTGAAATGTAGACTCAAAACTAATTATAGTACAAAAAAGATGATGTCTCATTCTTTGCAATGTGCTATAAATGATAACTCATTAAGGTGAAAAGGGCTAAAATTCTCACGACAGGTTTTTAATATTTCATAAAAGAAAGAAAACGGATTTGTGTAACATTTGTTCCCATTTCTTTACAATGGTTTTTAATGGAAAACCAGTTACCATCATCTCTATTGCCTTCAAATGAACATCTGTATAGCCAAACCCAAGGCTTTCTACAGACCAAGCCATTCAAGGGATGCCAGAAGATGCCAGTTCCCATGCAAGTACCAACCAACACTTACACATGCTTAAAATTAGGCCAGACAGGCCTTTCCATTCTGGCAAGGGACAAAAGCTCAGTGGATTCGGCCATCTGCCAATGCTGAGGATCGCCAGGGTGAATTATGGGACACCAGCTACTGCACATGATGCCTGAAGGCTTGCCTCTTAGTTCTCTGTTGTTGGAGCCCCCACCTCAATCTTTTTATCTAAAGATAACATATCTCTGGAAGAACTATTTTGTGAAATGAGATAGTGCATAATAGGCTCCCAGCATAGTTCCTTGCACAGAGCATGTGTTTAAAAATGCTAATTATTGCTACTATTTAATATATTATTGGGATTGTTAGTATTGTTGTTGATCCTTTCTGCCTTATGGAAATCTGCTGAGTTTAACTCCAACACTCTGCAATCAAACATTTCCTCTTGGTATCCATGTCATATTTCATCTTGTTTACTTTGTCTTAAATATTGCATCATCAGCAGTCTTCAAAACTAAGGAGGGGCCGGCGCCGCGGCTCAATAGGCTAATCATCCACCTTGCGGCGCTGGCACAGCAGGTTCTAGTCCCCCCGGTCAGGGTGCCAGATTCTGTCCCGGTTGCCCCTCTTCCAGGCCAGCTCTCTGCTGTGGCCCGGGAGTGCAGTGGCCCTGCACCCCATGGGAGACCAGGAGAAGCACCTGGCTCCTGCCTTCAGATCAGCGCGGTGCGCTGGCCGCGGCAGCCATTGGAGGGTGAACCAATGGCAAAGGAAGACCTTTCTCTCGGTCTCTCTCTCTCTCTCTCTCTCTCTCACTGTCCACTCTGCCTGTCAAAAAAAAAAAAAAAAAAACCAACAACTAAGGAGGACTATTAATATGCTTGTTACAGTCAATGTCAGCCAGTCGCTAAATAGTTTATAAGTTTAAAAAGTAAACAAACAGTTAAATAAATGAGAAACTGGCTTTATTAGAAAAGAAACTTGGAAGTCTGGAGGGTATTTGATAAGGCAGTTAAGAAAGCTGAAATGGAATAAGTGCATTTTCCCTTTGGGCCTTGATACAGTAACATTTGTTTAATGTCACAGTGTAAAAACTATCATAGAATGAGCCAATGTCACACCACAGAGTCAGGTTAATCTTGGTTAAATCAGCATTTTACCAAGGCAGAAACTGAGGCTCAGAGAGTCTAAGTGAACGAGTTATATTCAAAACACTGACAAGAACATTTAAGAGAATGTAATGCTCTCAGACTGCATACACCTTTCACCAAATTCTCTCACTACTAGAAAATTAAGGAACCAATTTTAAGAGCACCTAAATCATCAGAAACGTTCCATTAGCTAAATCGACTTTTAATTATTTTGAATGATAAAATATCCCAAATATGCAGACTAGAGGACAACAAGGATACCAATCAATCCATAACCCTGCTGAATCAGATCTTAATATTTTTTCTATTTTTGCTTCATATTTCTTTCTAGTACATTAAGGATTTGAAGCTGCTATGTGAATCAATTCCAGTAACTTCCTCTCTCTTCTTCCTCCCCTCCCCCAAAGTAGTCTGACTCTAAATGAACATCTGAGTAAAATCCAAGCAGAAATCACAGGACAGCATCTCCTACACATCTTCACTTCTTCTTCCCATGTCTTGGATAAAAAGCCTTCCAATGGGTTCTCTGCTTCTGTTTTTAGACCAATATGAACAACATTTTATTTTAATTGGAAGTTTATGTTTCTGTTAATTGTAGTTTTTAACATTTTACCTTATGTGTTTAGTTATCATTTCCCTTTTTTTTTTTTATAAAGCTTTTATTTAAAGAATATAAGTTTCCAAAGTACAGCTTATGGACTACAATGGCTCCCCCCCACACACAACTTCCCTCCCTTCCGCTACCCTCCCCTTTCCCGCTCCCTCTCCCCTTCTGTTCACATCAAGATTCATTTTCAAATCTCCTTATACACAGAAGATCAGTTTAGTACATATTGGTACATTCATTTCCCTTTTTTTAAAACTAATGGTCTATGACCAAAAGTCCTTCATAATTCTATATGTCTGATATTGTCTTTATTTTCACATTCTCTTGATATATGACTTAACTATATATAAATTTATTTCCAGGCTAATATAAAAATATATGAAAAATCTTTTCCTCATAATTTTGAAGGTATCAGGATAGGCGTTGTGACACAGCAGGTTAAGCTCGGCTTCGGATGCCCACATCTATATTGGAGTATTGAAACCTGGCTGCTCCACTTCTGATCTAACTTCCCACTAAAGCACCTGGAAGACAGCACATGGGAGTTACAAATACTTGGGTGCCTGCCGCCCACATGAGAGACCCGGGTGGAGTTCCTGGCTTCTGGCTTCAGCCTGGCACAGCCTGGGCTATTCTGAATGTTTGGGTAATAAACCAGAGTGAAAAAAATCTTTTTCTTCCCTGCATCTCCCTTTTTCTCTGTCAAATAAATTCATAAATCATTTTTAAAAAGGATATTACCCCTATTATCTTCATGTACCTATAGCTACTGATTATAAGCCTACCACCATTGGTATTTTTTACAGATAATTTTTATGTTAGAATTTAAGATAGTTTCCTGTCCTTAATAGTATATAATTTCCCTATTTATTATTTAAGAAATAATGTACTAAATAGCTCTTATATGACTTCTACTTCATAGATTCTCAGTCAACAATATTTTTCCCCTTAGGATTTATCTATTTGAGACAGAATTACAGGAAGAGAAGGACACACACATACACACGGGGGTTGGGGAGGAGAGACAGAGACAGAGCAAGAGCCATCCAGGGGTTCATTCTCCAAATGTCTACAATGGCAGGGGCTGGGTCAGGCCAAAGCCAGGATGTAATGTGGGTATCCCATCTGGGTAGCAGAGGCCTAAGCGCTTGGGCCATGTTCTGCTGCTTTCCCAGGTGCATCAGCAGGGAGCTGGATTAAAAGTGGATCAGGCCGGTGCCGTGGCTCAATAGGCTAATCCTCCGCCTGTGGTGCTGGCACACTGGGTTCTAGTCCCAGTCGGGGTGCCGGATTCTGTCCTAGTTGCCCTTCTTCCAGTCTAGCTCTCTGCTGTGGCCTGGGAGTGCAGTGGAGGACGGCCCAAGTGCTTGGGCCCTGCACCCCATGGGAGACCAGGAGAAGCACCTAGCTCCTGCCTTCAGATCAGCACGGTGCGGCCATTGGAGGGTGAACCAATGGAAAAGGAAGACCTTTCTCTCTGTCTCTCTCTGCCTACTCTACCTGTCAAAAAAAAAAAAAAGAAGAAGAAGAAGAAGTGGATCAGCCAAGACTCAAGCCAGCGCTCATATAGGATGCTGGTATCATAGATAGTGGCTTAAACTGCTACACCACAACGCTGGCCCCTACAACATATTTTAAAACCTTAAAATTCTACTTTTACAGAGCTTAGACTCTAGTTTAGGGAGATAAAACATAATAAATAAGTAGACAAAATTTCAAACAGTAAAAAATATTAAGAAATAGTAAAGTGAAAAGGATCAAGTATTAGGGGAATACTCTATTATATCCTGGGATCAAGGAAGGCCTAAAGTATATGATCTGCCAGACTCACCAGGAAGCTTATGAGTAAGCTACACAAAAATCTGCAGAAAGCACATTCTAGGTAAGGGAACAGCAAGTGAAAATATCCTGAGGTGTTATTCAGTTTTGATTTTGTCAGTATATAGTAGGACCTCACTGTGTTTCTAATTTGGTTTTAGAGGAAGGCATTTTTTAAAGATGTATTTATGTATTTGAAAGTCAGAGTTACAGAGATAGAGGAAGAGACAAATCTTCCATCTGCTGGTTCACTTTCCAAATGGCCACAATGGCTGGGGCTGGGCCAGGCCAAAGCCAGGAGTTAGGCATTCCTCCAGATCTTCAACATGGTTGCAGGGGCCCAAGCACTCAGGTCATCTTCCATTGCTTTCCTGGGCACCTTAGCAGGAAGCTGGATTGGAAGTGGAGCAGCTGGGTCTTGAACTGGTGTCCATATAGAATGCTGGATCACAGGCAGAAATCTCAAATTCCTGTTCCTGGCTCTTGACTTTGGCCTAGTCCAGCCGTAACTGTTATAAGCATTTGGGGGAATGAACTAACAGAAGGGTGATGTGATAAACAAAAAGACTTATAAAAATAAAATAACCCAGGAACTGACCTTTCATCATAATGGCCTGTTCTCAAGCTCAGAAAACAGCTGTCCTAATATCTGAGGAGGAAATTTTTAAAAAGGGAGATAGTGCAGCATGTTGAGATAGGATTGCAATGGTTCAACGGGGAAATTCTGATGATGCAGAAGAGAGGGCTCCTGCAGAAGAGATGCCCTGAAGGCAGAGAAATGGGATCTAGTATACAAATGGGGAGGGGACCTTTGATTGGAAAACTGATGACTCATTTTCTATAAACAGGGTACAGGGAGTGGGTTGTTATGGTGCTCTGGATTAAGCCATGGCTTGGGAGGATCACATTCCATATCTTACCACTGGTGTGAGTGCCCTCTCTGCTGCTGATCCAGTTTCCAGCTATGTACATTGTGGAAGACGGCTGATGGGCTCAAGTATTTGGGCTCCTCCCATCCAGGTGGAAGGCCCTGGCTACTAGCTTTGGTCTTGCTCAGCTTGGCTGACACAGACATTTGAGGAGTAAACCTGTGGGTGGAAGATCAATTTCTCTGTCTCTATCCTTCTCTTCTATCTGCTCTGTTGCGCTGCTTTTCAAATAAAGAAAATAAATTAATAAAATTTGAAAGAGAGGTAGCAGAATATGTAGGTATAGATTAAGACAATAGATTTTCAGATGCATATATGTGAACTTCTAATAAATTCTATTTTCTCAGTGAAATAAAAAGGGAGCTTATGAATTGCATATGAGGAATAGTTATCAAATTGGAGACTTTAGGTGAGCAATGGTGGGAAATGGTTGTCATAGAGAATGTGCATGCCGTGTTCGATGTTTGATATCTAGGATTTGAGCTCCGAGATGTCACTACAGATGTTAGGTAATGATTTCTTTTATTTATCCTGCTCAGAACAGCTCTCTCTCTCCAATCCTGAAAATACACACATTTATATTGTCAAATATTGCTTCTAATCTATAGAGTCCACCATTCCACTTCTAAGATTCCAAGTAGACATGACTTAGAGCTTCTCAGTCTAACACCTTTGCCCCTTCCTATGCTGCATGTATTTACTTTTCATTGCCTCTTTTCTACATTCTAGATGAATCCCTGAGCAATAGCTTCCAATTCACTATTTTCCCAACTATGTGAAGGTAGAGTCTATGGCAATACTGAATTTCTAAATAATTTTAAATGACTATTCCAAGACTTATGTTTGTTCATCACAACCATTTTTCTAGTTTTATTTTCTTGAATTAGTTACATAATTTCTTGTTCTTTTTTATGAATGCCATTCTTGCATTTATCTCCTTGAACATCTGGCACAGTGTTTATCAGACTGCTGGATAAACTCGTTCTCATCGGCAGTGTTGCAAAATCTATTGTTCTGGCAATGATTTATTTTTCTTTTGGCTGTTGCTATTGTTGGCCTTTTTATTTTGCATTGAGTTTTTTTTTCATGATGTACTTGTCTCTCTTTTAATAGCTGACTCCTCCCACTCTTTATTAAAGTCTCTGTACCTGAATCTTATAAAGAAATGGTAGGGAGAACTCTCAGAAATAGTCAGAATATCAGAGATACAAAAGGCAAGCAAGTCAGGAGGAGGCAGATGGAGGTCTGAGCTGTGCTGGTGCCGTTGTCTTCTCCACACCTTTGGCTACAATGTCATATAAAACAACTGCCATGGGGAAAGAGCCATCAGTTTCTTGTTTCAGTGTTCTTCAGTAACAGAGGTAGATAGTGTCCCATAAAATTAAGAGAGGGGACAGAAAAGAGGTTACAGTTCAGCTGTATCTCCATCTTAAGGGGAGAATTTAAATTATCTTCAATACATAGGAACTTTGGGTGGACATTTGATATAGTAGTTAAGATACCACTTGGGATGCTGACATCCCCTATTAGAGTGCCTGGGTTCAAGTCCCGGCACTGCTCTCAATTCCAGTTTCCTTCTGTTGCAAACACTGGAAGCCAGCAAGTGATGGCTCAAGTAGTTGAGTCTCTGCTACCCATATGGAAGACCTAGATTGAGTTACTGGCTCTTGACTTTGGCCTGGCCCAGCAATGACTGCTATGAGCATTTGGGTAAATGAACCAACAGAGGGGAGACATGTAATAAAAATCAAAAGACACAAGAGCTGACCTTTCATCACAATTACTTGCTCTCAGGCTCAGAAACAGCTGTCCCAGTACCCCCACCATTGGACATGTTTGTTCTGTGTCAGGGCCAGAGAGTTATTCGGGATTTTTTTCATCTCTGTATTTCTCTGTTGGTTTTCTGTATTTAGAGCAGAAAGGCACATCAAATTGTCAAACGTGCATCACCAACTTGAAGTCAATTTGCTTAATAAACTGTACAATTATCAGAACAGAAAAAATTCTGGGAAAAAAGCCTTTATCAGAATCGTTTTTTCCTCAAAATAATAGCTCCAAGAGAGCACATTCAGACCACTTCCTACACCTTTACCATTGGATAGTTTGCTCTTATTTTGCCTGTCTGTGTAGTTTGTAAATAATGTTATCCATTTATTTATGAACAAAATAATCACTGAGAACCTATTACATGTGCTTGGTAAGGTTTGTGATGGGGCAGTGAGCAAGAGACCACAGTCCTTCTCTCCAAAAGAACAGATGCATGGTTAGACAGAGATCGTGACACAAACAAACCATAGGATAATCACCTCAATAACGGTACTAAAACAATAGCTAAACTTATATTTTAGCTATTAATGTTCAGGATCATTATACACACACACATACAGATTCATATTTATGCACTTATAATTCAATACATATGCAAACTTCATGATTCAATCACTATTACTATCCCCATTTCGTCAATTACAAATCTGAGGCGGAGAGGTTTCCTAACTTGTCTAAGGTCACTCTGCTTGCAAATGGCAGAACCAGTATATACTCCCAGGAACAGATTTCTGACTCTTTATCCTAACATCAACTCTCTGTCTCTGTATACCAAGATTCAGTTCCACACATATGTGTGTATCTACTGTGTTCCTAGAAGTATGCTAGGTACAGAGCTCATAAGATATTGAACTTGTTCTCCAAGAGCTGTCATCTTACTACCTATTCCCACAAATTAGCCTTCTAGTGCTGCTGTACAAATTACCACAATTTAGCCCTCAAAACACCACAACAGTGTTTTACTGTGGTTCTGAAAATTCCAAGTCCAAAGGTTTGCCTGATCTCTATTCTCCTTGTCTCCCAAGGTCTCAGAAGGCTGGGCTCTTACCCAGAGGATCCAAGAAGAACCTGCTTTGACATTTGATCAGATTGTTGGAATCATCTGATTCCATGGGATGTAGGACTGACTTCTGCCCTTCCTTGCCGGACATTGTTTGGGGATTTTTCTCAGCTACCAGAAGGTTCCTACATTCCCTGGATCACAATCCCATTCTTCTTCAGCAAAGTCAGTAACCGTGGGTCACTTTCTTCCAGTGCTTCAAATCTTTCTCCTATTCTTTGTGTTTCCTCAACTTCCCTCTTCCACCACATCTCAGATTGTTCTGCCTTCCTCCTTGTTGATGCCACTGAGCCATGACAGATAATGTAAAACAACTCCCCTATTTGTGGGGTGGATGTTTGGGTGTTGTTGCACAATAAGTTAAGTTGCTTGGGACACCCACATGCCGTATAGGAGTGTCTGACTCAAGTCCCAGCTACTCTGCTTCTGATCCATCTTCTTGCTAACACTCAGCCTAAGAGGATGCTAGTGACTGCTCAATGATTTGGGTCCTTTCCACCCACATGGAGACCTGGATTAAGTTCCAGGCTCCTGGCTTTGGCCTGAGCCTGTACCAACTTCCAGGAGCACTTCTGAAGTGAACCAGCAGATAGAAAAGATCTATAACCTATCTACCTATCTATCATCTTTCTGCCTTTCAAATAAATAAGCAAATAAATACTTAGAAAAAACAAAATAACTTTGTGATTATAACATTAATTCCATCTGGAAGGCCCCCTTTTCTTTTTTAAAGATATATTAACTTGTAAGTCAGAATTACAGAAAGAGAGAGAGAGAGAGAGAGAAAGAGAGAAAGATATTCCATCTGTTCATTCACTCCCCCAGATGGGCACAAGGGCAGGGACTGAGCCAAGCCAAAGCCAGGAGCTTCTCCCAGGTCACCCACATGAGTGCAGGGGACCAATCGGTTGGACCACCTTCCACTGCTTTTCCTAGGTCATTAGCCTGGGAGCTGAATCAGCAGTGAGCAGCCAGGACACCAACCAGCAGGTGTATGAGATGCTGGCATTGCAGGAAGCAGCCCCTGCAAGGCCCCTTTCTAACGTTAGACTCGTGTTTGAATCACCAAGGGAGAGGGATTTTAGGAGAACATTTTTAAAATCCTGCCTCCCACACCCTGGTGCGGAAAACAATTAATGTTTCTCAATATCCTCTTTGTCAGTTTTTTCTGGCTCGTGGCAGAAGCAAATGTCCTACAGGTATGAATCACAGAGTACACCTTGAGAGCATGAAGTGCTTATGACTCAATGTGAAACTGTAAACATCTTTATAACAAGGAAAGTCAGAGATGCCCCCAAGAACCTGAGAGGCAGCACAGATATTACTGAGGAAGAGTTCTGTGAAGTGAAAGGATATAGGGACTTTCAAAGAAGGAAGTTCAAAAATACAAATCAATGGAATTCACTGTTTTGCGTGAGATTGGTTTAGGCCTATGTATCACTATCAGATGTTATGATGGAATTGAGTTGAACTACAAATTCCCTCTAGAACTCCATGCAATTATTCTCCAAGATTTTAAAGATTAAAGAATGTATGTACTGATTGTAGTTCATTCTTATTCTCTCAGTATCTTAATGAAGGTAAATAACGGAGGAATGAGTAGATAATCAAGGAAAGAAAGGAAGGGAGAGGAGAGACAGAGATACAGAGAGAATGAACTGTGTGTATGTATGTGTGTGTGTTTTTAAGTCTTTCCTACTTTCCCTACCTGGAATGGTAAAGCCCCGGGACTATGCTACAGAACACTTTGGCTGCTATTCTAAGATGTTACTCTTGTTTTTTTCTAATTGTTAAGCGTCTACCTTCTCTGCCAAGTGATCAGCTGCTCACATCTGTATTTGCAACATCCTGTCCTACCCATGGTAAACAATCAAATATTTGCCCAATCAATGAATTTCTGATGCATGCCTTATTAACAAGATCTCCAATAAGAAGCCCCAGTGTTCCTCATATGTGAACCTTCCTCTGACTTCTACACCAAAGATAACTAAGGTTATGGGAGTTTTAGGCTATATCTGGACTTTCATGTAAGAATCCTTGATGTTATAAGCTGAATTTCCACGTTTATATATTAGAATCCTAACACCCAATGTGACAATGTTAGGAAGAAAGACCTTCATGAGGCAATTAAGTCATAAGGATGGGTCTCTCATGATGGAAACAAGAGAGGTTACTCCCCCTCCTTCTGGGCCCCACCACATGAAGATCCATTGGAACAACTGCCATCTTACACCAGGAAGTGGGTCCTCAGCAGACATGGGATCTGCTGGCATACTGATCTTGGATTATCAATCTCCAGAACTGTGAGAAATAAATGTTTCTCTTTTAAACAACCCACTCTATGGTAATTTTTTTTATATAAAGCAGCCCAAATTGATGAGCACACTGAGTCCTCTCAAACTCAAAATATTTCAATCCTCTTTGCTTAGAGTCAGGAAGTAATCAGTGCCCTCTTTGACAAGAGAGGAACAGTCACAGGAACGTAAAGACTAGTGGTTGCAAACAGGATCTCAGATACCTATAGTAGAGGTTTATTTGGCTAGAATAGTTTTATTTTTCTTTGCTTTAAATTGATTGACTTTAGAATGCAGTGTGCTTTCAAATTTGTCTAACTCTCCAGCACTGTGTATTACTTAAAGCAACACAATTTTACTTATTCTTGCTATGTGAACAATCTAGGCAGGCATTTGTGTTTCCTCCTCCAGAGCTGTACACCCTGCCTCCCCCACTGAATACAAACCCACCGATCAATATCATATGAGGAGGAATAATGTCTCTGTTTTTCACAGTTTTGACCTTCTACCCTACTGGCTGTTCAAATCCCCGAGAAAACTTTGGGTCAGTTGGGAGTACAAAGAAGCATATCCTAGCTTGCATTTCTCGTTATTTCTCACTATCCTTTTGGCTCTTAACATTTTCATTCTTTTATACGTGTTAGCTTTTGATTCCTAGCCTGATCCTTCCCCACCACACTGTGGCAACATTCTGGGGCACTTGCACTACTTGATTTTATGACTAGTTTCTCAGTCATATGATCAGGTGACATCCCTTTCCCACCATCCTGGGAAGGCTGAGAATTGTGGTTTGATGTGATTTGTTGCACCATTCTCTGTACCAGTAGAGAAGAGCAGAGCAGATCTTCCATTTGTTTGATTGACACACACTTCCATAGCACTGTTCACGTCTCATACTGAACATTTTCTCAAAAACCATTCTGGTGTCTTCCCTTCCCCATAAGTGGATGACCAAATGCCCCAGCTGCATAAGACCATCTAGCACCCATTTTTACTTTCAGAATATCCCTTCTTTGGCAATTAATTATATGGCAACCGCTACTTGTTAGCCAAGTCAGAGACACATCCCTGTAAAGAATGTCAAAATGCCAGACCCCTCCTTGCCTGTTGCAATTTGCAGCATCACAACATAAAAAGGGGGAGGGGCAATGGTGTGGCATAGTGGGCTAAGCCTCTGCCTTAAGCCTTAAGTCCCAGCATCCCATATGGGTGCTGGTTCTAGTCTCAGCTGCTCCTCTTCGGATCCAGCTCTCTGCCATGGCCTGGGACAGCAGTAGAGGATGGCACAAGTGGTTGGGTTCCTGTACCCACAAGGGAGATCCAGAGGAAGCTCCTGGCTCCTGGCTCCTGGCTTCAGATCAGTCCAGCTCCGGCCGTTGCAGCCATTTGGGGAGTGTACCAGCAGATGGAAGACTTTTCTTTCTCTCTCTCTCTCTCTCTCTCTCTCTCTCTCTGTGTGTGTGTGTGTAACTGATTCTCAAAGAAATAAAATCTTTAAAAAAAAAGAATGAAAAGGAACTACACTTTCTCTATCTTGCTTGCAATATACCATGTCTTATTTTTGTTTTTCCTTAGAGAACTCTCAATCCAGCTCCCTCACTCCTCACTTGCTCCTCACATGCTATTTGTTCCCCTATAATTTTTTCCATTGTATCTTGATGGCCTTTCCATTTTCACACTCTTAAATTTTCCTGCCACACATGTATTGATATTTCATTATTTTCTCTACACTTCAGGATTATGGGTTGCTCTTTCATCTTGGTTTTGAATTAATATACCCTTCAGAAGGTACAAGGGAAGCCAAACTCCTCTTAGCCTTCATTTCTGGGTCCATTAGAGCTTATTCACTGACCCCTTGTGTTAGTCTCACTCTGCTTTTCATGGTTGTTTTATCCTTTCAGTTCTGGTCTCTCCCTTCTCTATTCTTAGGCTGATAAACTCCATTATTTTGTGATCAATCACACTTCAAGTACCTCAGCTTTTAGTGTCAGACTTTTAATGGTCACAATTCACATCTTATGTATCATTTGTACAAATGTTACTCTTGATTGAGGTTTTGGTTATCTCACCTGCTTCTAATTGGCTTCAATTTTATTTCCAAAGGACACCTAGACAATACTTTAATTCTGGTAAATACACCCGTGACATTCTGTACATTATATTAGAGCAGGCAAGAATCTTCAGTAGATGATTACACCTTCAACAGAATCCTGTGATGGTTGGAGGTGGGGGTAGGGGTAGGGATCCACCTGAGGCAAGCTCAATCTTTAGTCACTGCAGTGAGCATGCATAGGTCTTCAAAAGGGGCTAGCTCACCATGGTTTCTTGGGTACCCCCTGCCTTTTTCCTTTATGCCCAGTAAGGCCACTGAAGGAAATCCATTCCTGAGACTGTTTTTATGATATGTCAGTGGTGTCTTGAACAGCAGTTTTGGTGGTAAAATTTTTGCTTCCTGCCTTGGGTGTATCTGCTAAGGCTGCTGATGTAAATATTTAACTACAGGGTCCCTCTAGCAAAAATGAACCATCAGAGGAGAAGCAGCCACTTTTAGAAAATGGGCTTTACATCATGTCCAGTGCTCTAGCTAACAGCTTTATCTGAGTCTATTTCTCATAACAAATTAAAATCTAGCAGTGTTTAAAAACTTTAAAAAACTGGTTGAGAACCACTGTTCTGTAATAGTCATTTCCAGGTATTGTTGTTGTCGCTTGAATTTGTTTCACCAATCCACACTAACCTACTTCTTTTGGGGATTTGTTAGGATCCACATAGGATAACAGAAATCACTACAGATATTTTAAAATGGAGAGGATTACATGCAAGAATTAGTCATACTGATTGGCTAGAGAAGCAAAACTGCAAAAGGCCTTGCTGAGATTGCTGGACAGATTTCCACTGTAGCTGGATGTGAGCTTTCAGACTGAGCAGCCAACACCTGTGTCATCAGACCTCCACCACTGTCACTCCACTGTCACTCTCACCACTGCTGCCATCACCATGGCTACTGCTGGAGACACAGCCAGCCCAGAAGGAGGACATGGCTACCCTGACCCTTCCTCTTCATCTGTTTCAGTGACCCCATGGCTACAGCCTATCCTGAAGCCATTATGCAAAGCACTCTGAAAAATTTAACATGTGAAGCCCCATACACATGTAATGTAGAGTTGCTATGGTTTGAAAGCCTGTTCCTGGGGCTGGCACTGTGGCCCAAGTCCTTGGGCCCCTGCACCTGCATGGAAGACCTGGAAGAAGCTCCTGGCTACTGGCTTCGGATGGGGCAGCTCCAGCTGTTGTGGCCATTTGGGGAGTGAACCAATGGAGGGAGGACCTTTTTCTCTGTCTCTACCTCTCTGTAACTCTTTCAAATAAGTAGAATAAATCTTTAAAAAAAATAATAATACAGGTCGGCACTGTGGCTCACTAGGCTCACTAGGCTAATCCTCCATCTGCTGCGCTGGCACCGGGTTCTAGTCCCGGTCGGGCACCCGATTCTGTCCTGGTTGCCCCTCTTCCAGTCCAGCTCTCTGTTGTGGCCCAGGAGTGCAGTGGAGGATGGCCCAGGTCCTTGGGCCCTGCACCCCATGGGAGACCAGGAGAAGCATGGTGTGCCAGTCAAAGCGCCCCAGCTGCAGCAGCCATTGGAGAGTGAACCAACGGAAAAATAGGAAGACCTTTCTCTCTCTCTCTCTCTCTCTCACTGTCCACTTTGCCTGTCAAAAAAAGTAATAATAATACAGAAGAAAGTATGTTCCCTCCAAACCTCATAGTGAAATTTAATTGCCATTGTAACAATATTAACAGGTGGGACCTTTAAGAAGTGATTAGGCCCACAGAGCTACCCCTTTAATGAATGTGTTAATACTGTTATCACAAGAGTGGGTTTTTTATAAAAGGGATAGCCCCATTTTCTTCTCTCTTTCCCACCCTCTAGCCTCTGACTGTGGGATAACTCATCAAGAATGCCCGTATCGGCCGGCACCACAGCTCACTAGGCTAATCCTCCACCTGCGGCGCTGGTACTCCGGGTTCTAGTCCCGGTTGGCGCGCCAGATTCTGTCCCAGTTACTCCTCTTCCAGTCCAGCTCTCTGCTGTGGCCCGGGAAGGCAGTGGAGGATGACCCAAGGGCTTGGGCCCTGCAACCCCATGGGAGACCAGGAGGAAGCACCTGGCTCCTGGCTTTGGATTGGCACAGCACGCCAGCCGTAGCAGCCATTTGGGGAGTGAACCAACAGAAGCAAGACCTTTCTCTCTTTCTCTCTCTCTCTCTCTTTCTCTCTCTGTCTCACTAACTCTGCCTGTCAAAAAAAAAAAAAAAAGAAAGAAAGAAAAAGAATGCCCCTACCATATGCCAGCACCTTAAGTCTGGACTTGCCAGCCTCCAAAACTGGGAAATAAATTTCTGTTCTTTAGAAATTATCCAGTCTGTGGTATTCTGTTATAGCAGCAGAAGGCAGACTATGACAAGAGCATATTTCAGAAGGGCCCAAATGGAACTGCAAATGAATGGGCCATGATCTACACCGACTCTGTATCCAACCCCAGTCCTAGTGCTTCTGTTTTGTTTAATCAATCTGATGTGGAATCCTGAGATTCCACACCAGTGGAAACAAATTACCTCTGGCAGAAAAGGTTTGGAGGATTCTGGATCCGCACTCACTCAATCTCTTCCTTCTCTTGTGGTCCACAACAAACCATTTGAGCCTCAAGGTCAGCGGTACCCTTAGAATATCCACTTCTAATGTTCTGGTTTTGGTTTTTTTGTTTTGTTTTGTTGTTGTTGTTTGTTTATTTTCCATGCCACAAGCAGAGTATTTAAAAGTAGATTTCTTAAGTCCAAAGAAAAGATGTGGCCAGTTTTCTTTACAAAAGTGAGGATTTAGTACAAAGGTAGAAGGCATTAGTTAAAACTCCTCAGCTTGGTGCCTGGTATGTAAAAGACACTTGAGAAATATAATTTGAATGAATGAAAGTCACTATTGCTTCATAAGACAGGCAGTTGCTCAGATGCACTAACAGATGGCCTCAGGGAAAATGCAGATACCAGTTCAATCCAGTTTGCTATGCAGGTTTGGCCCATCAGGCCTTTGCTTGTTCAAAAGGAGATATATCAGTTACTATCTCATCACTAGTACAAGCGCCTGAGAAGAACTACTTAGGAAGGATTAAAGTTTCTTTCAACTCACAGTTTTGTAGGATCACAGTCCAGGACCTGGTGGCCCCACTGGCCTGGCATCTGATGAGAGTGGAGGCAGGCAGCAGTGAAGTGTGTGCAAAGGAACAGTTCCTGGCCAACCAGGAAGCAGACCGGCAGGAAGCACCCTCGTCCACCAAGTCCATGTGTCTCTTTTTATAAGGCCATCATGATTTGATGGGACTCCACCCCAGTAACCTATCCCAAGCCAATCACTTCCTAAAAGCCCTGACAGCCTTCACCTGGGCCAAACCTCCACCCTCTTTATTATCAATTTATTATGACTGTTGCATATAAACCTCTGGATGAGTTGGGGAGCCCAGTCTTGTTCAAATCAGAGCAAGAGTTTAGGCAGGAATGAGTTTGTCCTCACATTGTGCTCCCTTGCTGCACCAAGCATGTCAATCCTCAAGGAGATCCTTCTCCTCCTGCTCCAGGCCATTGCTAATTTCCACTGACTCAGGCAATGGCCTCAGGTTAAATCAATAAAACTCAGGATTAAGTGATTCAGTCTTACTTGTGCTATGTGGTAAAAGTTGTAACAACCTCAAACGCAAAGATGCACTTGGGTCAGTTTTCATCAAACAACAAGAACTTGGCAGACATATGGATCATCAGGGACTCCTCCATGTCTAAGGATGGGCAATTTACAGGTGATTAACTCAGTGACACGGCAACCATTTGTGATCATTACTTCAAACCACAGCTCAAATGCTTTTTTATGATTTCATGGAGCTGTAAACCTGGACTTACTGTCCCTCCCCTGTGCTTGTACAGCACCAGGCCAGACCTTTATCATGTCTTATATATGGTATTTGAAGTACTTATCTTAGTGCTTGCTTCTATAACTAGATAATGAGTTCATAGAGCCGTAGGAGCATCTTACTTTTGTATCCCTGGGGCATAGTTGAAGTCTGGTAACCTGATGTGAAATCAGCCTCTGGCATTATATTAAGTATCTTCCAAAACTATCTCCCTCTTCCTTCACAGTAATAGAATGTTAGCGGCACACATTACTGTCCAAGAAAGATTGCATTTCCCAGCTTTTCTTTTAACTAACTGCAGCCATGGAACTCAGTTCCTATGCACTACCAGAGAAAGTAGTGTAAGCCATTCTGAGGTCTAGATCATAAAGAGAATAGGTGTGAGCTCCCCTGTCTGTTCTCATTATTGTTTCTGGGAGATGTTGAGAACAGGATGTTAACTTTCAACTCTACACTCAATGGTAGCTGTGTGGACCAGCCCTGCACAGCCCACCCCTCTGATCACTAAATAAATCAATGAATTACTATGCTTTTAAAGATACTCTCTGCTGAGTTTCCTTATTAGTTTATGTGCTAACTATTGCAACATTCTAGGTCTAAATTCTAAATAAAGATAGCTTATACAAAGACCAACAATAAATCATACATAAAAGAAAGAATAATTCAAGGAAAGTTTCTTTGCAAAGTGACAATTGTAATTATAGGGCAACAAGAGAGATTGCAATGCCCCAAGACTAGTAGTACTGTTACTACAGGTGCCAGAGATGGCATTCAGGAAACAGAGACCCAAGCATGAAGAGAGATGGTTATGCGGATTTAGGATTCTTTTTTTTTTTTTTTTTTTGACAGGCAGAGTGGACAGTGAGAGAGAGAGAGAGGGAGAGAGAGAGAGAAAGGTCAAAGGTCTTCCCTTGCCATTGGTTCACCCTCCAATGGCCGCCACGGCCAACATGTGCAGCCGGCACACAGCACTGATCCAATGGCAGGAGCCAGGTGCTTCTCCTGGTCTCCCATGGGGTGCAGGGCCCAAGCACTTGGGCCATCCTCCATTGCACTCCCGGGCCATAGCAGAGAGCTGGCCTGGAAGAGGGACAACTGGGACAGAATCCGGCACCCCGACTGAGACTAGAACCCTGTGTGCCAGCACCGCTAGGCGGAGGATTAGCCTATTGAGCTGCAGCACCGGCCTAGATTTAGGATTCTTAAAAAGAGTAATATTCTTGGGAAGCATTGTGGCTCAATGGGTTGATCTGCCACCTGTGATGTCAGAGTGCTATATCAGAGTGCTGGTTCAGTCTCAGCTGCTCTTCTGATCCAGCTCCCTGCCAATGTGCCTAGGAAAGCAGTGGAAGATGGCCCAATAACTTAGATGCCTGCACCCACGTAGGAGACTCAGATAGAATTCCAACTCCTGGCTTCAGCCTGGCCCATCCCTGACAGTCACAGCCACTTGAAGAATAAACCAATGGATGGACAATCTCTGTCTCTCTTTTTAAAATATTTTAAAAAGAACAGTATTCTTTTTCAAAGAATTTCCTAGTCCAAGGCTACCTCACAGAGAGAATTAACACCTGACCTCGCTCTCCTGCCTTGTTTTTCTCTCTCTCCAAGACTCCCTTCTGGAGAAGGGGAATCCAGTGGGAAGCTGAGCACAGGGGAACATTATTGATGCAGCCTGTACTTTATGGGTCAGCTTCCTGGGGCGAGGCAGCCTAGAGAAGGTGAAGAATGCTTCTGAAAGAGCACATGGGGAATATCTCTATCTCACTTAAACAGCAGTTCTACTAAATTTAGGAAAATACTGGTATAGAAAGAACAGCATTGTGTTCTATTTTATGTCCTCATCAAGGTTTCAATATAGGTTTTTCAATTAATTTCTTTTTAAAAAAGATTATTTATTTATTTATTTGAAAATCTGAGTTAAAACTGAGAGGGAGAGACAGAGAGATCCTCCATCCACTGGTTTGCTCCCCAAGTCACCGCAACAGTTGAGGCTGGGCCATGCCAAACCCAGGAGCCAGGAGTTTCATCTGGGTCTCCCACATGGATGCAGGAACCAAGTACTTGGATCATCATCTGCTGCTTCTCCCGGACCACTAGCAGGGAGCTAGATCAGAAATTGAGCAGCCTGGACTCAAACCAACATCCATATGGAATGCCAGTGTCCCAGGGGGCAGCTTTACCCACTATACCACAACACCAACCCCTCAACTACTTTCTTAAGAACTGCTAATTAGGAATTCATCAGGATTTACTTCATGTTGTTGCTGACAATGCACTTCCAGATTCAATCAGCAACTCCACAAACACTCCTTACCACTGTACCAGGCACAGTGTTAGATGCCAGAGACTAGGGTCTCAGGACTAGCCGCCAGGGAAGTGATGGACTAAGCATTGATTTCAACCCATCTTTTCCAGCATTTCAGCTAAGGGTATCCTTTGTGGTTTGTGCCATCCTGCTATAAACATTGTGAGATGAAGCATGGTGGTGACAGATGTCTCACATGTTTATTAAACTCATATTTAGTAAATTTGGTTACTTTGGGGGAAAAGTTAATGTCTGGAAATGTTACATGGAAAATAATCACCAAAAATCCATGATTGTTGAAGTAGAGGCTTCAGGAAAAACTAAAATCACTCTAAATCACATTATGAGTATAATGTAAAACCTAACAGTCAGTTCTTGGTGGTGAGCAACAGAAATTTACTATATTAACCAAAAGTGACTTTACTGGAGAGATATTGGCAATGCATAGTTGATGAAGTCTGAAGGGTCAGGTGACAAAAAGAAAATGAGAAGAATCTAAATATATTAATCAGGTAGAATACATACTGCTGCTATAACAGAGATGCCCAAATGCTGTAGATTACGTTGGTTGGACTATTGTATTCACACAGGCTCGTTCATGAAGATGGGTCAGCTCTTTCCACAAAGTCAAGCAGAGGTTGGCTGCGGTGCATCCCTTAATGTATTGTCCTTTTCCATAAAGTCACAACTCCATTGCTACAATGTCCTCATTTAAACTCGTAGAAAAGGACAAAGAAAGGACAGCCAAGGCCAGGAAAAGATCCAGTGGTTGTTCCCGTCAATTCTACTCATACCTCATTGCCTGAAATTCTGTCATTTGGCTGCATCTAGCTGCTAAGAAGGATGGGAATGTGAGTCTGTAAATCATCAACCATGTGGCTAGCTTTACTTTACTAAAAATAATGAGAAAGGATGGCTATTATGGGACTGACAGCTATCTCAGTCACATCACAGGAACCTGAAAGGAATAGTCAAGTGGGAGCCACAGCAAACATCACTCTACACAAATAGCCTGGACTGTGTGCCTACTTGGCCAATGCCATAAGACTGACCTCAGATTTGCACCATCCATTGAAGTTGCAGAATCTCAGGCAAGAATGACTGATCAATCTGACCTCAATGAAAACACCTACCTTTGGAGATAATGAAGCAGCAAGTCAGCAGACATATCCCCTCCAAGTTCCATAGCAAGATGCACCCCTGTGGCACAGTGGGTAAAGCTGATGCCTAAAATGCCAGCAACACACATGGGTGCCAGTTTGAGTCCCAGCTACTCCACTTCCAATCCACCTCTCTGCTAATGGCTGGAAAAACAGCAGAAGATGGCCCAAGTTTTTGGGCCATTGTCATCCACACAAGAAATCCAGAAGAAGCTCCTGGCTCAGTCTGGCCACTGTGGCCATCTGGGAAGTGAACCAACAGATGAAGGAGCTCTCCTTTCTCTCTCTCTCTCTCTCTCTCTCTCTCTCTCTGTGTGTGTGTGTGTGTGTGTGTAACACTGACTTTCAAATTAATAAATCTCAAAAGAAAAGGTATACCACTAACAACTATCAAATTAAACAAGATGAAGAATGCCATAAATTGGAAGTCAAAGAAGATGGTATTAAATACTAAAAAGCTCAAATCTGCTACAAAATGCATCTTTATAAAGAAATTCTTACCTTGAAATAATTCTGTGAGAATTCATCTATTTGTTCACTCACTCTAGCTATGACAACTTCTATGAGTTATTGGTGACTCAGTGCTGAGAATGCCATTATAAACTCTTGATCAAAACTACTGATCCTTGACAAAGGAAAAAAAGAACTATGGCTTTGGTGGATTACTGAGTATTTTTATTAATCTAATAGCTTCTAGATAATAATGTCATGGAAATAATCTTCAGATATTGTGAAACAGTTGTCAAAAGCACATGACTTTGGAGTCCTGTTTAATCGTTTTAAGTAGTTTGGCTAAATAAATTTACCTCTTTGAACTTTATTTTCTCATCTTTACAATGAAACAATAATCTCACCACATAGGGTCATTTTAATAGCAAGTTTAAAACATGAATAACAACTGTTTAGCATGTGGTAGGCACTTAGCAATTATCAGTTTCATACCCTACCACTTCCATTCCCCAGATATGCTTCATTTAGTTGCCAAAAAGACAATGTGATGATTGCTTTAGGGATACAACATATATTCCAGTTAAAAAGCAGTGTTTCTGGCCAGAAAACATATGGTGAACACACATGAATAACTTGAATTGCACAGGCAGTTTTTCTAATGAGTTCTTCTTCTTGATCCAAATTATAGTATAAGCCTGGTCTGGAATTCTAAACAGTTAATACTGTAGGATCTGATTGATTTAAAGAGCTGGTTCAGGGAATGTTGCAAAGAGTATTACATGAGCAGTATCCCAGCATAACTTCCAAAAATATAAAAGCATGACTCTTATACCAACACAGAAGAGCTCTGTACATAATAATTTATTCAGATTTAATTAATTTAATCTTAATTAAAGTGGAATCAAGATGATGAAGGTAATTCAAAGAATGGCGTCTCTCTGTGTGTATAAAATACAGTCAGTGAATCAAAGTAATGTTGAAATTAATTTAGTAGAAGATATAAAATTGATTGATTATTACAGAACAAAACTGTAACCTTTAGAGTATCTCTTTTATTTGAGTGACATCTACAAGTTAACCTGTACCTTCTCAGTGTCTGGATTCTAATAATATTATAAAGGCTAAAATCAAGCAAATGACTTTTCTAAACAGTTAAATAAACCTTATATAAACCTATTAAACAATATTCCAATATGACATTGAAAGGACATGGAATCATCCTTTTACTATTTTATTTCTAATTTGGAATACATTTTCCTAATAACTTTAGGCCCATGGTTTACTGACTAAGGCACCTAAATACAGGTTTGATTAATAATCTTATATGACTTGTTAAAAATTAGTGTACCAATCACTGTTTGCAGTTGAATTTAACTGGTGCAACAACATGAACATATCACATTTACAATCAATTCATTTTTCTAAGGGATATAAAAACTTTTCCTCTCCCTTTCTTTATTTTATTGTAAAAAATGACATATGTACAGCAAGGTTTTGCAACAGTAACAGAAATCATTAAGTTTCTACAGAGTTATTTGTGTTGGGTGATCCCAAAATGTTATGTCCAAGAAAATTCTCATGTTCCCTATGAGCCTACAGAAACCACTTCAAATGAAGACGAGGAAGATAAAGGCATTTTAAGGTTCACATCCTCTTAAATAAACTAGCAATCCAGGTTTTAAGTGACAAAATATCTGGTAGCTCCAGGGCTGGCCTGAGGCAAAATAATAAAATCCGGGAAGTGTGATTTTATGGTCTCTTCTGGGAACCTCTGCTCTTTCTTCTCCCCATCTGTCCATGATAATATTCACTGACGCTGGCTCTTCAATCTGCTCTCCAGTGATACCCTGCCCTGGGCTGCCCTTTGCAGCAAGTGCCTTACACATTTGAACTTTAAGACATTCCCACGTCCCTTTATATTCTAATTCATTGTACATGCACCAGTCTCTCTGGTAGTGACTTCTGCTAGGCATGAGGAACTGCTTGGTACTAACATGTGAGTTTGCTTCTCATGTAACTAAACAGTGTGAGGGAGTATTTTGTATGTATGTGTGTATGTGTGTGTACGTATGTGTGTGTGTGTGTGTGTGTGTGTGTCTGTGTGCCATTTACCCAGCTTCTGATTCTAAAGGGAATCAATAATAGGACTTTGTGGAGCCAGGCTTCTTCGGGATTTATCTAAAATCAAACCTTAGTGGCAGATGTTTGGTGCAGCAGTTAAGTCATCACTTGGGAGGCCCACATCCTTTATCAAAGAGCCTATTTTGAATCTCAGTTATTCAGCTTCCAATCCAGCTTCCTGCTATTGCACACTCTAGGATGCAGAAGATGAAGGCACAGATACTTGGGTTCCTGCCATCCACATGGAAAACAGGATTGATCTCCAGAGTCCTGGTTTTGACCTGGTCCAGCCCAAGCAGTTCTGGGCATTTGGGGCAGGAACCAGCAAACAGAACATCTTTGTCTGCCTGTGTTTCTCTCTTTCTCTTTGTTTCTACGACATTCAGATAAATTAATAAAAATTAAATTAAACCAAAATTAATAAATACAACCAAATCTAAAAGCAGTCTTATCAGGGTAACCTTATTGTCTTAGCACTGAAACTGCTCTGCATCTTCATTAAAGATCTGATATTGTGTCAAGTATCTTTTTTCTTTCATCTTCTCAGATGTGGATAAGTCCTGGTAAATGGGAAGGTCTTTTTATTAAGAGAAGTGACTTGACACATCCAATTAAGAATGCCCAATATGTTGTTAACTATGCTATGGGAAATTCTACAGCATCTCCTAACTGAGGTATCTCACGCAGGCCCACACGTGAGTGGATCATTTATACTTGTTGTTTTTCCTTTTTCTTTTTTATCTTTTTTTTTTTTAAGATTTACTTATTTATTTGAAAGGCAGAGTTACAGAGAGAGAAGGAGAGACAGAGAGAGGAGAGATATCTTCCATTCACTGGCTCACTCCCCAAATGGCAGCAACAGTCAGGGCTGGGCCAGGCTGAAGCCAGAAGCCAGGAGCTTCATTCAGGTCTCCCACTTGGGTGCCGGGGCCCAGAAAGCTGGGCCATCTTCCGCTGCTTTCCCAGGAGCAATAGCAGAGAGCTGGATTGGAAGTGGAGCAGCCAGTACTCGAAACTGGTGCCCATATGGGATGCCAGCACTGCAGACCGTGACTTAACTTGCTGTGCTACAGTGCCATTGTTTTCCCTTTTTAAAACTTGCCATATATTTCATGCCTTTCAAGCAAATTCAGAATTATTTTGCACTCATGATTATATCATGAACATGTTTTATTGAGTAAAAATCTATTGACTTAATGTCTACCATGTAAATGGCATCTTGAGTATCGCAAAGAATAAAAATACACTTAACACTAGAGTTTCCCAAACTTTCTTAGTTTCCAGCATTTTTAGTATCTCATTAGCTTTTTTACCATAATTAATTAAAAGAACTAATTTCATTTATTAATTAAATACAATCAGCTTTTGAAATGTTTACATAACAACTTAATAATCATTTGAAAAAACTGCATAACAATTGAAAAAACAACATTTTTATCTTATTCGTGTTTACTAATGAGATGTATTTGCTGAACATAGCACAAAGCATCAAACAGTTCTATCAACTGGACATTGTTAACCCTCATTTTTCACCTCACTTTACTTTGTTGCACAATACTTATTTTTATCACAGCAACCACCCAAAAAAATCTTTGGAAATTGTGGTATGAAAATGAACACAGCACATTCTAGCTCTAAAACTGTGAACTACCTCAAGCTTGTTCATGCACTAATTGACAAATGTCAACTCTCTCCATTACCCTTTAAAATGTAAGATCTACAGCAGTACTTCCTGGACATTCACTGGGTTGCCTGGGACTGTAAAAATGCACTTTCAGAATATTGCCAACATATGCTATTGTATAAATTCTCAAAGAATTTATAATTTAATACGAACTAATAACTTTGATAAGGGTTATAAAAATAAAAAATATAATTCTTCAGATGAGCATTTGAAAGATCATGTCTGACTACAAAAAAGAAAGGAGAATTTAAAGAACTTTGAAGTTTGGGTAGCATTTTTACAGGCAAAATGCAGAAAGGAAAAGATAGAGGAATTTAATGTGAAACTTGGAGATCATTCTGAAAGTTTTGCTGCTAGTTAAGAGCAAGATGCTATGGATGGAAAGACAAGTAACACAAAGACAGGACCCTTAGAAGTCTGATTCATCTTCTAGTAAAAGAAGCAGAGCAAACTGTCTAACCTGGTGAAGAACACTTGGTAGGTGAGTTGGAGAGTAAGAGGGAGTTATCAGAAGTGAGGCTAGAATATGGATTGAGTCATATTTGGAGTACATTCACTGTCATTATAAGAAATTTATATACAATAAGAAATAATGTAGACCACTTTCACTATTGTCATTAACAAATAAATCATAAATATCAACTAATTATCTTATTATACATGTAACTATAAAAAAATCGACTTTAACATGAAACCATGAGATTAATGAGCAAAATTTCTAAATCATATAAGCAAAGCATTCTGAAATTAAAGAGAAAAATCCTTATTCTGTTTTTATTCATTTCCCAAATAATTCAAATTTTCCAAATAATTGCTCCCTACATTTTGCTAAACCAGGATACTTTTCTAAGTTCTAGAAAATAGAACACATTAATAATTTAATGCAGAACTTTTTAAATTTGCAATTTAGCAGCTCAATTTGTAATTCTGCAGCTCCTGACAGATAGGGATCTAAGCTTAAGTGGAAATTACTATGCCTGTATATCTAAAACTTGAACTAAAAGTATCAGAAATCCATATGTCCTAGAAACACAGAGACACCAAGCAAGGAATTAAAGCAGTCCAAAAAAGATTACCGGAATTAATTGACTATAGTACCTCCCAACCTATTTGTCAACTAAATAATAATCCACAACTGGTATGGCAAATATTTTTGGAATGTCTGTCTTAAATCAGGATAAAGTTCTTGACAAATTAAAGACTTCTAAAATACTGCCCTGAATAGATGACCCTGGAAACTACAAAACTGACCTTGAGGATTCTGGCTCTGAAACCTGGCTTGAGTCTCACTAAGTTAGATATAGTGGATCATTTCAAGTCACAAAGAGATAGATAATCAGATCTAATTTCTACAACCATCTAGGAAGGTCTTAGTGATCACATTTCTTTTATTGGTAGAAAAACCATAGTTCAGAGAATTTAAGTGATGCCTGAACATCAGAGTCCTTATTATTAGATGTGATTCTCTAATCTGGGGCTTCTAACTCATATTTTATGTACTTTCTAATTAATAACCTGCCACAGATAAAACAGATGACATACCACTGGATGTGATTTGAATGGCTCTATCATGTTTTCCAGCCAATAAACACACCTTCTCTCCCCTGTCAGGAACCCAAACTTCTGCCATTTTGGCCATCATCTCATATTTAATCCCTAGATACCTTTCAAAATGAAAATGTTAACTTGGTTGGAGATAATGTATGTGAACATTTTCAATACACTCCACTGGCATATAGAAAACATTCAATGAATGCTTGTTATTACTTTTTAATGAATGCATTAACAATCTATTAGTAAGGAGTCATTTGTCAAATTAGCTGTCACTTAGCAGAATAGAATTTGAGAGAATAGGACAAAGGGATACATTTGATTATGAATGGGAAAGAAAAGTGTCTGTTCCAAATTGTACACTAGTGCAGAGAAACTGGCAGATGGTCTACTGTGAGGTTTTTAATATTAATGTTACTAAAATAAGAGAAGGACACTGGAGCTTTACCTTTTCCAGATTTATTTTATAGGGAGACCATAAGGATAATTCTTATCCTTCCATGTCCTATTCTGCCTCCTCATGTTGGCAATCTGCTCTTAGTGTTGGCTAGGTGTCATAGCACGAGGCAATGGAAGGCACTGGTAAAGCTGAAAGACAATGTGAGAATCTTACTTCTAAGATACTGAGTTTCAGCTCTCCATTGGATTGCCTATGAATACTTCAGGATCTGAAAATGTCACTTTAAGAAAGTGGATGTCAAATTTTCTGTGTAATTATCTTTATCTTTGTTTCCATTGAGCATGGCTACAAAACCATCCCTTTACTATCACTCAGTCAACATTTTGCAGGGAAAGTTCCTAATCTGTCTTCAGCAAGGAGCTCTTCCACAGTTCACAATCCCTTACCCCCAACTAGCAGGACCATCTGCACTCCCTCTCTTCCTGAGGAAGGGCCCTTTGTGCCAAGTCATTCTCCCTCCTCCTCCCACACTTCACTCCATGGAAAGAATATACAGATAGAACTCTGAATTGGCAGAAAACTGTCAAAACTTAGTTTATCATCACTCTGGATGACATGTTACAAATCTGGTTGATTACAGGTTACAAAGAGCCAGAAGAACTACTCTAGAGTCATATAAGCCAGAATTACAAATGTCTCCATGTCAAGATCCCTATAGACCCAACACTATACAGAAAAACTTCATAATGAATATAGTCATGTCAAAGACTATTAACTGGATTCTTTCTACCAAGTTCACATTAAAAAAATTTCTAAAAGCTCAGTTCACTCATTTTAGAAATTCTACACTAATAGTTACTATAACTTCTCATCACCAGCAGAAAGATTATCTGATATCCAGAACTGCCATATTCTCTCTTCTTCTAATCAAAATCTCTCCCACCACTGAGGGTTTTAAATACTGAGTTTATCATTTATCCAATCGTTGTGCATATGAGTGCGTACTCACAAAACATCAAGCTTGATTACTTATATGGAAACCAAATATCTCATCTGGAATTTCCATTCTCCTCAGTGACCACCAAGAGTCATCGGAATATAAAGAAAACAGGTTCCATTCAGACAGTCTTAATTTTGACCATACATTGCAATCACTTGAGAAGTTTAAAATAATGCAAATACTTGGATCCCTCTCTAATTTAACTGGAGCAGGGTGTGGCCTAAACCTCTGGACTTTTATAAGCTCCTTAGGTGATTCTAATATGTGATCATGGTTGAAAGCTGCTGCCTCTGAGGGAGGGACCTCTGCCATGTACTTCACGTCCAGTGGTGGACATTGACACATACTGGGCTGCCACTGGCCCATTGCATGTTTTGAAAATGTAGAGAACTTAGGATGGGTCCTCCTAGGTGTACTTAGCACAACGGTTCTGCTAAGTAGGTTGCATTGTCTCACTTCATTCAAATAGTGAAACTAATATATTCCTGTCAGGATGACGAATTAGCAAGAACTACTAACTGTTTCTCCTCCACATTAAATGCTGGAGAAACTACAGAAGCAGGAAGGGATCATGAATATGAAGAACAAACAAAAAAACTGTCAAAAACCCTTATGGAATCTGAAAGCTCCTATATTCTGGAGGATGTCTATAAAGACAAAAGGGGATGTGCTGTGGTTGGGAGCAGGAAGGTGGACAGAGGCAGCAGAGGGAGGGGAGACTGAGGAGGGCTCCATTCTGCCCTAGCCTCATCACTGAATCTGGAGCCCCCAACACTCTCAAGTCCTTGGCTACAACTTGACTTCAGGAACTGATATCATATGGTTCACAGAGTAACCATGGAGCAGTTCCCTGTTGGGATAACCTATTGGTGAAATAGATCTTGGTGGTGTCATCCCAAGTTTTGTGTTTCTTCACTTCTAAACATCCAGAGTTAGACATAAGAATGTTAGACCTTTCCATTCAAAATCTTTTTCAGAGGTTAGCTGTGAATTACTAACTAGAGGAGACACCCAGTGTGTTGACAGCAAATGGATGTTTTGAACATTCATGTAATGGATGTAATGACCCAAGGCACAGACACTTTCTCTGCTTAACTCAAGGATCCCTAACCTAGAATTCAGAGCATTCCCATCCATTATGACTGTGAAACTCCACACTGGTATTAGCAATATCTGTGACTTTATCATGAATTTAATCATGGATATTTTCTTATCACATTACAATTGTCGAAGACATCCTGAAATAGTCTTTCACTCATCACTTCTTCAACAATTAATTCTTGAACATGCCACTAGGTTTTATTTAACACATCAATAAAATATAGTGATATTATAACACACACACTATTTTTTACTATTTTGTAATTTAATTTAATATGATAGATGCCCTCAGTCATCATATATGTTTTATTTGATGCATTTATAAATGACACCTTGAGGAGGGTTCCATAGGTTTTCCCAAGGTGCTGAAAAGATCCAGGGCCCAAAAAGGAAAACCTACCTCTACATTAACACACAATTGGCACTCAACATTCATTCATGCTCCTTGTAATTTCCTTTCTGTACTGCAATGCTATGAACTGACATTGCCAGAATTCCATGACAACATTTGCTGAATCATAGTGTGTACGTATTTGTGTATGTGTGTGTGTACGTATGTTTCTCTACATGCCCTACAATCTGTATCTCAAAGCTGCCACAAGTATGCAAATACACATACATGCATACACACTACTTCCCAGAGTGGATTTACCCATCTATCCTCACATCAGCAGCATATGAAGAGCCTATATCCTCACCCTTTGGAAATGACCAGTTTTCTAACTTCTGCAAGCCCAATGGAAGAACTGGAGTCAATTCAGATGTCTAATACTGAGGGAGTGGAGCAGTAAAATGTGGATTTCCAGGCAAACAGCATTTCATAGAAGTTTGAATAATGGAACTAGATAATAGGAATAAAAATTAAATAAATGTAACCAGAGAAGCTTTGCATGTATCAAAGAGAATAAGATCCCATAAACTCCAAAATGGGACTGCCATTGTGGTACAATGGGTTAAGGCACCACGTGGGATGCCAATTTCCTTTTATGGCACTGGTTCAAGACCAGTTGCTCTACTTAGAATCCAGTTCCCTGCTAATGTACTTGGGAAAGCAGTTGAAGATGATCCAAGTGCCTGGTCCCTGCCACCCATGTGGGAGGCCAGGATGGAGTTCCAGATTCCTGGCTTTAGCCTGGCCCAGCCCTAATCATCCTGGCTATTTGGGGAGTAAATTAGCAAATGAACAGTCTCTCAATCTCTCACTCTGCCCCATCTCAGTCCCTCTGCCTTTCAAATAAATAATTAAAAAAAAAACTAACTCAAAGATTAAGTAATTTTCTAAATCTTGTACAAATCACCAATGATAGAGATAAATTTCAAAGACAGATCTTGCTTCTCAAATTATGACTAGTAAAATGGCAAGTAAACATTCATAGCAGTATTTCTGTTCATATTTATTCTCTCATTTTAGCCATTGGAATTACTGCCTAGGTGTGTATCTTAGTATTTTTATTATTTAAAAGATCTCTAGGTTCACAGATATCATGAGGTCAAACAGGCAAGAATTCAAACCAAGTTTTCCTGATTTCAAACCTCATGGTTTCTGACATACAACATGATCTCAATGAATCTCCCCCCTGCGACATTCACTGTTTAGTTTTATTATATTTTTATATAAGGTGTGACTTTCCAAGTAGTTACACTGATAATTAAGTCTCTACAGACCTATAGAGTTAGCACAAGACAACAGGACCCTGTTCTCTGTTTCCAAAGTGTTCACCAATGGCAAGATTCTACCATATTCTGTCTTGGAAGTAAATTGCCAACCATGGTTGGAGAAGCATTTCTTTAAACACCCATGTTCTGTCCTACATTTTGCCTGGCTGTTAACATTAAAGAGCTATCAGCTGCCTTTAGGGAGTTTCTTGAGAAATGTTTTCGGGAACTGATAGACAATCACTCATTCCATTAAATGAGAAATAAAAGCCAGTTTTTTTGTTTGTTTGTTTTTTGTTTTACTACACAAAGAAATAAGAGATCAGAAGTGATTAAGAGATCTCAGTTGGGTAGTGAAAGAAAAATAAAGGAATGGGAGAAAATGGGAGGAAAGCAAAAAAAAATACAATATTCTGATTAAAAAATCTTCATCTGGGACATTTCACTACAGAGACCTGTTGGCAGAAATTTCAAAAATAATGATCTGCATAACTTGATACCCTGCGAACTCAAGCAAATTCATTTGTTTGCAGACCATGTACACATTCATGGAAGCGCAGAGGCTTCTAGGAAGACACTGAACATTACCTGGAAAAGTTAATGTCATTTCCTCTCTGATTAATATGAAAAATGGAGACAATTTTCGGATCTTGAGGGAATAAGAACAGTTTCAATCATGTCAGAAACAGCTGTCTTCATCTGACATATAAGGAAGATAGAACCAGAGGGGCTTCAACTACTGTCTCCTTGCAAAGGATCTTCAAAGCAATCGACATTAATGCATACTGAAAGACACTATGATTGATTGTTCCAGCTGTGATTTTCTATAACCAGCCTGATGCTTGTGACCACCACTGCCACACCTTCCTTCTCTAACAAATCTTCAGCGTTTTGCTTCAGATACAAAACTGGTTGAAAGGAGGAAAACATTTCCATGGTTATATGTCTTCTCTTCTTGGAAGACCTTTAAATTAACAGACAGCAAAAGCCAAGCAACCAAACCCAAGGCCTTGACACCCAACCTCTCCACCCACCTACTACAATGATGTTCTCACTAACAATAAATACCACTCTGCAGTTACATTCCCACCAGAGTAAGAACTAAATATTGAAATAATTAAATACATAAATACTCCGTGATCAGTTATTATGTGCACAACATAGTGCTAGACTTGTGAACTATGAAGAACAATAGGTATGTACATAGCTCTTGTCCTGAGACTACCATTAGGAGATAATTAATTTTTAATGAAAATAATAACAAGTGTCTATTCTGTATCAGGCCATATGCTAATGACTCAAAATTATCTCTTCTATATCTCACAATAGCCCTTTGGAACAAATACTATTTATATACTCTACAGATAAAAGCCAAACTATGACTCAGAGAAAACAAGCACATTTTCCCAGGATCGCAAAACTGATAAGCAAAAATGTCTGAATTCAACAAGATCTGCCTGATGCCAATGTCATTCTGTTTCAAGTACAACCAGTTGTTTCCAAGGATGTGGCTCTTTTATCTATTGTATTGCACATGTCTTGATTTGCTCTATCAAAGTCAGTAAGGATTTATCCTGTAGGAATTCCCTTTATTTTTCCTTATTCATATATTCATAATAGTGTCTTAAAACTAAAACCCCAAGGAGTTCTAGTCATTACACTTTATTTTTTACACTGTCTTCATGGTCCACTTGCAATATAGGGGCTGTTAGGATAGCATTTGTACCTCCCTCATGGAGTACATTTTCTGTAGTCACCTAAAGATTAAAACAAGACTGACTAAATGCAATGATGTATTTTTCCTAAGGAAAAATAATAATTGACCAAATGAAGGTATTTTCAAGAGTTTACTTTGATCAAATATTCACAACCCAATAATCTATTTTTTATTCATCAACTGTTGTGCCTTGCAGAGAACCCAAATATACTCAAGTCTAAAGATGGCTTCTGTGACCTCATCTAAGTCATTCCAACGAGAAATTGAAGAAAAAGAATGCTAGTCTTTCATATCCAGTATGGGCGACATGAATTTGAAAACGGGTAATGTGCCAGGATTCAAATAAACATGCTTCCTTGTATCTGCTCTACAAATGCAAAGTTCTCCCCAGGATTTGAACTTAGTCCAGCAGTAGGCAGAGCCACCTACTGCTTTCTCTCTTTGTTGACCTAGAAGAGATGATTCATGCATTGATCAAGAAGGAAACAACATCCATCAAGGTAAGAGCCTTTGGTGGCACCAAACATCAGCAAACCCAGCCAGCATGCCCCCTATATTAAAGTACGCTAACACATTAATTTCAAACCTGCACCCTGTAGTTATATTTGGAGCATTCTCAGGCTCCTGTACTACAGGAAAATAAATCATATTTAATAGGTACTGTGCAGCATCTAATATCATACACATATATAACCTATAAAAATCATCATCTCAGGGCAAATGTTTCAAATACTCTGGACCCACACCTACACATACATTTATACAATATTAGTGCTAACAGCAGTATTAATATGTGAAATATAAACTTGGCAGCATCACTCATTTAGTGAGAAAGCAAAAGCATAGCCTAACAATGTTGGAAAAGACTTCAGAGCATGTTTCTTTGTGGCTTTCTCCCCAATCCAGGATCCCCTTCTGCAATATCAAAACACTAAGGTTGCCAGGTCTCCATATTAACTCCAGTGGCAGCAGTACACTTGTGTTATAAAGCCCATTTTTATTTTCAATAAATTTGTCTTTATGATTTTCTACAAAGCAACTCCAAAACTATTTTTATATCTTTTATTTACTGACCATAATTAATTCATTAATTTGAGGAAAATCATAGCTCTGTTTTATAAGATAGCATGTCAAAAGAGACAACAATCATTACTTGAGCATTTTCTACCATTTTTACCTTACTTCTGGCTTTGTCAAGGCATAGCTTCACTTCTTCCTCATTGGTGACCACCCTGTGATGTTTTAAGTTTTGCTTCATCCCAAATCAGGAAAACTCAGATGCATTGGTAAGCAACTTTTTGTTAATTTATTTCAAAATAATTTCAGTGTCAAACCATAATTTCAAAGTGTTATACACTTTTCATCAAGATTGTACAATGCTAACATTTTAAAAACCAGAGAAAGATTTCAAAAACCTGGTCTCCAGATATTTTATTTAAAATATCATTTATATCCAGCTGTTTATCCCTGATGCAAGATCCAATCCAGGATTATTCATTAAGTAATGAATCTTGAAATTCACTAACAGCCCAAACTAAGAGGGGGCAATTTCATGTATCCCTCCCTACAATACTTCTCTTTATCTCAAAACAAAAAAAAGTTTCTCAGAAGTTTCATTTAAATAGAATAGAACTCTTCTAATAGGAATAAGAAGTCAGTTCAGAGCAACAGGCAAGAGCAAGGTGGTAACCACGATACACATAAGAAGAAACCAAAGGCTATTTCATGTGACTAAGTCAATGTCCTCCAATGTTCCAGAACTGACACACAGAGACTGTGATGTTACCATGGCTGTACAAAGGAGCAAGGAGATTTTAAAGAAACCTAAGCTATTAATTAGAGCATCTAAAATTTTCCTTTTCTCTTACAACTAAAGGGGAGAGACAGGCTTTTCTGTTAGCATGTGCCCATCCACGAATTACTCTTCTACCAACCTACTAAAATATCAGAACATCTGTCATTGCGTAAGTCAGTTGTGCACAGTTATTTAACTCCATGCACATACTTGGAAGTGAAATGTTGAATACACTTCTTCATGCGATCTTCAACAAACAGGTACACTTAACACTTTCAAAAGTATTTCTAGTTAAAACAATTCATGCACAGACACAAACATACATGAACTCACACTCACACATGTATGAATGTATCCTGAAAATGTCACATGGGTTTTATGGATTAACTTTATGTGAGAGGGGAGTAATTAAGAGGAATTGAAAGCAGAAAATGGCAAGCCAACTATTAATTGTCTTGAAAAAATCAAAACAGCCCCTCACCAGCTAGAGGAAAATAGTTGATTTCTGTTCCACACAGTTTTGATCTTGCAGACTACAGGTGCTATGCACCCATAGATACTGATATTCTAATTGAAGATAGAGACACGCAAACATAAGTACAAAACTTCATGCTACATGCAAAGATGGCTGAATCCTTGGTGAGAGAAGATAACATTTTTTAAAGGGAAAAAACCTATGGCTGGAGCAAATATTAAGTATCTATTATGTGGGAAACAGTTCTGTGGAAGAGCTGTTAAAGGATAATGTGACGAAGCACAATTTAGCTCTAATAATGAACAACATTCAACATTTTCTCCTTTTTACTATGAATGGCTCTTATCAAAGTCCTGTCACAGACCAGCACTCACTCTGGGCACAGATTCCTTCTTCTCTCCCTTCCTTTAAGACACTGCTGAGCAATTGTCCCCTCTACTCGCTGTGATACAACCTCTCCCCACCCTATACAAAGCTATCATTTTCCCATCTCAAAAATGAAAGTAATAGGGGGCCAGCACCATGGAGTATTAGGTCAAGCTTCTGCCTGTGGCACTGGAAACCCATATGGGTACCAGTTTGTCTCCCAGCAACTACTTTTCTGATCCAGCTCTCTGCTTATGGCCTGGGAAGGTGGTGGAAGATGGTTCAAGTGCTTGGGTCCCTGCACTCATGTGAAAAACCCAGAAGAAGCTCCAGGCTCCTGGCTTCACATCAGCTCAGCTCCCGCCATTGCACTTGGCAGAACCAGTGGAGGGAAGACCTCTCTCTCTGTACCCCTCCCCTGTAACTGCCTCTCAAACAAATAAATATTTTTAAAAAATGAAAGTAACACCCTCTCCTGACTCTAAAGATTCTTTCATTTACTTGCCAATTTATTGTTTCTCCTTCTCTGAAAAACTCATCAAAAGTTACCTCTATTTGTTTCCTTTAATTTTTCTATTCTTGTCCTCTCTTAATCACATTACAGTCAATCTAACAGCTACCAAGATTACCAATAACCTCTGTGTTGTTAAAGGTAGCATTCAATCCTAAGCTGCACATCAGTAACTAAAAGAATGTTTGGCATATAGCAGGTGCTCAAGAATTATTGTTAAAATAAATGGAAAATTAATGGAGGTAACACAGTCAAGAATTGTTTTTAATTATACAACATAAGACTATATATTCTCAGTAAATATTTGCAAAAAGTACTTTCAAAAATGCTTAGAGGGTCCAGTACTGTGGCAGAGTGGTTTAAGCTGCCCTCTGCAGTGCCAGCATCCCATATGGGTGCTGGTTCAAGTCCTGGCTGCTCTACTTCCAATCCAGCTCCCTGCTAATGTGCCTAGGAAATCAGTAGAGGATAGCCAAAGTGCTCAGGCCCCAGTACCCATGTGGAAGACCTGGATGGAGTTCCAAGCTGCTGGCTTTGGCTTGGTCCAACCCTGACCATTGCAGCTATTTGGGGAGTTAGCCAGCAGATGGAGGATCTCTCTCTCTCTCTCTCTGTGTGTGTGTATAATTCTTTCAAATAAATAAAATTTTAAAAATTCTTAGAGCCTGAATCAAATTTTTACCAACTAAACAACTTATAGATATGTTGGCATAGAATATTAATCATGCAATAGTCAATGAAGTAAAAATAAAACACAGTTCATGTTTTATTTTTAAAAATGTTTAAACTATTTTATTCATTTCAGAGGCAGAAAGATGTCCCCATGGCCAGGATGGAAAAGGTTGTAGTCAGGGGCTCGGAACTCAATCCAGATGTCCCACGTTGGTGGCAGGGATCCAGTCAAATGAGCCATCATCACTACCGTTCAGGGTCTATGTACCAAGAAGCTGAAGTCAGGAGCAGAGCAGGGTATTGATCCCAGAGACTCTGATATGAAATAGGGGAATCCTAATCAGCACCTTAGCCATGACGCCAAACATTCAGTCCATCATTTAAGAAGTCTACTTAACTAACATAAAAGTAAAATGGTCTTTTAGATACTTGAATTGTTATAAACTCATCTTTGGCATTTTTAAGTCCAGGTAAAATAACATTCAAGCTTACAGAAGAAATGAATGAAGAAAGAAGGAGCAATTGGAGTAAGAAACAGGGTTCCAGGAGAACCAATCACTAACCACAATGAGAGCAATAAAGCTCACACCTACCGAGCATTTAACTATGTGTCAGGTGCTACTTTACTCCTTTGTATTTGTGATGTTATATAACCCTACAGTGGAAAGCTATGGTCTGAATGTGCCCACCAAAATTTATATGTTGAAACTGAATTGCCAATCTGATAGTAGTAATAGGTGAGACCTTTCGGAGGTGATCAAGTCATGAGGGTTCCTTTTATAAAGATTAGCAACCTTACAAAAGGGCCAAAGGAAATCAGTTGTTCCCTTTAGATTGATGCAGCCCTTCTGCCTTGTGAGAATGCAGCGTTCCTACCCCCTGCAAGCCAGAGCATTCATGGTCCCAAACTGCCTGCATCTTATTCAGGGGCTTGTCAGCCTCCATACCTATGAGAAATACATTTCTATCTTTAAACTACTCAGGGCTGGGTATTTTATGATAGTGTCTCATATAGACTATGTCATTAACACCTTGAGATAACTACAATTATTTCTCCAATTTAGAGATAAACAGAAACCTGGGAGTTGAAGTAACTTGTCCAAAACCATGCAGATTATATGCACCTAATATTGAAGGAGCCAGAATACAATTCAAAGTATGTGGACAAGACTAATGCAGAGCTCAGAGTCCACCAAAACCATTGAGCATTTCAGACAACCCCCAAAGACAGCTCTCAGGAAACTCCCTTCAAAGTTTTCTCTGTAATGAGGCAACTGGTTGAGTTAGCATCTGAGTGACAACTAGAACAAGATGTGATTCACATAATTTATGGCTTTCATCTAACTCAGGACCAGGTCTCCAGAAATGAAAGGCTGTGTCATCAGCCCACATCACCATTATAAAAGACTCCTCCAGCAATACATCTAAAAGCAATTAATTAAAGAAAACCAACTCATGTTTTCAACCTCCACAAATTAATTCATAATTAATAAGATAACAGCAATCTACCAGGCTATAATATTTTATAACAACAAAACAAGGTAATAATAAAGTAATCAATTTTTATCTCCTATAACAAACAGACATTAACACATAGTTTATGTAGGTGATGGAAACATGATCAGCAACCTGTAGGGAGTGAATGTAAGAAATGAATTAATCAAAGGGATACTGGTTAGTTTTCTTGTTTCAGAATTAAAGGAGACTTTCTTCTGATGGAATTGATATCCTTATGTTTTAATGTGAATATTGATAAATAATGAATCACTTGCCTGCTGATAATCCCCATTTATGTTACAGAACACAATTATAAAAATTCCAGAGTATAGGATTCAGTGGAAGCACATTCTGTATTACTATAAAAGTATAATTTTGGAAGAGCTAATATTCTGCAAATAAGACTGGGGCAGATGTTCAATGGAATTGTTAAAATACCAGTGGGACTGACCACATTCCTTAATGGAGTGCTCTGGATTCCAGCTGCCCTTTAAAGTGTTCCCTGGGAGACAGCAGGTGATGGCACATGTGGCTGAGTTCCGGCCACCCATGTGGGAGACCTGGATGGAGTTCTCACTTCCTGGACATGTGGAAATTGAACTAGCAGATGGGAGATTCTCTCTCTCTCTCTCTCTCTCTCTCCTCCCTCTCCCTTCTCTCCCTCTCAAAATAAAAAACAGTAAATGAAATGTTTATAAAATTATATGATATTTTTAAAAAAGTTTCTAATAGTGGAGTTGCTGGATCACATGGTAGTGCTATCTTCAGTTTTTTAAGAAACATCCATATTGTTTGCTAAAATGACCATACTAATTGACATTCCCTCTAACAGTGTATAAAAATTCCCTTTTTTCTGTATTCCCACCAAAATTTGTGATGCTTTGTCCTTTTGATAACAGCCATTCTAACTTGCGTAAAATGATATTTTATTGTGATTTTGATCTGCTTTCCCTGATGATTAGTAACATTGAGCATGTTTTCATATACTTGCTGGCCGTTTGGTTTTTTCTTTTGAGAAATCTCTGTAGAGAGCATTTGCCCATTTTTTCCTTGGATTATTTGTTCCTTAACTATTCAGCTATGTGAATTCCTTATTAGTTTTGGCTATTATCCTTTTGTTAGATGAAGAGTCAGCATACAAATATATTCTGCCATTCTGTAGGTTGTCTCCTCATGCTGTTGATTGTTTCACTTGCTGGGCAGAAGTATCTTAATTTGATACAATTCCATTTGTCTAATTTTGGTTTTGTTGCCTGTACTTTTAGGGTGTTATAAGAAAAAAACTTTGCTTTTAGCAATATTTGAAGTGCTTTCCCCATGTATTCTTGTAGTAGTCTATTGATTTGAGTCTTGCATTTAGGTCCTTGATGCACCTTGAGTTGAATGTTTATATGCTGAGAGATAGCAGTCTAGTTTCATTCTTTTGCAGATATATATATCCACTTTTCCCAGCACCATTTATTGAAGAAACTTTTTTTTTTCAATATGTGTTCTAAGTGTCTTTCACAATATTCAATTGGCTCTAAATACATAAATTAATTCCTGGATTTTTCATTTCTGTTCCATTGTTTTTGTGGCAAGGTTTTTGGCCCTTAACAAATCTTCCCAGCCAGATGAATCAATTTACAGGCTTTTAATGGGATTCTGCTCCTGGGAGAGGTTCACTGGATAAAATAGGGCAGGGACTGGGGAAGTCCCACATCAGAGGTTGGGTGGGTTCCTTTTATAGATACAGGGCTTGGGGGTTAAAGGTTGAGGCGGGTCTAATCCTCATTGGTTGACCTTTAGGCACCCGCGGGGACCTTGACAAGGACTTTTGGTTCCCAGAAGTGCAGGTAAGGACTCTCCACTCCTGGAAGTGTGGGCCTTCTCTCCTGTGGATCACAAAGCTATCATTTGTGTCTGTATTTTTGCCAGTACCATGTTATTTTTGTTACAATAGTTATGTAGTATATCTTGAAATCTGGCATTGTGATGCCGCCAGCTTTTTTTTTTTTTTCCTAAGATTCATTATTTTATTTGAAAGGCAGTTACAGAGAGGGAGAAAGATAAAGAGAGAAGAGAGAGAGGGAGAGAGAGAGAGGAGGAGAGACACAGAGAGAGAGAGAGGAGAGAGAGGAGAGAAAGATCTCCCATCTGCTGGTTCACTCCTCAAATGGCCATCAAAGCCAGGATGGGGCCAGGCCAAAGCCAGGAGCCAGGAGATTCCTCCCATTACTTCTTGTAAGTAGCAGGGGACCTACACTTGGATCATTCATTATCATGGAGCTGCACTGCAAGTGGAGCAGCCTGGGGCCCAGCGCTGTGGCATAGTGGATAAAGCCACCACCTGCATTGCCGGCATCCCATATAGGTACCAGTTCAAGTCCCAGCTGCTCTAGCTCCAAACTAGCTCTCTCCTATGGCCTGGGAAAGCAGTGGAAGATGGCCCAAGTCCTTGGGCCTCTACACCCGCATGGGAGACTGGAGGAAGCTCCTGGCTCCTGGCTTCAGATCTGCGCAGCTCCGGCTTTTGCGATCAATTGGGGAGTGAACCAGTGGATAGAAGACCTCTCTCTTTGCCTTTCCATTTTGATAAAAATATTTTTTACTTATTTATTTGACAGGTAGAGTTACAGACACTGTGAAAGGTCTTCCTTTTGTTGGTTCACTCCCTAAATGGCTGCCACAGAGCCAGGAGCCTCTTCCTGGTCTCCCAAGTGGATGCAGAAGCCCCAAGCACTTGGGCCATCCTCCACTGCCTTCCCTGGGCCACAGCAAAGAGCGGGACTGGAAGAGGAGCAACCAGGACTAGAACTGGCACCCACATGGGACGCTGGCGCCGCAGGTGGAGGATTAACCCAGTGCACCATCACGGAGCCAGCCCTTCTCTGCCTCTCCTTCTTTCTCTGTGCAACTCTGACTTTCAAATAAATAAATAAATGAATCTAAAAAAATTTAAAATAAAAAAAAAAGAATGTGAAGCAGTCTGGACACAAACCTACACCCATATGGTATATTGGCATTGTAGGAGGCGGCTTAATCTAGTACTCCACAATGATGGCACCTAGCTTTGTTCCTTTTGTTCAGGATAACTTTATCTATTCTTTTGGATCTTTTATGATTTCACATGAAGTCTGTGATTTTTCCCCCATTTTTGTGAATAATATCATTGGTATTTTGGTGAGAAATTAATTATTTGAATAATATAAATATTTTAACAATATGAATTTTTTCAGTTTATTATCATGAGATATCATTCCATGATTTTATATTTTCTATAATTCCTTTCATCAGTAGTTTATAATTTTATTTGTAGATCTTTTTCACGTCCTTGGTTAAATACATTTCTAGGTATTGTATGAGTGTATTGTTTATGGGGTGCTTTTTAATTTTTCACCCAGTTTATTATTAGTGCACAAAATACTATTATTGTTTAATGATGATTGGCATCTTGTAATTTTACTGAGATAATTTATCAATTCCAACAGTTTTACTGTGGGCTAGGATTTTCTACATATAAGATCATATCATCTGTGAACAAGGATTATTTAACTCCCTCCTTTCCAAACTGGATGCTCTTTCTTTCTTTCTCTCGCCTAAATTGCTGAGGCAAAGACTTTCAGCATTATGTTGAAAAGGAGTGATAAAAGTGCACTTCTCTGCTTTGTTTCAGGTGTTACAAGGAATGCTTTCACCTTTTCCCCATTTAGCATAATGTTAGCTGTGACTCTCTCATATATAGGCTTTATTATATTATCATGAAGAAATGTTGAAATTTATCAAATGTTATTGAGATGATGAAATGGTTTTTCTACTTCAATCTGAAGCTGAAGTGTTGTATTACATTTACTGATTTGCATATGATGAACCATTCTTGCATCCTTGGGATAAATTCGAACATCCACTTCAAAATTCTGAAACTTTTTATAGAAGAATTTGAAAAGGAGATTTCACAATCAGGATAATTTAATCAAAACAGTTAATTAAAAATAATCCTAATAGGAAATAATATTTTTGTCTTTGAAGAAATTGCTTAGGATTTCAATCTAGATGTACACAACCAGATCTAATTTGCATAATCTGATGCTGGGTTAGTGCTACAAAGCAGAAAATCAGGACATCAATGCCCTCTTTTACCTATGTGCTTCTTTCCCTTCTTTTACATATAGGGATTTATTAGGGGAATGAGAGGGAATTTATCAGAGAACAACTATGGAGGTTGAGAAGCTCCGGGACAGGCTGACTATAAGCTGGAGACTGATTTACTGGCTTCATGGCTCAGTCTACATCTGAAAGCCTCAGAACCAGAGAAGGCAATGAGATATCTGAGGTTGATGGCCTAAGATCCTGGGGCACTACTGATGTAAGTCCCAGAATCCAAAGGCCAAAAAGCCTGGAGTTTATCACAAGGAAAAGAAAAGGGATGACCCTGTTTCAGCAGAGAGAGAGAGAGAGAGGGAGAGAGAGAGACAGAGAGAGAATTTGCCTTTCCCCAGTCTTTGTGATTCTCTCTGGGGCCCACATGATTGGACAGTGTCTGCCCACATGGAGCACAGATCTTCCCCATTCATCCCACTGACTCATGCAGGAACCTTCCCTGGAAATAGCTTCACAAAGACTTGGAATTGATACTTTGCCAGTTCTCCAGGTACAGCTTAATCTAACCACTTTGATAGCAAAATTAACCATCACCACGATGGGTGCAAATTTATCAAATTTTACTTCACAAGTTTACTTTTTGTACACTAATCTTTGTCCAATCAAACATCAAAACATTTTTGCTGTTTTCTTCTAGACTTTCTGTAACTGTAGCTCTTGTATTTGGATCTATTTTCTATTTTGGACTAACTTTTATAGAATGTGATTTACAAATAGAGGTTCATAATTTTGCATTTGGATATCTAATTGCTCCAGCACCATTTTTTGGAAAGACTCACTCTTCAATCAAGTTTCTTTTAACTTTGTTTAAAACCAATTAATTATTTTTTTTTTAATTTTTGCCAGGCAGAGTTAGACAGTAAGAGAGAGAGAGAGTAATAGACAGTGAGAGAGAGATAGAAAGAAAGCAACCGGGCCAGAACTGGCACCCCAACCGGGACTAGAACCCAGGGTGCCAGCGCTGCAGGTGGAGGATTAGTCAAGTGAGCCACGGTGCCAACCAATTTATTATTGTTGTGTAAGTCTTCATGGGACTCCTTATTGTGTTCCCTGGTCTATGCCTCTGAGCTTTCTCCAATGTCAGTATCGGAATGGGTTTGTCTTGGGTTTGAAAATCAGGAAGTGGGGGCCAGTGCTGCCGTGGCTCAGTTGGTTAATCCTCTGCCTGCGGCACTGGCATCCCATATGGGCGCCAGGTTCTAGTCCCAGTTGCTCCTCTTCCAGTCTAGCTCTCTGATGTGGCCCGGGAAGAAGTGGAGGATGGCCCAAATGCTTGGTCCCCTATACCGGCATGGGAGACTAGGAAGAAGCACCTGGCTCCTGGCTTTGGATCGGCATAGCTCCAGCGGTAGCGGCCATTTGGGGGGTGAACCAACGGAAGGAAGACCTTTCTCTCTGTCTCTCTCTCTCTCTGTCTCTCTGTCTCTCTCTCTCTCACTAAGTCTATCTGCCAAAAAAAAAAAAAAAACAAACCAGGAAGTGAGTCCTCAGGTTTCCCTGCTCATACATGCATTTTCCCATGTCAGGAGTTTGTGGAGAACTTATTTAGAATTTCTGTGTCTCTCTCAGCTCTTCAATTTGTTAAATTTGTAGCTGGTTTGATTTTCACCTTATGGGAACCTGCCACCTCACACTAACAGAATCATGTATTGTGACTACTTGTTTTCTACTAACTTTGCTACTTCAATTGGCAGGGATTTTCATTCTCTATTCCAAATAAAATCTGGTCTCAATGGCTGCAAAATTTGGGCTTATATTCCCATGGTTCTTACTCTTCAGTTGTAGCAGCTTTTCATAAACAAACACTTTCAAATTTGTTTTTTGCTTAAGTCGATTTCCAGAGTGATAAAATGGTTATTTTTACAACATTTAAAATTTTTATTTTTCTTAATTTTTTCATTTTATTTGAAAGACAGAGAAAGAGATGGGCTGCTGTTGTGGCCCAGTGGGTTAAGCTACCACCTGCAACACTAGTATCCCATATGAGTATTGATTCAAGTTCTTGCTGCTCTGTTTCTAATCCAGCTCCCTGTAAATGTACCTACAAAAGCAGTGGAAGATGGTCCAAATGCTTGGTCCTCTGCCACACATGTGGGAAACCCAGATGGATTCCTGGCTCCTGGATTTTGCCTAGCCCAGTCTGTTGGGGCCATTTGAGAAGTGAAGTACCAGATGACAGATTCACTCTCTCTCTCTCTTTCTCTCTCTCTCTTTTTCTCTCTCTCACTCTGCCATTAAAATAAATATTTAAAAAAAAATACATAGAGAGATAGATAAAGATACAAAGATTTTCCATGTGCCAGTTCACTCTCCAAATGCCCGTAACAATCAGGGCTGGGCCAGGCTGATAAGGAACCTATATGGGTCTCCCACATGAGTGGCAGGAACTCAAGTACTCAGGCCATTACTGTTGCTTCATAAGGTATATATTAGCAGGATGCTGAATCACAAACATAGAGTTCAAACCAGGTACTCCAGTATGGACACAGGCATCCCACCAGAGACAACCACTGTACAAAATGCCCATCGCTCTATTTCACAGCTTTGTCTAGTTTTATACTGTGTGTGTGTGTGTGTGTGTGTGTGTGTGTGTATACGCACACACAGAGTATTTACTGAACTCTTTATATTGCTGTGGCTGAATTCTCACCAGAAGAAAACATACTTAAGACTGAGCACACAGTTAAGTTGCTACTTGGGATGCTGAATCCCATTTCATAGTGCCTGGTTTGAGTCTGGCTACTATGTGTCTATTCAGGTTCCTGCTAATAAGTACCCCCAGGGGGCAGTGGGTGACAGAACAAGTACCAGTGTCCCTGTCACCCATGTGGGACATTAGGATGGAGTAGGAGTCTCCTGGCTTTGGCCTGTTCAAGCCTGGTTGCTGATAGTATTTGGGGAGTGAATCAGCAAATGAAAGATCGCTCTCTCTCTCTCTCTCTTTTCCTCCTTCTCCCTACATCTTTCCCTCCATCTCTCTCTGTTTCTGTCTTTCAAATAAAATGAAAATAAATAAAAATTAAAATATTAGTTTAAAAAGAAAAATATACATTTAATATATAAATATAAAAACGGAGCCATCTGTCTAGAGGGAATAAGGCTGCTGAACAAGGTTCCTAGGGTTCATCCTTGTTTATATCTGATGAACAGGCCAACTCTACAGTTTCCACTCATGCAGCCTAAAGTTTGCCCTCACGGAGGGCAGAGCAAAAGATTTTCCTATGAAATCAACATAGGTCTTCACTGATAACTAGAAACAGATAACCAAGTATTATTGAGGGATGGCTGGGTCCAAATCCTTGTCTCCAATGCAAAGAAAACATCAAGGATGAGATGTAGGTAAAAATCAGCAGAGAAAGAGGACTTCATTGCATGCAAAGCAGAAGTATGCACTCAAGAAGGAGTGCAGACTTACTCAGGCTGAGCTGAACTGAGATTCAAGTCTATCTCTTTATATGATTTGGAGGCATGGGGTGGTGGCTGGGAGGGGTTCATGGAATATTCATAAGGAACAGCTTTAGGACAGGGCGTGAGAACTTCTTTATTTGCCATTTGGGGGAAATTTCAGAAACATCATGGCATCATGGGCATAGGAGTGTCGATCATGGTAACTTTATTATAATGATTGCAATTAGCTAAATTTCATCACAGTAAGTATATGGCAGACATGTTGGGTTTTTTGTTGTTGTTTTTTATTTGTTTTGGCAGGCACTAAGGTTTTTGCAGAAGCTATAGCTTTCCACTGCACAGAAAGGTAGAGGAGTGCCTGGGAGGTACACGGGGTGGGGGTGGGGGGGGTGCAGGCACAACTCCAGGGAGGGGCTGGTGACCTCAGCTACCTGCTTAGCTACATCAGTATCATTGGATTTCTAAACTTTTAAAAATACAGCATATACAGAAGTGATGAATGATTTTTAAAAATTAACAAACTGAATGCCTTGCCTCAGTGTGAAAGAATGTTAAGTATGTTCTATTCATGTCCTTAGAGAGATTTTAGAATATATTACATCCATGAAAGAGATTCATATGTAAAAGAATCACACTGGCATCCTATATTGGAATACGGGTTTGAGTTCTAGCTTGCTCCACTTCCAATTCAGCTTCTTGCTAATGAGCCTGGGAAGGCAGCAGAGGATGAACCAGATATTTTGGCTACTGTTACCAACGTTGGGAACCAGGGTGGAGTTCCTGACCTCTGGCTTTGGCCTGGCCCAGCCCTGGCTGTTGCAGCCATTTGGGGAGAGAACCAGCTGATGGAAGATATTTTTCTCTCTTCCCTCTCTCTCTCTCTCTTCCTCCCTCTCTGTATCTCTTCCCTTCAAATAAATAAATAACTGACTAGGACCAAAAAAGGATCAGGACAAGGAGGAAAGGGGCAAAGAGAAAGATAGTGTGACAGAAAAACAAGGGCTATTAAAGATCAATCTCTATCCAATAGGATTTCCAGAAGAGACACCAGAGGAAATGGGAGATAATCAAAGAACTAATAGAATATTTTCCAGAGTTGAGGAAACAATTCTACATGTTGAAAGAGCCCACATATGCTAAACAGAATAAGCAGAAAAAGACCTATAAATTATAGCACATTTGGTATAATTACAGGATGCTACAGAGTTAAATATCCCTAAGGTTTCCAAAGTTAGGAGAAGGCAAATTATCTATGAAAGAGCAAGAAGTGGACAACTATATGCTTTCTCCTGAACAGTAGCCAGTGGGTAGAAGACAAGATATCACATTAAATACTGAAGGGAATTTAGTTTAGAACTTTAAACCCATGCAAGTAATTATAAGAAATGAAAGCAAAAAAATGCATTTCTGAATGTTTATGTGATCAAAATCACTTTTTCCTCTGAAAAATTCTCATAAGCTTATATGAGAGACTCATACATGAGAGATTCTTTGTATAAGAGGGGAATGGAACTCCATTAGGATTTATCAAAAGTTATTGTATATAAGCATACTTCAAAAAGTTCATAAAAATGTATTAAAAGATGTTTATTTGGTGCAGAAATTTGAAATCCATGCTGTTTTTTCAGAATACACATTTTGCACAATTTTTTGAAGAACTTTCAAACAGAGTTTTTCATATATGATTTTGATTAATCCCTATGATATCTGTATTCTACAGATAAAAAGACTGCAGATTAGAGTCTTCAAATATCATTTAAAAAGCACAGAGTATCAACAGGAGGGCTCTGACGTATCTAGCATAGCTCTTATTTTATGATATTAAAAATGTATTTCCCTTTTCCTTTAGATTCTGATCCTTAGGAAGAAAGGAGCCATATATTTGCTTTTCTAATCATTATATAAATATGGCCCAATACAAGGCAGGTTCACAATATTCACAAAGTATTTGTTAAACAAATAACTAGTTGGGAAAACTTTAACATTTGAACTTAGACTTAATAGGTGTGCCATTTCTTTTAAATATTACTTATGTAGGTAGATCAAATGTTGCACTGTGCATTAAATTTTTCACATTTATAAAATATGTAATTCCAAAAATTCCATATAGATTTCATTGTTTTGTTAGCTGGCTGTTTATGCATCTGTCTTCTTTGAAAGGCCTTTGTTGAACAGTGGTTACACCCCAGAATATCTCCAAATGCACTTCTCATGTTCTCCTTTCCCCTACCCAAAACTCTGACAGTAACCACTCTTCCGATTTTAACAACTGTATGTAGTTTTATCTGTTTCTGAATTTTATGTAAATGAATCAGAAAGTGTATACAGCTTCTTTATCTCCATGTTATGTTCAAAAAAGCCATCTATGTTGTTGGGAGCAGTATTTTGCAGTATTGTGGTTGTTGCTCTGTAGATGTCCACTACTTGGATATAAAACAGTAATGTATTATTTTTTTTCTATTTCTGTCTAATGCAAAGAGTGTTCTTATGAGCAACTGTGATCTTACTCTTTAATTAATTAATTTATTTATTTTCATTTAATTTGGATGGGGGGAGCAAGAACACATCCTCGGGTTCATTCCCCAAATGCCCACAGTAGCCAGGGCTGAGCTAAGCCAAGGTCAGAAATGTCTGCAAATCAATCCAGATCTCCCATGTCTGTTGACAGGGATGCAAGTACTTGAACCATCATCTGCTGCCTCCAGGGTGTGCATCAGCAAGAAGCTGGATGAGAAGTTGGGTCACAGCCGCAACTTGAAGCAAGTACTCTGATTTGAAATGTGGGTGTTCCCAAGTGGCCTCTTAACCATGGTGCCAAACAACCACCTTGTGTGTTCTAACTTTTATTGAACATACATAAGCATTTCTGCTGGCATGTTATTACATCTGGAATTTCTGGGCCATAGTGTTTGTATACGATAGGCTTCAGTATAATCTGGTGAAAAGCTGTCCAAAGTTATCAAAATGAATGTACATTCATACCAGCCACGTATGAGAATTTCAGTTGCTCTATTTATCTGTAAACATTTAACTACTGGATTTTTCAGTTTAGCTAATTTATTTGGTAAGCCATGATATCTTATTATAATTTGATTTTTTATTTTCTCTGTAAAATGATTTGAAACATAAATATTAGTCAATTAGATATACCTTTTTATTGGTTCTTGATCTTTGTTATTAGCTTTCTGAAACTATTTACATATTCTTACAAATGTTTCTGTACTCTAGAGTCATGAATATTTTCTAGAATCTTCTTCTAAAATTTACTCAGAATTTATTTTTATCTATATAATTTCCTTTTTATTCATCTTCTTATGTATTTTCTTGACAGCATCTAACAGCAAGCCTGACACTGAAAAACCTGAGGAACCCCTACTCTGGTGTTTTTGTGTGCTCAGCAACAAGTGTGGCTAGGAGCTAACTGCAAATTTTGCTCCTGTACTCAATCGCTTTGCTTGCTAAATACCTAATCTTGTGGAATGCCCCTCCTCCCTTAGCTAACACTCTATACTAATTGTAACTCCCGCTTGGGGCTCCTGCCCAGGACAGCCACTCCCTACCAAAAGGATCCAATGAGTACTCATGGTAACCTTCAAACTCACTAATCAAGCCAAAGTCCGTGAAATATGTTAATCTTGTGATTTTTGCCTTTAAAAGTTGCTTGTAACTGCTGCTCAGGGCTTCTCTTTGCCTTTGCTGGCAGGGAGCCCATTTGTGCAAACGCCTAATAAAATCCTCTTGCTATTGCATCTACCAGTCTGGAGTTTGGGTCTTTGGGTGGCTACCTGAGCACATTGGATTCCCGATTTTGGGGTCCTTCAACACAATAAATAAATTTTATATGTAAGATAAATGTAAGAATCTATGTGAGTCTAACTCTATGTATATGAAGAGTGGTTAGAAGACATAAACCCAAATGTACAAACATTAACTCGTTGATTTTTATCATCCATAAAAGAAGAAATACAACTAATTCACCAGACAACAAAACAGGAGCATTAAGTTACATTACACAAAGATTGCCTTATATTTTCTTGATGTGATATTTTAATTTATTCAAATATCAAGCCTGTGAGAAGAAAATTATTATCGGAGATGAACTGAATTGTGTCTCACTCCAGTTGCACAAGGAGATCCTACTTTGAAATAGGACCTTTGGGAGCTAATTAGGTTTGGAGATGATCATAGGGTGGGGCCTTTGTGATGAGATTAGTGAGTTTATAAGAGGAGGAAGAGAGGGAGAACTCTTTCAATATATGCAGAAAGCAGTCATTGAGGACACAATGGGATGGCAGCTTATGGTGAGAAGTCTCAGAATAAAATGGACTTTTTTAGCACTTTGATCTTGGTCTTCACAGCCTCTAAACTGAGAAATACATTTGTGTTATTAAACCACCTAATCTATGTTATTTTGTTATTATAGTCAGCAAATTCTGAAGTCACCTGGCAAATACTCTCAAGCAACTTAAAAAACAGAGTGAACAAAATGCCTGAGAATCTTCCTGCGGGAGCCCTGGGAAGAGTTCTCTTTTCTTTGTGAAGGGCAGGGTGCCCTGGAATGGGTTCGCCCCGAGAGAGGGGCCCGTGCCTTGGAAAGTGTCACAGTTCCAGTGTGGTAAGGTGACCGATCCCGGACGAGCCCCCAAATGAAGGACCCCAAATTCGGGAATCCAACACGCTTGGGTGGCCGCCCAAAGACCCAAACTCCAGACTGGTAGATGCAATAGCAAGAGGATTTTATTAGGCGTTTGCGCAAACGGGCTACCTGCCAGCAAAGGCAAAGAGAAGCCCCGAGCGGCAGTTACCAGCAGCTTTTAAAGTCAAAAACCACAAGATTAACATATTTCGCATGCTTTGGCTTGATTGGCCAGTTTGAAAGTTACCATGAGTACTCGTTGGATCCTTTAGATGGGGAGTGGCTGTCCCGGGCAGGAGCCCTGGGCAGGAGTTACAATCAGTTTCTTTTCTGGGGAAACCGGAACTTTTGGGGAGCGAAACTCTCGGAAAATCGAAACCTATAGAGTATTGGCTAACCTGGGGGGGGGGGTGCATTTCACAAGATCAAGTGTTAGCAAGCAAAGCGATTGGGTACAGAAGCAAAAATTTGCAGTTAGCTCCTAGCCACACTTGTTGCTGAGCACACCAAAACACCAGAGTAGGGGTTCCTCAGGTTTTTCATCCCTTTTTATTTCATCTCTTTTTTAATAAAAATAATACAGGGCTGGCACTACGGCTCACTAGGCTAATCCTCCACCTGGGCACCGGCACACCGGATTCTGTCCCGGTTGCTCCTCTTCCAGTCCAGCTCTCTGCTGTGGTCTGGAAGTGCAGTAGAGGATGATCCAGGTCCTTGGGCCCTGCACCTGCATGGGAGACCAGGAGGAAGCACCTGGCTCCTGGCCACTTGGGGGATGAACCAACAGAAAAAGGAAGACCTTTCTCTCTCTCTCTCTCTTTCTCTCACTGTCTAACTCTGCCTGTCAAATAAAATAATAATACAGGGCATCATCATTTCTTAGCAAGTCATAAAAATGAGGAAATCTTAGCTACAAATTATAAAAAGAAAGCAATTCAATTGTTAACTATGGAAAAACAAAGGGAATTTAGCTGTGAAAATGTTAGGTAGGAAGTCAGTTATGAGCTTATGTGTGTGTGACACAAAAGGCTGAAGAGAAGCCATCTATGTCCAGCATATGCTGCATCCCAAGGTCATCCCGTTGGTGTTTCAGGGGCAGCCCCGTATTCACATCCTGCCCTGCCCTGCCCTCTTCTGCCTGACAATCTTCCACAGTCTCCCAGGTACAGCCCAGTATCTGCATCTCAAACATTTGCATCCATAAAGTCCTTTGTTGCAGACCTTCCACAGGAGGAAGCTTCTTAACATTTGCAAGACTCAGGGAGAAGTTTCTTAACAGCCCTTTGTTCCAAGAGGAGCAAAGGTGGGGAAGCAAGACCCATCTCCTTAAAAAATCCCCCGGCCTCAACCAGACTGCACACTCATCCCTCTGCCTGTCTGCTGAGCCGCCCGACTGGTCTGGCCAGGCATACTCTCTCTCCACTCCCCCTCCCCCCGCCCCAGTCTCTCAGGCTCTGTCTGGAGAGGTGCCCATCCGTCTTTATGGATGTCCCTTCCCTAATAAACCTTGCTATTTTACCTCCCACTACTCTCTGTCTCACGCCTGAATTCTTTCTTGCACGAAGACAAGAACCCTGCAAATTTCTCCGGTAACAAAAATAAACGGTTTTGTAATATACAGAAAAGCATCTTACAAAAATAAACAGCACTCTTAGCAAAAGATGTAAAACAAAGAGTAGAACTCTTCTTCAAAACAAAGAAAAAGAGAAGCTTCCAATGAACAGAAAAATGTGCAACTAGAAAAACAAAACAAGCTCAGCATCTAGTCTTCTGGGAAAAGAAATTGCAAACAAACAAGAAAGTTTAGAAAGAAGACATATTTGGCCTTTGCCTTTTAAATAATGCCTTGGTATTACACTGCATTTAGTTCTCACTATAAAAAACTTATCTAACCCAAGTTAATTACATTTCCAATGATAGTTGTGAGAGCAATTGCCAAGATTTACTACATAAATGACATATAAATTTAGTTGCAGAATAATTAAGTCAGAATTTGAGTCCATACATTAAGCAATGAAAGCATAATTACATTCTTATGGATGCTTAAAACTTCACTTGCAATTCTTTAAAAAATGGGTTCAACACAAATTCAGACTGTATTCACTTTCATTTACGATTTCTTTTTTTCCAATTCCAATATAAAAATGCAAACTATAATTTGGGAAGTGCTTTATAGGCCATAGTATTTTTTTTAAGATATTGTAACATCTTTGTACATTTCACGCTAATAGTGGTACAAAGAGGGGCTTCGGAGATTGAGACTAGAGCAAGAGGTTTTGGCCTCACAGTGAACCCCTTCCGTGACTCCTCTGGCTTCCTAAGTGGCTGTTGTATTAAAGCAAAAGATGACCTTCCCCATCAATGCTGACAAGTCTGGAATTTCTAGGCAGATTGTCTCCCTTAAATTCTTCCTACATAAATACATCAGAAGCTGGCATTCAGGTTAAGATTCCAATGAAATATAGAAACACATGTTTCCTTACTAAGTTACCCATAGACCTGATACATTTCATATTTAAAATTCTACACTTCTAGAACCAGCATTTTGACATAGCTCATTAAGCCACAACCTACAATGCTCCCAACCCAACTGGGATATTTGGGTCCCAGCTGCTCCACTTCCAAGCCAGCTCCCTGCTAATGCACCTGGGAAAGCAATGGAAGATGGCTCAAGCAGTTGGGATGGGGGTACGCACATAAGAGACTCAGGTGGAGTTCCAGGCTTCTGGTTTCATCCTGGCCCGTCTCAGCTGTTGCTGCCATTTGGGGAGTGAACCAGTGCATGGGAGATCTCTCTCTATCTCTCTGCCTTTCAGAGCATTAAAAAATAAATATTTTAAAATGTTTATATTTCTTACCATTATTATTTCCCAGAGAATAAGATGCACTTTATAGTCATCACTTGACCATATTCTCTTATCACTGGTGTTTCACCTCCTACAGAGTCCTGGTCCCACAACACAGGACATGGAGCAGGAGTTTCTAATCCAGAGTAGGAAATTTTAGAGCTCATATTGACTGCCACGGGTTGATAACTAATTTTTCTTTCACCCTGAAAAGGAATCTCAGCTATTTAATTAGTATATAACAAGATTGATTAAGCAATGCAGTGTCAATTAACACATTTAATGTGGAGGAAGATGATATCTAGCACTTAATTGATATCATGTTATTCTTAAAAGTTGTATGATGAATATGAATAAAACTAGCTAATAATTTACTTTTCCATTCCTCTCACTTGACTACCTCTCAGCTAAATTTTTCTATCCTCACTTTGAAGTCTCATTTACTGTTTCTCCTAACAACCAATTTCTATTTAATCATGTTCAAGATCAGACTTATGGGGTGGGTGTGGGAGTGGGGGTGGGGAGAGAATAACGGTGATACCTGAATCACAAAGGAAAAAGGAAAAAAAAGCCAAGGATGGAATCCGTTTGCTTTCTGTACATAGAACTAACTGTGATTAACATTAATTTGTTACTGATAGTTGAGTCAATCTCTTTATCCATGAAGGATCCTTGTTATCTTAAGTGTGTTCTTCAATTCAGCAGTACAGTCATCACCTGGGAGTTCATCAGCAAACTTTCTCTTTTTTTTAAAGATTTATTTATTTGTTTATTTGACAGGTAGAGTTACAGACAGTAAGGGAGAGAGAGAAAGGTCTTTCTTCCATTGGCTCACTCCCCAAATGTCCACAACAGCCGGTGCTGAACTGATCCGAAGCCAGGAGCCAGGTGCTTCCTCCTGGTTTCCCATGAGGATGCAGAGGCCCAAGGACCTGGGCCATCCTCCACTGCCTTCCTGGGCCACAGCAGAGAGCTGGACTAGAAGAGGAGCAACCGGGACTAGAACCCAGTGCCCATATGGGATGCCAGCGCTGCAGGGGCTGGGCCCAATCAGCAAATGTTCTAGCCCTACCATAGATTAATGAAGATAGGCATTTTGACAAGATTTCCCAGGTGACTCATTCACATGAGTTTTGCAAAACTCAATTCTTCACATCATTGTCAGTGGCTTACTGATGGAGTCTTTTATCATTCACCAAGAAGAGGCAAGAAATAAAGTGCTTAGTAATTTCTCCAGCAGTAGACAACCTACTTTGTCCCTAAATCTCCCAAGCACAATATCATTCCCCCCAGTTGAGTCATCACTTGTGATTTTTGTCTTGACATTATGTATAATTGAGACATTAAAGATATGACTAAGCCTGGATGTAAAGATCAATGTTTTTTTCCTTTCCCTTCTGTTTTTCATCTCTACAAAGGTCCTGAATGATGCATTACAAATTAATTCAACAAATATTTTGGAACACCTACTCCAGTCATACATTGCTCCTGTACTGGAGATCCTACCCTGTAGAATTCACAGTCTATCCTGGTAAGTCTTAGGAGTCCATGTGATCACGTTGCCTGAAAAGTAGCAGAAAATACTTCTCAGAAGAGAAATCCAAACTGAAATTTTAGGATATGAAATTCCTTCCAAAAGTTCATGGAAAATGAAATTGAAGTATGATTTAATTTTGTTTTTGTTTTTTTTTAAATTGAAATCCATGGTGCCAAATCCATGCAGAATTTGAGCCAGATTGGGAGCATATATAAGGCAGGAGGTATCAAAACTTCTAAGGTTTCTGAATATAAGTCTTCAAAAAGATCATGGCAATCACATATAAGGAAATTTTCATGGATTTCAAAATTTTTGCACCAAAATGCCTTTTAACTCAACTTTCCACGAATTTTGAAGCTCCCTCATATGTCCAGGAGAAAGGATTCCCAGAGATAGACTGTAGTCCAAGAGAAAGACTCTATTTCTCACCCTTTCCTGTTCTCTCTAGCACTCAGTATAACTCTTGGCAGAGTAACCACTTAACACAAAGTAAGTTATTTGAATAATAAAAATATGCTTAACATTCCTATTCACATTACTGTTTACTTTGGATTTTAGGGATTATTTTCTAAATTTAAGGATTTTTATTTCATTTTTCTTTTTATGTTCCATTTTGTTTCCTTATGAGAAGAGGGAAGGAAGAAAGTTTTTCTATAAATACATGATTAATTATAACTGTAGCCAATGTGTGGATAATAAATCTAGTAAATCTTTCAGCCTTCTCCATCATAGAAGATAGAGACTGGGACAAAAGAATGTTCTTGATTTTGGAACACAGAAGTAAAAAAGCCATAGTCCGGATGACTCCCCAAGCTATGTTAGGGTTTGAGTCTGAGACCCAAGCCTAAGTACTGAGCAGCACAATCTTGAGAGGAAACATGGCCCTTCATGAAGGCTACAATCATGGAGTCCAGCTTTCCAGTTCTCAGGGGCACTGCTTGAAGAGTGAGAAGGGAAACTTTGGGACAAATAAAGGGAAATACTCATTCACCCAGCAGAGTTGTTTTTCAGTTGTTAGATCCAACAGGCAGCACCCACTAAGAATATAAATAGGATCACATTTGAGATAATGTACAATCAAGTAATGGGACTCAAAGCATTGGATCATATCTCACAATCACAACTGTATTCATGTCCTTTACCTAGATTCAAAGACTCATTAAGTGACCAAGGAGATTCCTTTTTTTTTTTTTTTTTGACAGGCAGAGTGGACAGTGAGAGAGAGAGACAGAGAGAAAGGTCTTCCTTTTCCGTTGGTTCACCCTCCAGTTTCCGCCGTGGCTAGCGCGCTGCGGCCGGCGCACCACGCTGATCCGAATGCAGGAGCCAGGTGCTTCTCCTGGTCTCCCATGGGGTGCAGGGCCCAAACACTTGGGCCATCTTCCACTGCACTCCCTGGCCACAGCAGAGAGCTGGCCTGGAAGAGGGGCAACCGGGACTAGAACCCGGTGTGCCAGCGCCGCAAGGCGGAGGAATAGCCTATTGAACCGCAGCGCCGGCCAAGGATATTCCTATAATCACTTGGCAGATGAGGAATTAAAGCTCAAAATGGGGGGATGGGGTAAAATTGCACAAAATCACCTATCTTTAAAGGGGCAGAGACAGATAAAACTTTGAGTGTTACCACTAATTAATTAGTAAAGTTTTGGGGGGAGGGCAGATCACAGAGAATGAGGGAAGGGAGAAATCCCCCTGACCCATCTCCTTTTCAGTATTCCTCTAATGGAAGTGACTATCACAAGGCTTCAAGCATTATCAGGGCAGACTACAAGGTCTTGGGAGATGTTAAGAGGTGATTCAATGAAAAGAGCTCTGCACCCCAAGTAATGCTAAGTAAACAAAATTAAAGTGATATATGTATTAAATAACCCTTTAAACCTTTAATTCACAAAATGTAATGTATAGCTCTGGGAGGATGGTTATGTCATGGTCAGCATTTCACAAACGTATTTCATAGATGGCTAGAAACATCTCACAGCAAGCATGAAACCAAAGGCAGAGTGACCTAGCAGAATGATAAACCTGCACAAGAGACAGTAAAGCCAGAGGTGCAACACTAACTCATTGGTGCTACCCTTCCCTGAGGCAAACCAAGGAAAGCATTCAAAAGGAGCACCCCTCTAGGAAACCTCTGTGGAACACACTTCATTTGGGATGTTCTTTTACTCTCCAGCCCATGGCAAACTGAGTATTCTTTACACATCAAGTTCTACACCATTGAACATTAACCAAATCATGAGTCTCCTAAGATAAGGGACCACAACCCTGTCCTTTCTTATGCCTCACATTTAAAACTGATTGTACAGCTTTTGTCTTCTATGCCAGGCAAAGCAAAATACTCCCTCTCACACAGGAATTTCAAAGTCAACAGATGAGTAAGTCAATGAAGGAATGCATGAATGGCACCATGGTGAAAGAAGCCCCAAAATGAAGTCCTGAGCCATTTGTTACCAGTCTAGAGAACGCTAAGGAACAGAGAATGCTAACAAAGTCTTCTCCATGCTTCCTGGCAGTTTCATTTTTTTGTTATTTAGTCACTACTCCGTATTTGATATTTAGCTTCATGTTAATTCATAATTACATTTCTTTAAACTTGAAAACTAAGTAACTACCAAAGCTCAAAAAGTGTGCCTAGAAATGACATTCAAATCCCTAATGGAGGCTTGACAGTGGTGAAAAGTACCATATATTTACAGTTTTAGCAAAGATATTAAAAATTGACTATTGAATGTTCATTACTCCTACTAATAACAACAATAATAACTGCTATAATGGTCAACAGTTTTCAGGACTTTCCAAATTCTAGACACTATGCTAAGCAGTAATAATGCTTTGGTCAACTACACATCATAAATATGACAGTCACTATATCATACAGCTTATGCATGTAGTTCACACAATGACAAGATCATCTAACAAGGCTTTTCTCAGAATGTGCCCCATGGTTAAGCATCATGACTATACTTGAATCAACTACTTTAATCTTCACATCAACTCTAATGAATTAACTACATTTATGGAATGAAGGAAATCAGAGCAGTGGAATAATTTGCCCAAAGTTACACAGCTTAGCAATGCAATCCACAGTCAAATGCTACACAACAACAGAAATATGACAGTCAGGGGTCCTTAGTTCTGCCTTGCTTCAATACCAGCTGCTCTCAGTGGCTCCATCTGTACCATGAAGAAGTTTAGACTGGGATGAGATTCTTCAAGAACAAATCCACATGGAAGGGTCAGGGCTAAAACAGTGAGGATGGAGAAGCCACTTTATTGTTGAGAACTTTTAATAGGAGGAAATGAAAATGTCTGAGGCTTCATTTGTTATCATTCTAAAGACTTTTTTTTCAAATAAAAACAAAATGTCTATTGTAACAGGTGGCTTTTTGCAGGAGAAGTAGCTAAGCAGAAGTAGCAGCAGCTGTGGAGGAGGGTGTTTGAGCCACATATTAAAATGAAGCATGATTTGTTTTTATAAAGAGATGTGTATTTTGTGATAATGGATACAATTAATAGCAACATATGCTTCAGGCTGCATACCCACCAGTAATTAATGTAGCATCAATTTAGATGCTTTTAAGAAAATGTAATAAATTTGAAAAAGCAACAGAGCTTCCTTCAGGCTCCTTTCAAACATTAACCGGTCTGGTTCATCCACTCACATGCAAGTTCTCCAGTCTGAGCCTGACCCTAGTGACAATGGCAGAGAAAGTGCTTTGTATTTCTAGTTGAACACTGGAGGCATTTGGAACCGAGATCCAGGGGAGTGAGCAGCAATTATTTAACTTAAGAACAGCTGTGATCTGACACCATTAATGATCATCTACCTTCATTTACACTCGTAGCAATATGGCTGTTTTCAGCAAAATTTAAATGAAACAAAACTGGATTTAAATATGAAAGTAAAGATCATTGCATGAAAAATGATACCTGAGTTGGTCACAAAAGGCACATTCCAGCAAGAGTAATTGAACCTTAAAAATATAACTGCATAACTTGCAGGTGCTGGGATGCACATAAGTAAATCAGGGGCCAGCAGGGACTCCAGTCCTCCCATAAGAACCAGGGACCAGAACTTGGCCTAATGTCGGTTTGGTGTTAACAGCAAATGCAATGTCTCTCCTTTCTGTCCTTTCCCACTAGAGTTTGTTTACTAAAGATACCTGATGCAAACATGCCCTTTCTCTCAGACTCAACCCAAGGGTAATTGATCCCAGATTGTAATTAGCTGGAGAAACTGCAGGATTAAGAAACCCAAGTGAACTGGCATTTAACTGCCCAAGTCTGCTGAACCCTTCTGAACTCCAAAAACCTGTGCCTTGGTTTCGGTATGCCCTCCCAAGACACGTGTTGAAACTGAACTGCCATCTTAACAGTGTTGGGAGGTAAGGGCTTTTAAGAGGTGATTAGCCCCTGAGAGCTCTGCCTGTATGAATGGCTAATGCCGCTATCAAGGGTGTGGGGTTCCTGAAAAGAAGGATGAGCGGGGCCTGATTTGCTCTCCCTGTCTCACCCATGCCCCTCTGCCCTCTCACTGCTGTGTAATCATAGAGCAAGAAGGCCATTACCAGAGGCAGCCCTGGGCTTCAAAGCCTCAAGAATTGTGAGCCAAATAAATTTTTGTTGTTCATAATTCACCCATTCTGTGGTATTCTGTCACAGCAGCAGAAAACAGACCACGATAGCTCCAAATATGCATAGCAGAAAGTGAGGGGGCTTAACAAACACCAGCTTATGAGCCAGGAAACTAGAGTTGTTATTTTATTCCTTGGGTGTATCATCCTGTCTTAGACTATTCCAGCAGCTATAATAAAATATAATTTGAGCATCTCTAATCTGAAAATTCCGAACTCCAAACTGCTCTGAACTCCAGAACTTTTAGATTACAATATCGCATAGAAGTCGAAAATTCCACACCTGACCCCGAGAATGCAGTCAAGCACACGTTCACTGAAAGTGCAGCATAAAATTACCCTCAGGTTAGGTGTGTAAGGTATTCATGAAACATAATGAAATGAATTCTGTTCTCAGAATTAGGTCCCATCCCAATATATCTCACGTAAATGAAAATATTCCAAAATCCCACTCCCCCATTTTTGAAATTTCTAACACTTCTGGTCCCAACCATTTTAGATAAGAGATACTTACTTGTACCATAAACTGAGTGAAAATTTATCAACATAAATTTATTTATTGCAGTTCTAAAAGCTGAGAAGTCACTGTCCGGTAAGGTCCCATTTCCTGGCAACCATCTTCTCACATATGTGATTTTTTTAAATTATTTTGATTGCATATTAAATATCTGTTTTCCTTGCGAGAGTAGGAGTTCTGAAAGGTGGAGAATCAGCTGTCTTTCACAGAATATATCACAGGGTCTGGAATATCGTGTGAATGAATGAATTCATCCCTGTGTGTGTGGCATATAACTTAAAAACCACACAAACATGAGTCTCTGATCACTTTTCTACTATAGACATTGTTACTATGGCCAGTAGGACACACAAAGTAACCTGGGCTTCAATGGGACCACACAATTTTTCACCTACATGGTAGACCATATAGGAACCAAGACTTTAGATGTGTCCAGAGTTTCAACAGATTTTAAGGCATGAAAATGGAGTTAGATTGGTGTTGTGGAAGACAAGTAGAGGGATAGAGCAGGTGAGGTTAGTGCCCCACGCACAGTCCTGCATCCTTACCCCTATAGTGCCCTCTGCCTAGCTTCTACTTGCTCCAGGAAATGCCTGGTTTTGACAGAGAGCTCTATATAAGGAATTAGTTTTCTAGTTAATAGGAATTTACATGCAAATGCTCAAGTGCCTTCAACCCTGAAATGGATAATGCTAGGATGTGTAGTCTATACTGGCTCTCAAGTTGGTTAATCAAGGCTAAGCTTCAGAGTGTTACCCTGTACCAATGTTAAGGAGGGGTCTGTGCCTTCTCTTGGCATTGTGTAAAATGCTACAGGAACAGGAAAATGTAAGATCCAGGCACTGGAAAGAACCCAAAGTCTGATGGGGTTGACAGACTCACAAATGGATGATTATAAATCTGATACAGGGGTTAGCAAGCACAGTGACAGATGTATCTCCAGGAGGCTTTATCTTGCACTGGGTTCCATGAAGAAGAGGCTGCTGAATGCAGTACATACTGGTACTGGGATCTCAAGCTCATGGTGAACACTTTATATGTGCCACTAAATCCCACAAATTGCCTGGTGTCCCCCACTAAGAGGAAAGAAGGGGGTAGAATAGGCACTCTGTTATTCTTGATGAGGAATTAAAAGATTGCTAATTTCAAATCCCCACAAAGCTCTGTGGGGTATTAGAGCTGCTTTTCAGGAGTAGAGAAAAAGGCAAGTTTTATATTACACAATGTAAAATACCCATCTTGGTTCCCATGCCTACTCCATGGAGACAGCTAACATAATGCTCTCTCAGAATCAAGGAATTTGACTCATCTTGAAATTGCACTTCTGTGATCAGAAATCTTTACAGAGAATGTAAAAGGTTTCTTTAGTTCAAAAAAATTCAATGACAAATGTAATTTGACATTGAGCAAATTAAATTTCTATTGAGGCACTTTGAAAAACTGCAACATTATTGTAACTTAGAGCTATACATAGCATAAGCTCTTTATAAATATAATACAAAAAATTTTTAAAGATTCAAACTACATGACATGCTTCAAAGATTTACTCGACATGTTGTAATTACTTTCAGATTTCATTAAGTTACTGGGCTCCACTTTTTGTTTTCTGTTTATAGTGTTTGTCACAGTTTAAAGGGTGCTAAGGACATGAATTGGAATGGAACATGAAGCTAGATTCATTTGCTAGTAGCAAACTACTACAAACCAAGTGGCTTCAACAGCTGCAGGGTATAATCTCACAGTCCTGGAGGCTGGAAGTCTGATGTTGATGATGGAAGTGTGAATCGTTTCTGAGGGCTCTGAGAACAAGCCCCCTCCATGCCTCTCACCTAGCTTCTAGTAGTTTCCTGGCAATCTTTGGCACTCATTGGCATGAAAACGCAAAATTCTGATCTCTGCCTTAATGATATTCTTTCTGGATGCATGTCTGTCTCCAAACGTCTTTTTTTCCCCATAGGGACACTAGTCATATGCATTGGAGACCATCCAAACCACCTCATTTTAAATTGATTTACTCTATAACTATTCCACATCCAAATAAGATATCATTCTAATATATGGGATGCTAGGAAGTCAACATACATATCTTGGGGAGACATAATTCAACCCATACAGGACAAAACATTTACTGAGAGTCCGCAGGCCAGATCTATTTATAGTTACAGCACACTCAACTGGTCTTTGCAACCCTCTCTGAGATATTCAATGTTTCATTATTGCTATTTTTCAGTTTGCTTTATGCCTTCTCTCAACAAATATATTTTGAGTCTTTACTACGTGCCAGGAACACTGTGGATGACAAATTTGGGTCTCTATGGGTTTGCAATAGATTTTCATTTTTGTGCCATATTCTTTAATGTACACTCTTATTAGTTAATATAGAAAGAAAAAGGTCAGATGCAAATTGAAAAACAACAGACAACTTTTTTCAAGATAAAAAACATCAAATATAAAAGCTGCAATATCAGATCAGATACTTAGGCAGTGCCTTTAAAGCCCTTTCCTGCTAAAATACTCAATGTTAACAAGAGAAGATCTAACAATTATTAACCCAGTTTGACTTTTCATTTATTAGAAATAATGATTATCCATGCTTAAAATGTGTTAATTAGGCAAGAATGCTTGCTAAAAGCCATTTTAGAAATAAAACATGAAAGTTATCTAGAATATATTTGAACTTCTGCAGTATGAAAATAATTTCAAATATCAGTTGATAAAATACTCTGGGTCTTTTTTTATTGCTGCAACATACAGCTCTCCTTCAACAGACATTTTAAAATATAAAGGTACCTTGGGGCCAACGCCATGGCACAGTAAGTTAATCCTCTGCCTGCGGCACCAGCATCACATATGGGCTCCTGGCTGCTCCTCTTCCAATCCAGCTCTCTACTGTGGCCTGGGAAAGTAGTAGAAGATGGCCCAAGTGCTTGGGCCCCTGCACTCGCATGGGAGACCAGGAAGAAGCACCTGGCTCCTGGCTTTGGTTCCGCACAGCTCTGTCCGTTGTGGTCATTTGGGGAGTGAACCAACGGAAGGAAGACCTTTCTCTCTGTCTCCCTCTCACTGTCTGTAACTCTACCTCTCAAATAAATAAATAATATCTTTTAAAAAATTATAAAGGTACCTCAAAAGTTTCAAGGAAAATACAATTAAAAGAGAAGATTGGGGGCTGGCATTGTGGTGTAAGAGGTTAAGCCACAGCACAGGCCTCCCATACAGGAGCTGTGCTGTTCCACTTCTGCTATAGCTCCTTGCTGATGCTTCTGGGAAAGCAGCAGAAGATGGCCCAAGTGCTTGGGGTCCCTGGACCCTCCTGGCTTCAGCCTAGTGCAACCCTGGCTGTTGTGGCTGTTTGGGGTGTAAGCTAGTGGATGGAATGCCTCTTCCCATCCCCCATTCCCACCCCATAACTCTGCCCTTCAAATAGATCTTAAATAAATAAAAGACAAGTCTATCGGAGCTTGCATTGTGGCATAATGGGTAAAGCTGCTACCTGAGACAACAGCATTCTATTTGGATGCTGTGTAGTGTCTTGGTTGCTTCAATTCTAATTCCTGCTCCCTGCTAATGGCCTGGGAAAAGGAGCCGAAAATGACCCCTCATCCAAAGGGGAACCAGGATGAAGCTTCTGGCTTCAGCCTTACTGAGCCCTAGCTATTGGGGCCATCTGGAGAGTGAACCAGCACATGGAAGATTTCTGTCTTTCCATCTCTTTATGTAACTATGACTTCCAAATAAATAAATAAATAAATAACATTTTCTGTAAACTGAAGTACCTCACATATTATGTTCCAACACTAAATAAGATGAATGTTATTTCATAACTGACTTGTTGACCATTTGTCAACAAATATAGTGTCCACTAACAAACTGTACATATTATTTGGCTAAATGTTGAAATTTTTATTTTAGTGTGAAAATTTATAATATATAAAACTAATCTATAATTTGATAATTATATATTTTCTAAAGGTTGCTAAAGACTGAGTCAAAATAAATACTTTTACTCAAAATTACTCCATCACAAACCATCCAAAATTATGGGAAAATGAAACTGGTGGTTTGGGATAGGGGTTCAAGAGTGTTTATGTTCCTTTGAAATGTGCTAGTGACTCAGAAGTAGTGTGGAGATATAAGGGAATGAAAAGTTGTTTTCTAACTGTTAATCTAGTCTTCACAAGCTCTATGTGCCCTACAGATGAAGACTAACCTTCCTGGCAGGACACAGGTACATGTCTTACCATGAATACATGGTATTCTTCACCTAACTCTGTTTTTTTTCCAGTTCTTACCCTCATCCTCCATCCCTGCCCTCACATACCCACACCCTGTACCTCCTATCTGTACTCTTTGTACAGAGTACACTGATTCTTTTGCACTGCCTGTTGAATTGCCCAATCCCCACCTAAGCTTGACTTCTCCTGTTAAGCTTCTATGTATCTCCTCTCCCCAACCCTTAAATTAATCTGTCCCCCTTCCCATAAGCAAACTTGGCTGACTGTAAAGGATCCCACTGATTTCACAGATATGGGTGTCCTTTACTGTGGACAGATCCAGAATTCCTTGGAATCAAATACAAAAGCCATCTTACCAAAATAAGTGAATGCATAAGTAACCAAATGAATATCCCTCAGTTCTCTCAACTGGAAGTTAACAATATCTTCCCTCCAAACCACAGTGAGAAGAAGATATACACAGTTTGGCTACATTCTTATTATACACAGGCAAGGATTATTTGACATGCATGACTACTGATGTATGATCTGAATGTTTGTAAGGATTTTTTTCTTTACCCCAGACTGTATTAAAACCTCCAAATGCTTTGAGATTCTCATAGAATAACTACTCCCTGGTAGTCATCTGTAAACTTTTTGGTGAGCAGTACTATGGGACCTTTGGTATCCTGGAAGCTGGGGATACAGTGTTCTCTGCCTCACAGGGACTGCAGCCTAGAATGAAGTAAAATAAATTTAACTCATGAGTTCATTTCCCAAAGTACAGTTGTTCCCTATTTTTTTATTTTTCTAATTGGAACTCAATTATTAGTAATGAGTTGTGTAGTGGGTAATGTTTGGTATAATCTTAGCATCTGATATTCTGTGCTAAATCTCAAATGTTTCCATTTTGACAGAATAAACACAGAATAATGGAGTAATCTTTGCTCTGTTCCACATTTGAGTTGCTTTAGAGAATGGTACCAACAAAATTCTGAATTAAAAAATAAAATGAGTTATTTTAATAGTGGATAAAAAGCAAAGTATGTCTTTTGAATTTCTTTTCATTGTTTTTTTTATTCACTTGTGCCATGGAAATATTAGTAGTATGAAATAGACTATATTTTTAAAAGTCTCTTAAATAGGCTATATCACAGATTACAGCAGTCCAGACCCAATGTCTATAGTAGCATTTTATATAGACATTTAATATAAATGGCTGAGTCTCAAGGCTGATGAGATTTTTCACTTGTTTCTAATGATCAAGATGTGCTTAACATTTCACTGCACTATAGCCCAGAGTTTTATAAAATCTGATTAAATGACTCAGTTACAGTGTAATGAACTAAAGGGTCAGACCAAAATCTTTTGAATCTGGCTCCAGCTATCTCAAAAGAGACTTGGCAGGTTGTTTCAGTGAAATGTGAAGCCATTCAAATTCTCAGCAAGTATTTAAATCTGTTTTTGAGATTCTAGACCATATGTCTAATAATTAGTCATGTATTAAAATCCTCGGATTTTTGCTTCATGAACAGGAGAAATGATGCTTACACATTATCAATCCTAGTCACTTTGAGTGAAGCACCCTATCTATCAAATGCCTGGATAGTGGAGACAAACTGTGCTGGGGAAGGGGATCAAAGATTCACACATTAATTCATATGTAGAGACAAGCTTCAAATTCTCTAACCTCATAGAACTGTCAACTGTTATGTATTTTTTAATCAATGTCTTTCTGTGTCTCTATAATCAGAAAAACAGGGATTATGAGTGATATTTCATTTTTTTCAAATATTGGCTATAGCTCAATAGTCTTATATAGTTATCTAATTGAAGAGATTATTTCTAGGGTCAAGGCATAGGCTATTGATAAAAATAATGAAGTAATTACAGAGGCCTGTATTAGTGCATACTTCTTTTTCCTTCCGCTGAAATGTATTGTGCAATTATTTATGCATGAAGTGAAAGAAATGATTATTAAACCTTTATTAAAGAGGTTGGGGACAGGTTATTCTTCCACTAAAAAGTTTAATGGTTTTTAAACCAAGAAAGCTTTAAAGTCTGGTGACAAATTGGTAGACTAATGAGATTGTGTAAGATGACTTATAGGCTAGTAACAAACGGTGTGTCCCACCAGCCTCAAATGAATAATTCTTTAGATGTAAACACCCTTCACACTGAAGAATTCATTTTAAACTGAGACTTTTATGCACACATTTTTTTGCTGATTGAGTTCCTATTATATGCTCAGCATTATAACCAACAGGGAAAAGAGTGAATTATATTACTTTGTCTGTATGCTCTGCACCTTGTGTGGGAGATAAAACATTTGTGGAATAAAAGAGTGTATACAAATGGTGTGATAAAGGTAAGAATTGAAATGAGCAAATAAAGAATTGCAAATGAAAAAGGAATTATTGGTGGAAGCCTAGTAAGAAAAGTGATTTTTAAGCCAGAAATGGAAATATGGATTAACCTTGGAAGAAAATGAAGGGACATTCCAAGTAGAGAAAAAATTGAGACAAGCCACACTCTGAATGAGATCAGTGTATTTGGCAAATCCAAAGAAGAGGAGATAATTTACATAGGTAATAGAGGACAGGTGAGCTGAACATATACATGACCTCAGACTATGGAGAACAATGAATGACAAGCAAATTTTATTAGTTCTTTATTATGCAACTTTCCATAGAAATGAGCAGATTAACTATATGATTTATCTGCATGACAACAGTTCCATGAACAATAGTTCAATATGTTTGAGCCTCTGTGTTTATTATGGACATATTGATGTATCGGCCTATGGCCCTTTAATATCTGTAAGTTGCACAAAAATCTATGAGCTTAAAATTCAAAGAGCCTTAACACATTGACAGTCAAAAAATGTTGAGCCAAATTCAATGTAGATACTCCTAGGTCTCCTTGATCTTGAAAACTCCACTTGCGGCATGAGGAAAGCAAGGAGCTATGGAGGTAATTCACATTATCCCTAGCCCGTGACTCTGTGACTCTACTTCCCTGCCTACCAAACACCCTGATTCCTATACTATGAACCATTTTATCCCCTTGATGTAAAGCCAATGCAGTGCTAATTTTTGATTTAAGAAAACTGGCTCAGAGACAGAAACATCAAAATCATGAAACTGGTGAAGGGGTCAATGAGATAGTCAAGCTTGGCTGTGGTGAAGAAATGTGAATGGATTATAGTTATGAAAATCGCGCACAGTCCTGTTTTATTTAGCTGCAGAGTATATTATGAGAAAGGTGTCACTAGGCTATGTGAACAGCATAGAGGGTATGTATACAAACCAAGATGCCTAAAACCTCACCAGGCAATATAACACTATTAGGCCAGGATCACATATGCAGTCCATCACTGACTGAAGCATTATGTGGTACATGATTGCACTTGAGTTTACAGAAGATATAATAACATTACTTAAAGATAATCTTTGTTAAAAATACACCCTCTGAAAATCATAAAAAGTTGTATATCTGACCTCAAAAAATACTAGAGATTCATATGTTTACCACATGTCAGATGGAAAAATGTTCATAACTCCATTAGGGAATTGTCTATAAACATCCAATCTTCTCAATCAAGTTTCCTTGAGCTATTTCTATGTAACCTTTCTTTTTAGTGCTAAGTGGTTATATAACAACAACAGAAAAGAAGACATGGGAAAGTCTTCCATGACTCCAATATTCAAATTCTGATTGTACTGCTCTTGTCAGACAGTTGAGTGGAGAGTAGAAATTTTAAGATTAGGCAGGGCTTTAGTAGGAGTGATCATGACTAAGAGTCTCGGGTCAACCTTAAAGAGACATCATTTCAGAGGTCAAAGGATAAGCCCTCACTCTAACCTTGGAATCTAACAGGCAAGCACATAGCATGGGTTAACTCATTTAACCTTTCTGGATTCTTCATCCTAAAAAAAAACACACACAGTGGATTGTTTTATATCATCTCTGAGCCCTGTCTAGCACCAAATAAATCCTTGAGTCTTTGCAAATGCCTGGAGCAATTTTGATTCAAGAATAATATTTGCCTTATCTTTCTTTCAAAAATGCTGTACCTTTTTTTTCTTTCACCAAGAAATCACAAACATTTTTCAGTAAAGCAAATCCAAGAGTACACTGCCTTGCTTTTACATAGATTTATTGAATATGGAAAACCCCAAACACACAATGGAATCAAGAGAATCAATGTTATACATATCCAGGGTTTTTAAGGAGCAATTTCATTTTCTTATATTTAGGAAAATAGCTGTTAAAACTCAGTGTACTAATAACATTGAACAATGAAGCAAATTCCTTCTACAAGTGCTTTTCCCCTGATTTTCTACATAAAAATCTACATATTTTTACTGTAAATCATTCTTCCATGGGTATTTCTCTGCAGTGTCAGATTCTTCCCCTGACACTTTTGTCAGAAACTTATTCCAAATTTTCAATACATTGTGGCTACAGCTGCCTTTATATCTCATTTCTGGCTTTAGCAGCAGTTCTTGTGCATTAAACGTGAACTAAGTAATAGCATTCATAAACGCCTATATGTCCTCCCTTCTCTCCATTCCCCACTCTTCACATGGTGATACTGAGGCTGGGAAGGAGAGGAAGCCAGGTGAAGCACAAAGTAATTCATTATACTTTATAATTCCTCAAAGAGCATTTTATCTCTGCTTTACTCCCACACACATTGTTTACACACTGCTGCCCTGTGGGTCACTTCAGACACCCACAGCGAAGTCAGACAAAACATATAGTAACCGTAAATTATCTCTGTAAACCATGTGAATCAGATAGCACAGTCAAAGGGCATATCCAACAGAAAGGCTGAGCCCTGTGATTAATGAATTGGAGAATCGAGAGGCAAATAAAGTAGACAATTTTAATGAACCTCTGAACCACTTCCAAGAGATGTGAAAAAGAAGCGCCCCAATGCAGGGTTTGAAGGAGAGCAGGAGCCAGGTGTGTGAGAAAGCAGCCTCTTCTCAGGACTCAGCAATAAGCAAATTATACACAACTAAAAGTAAAATGAATATCATTAAACCATAGAGTATGTAGGTCATAACCCACATGTTCACTCCTCATCAGCCTGGGGCCCTAGATGACCTCTGAAAAGCAATAATAATTTAAGTAGTACTGGATTGTTGTCTCCATGAACTGACACAGGAAGTCCATCATATGCAAAATTCTCTCTCCCTATTCATTCAGGTATATTTATGTATCCTATGGGATATTTAAAGTGTGTTCACAAATACACCTGCCACTATATTTAGTGTGTTACTCTTCCACACCTCCAATCATTACACTCTTGTCTCACCTGCTATTCACTTCCCTGCCTTTCCCTGATAGTGTCCAGCACCACTTCACTAGGAATTACCATCCACGGGGGCTCTTCCATGCCACCCAGAAACGTGACACCCGCATGCTGCTGAGCCAGTGAGCTTGCAACTCCATGAACTCATTGCTATTCATTTATCTATCACTCATTCACTCATTCAATTAATGCTTAGCACCTATGACATTCATTCCAATAATGATGCAGCTGTTTAGAATACAGTAATGAACAAGTCAGATTGATATTAAATTATACTGAAGTAAGAATAATTTAAAAAGCAAGATAATCTCAGAAATTATTAAGTAGGATGAAAAACATTAAACACAAAAGTCTGATGACCACACATGGCTGAGCAACAACAGAAAAAGAGCTTGGGACCTTCCACCATGGAACACTGAACCAATCCATTCAACATGACCTGCTCTGAAGTTCAATGTGGCTTCTTCCTGTTTACATCAATGCAGCACCATTCTATTCAGCAGAAGAGACAGAAAGGATGGGAAAGAACACAGAAACACACATACACAAATGCATGTATTATTTTTCCTTAAATTCTGCTGTCTAAATTTAGTTATATGGTCACATCAAACTGCCAGGGAAGCTGGGAAATGCCATCTTTATTTCAGTAGATCACATATCTAGCTAAAAATCTAGAGGAGAAAGATAAATACACTGGAACAAGTAGCACTCTTATCATTTAGGGATATCCCCCTGAGGTTCTTCTAACATCTGTACAGTCACCAATCAATTGTTTCTAAACTTTTATGGGATAGAAATTACCCAAGTGAATTGTAGGTTACATGAAAAAGCAAAGCTCAGATTGATGCTGATAATGAACTCAGGTACTTTGGCAGTCAGGAACTACTATTAATTGGTTGGTTAGGCAAATTAGTGACTGTTGGACACTGTGTTTAATAATGAAGAGAGTGTAGGAGTAAGAAAAAGTAGGTAAAGAAGAAGGAAGAAAATTAATATCATTCATTACCTACTATGTATCAAGAAATGTGCATCCCATATTTTTTCTCATTTAATTCTGACAACAACCCCTATGAACCAGGAATTGTATTAAGGCAGTAGTTTTAAAATTAAAACTCAAAGAGGAGAAATATCTCCCCAGGTGTCACCTGGCTGGAATGGAGGAGCTACTTGAAAATAGTGAATTTCGGCTTCTGACTCAAGGTTCCAACAGGTTCTTGGAAACTGTCACTCATTTCCCAAAGTCCTTAGCAGTCAGTGGAGGTCAGACATTAAGCCCAAATGACCAAGTCTCCATGATGGAGCCATAAATCACAACAATAGGATACAGCTTACTCATGAATTGTTCTGCTTCCAGTCAACTCCAGAAGATTCAATCTTCTGGCACTAAAATATAAAAGAAGATGCTCAAACTCAATTAAGACTTACCAGATTGTCTTCACCTCACTCTTTCCAAAAGAAATAAAATGCCAAGGCAAATCTTAGAGTTGATGCAGTGATGTGGCATCAAATCATCCATGGAGGTCTTTCAGAACACTCAAGTCCAGCCCTGGACTGGATTTATTAGGTTGGGTCAGACCAGGAAGTAGGCATTTCTAGAAAGCTTCACAGGAATGCTTTGTGAATAAATACAGTGGAACCCTACTTCATTAACAGAAACCAAGTGGCATCAAAAGCCATCCAAATTAATAAAACATTAGTTTAAAAGATTTATAGTAAAATTTAGTTTTATTATCATGGAGATCAGAAAGGAAGAGACTAGCATGCAAGGTTTTATCTCTAATTACCAATATTCCAAGGTATGTGACCATGTCCAGTTGAGCAGTAGTGCTCGCTCTAAGACTACCTCAGGAGAGGGAAGGTTGGCAAATGTTATTTCTTCCCTTGTCAGGACCTTAGGTGACTCACGAGCTTTGTGCCTTGGACTACACTCCATTGGTTATGAATCTTCACCTCGAGCAGCTGTGGAGTTGTCAGCTACCCCCAAGGAACCCCTTACCCAATGTGTAGTTAATGATGTTTCAATGTTCAACTGATTTGGTCTCCACTCCCATTGCCCAACCCAACTTATGGCACCCCCCTCAATTTGCAAGGCAGCACACTGTTGCACAAACTTTACATGGTGATTTGATGCCAAGCTTTTTATACAGATGTTTCCAACATACATTTCAAAATTCTGCGAAGACATGTAATTGAAGCACTAACAGGGTGATTATGATTACTATTGAAGTAAGTGTTTACTGTTCAACAAGCCATTGAAGTGCTTCACATCTATTAGCTCACTAACTCTTCACAATAAACCTGTAAAGTAAGTACTATTCCCATCCTTCATTTTACCAATTTCAAGATGGCACATTCTTGCTATTAGACCCTTATCAGTTTATTCTTACTCTGTGTACTACCTCCTCTTAACCTAACTCATATGTGTCCACTCAAATTACTCAGCTTCTTGTGTCCCATTTCATAACAACCACACCAATCTGCTATTGGAAGACCCACAGGGGAGAACTTTTACACTCCTCCTGAACAAAAACCACATGATAGCCAACAAGTATACTAGAAAGTGGAGATCTAGGATAAAAATACCAATATAACAATGCACAAAAGATTATGCATTATAATACATTAAAAAGCCTCTATACCCACTATTAGCCCTTGCTTACTTGGATGCGTATGTCCCTTTGCCCATCTCTCTCTCTCTCTCTCTCTCTCTCTCTCTCTCTCTCTCACACACACACACACACACACACACACACACACACAATCAGTATTTTACTGTGTAGCAATGGCTGGGTAGAAAATGTCTAGGACCAAACTTTCTGAATTCAACCACCAGATCCAACGATTTTTTTTTTTTTTTTGGCCAGGCAGAGTTAGACAGTGAGAGAGTGAGAGAGACAGAGACAGACATATACAGTGTGAGAGAGAGACAGAGAGAAAGGTCTTCCTTCCATTGGTTCACCCCAAAATGGCTGCTACGGCTGGCGCGCTGTGCCGATCCAAAGCCAGGAGCCAGGTGCTTCCTCCTGGTCTCCCATGCGGGTGCAGGACCCAAGCACTTGGGCCATCCTCCACTGCCTTCCCCGGGCCACAGCAGAGAGCTAGACTGGAAGAGGAGCAACCAGGACAGAATCTGGTGCCCCAACTGGGACTAGAACCCAGGATGCCAGCGCCGCAGGTGGAGGATTAGCCTAGTGAGCTGCGGCACCGGCCCAGCTCCAATGATTAATAGCAGTATGACACAGCCATTAACCATGGCAACTTACTTGACCTCCTTGGGATTCTGTTTTATCTACCGTAACAATAATAAGCACTACTATGGCTAGGTATCATGCTAAGAGTCCTAGAATCATGCTAGTTATATAGCAAATACTCAATTGTACACACAATAAATACGTGTACGTATGCTCACATGTAGTATATCATTTTAAACTCAATGCAATTGTCCATAGGTGTGTACATATATTTGAAGAATCTGGAGTTTTCACTGGAAACTTGAGTTTTTAACTCCACCTCTGGTGGAAGGAGAAGATGGCCTGAGGGTCCCTAGGAGTCTGAAATTCTTTGTGTTTTTCTTTTTTTTAGAACAACACTTACCTCTTCTCGCAATTCTAAGGATTGACCAATTAAAGATTAATGTAAACATTGAGAGTCAATGCTATTTTTTTAAGAAAGCACTAAAATAAACAATAAGAAAACATGATAGTACAAAAGGCTTATTTTTAAGATTATTTTAACAGGCAAAACTTGTACATTTTATGGAGTACGGTACAATACTTCAACACATATGCACAGCATAGATCAATGAAACCAGGTAACTAATCATTCTTTTTTCTCTTTCTTTCTGTTTGAAACCTTTCAGCTCCCATATTCTGATTTTTTGTACAGGATAAAAGCTATTTTTAAAAAAGATTTATTTACTTATTTTGAAAGTTAGAGAGAGAGAGAAAGAAAGACACAGGAAGAGCTCTTTCATCAACTGGCTCACTCCCTAGATGGTTATAATGTCAAGGACTGGGCCATTCCAAAGCTAGGAGCCAGGAGCTACATCTGGGTCTTCCAAGTGGGTGTCAGGGGCCCCAACCCTTTTGGCCATCTTCTGCTACTTTTCCCTGGCCATTAGCAGGGAGCTGGATTGTAAGTGGAGCAGCTGGGACACAAACCAGCACCCATACACAATGCTGGCATTGCGGGCTACAGTTTTTCAACTATGCCACAATGCTGGCCCCAGGATATAATGCATTATTGAGAATTATATTCACCCTACTGTGCTATGGAATACATTAGTTACTTCTCTCTGACTGTGCTTTTGTATCTGTTTTTCATCCTCCATCTATCCTTTCTTTCTCATCCTTCTCAGGCCCTATTAATTACCATTCACAGTTCAGATCAACTACTTTAATTTCCACATGAGACAGAATGTAAGATATTTGTCTTTCAGAACCGGTGCCATGGCTCAATTGGTTAATCCTCTGCCTGCGGCACCAGCAAACCATGTGGGCGCCGGTTCTAGTCCCGGTTGCTACTACTCTTCCAGTCCAGCTCTCTGCTGTGGCCCGGGGAAGGCAGTGGATGATGGCCCAAGTGTTTGGGCCCCTGCACCCGCATGGGAGACCAGAAAGAAGCACCTGGCTCCTGGCTTTGGATCAGTGTAGCTCTGGCTGCGGCGGCCATTTCGGGGGTGAACCAATGGAAGGAAGACCTTTCTCTCTGTCTCTCTCTCTCACTAACTCATCTGTCAAATAAATAATTTAAACTGATCTTCTGTGTATAAAGAGAATTGAAAATGAATCTTGATGTGAACAGAAGGGGAGAGGGAGCGGGAGAGGGGAGGGTAGCGGGAGGGAGGGAAGTTATGTGGGGGGGAGCCATTGTAATCCATAAGCTGTACTTCGGAAATTTATATTTTTTAAATAAAAGCTTTATAAAAAAAATAATTTAAAAAAGATATTTGTCTTTCTGTGCCCAGCTTCTTTCATTTATAACAATGATATCCAGTTCCATCCATTTTGCTGTGAAGGTCAGGATTTAATTGTCATTGTTATGGTTAAATAATATCCCATTCTGTATTTATACCACATCTTTTCTATCCATTCATCCACTAATGGACACCTAGGTTGATTCCATATCTTGGCTGTTATAAAGAGTGCTGCAATGAACATGAGAATACAGGTATCTCTTCCATATGCCAATTTCATTCTCTTCAAATATATACCCCAAAGTGGGATACTGGGATCATCTGGTAGACCCACTTTTAGCTTTCTGATGAACCTCTATACTGTTCTTCATAATAACTGTACTATTTTGCATTCCCACCAACAGTGCATAGGGTTCCTTTTCTTTGTAGCCTAGTCAACATTTGTTATTTTTTGTTTTTTGATAACAGCAATTATAACTGAAGTGGAATGGTTCCTCACTATGGTTTTGAGTTACATTTCCCTGATGGCTAGCAATACTGACTATTGTTTTTTAAAAGGATTTGTTGGATATTTGTATTTCTTTCTCTAAGAAATGTCTATGCAGATCTTTCACCCGTCCCTTTAAAAAAAAAAAAAAACATTTACTTGTTTATTTTGTTTGAAAGGCAGAGAGACAGAAAGAGATCTCCCATTCATTGGTTGACTTCCCAAATGTCTGTATCAGCTGGGACTGTGTCAGCTCCAAGATAGGAGCTTGAAACCTCAATCCGGGTCTCCTACATGGATGGCAGGGACCGAAGTATTTGAGCCATCCACAGGCTTCCATCCCACAATGTGCACTGGCAGGAAGCTGGAATTCAGAGTGGATCTTTGTTGTTTATTTGGTTGTTTATTTTTGTGTTTGAGTTTTCTGAGTTCCTTATACAATCTAGATATTAGCTCTTTGTCAGAAGCATGGTTTATAAATATTTTCTCCCATTCTGTCATTGTCTGTTTATTCTGTTAGTATTGTTAGTATTTACAATTCTTATAAAAGTTCTGATAGGTCAAGTATTTCTATATGCAAAGAGGAGCAGATGCTGAGTATTCCTGGGAGGAAGTAAGACCTTCGTCTTGTCTGTAGGGGTGGGGAAAATGTTGTAGCTCTGACTGTTGAAGAAGAGCCCAACTTCTTGGCCTCATTTATTACTTGCACCAGCTTGATGCCAACATGCTACTTTATGTATGGAAGACTGACTCTTCTCTCCCAATACATCACTCCATTTTCTCTTGCATTTTAGATAATGTATTGCTATCTAAGGGTCCAACTACAGTACTTTGAGTGCTCTGAGTTATCATTATCGTGCAAGTAAATACCTGTCTTTCAATCTTACAGATTTGTTCATTAAAAATCACTGAGTGGATAATACAAAAAAAAAAAAAAACACTTTAATAGAACTTTACCTTGATCATTACAAACATAAACTAGTCATAATTGGATAATTACATAAAACATATTTAACACAGCCATGGAAGTTACAAATCTACAAGGCATACTACTAAATAAAGCCTTCATCAAAAGTGTCATATTTTGTGATGGAGCTATTTCACAAACTCATAGGAGGGAAAATTGTAGGAAGCTCACAATTGCATGAGAATAGAGACAACTGTTTTTTTTTTAAGGTAATGCACAATTTGACCTGCATTTGTTCTACCATGTACATATCTCATTAAGATATGATGTGGAAGAAAACCAGACTTGTCACCTAAGACAGGAAGCTAGACCACTAACAGCTCACTTGAGGCAATACTCCCCCCATGTCAATTGCAATCTCTTTCACCATCAAAAGAAGTTGCCTCCTCAGAATGGGTATCAAGAAGAAAATACAGACAAGGAAGAGGAAAGTGATGTAAGGGGGAAAGGATCAAAATAATTAGAAGGAGCAGGAGAAGAAACACAGGAGAAAGAAGAGGGAGAAGGAAGAGAAGTACTATTACTGATATTATTTACTTCTGCAAATGCTCACCATAGTAACCCCGACAACCCCTCTCTACTTAGAGTTTTATCTGGGAATATACAATTACTTTATCTAGTTAAAAATAGCTGCAGGCACTTTGGAAGTAAGCGAATGACTTTCTACTTTATTTAAGTGTTAGGAAATATAATCTTTGTCAGGGAAGTTGGCAGTATTAACAATTCAAAGCATTTTTCTGACAACATATTTAAGAGCCAGTTACTCCATAATATGGCACTACTGGTTTGAGCCTGTCAGTTTGATGGTAGATGATTTTTTCCCCTTTGCATTTTTTGCTTTCTTGGAAGATAAAATCTAGTTGAGGAGCTCCTAAAAACAAAGTAATGCATGCAATGAGCACTATCTCTCTGCTATTAATACCAATCTTATTTTATTGTATTTGTGTTTCTCTACTTATTTTAAAGGATGTGTTCAATGAGATCACCCTCTAAAAATAACTGAATCGGGTGGGTGTTCAGTATAGTATTTAACACCCTACTTGGGAGACCTGCATCCCAAATCAGAGTGCATGGGTTTGAGTCCTCCTGCCACTCTTGACCCCAGCATTTCTGCTAATGGGCCCTAGTGGGTAACAGTGAGAGCTCAAGTAGTTGGGTCCCTCCTTCCACATGGAAGACACAGAGTGAATTTCTGGCTTCTGGCTTATGCCAGGCCCCGCCAGGGGTTGTTTAGGGAGTGAACTAGAAGATGGGAGATCTCTGTCTCAACTTCTCTTCCTCTTCTAATCTCTCTCTACCTAAAATAATTGTTTTAAACAAGTAGGGTTTATTCTCTGAATGATTTAACCCTCAAAGCAATCAGTAACACCCTCTATATTAACAACTGTAAAAAGGAAAACATGAACATTTAAACAGATGCAGTATTTGAAAAAAAAATCACCATTTATTTTTGATAAAAAACATTCAGGTGCTGGTACTATAATGCAATGCATTAAGCTGCTGATTTCAATGGCTACATGCTGGCATCCCATATGGGAGTGACAGTTTAAGTCCTGGTTGCTTGGCTTCTGATCTGGCTCACTGCTAATGTGCAGCAGGGAATTTGCAAATCCTGGCCTGAGTCCCTGAGTCCCTGCTGCCCACGTGAGCAACCAGGATGGAGCTCCTGGCTTCTGGTTTCAGCCTGACTCAGCCCTGGCTGCTGCAGCCATTTTGGAGGGTGCACCAGCAGATGGGAGATCTCTCTTTCTCTCTCTCTCTCAATCTCCTCCTCCTCCCCCCCCCACCTTGTTCTGACTTTCAAATAAATAGAAAGAAACTTCCTTAACCCCTTAACCTGATAAAGGGCACCCACAGGAACCCTTAGCTTATATCACTTAATCATGAAATGCTGAAACTCTGACTCCAAAATCAGGGTCAAGAAAAGAATGTCAGGAGCAAGCTCAAATAATTGTATAATTTTTTTTTTTAAACATGGTAACAAAATTCATTGAAAAGTGGCATTAGCGATCAGACTTTCTCCTGCTAGGGAGTGAGACAGAATGTAAGGATCAACTGCTATTGCCATCCTTGATTTCCAACTATATCTTTTCCATTTTAAAATATGTTAAAAGAGCTGGCGCCGTGGCTCAATAGGCTAATCCTCGGCCTTGTGGCACCAGCACACCGGGTTCTAGTCCCAGTCAGGGCACTGGATTCTGTCCCGGTTGCCCCTCTTCCAGGCCAGCTCTCTGCTGTGGCCCGGGAGTGCAGTGGAGGATGGTCCAAGTGCTTGGGCCCTGCAGCCCATGGGAGACCAGGAGGAAGCACCTGGCTCCTGCCATCGGATGAGCATGGTGCGCCAGCCGCAGTGGCCATTGGAGGGTGAACCAACGGGAAAAGGAAGACCCGTCTCTTTCTCTCACTGTCCACTCTGCCTGTCAAAAAAATAAAAAATAAAAATAAACTAGAATTTAAAGTATGTTAAAAGATAACAAAAACTTAGGATAATATGGCATTTTACTATATATACATAAATACCAATATGAGGATTTTTCCATTGCACAGAAAATCGAATTAAAAAATAAGTTTATCTGGTGTAAAGCAAATTATTAAATCTATGTATGGCTTTTCTATAACATGCATTTTCATGAAATTTTTGTAGACCTCTCATGTTTATTTATTAATGCATACATTTATACTTTTATATATGTTCATAAATATGTTTCTATGCATGTATATAGGAATGTGCATCTATATCTGTACTTATATATGTATATCTAATACTCTACACTAGAAGCATGACTTTGAATAATCAGAATTAGGCATTCTCACCTTAATCTGATTTTTTAAAAACAGTTATTTATTTATATATTTGAAAAGCAGAGTGACAGAGAAGGAGAGACAGAGAGAGATATTCCATCAGCTGGTTCACTTCCCAGATGGCTGAACTGCCAGGGCCTGGTCAGTTCAAAGCCAAGAAGGTCACCCATGTGGTCTTCCATGTGGGTGGCAGGGGTCTAAGTACTTGGGCCTCCTCCACTGCCTTCCCAGGCACATTACCGGGGTTCTGGATCAGGAGGAGAGTACCAGGAACTCGAACCCACACTCTGATGTGGGAGCAGTTTAATCCACTGGGCCACAATGCAGATCCCTTTGACAGCCATGAGACTCCAAAAAAAAAAAAAAAAAAAAAACAAAGCAAATAGCATCTGCATATGCACAGAAAGAGATGTCTTACAAAGAACCAACTCAGAGAATTATGGAGGCTCACAAAGCCTAAGATGTGCAGGGTAAGCAACTGGCTGGAGACCTGGGAAAGAGCTGATGGTTTAGTTGCTACCTGAAGGCAGGGAGAAAGCTGATGCTCAGCTCAAAGGAGAAGGAATCCCTCTTCCTTGAGGGAGGGCCAACCCTTCTGTTCCATGCAGGGCCTCAACTGATTGGACAGGCCCACCCACCTTAGGGAGGGCATCATACTTAACTTAGTCTACCAACTCAAATGTTACTCTTATTCAACACCAGCCTCAGACTCACCAGAATAATGTTTGATGAAATATCTAGAACTGCAGGGCCCAGGCAATTTGACACATAAAATTATCCACCACACTTCTGAATTTGATTCTCTTTTAAAAATTTATAACAGATATGAGTAAAAATGCATTATAAAGTTGCACAGTGGCTTAAATTTTAAAATGAATGCAAAATAGTTGACAAAAGCCTGAGTCATGAAAGCACTTCAATAACGTATCTAGAGTCTCAGCCAGGAATAGTGGTTGTCCAGAAGGCCCTCATATCAGACCCTCCTCCTCACCCAGGGAAGAATCCGAGTTTTCTTCTTTGCTGGCTGCATGATTTTGAACAAGCCACCAAATATGTCTCAGCCTGAGTTTCCTCAACTGTAAAACACTGGGATAACACCTTCCTGACAGGATTGTAGTGAGGACTACTAAAGCTAAATCTTATATATTGATTCAGCACTACTAGGCACAAATGAAGAAACCAGATATTAGGGAGTCAATAAGCCAATGTGCTTTACTATTACAAAGAGATGATCATTTGCCTCTTATTTAAACCTCAACATAAATCAGGAAGCCAGATACCACTGGCATCACTATTTCACAGAGAGCTGAGAAGGAGAGGGGTGGAGTGACTGGCCAGCGGCCATGTAGTAATCAGAAAGAAAACACCCACAGATCAGAATTCCTCTCATTTCTTGCTGACCTGTTCTTTTCCTCCCCCAGTGCACTGCATGCTTCCTGGGATTATCAGATGCTCAGAAGAGCTATGGGTTCTCAACTTCTTGTTTGGGAAACCCAGGTATTTCTTCAGAGCTATCAACTGAAGAAATACATGTGTTACAACTCCAGCTTAGCAGAAACAGAGATGGTATAGAACCTAACGATGGTCAGACTCCTTATCTTTCACTGACACCTCTCACCTCATCCCCACCACACATACACACACACACACACACACACACACCCATACACACAGAGCACCTGCCAAAAGGTAGCTCTTTTTCTTTGCTTATAGTTTAGAACTCTCTACATTAGACACTGTAATCAAACTCTTTACATATATCATCTAATTTAGTTCTCATAACACATGATGGCTTAGGATTCCCACTACAAAAATGAAGAATGAGGCTGAGGATACTTATCTGAGATCACAAGAGCAATACATGGTAAATCCAGAAACTGCACCCAGTCTTGGTGTCTCTAGAAATGCTCTTTCCCAGGCAGCCATGCCTACTCCTGTGCTGATTCAACAAGCATACTCATGCTGGCAAGGCAGACTGGGAAAACTGTCAGCAAAGGCTCCTTAGTGGATGATGACAAACAAAAGGTTGAGAAACACTGCTCTAATGTGAGTCACATCCATTGAATAACAAGCAAATCAACATCAGACTGCCAACCGTCACCTGTAACATGCAGCAATAGAGGGTGATATAAAAATGAATTTAAGCAAAGAAATGTCATTGTGTTCTGGAACATCAGGAAAACAGCTCTGCATAAAGGATATTTAAGCTTAAGCCTACAAAATGCTAAGGGCTTAGCAAAAAGAGTTTCCAGGATAGGAATCACTTGTGAAGGCTTTGGTGGATATATTAGGGTTCCTCAAATAAACATAAACAATCCAATGTGCAAAAGAGAAAGAAAGAGAGAGAGAGTTTAGGGAATCGGCTTGTGCAATTGTAGAGGTTTTATAAATCCAAGATAGGCCAGGCAATAGTTTCAGTTTGAGTCCAAAGACTGAGTGCTGGAAGAACTTCTTGCATAGAAGATCTCAGCATTTGTTGCTCTATTCAGACCTTACATTCATGAGACAAACTACCCACAGTATGGAAAGCAACTACTTTCCGTAAAAACCTGCTGATTGAAATGTTAACCTCATTTGAAAAACACCATTACAGAAACATCTTGAACAATGTTTGATCACATAACATGGCACTGTGGTCAACCATGTTGATGCATAAAATTAACTATATCATTTGGTCACAGCATTTTCAAAGGACAGAAAGAAAATGATTTGATTGGAAAGAGAGCGAATCTCCATGGTGCTTCATGGAGATATAAATGCTGCATGGACAAAATGTACAGGGCTTTGTAGGCCTGATAAGGATTAGAACCATACTCAAGGAGCAATGGAAACCACTGAAAGATTACAGGGAGGGAGGAGACCTGATTCAATTTGCTGTTACTGTCTTTGTTGATAAGATGCATTGATGCAGGAAGACAAGAACACATGTGGGACAGCATACTGAGCCTCCATGGCAGAATTTATGGTGGCTCCACTACAGTGGTGGATTTCAGGGAGAGAGAAGTGCTTAGAATCCATACATATTTGTAGAACTGACTTGACGGGACTTGTTCATCAACTGGGTATGTGACTGAGAGAGGAAGAATCTGTTTCCAGGTCCTTAAGGACCCTCATTGAACATCACTATCACAGAAAAGCTTTCCCTGACTTTACCAACAGTTGGTTTGTGCATCCTATTGTGACATTGGTTGGTGGTTTTAGGCCTTTCTCATTTCTGTTGGTTTGTCACTGCCTCAGCTTATTTCAGCTGCATGTAATTGAGTACTCTTGACACAGACTGACCAAGTAGCTAAATATGGAATAGTGGAAAGCAGACAGAATTAAGAATCCTAATTCCATCCCTAATCTTTACCAGGTACCTAATAATCATATAACTTTCAGCTTACCTTCATGGAGCTACAGGTTGTTTCACTGGTTGAAAAGAAAAATTACAGTTACCCTTTACCCAATTTGTGGTTGTTGTATCACCTAAGGTAACACATGTGAATGCATGTACAAATAGGGGCATCACTATGAAGCCAAAATGAGGTTTTTTTTTATCATTTTAAAAATAAATCAATGACATTAAAAATAGACCAAATAATAGTATTTCACATTCAGTTACTGCATAGATAAGCCATGAATTTCACATTTCACAAAGAATATCCTTTACAGTGTGTAAAAGTCAGTGGAAAATGAGAATTAGATCCCCTTGGATTTTCAAGGAAATGAAATCCATACAAACATAAAAAGACAGAAAAGCCAATGAACACAGTTAAATATTTCTGTTCATTAGAAACTGTTTGGTTTCCTTCCAGATGATCTTAAACACTCTAAAAACAAAGACATTTCTGTTCCTATGTAACTTATGTTTTCAAGATATTTTTATATTTTTTGATTTAGATTATATATTATGAAATGAGTAAAAATATACATTTTCCTAGTTTATACTTTGAAATCTATAAAAATTAAATAACATTCAGAAAGAAATGGGTCAACATCAAGGTCAGGACTTAATGTTAATAATTTTCTATCCTAAAATTTGAACATAGAGGCTGGTGTGGCACAGCAGATTGAGTTGCCGCTTGCAATGCTGGCCTCCCATATCACAGTACCAGTTCAAGTCCCAGGTGCTCCATTTCCCATTCAGCTTCTTGCTAATGCACCTGGGACATCAGGTCTTTGGGTTCCTACACCCACACGGGAGAGCCACACAAAGGTCCTAGCTCCTAGCTTTGGCATGGCCCACCCTTGGTTGTTGCACTCATTTGAGGAGTAAACCAATAGATGGAAGTCTCTCTCTCTCTCTCTCTCTCTCTCTCTTTCTCTCTCTCTCTCTCTCTCTGACTTTTGATTACATAAATTTTAAAGAAAATTTGAACATAACATAAATATTATACAATTTTGAAAAGCACAATTGCCTCTAGTCCATATTATTTGAAAGTTAAAGTACAAAAATGATTTCTCATAAAAACTGAGCATTGAGGATGAAATTAGTTCATTATTTTACTTCTTTGCTTTTAGTGATTAATAAAGATCATCCAAATTGAACATTTCTACAAGTTCCCAATATAACCATGACGTGTACTCTGGATTAAACCTCTATACATATATCCACCATAAACTTGTATAACTTACTATTGATTTAGCATTTGCTTAAAAGTAAGCAATAAAATACTGTATACCATTACAGACTAAAGTAAATCAATAAGTAATCCCAAAAGAAGAATGTCCATTCTACTCCCTGGAAGCAATATGTTCTCTATGAAATGTAGTTGTGTTAGGAATCTAAAACTTGAGATAAATCTGTTCCTTCAATGCTTTCTGAAAACTGAATATATTAAATTCTTACACATTTCCCAGCCCACACACATACACAGAGAGATGCACATAAAAATCCTATTAATAAATGGAAACTAATACAAATAACATAAGAAAGATCATTTTTCAAACCCTCAAGATGTACACAACAATGTTTTTGATTTGTTAAAATAGTCCTGAATTCATTGGAAGGCAGCCCACACTTATGATCAGTCTACAGAATAGTTCTTACAATTCAAAGACCTCTCTAGAAATAAAATGATTCAGAGATCATTATTAGTCAAATCAGGACCACAATCAATTGGTTCATCCCATCAGTGGATGACTTGAATAAAATTTTCAGCTGCCAGGCATCTGATTGAATGAAGCATTTATAGATACAGATACAAGGTGAAGGCTAAGAGATTTTCCCAATGCTGATACTTCTCTAGTATATGGTCCATATTTTTTCAGGCACTGTTATTTTTATATATTTAACAAAGTATGTAACATAGAAAATAACAATTACACTAATAGTAGATCCAAATTATGAATATTTTTAATCCCTTAATATGATGCATTCAGGGTCTGATAAAGTCATAGGAAAAAAGGTAAGAAATCTTATTGGATAAAAACCAATCTATTCTCTCTGAAAAATTCCCGATGCCCAAAAGGGACAACCATTCAATGGTATATTCTCAAATTCTACCTCACTTGACACCCTCTGATTCTATTTAAAATATATATGTTAAGGGGAGAATGAGTAGTCTACCATCCTTAGGATGGGAGATGGCAAAGGCAATGATCCAGTTATCATGTACACTCATAGTTAATTTCAAAAACTTAGCCCTGTAACTTTCTATATATTGAGTAGAAATTGTGACTTGTACCAAATTAGAAATATATTGTGAGTGAACCCCAAATGGCACACAAAAGTTTCTATGTTTGTTTTAAAAATATCCTGAATAGTTGAGAAAAAATTTTAAAACAAAACATTTTAGTAATAAAATAGTCAGTTAATTATCAATTGCCATTTCATTTAATTTCTTAAATATGTGTCTTCCCTTTGCATTGAAGTAACCACCATGCCAAATATGTTTAGGGATAGAAACTGATTATAAGACTGAATGTCAGTATCAGCCCAAGGTTTTACTTCCAATTTTATCTTTGAAAACCAGAATCAAACTCCCATTGAACAATACAATTAAGTAATCCTTCTATAGTCTTCTTATGTGCAATAATGTGGAAGAAAATTTCTGAACATTTCCTACAGCTTTATATTTGCTTTCAATAGACACTGTAGATTTGCAAGTTAGCAATATTTAGGAAACGAAACATTTTGTGTATTTCTTTTGTTCAGGGAGGGTAGGAGTCAATATTGCTATCTTCTTGCTAGAAAATTTTATTTATTTTACATAGTAACTTGGATACCCAGAAGACAAAACACTTGAAGGATCATTATTCAGGTGCTGAAGTCATATTCAGTGGGGCTACCAACCTGGATAGCCCTGGTAAAAGGATCTCATTCTATGTGAACTTGCAAGCAACCAAGGAATCTCATGAAAACTTTCCAAAGAGAATTGTTTAAAACAGGGAAAAATCTACCTCTGTATCCAGGTAAAACATATACACTTGTGCATAAAATCAAGAATCATTTAATGTTCTGCATCCATTCTGGAAAATGTGTGGCTGGGTAATATTTTAGCTTGTGAACATCACAGAGTGCATTTAAACAAACCTAGGTGGCATAAGTCAATCACTCCATGTGTTGTCATGATGTAATCAAAAGATGTGGTAAACATAAGATGTCTGAGGCTAATACTGGTGTAACATGACCACTATTTTATAGTAAACTGCCTTTTAACGAGTGAGAAAAGTACAATCTAAAATAACAATAAAAGCATGATAAATATGAAAACCAGTCACATACTCATTTATAATCATTATCAGATATCATGTGCTATACATGATTGTACCTACTGTGTGTTTATAGGACTGGCAGCACAGGAGGGTTGCCTGTACCAGCACTACCACAAACGTGTATAATGCCTCACTGTATGATTTTACAATAACTCTGATGTCACTAGATGATAGGAATTTTTCAGCTCTCTTACAATCTCTTGCAACCACCATGGTAAAATTCAGACCACCCCTGACAACAATGTCGTTTTGTAGTACATGACTGCATCTGTATGGATAGTGGGTGTGGTTTACTGTTGGTTCTATCTTTATACACTTATTTACATATACACATACAGAAATATTCTGAATGTAGTTTTATTCATTCAGTTAGGATTTATTGTGTGTTTGATAATGTCAATACTCTTCTATCAATGAACTATTTACACATATTTACACATGCTGCTTAATAAAATACTCAAAATATAGTGATTTAAAACAATAATCACTTACTATCATAGCCTGTGTGCTGTAGGTCACTGAAATGTCTACTAACGTAGGCTTGGCTCTGCTGCTCTCAATTATCCTACTCTTCTATCTGTGAGCTGGTCAGCTCACTCCTGCATCTAGAGCTAAACTAAAGGGTCAAGGGCAACAGCAAAAGCACAAGAAGGGAAGTACAAATGCCAGTGTCTTCTGAAATCCAAACTTAGAGCTAGCATGCCTTCTCTTCAGCCATGTTCTGTTGGTTGATGCAAGTAACGTCGAGGTAGGGAAATTCCCCCTTTCTAGAGAGAGGAATGGCAGAATCACAGGGCAAGAGGTGTGGGTAGAGATAGATAAATAATTGGAGTCAGAGATGCAATCTACCAACAACCCTAATATTCCCTTAGATGTAGAAGTCCTCATTAGTAGCTGAAAGAAGCATAATGATAATATGGGGTGAGCAATAGCTTATATTTTTGTTCCAATATCTAATTATCAGAAGACCTATTTCCTAACCCAACACAGCTAATAAATCCTCATGTGGTTGCAAGTGGAAATAAATGTTGTCCTGGTGGAAAATATCAAGAGAGAAAGGAATTAGTTCCCTTTCTGTCTTATCCTGGGTTCTGCAGAACAGCATGACACAGGAAGGAAAAACTGTATTCAAAAACACCTCCTTAGCCTTCCATTGTTTACCTCCATTTGGGAATGATGGAAATATTTGCCAAACCCTTAAACCTGTATACTGTTGTTTTCTCTGAGTTTTCAAAGGTCTGAACCCATGAGAAGTCTCATGGAGTGATGACAAAGATCTTTATCCATTTTAGGAACTTGACAGATGAAATAACAGAATGTAAATCCAAATTTTTCTAGCATGAAACCCTTGACACTTTAAGTTCTCATTTCTCTCCTTCTGCTTGAACTGAGCTCGACAAGGAAAAGTCTCTGGGGAACCCCAGTCTTGACTTATTTGCCTTAGATTGAAAAGTGCCAGATGCCACCCAGGACACTACACTCAGCTCCTGCCATAAAACTTTGCTTTGTGCTGACTCAATTTCAAATGAGCCATGAAGTATTACATTCTCGAGAAGCATAAGGACACTGACTGGCTTTTTGGCAGGACACCAGCTGGAATCAAAAGAAACAGCAGAAGAGGTCATAATGGATTCAGAGCTGTGTTTATAACTCAAAAACAACTGTCATGTTGTGTTTCAGAAATTATTCTAGAATAGGAAAACAGGATGTTAAGGTGTGGAAGAGTGGAAGGTTGTCAGATGAATACATAGGTTAGGTTCTGACCAGAGCAAACAGAAGTGGTGATCAACTGATGCAACCCCTGTACCTGGCCACGGGCAGTTATTCAAATGACAAATGGATGTTCAATTGTGAGTTGGCCAAAACGGGTCTCCTGTTTGCTGTTTCTTTTCATCTTCCCACACTGTGTATTTGGTATGTGTTTTAACATCTACATTTAAAGATACACATGACACTTAAATCATAGTGGAAAATGCTTTCCAGCTGGTCCTAGCCATAGAATGCAAATATGAAAATTTAGCTCGGCACACTTTTGATATTATAATTGGTATGTGTGGAAAATGAATTCCAACATGAAGTTATCATCTGCAGCTCTAACAGAAGCTGATAAAATACTTAATAGACTTTTAATAGAGCTTCTGGGACTCACATCATGAAAAAGCAAGCACGCCACACGATTCATTTCCTAACTTTCCTTTGGCAGTGCAAGACTTTCAAAGAAAAGGATTCGTAGAGCTTTTTCCGCAGTGTTCACTTAGAGATTGCATGAAAGCATCTTGCAGCTGACAGCTTTTGTTAACAATTCTCCTCAGTACAGAGGCAAGGCCACTTGATAGAAAGAGCTAGAGAGAATCTTGTAAAAACAGGCAGGATGCTAATAAGCTGGCTACTGTAGAAAGCTCTTAAATGGCAAAAACATGTATTGGATAAGTTCTTCTGCATTTTGCTAAAAAAAAAGGAGGGGAGAAAGGCACATTTTTTAAACTTTTTTTTTTATTTGAAGGGATTAGAGAAAGAAACAGACAGAGACACAGAGATAGTTCTTTCATCTATTTGATCATTGGTCAACAGCCAAAGTTTGGGTCAGGCTAAGCTTGAAGCCTGGCACTCCTCCATCCAGATCTCCCGTAAAGGTGGCAGAAACCCTGGTTCTTGAGTTGCCATCTACTGCCTCCCAGGATGCACAGTGGCAGGAATCAGTGTTTGAAGCAGATGCAGAACTCAAACCAGGCACTCTGACATGGGACGCAGGCAGTCCAAGCAGGGCCATAACTACCGTACCAAATATCTGCTTTGCAAATTTTAATTAAAACCTGGACTCCATAGAATTAATAAATGAAAACTGCAAGGGAAAAATAACTCTCTGCTAAATGATTGTTCTCTTTGTAATAGCCTTTCTAAATTATAAGATTAATACTTCAATTCTAAAAAATAATTTTAACTATAAGTTACATAATCTCAAAACTACCTTGTATGTCTCTAGTGAGCAGAATAATGACCCTTCACCCCCAAAGATGTCCATGACCTAACGTCTCATCCCTGGAACCTGTGAGTAGATTTTCTTACATGGTGAAGAGATATGACAAGGATAAAATATCATGAGATAGGAGGTTATTCTGGAATATTAAAATGGGTCCAATCTAATAACATTGTCTTTAAAAACATAGAATCTTTCCCAGCTGAAGACACATGTGGAAGGAGGAAAGATCACAGAAATTATTTGTTTCTAGCTTTGAAGATTATTTTCTCTGACTGGCACTGCAAAATATAGGCTAGGTATCTTAACACAAATTTGCTTTATTACATGTCCAGAGACTAGAAGTTCAAGATCAAGATGTTGGCAGGTTTGAATTCTCCTATACACAACTCCCATTCATTCTGTCCTCATAGGGCCATGCATGCTCCTCCCAGTGTCTCTCCTTATGAAGACACCAATCGCTATCAGATCAAGGTCCTACCATAATAGCCTCATTAATTACCTCTTTAAAGATTTTATTTCAAAATAATTTTACATTCTGATATACTGGAGGTTGTGTCCTCAACAAGGATTTTTGGGGAACACAGTTCAGCACCTGACATAGATAAAAGAAGGGGAGTCCTGAGCCAAAATATGTGGGTGGCCTCTAGAAGCTTGAGGTAAAGGAATGGATTCTTTACTAGAGCCTCCAGAAAGGAATGTAGGTCTGCAGAGACCTTAGTTTAAGCCCAGGGAAAACAATGCCCATCTACTCACCAACAGAACCGTAAGATAATCTATGGGTTTGGTTTTAAGTCAATGAATCAGTGATTTTTGATGTGATGGAACAGAAATCCAACACAATGTCAACATTTAATGAACAAATATATCTATGACTCTATGTGCATCATATAATTATGACAGTAGACTACCCTCAAACGTTGGTATTAGTCTCCTCCTGCTGCATGACAAAGAACCTTAAAGCACAAAGAAAAAAATAGCAATCATTTATTGCAGCTGACATGTCTTCAGGGAGTGGGAGTTAGGCTATTTAAGGCCACGCTTAGCAGATACCGCTGCTGGAGGTTTGGGGGCTTGGGAAGCTCCATTTCTTCTTTTTAAACTTCTTCTGGGTTACCTGGAATACCTTTGCTCCACATGCATCTCATTTATTAGGACCAACAGGCTGCCAGATGTGATCTTCTCATAGTGACAGCAAGACTCCACAGAACAAGTCTACACACATCCTAAAGCCTCCTCTTCAGTGGGGACACTGTCCCTTCCAACCACATGCCTTTGACCAAAGTTTGTCACAAGGCCAAGTCCAACATCAAAAGGTAGAAAAATATACTCTTCTGACATTATGGGCATGGCAATGGAGAAGTAAGGAACAGCTGTTGTAGTGCAATCTTCCCCAGGGTTACTGTTCTAATTGCAGAGACAACTAATAAATAGGAGAAAAAAAATGATTGTGTAGAAGGTGAAAAGATTGATGTATTAGCAAGTATATTCTAAAATACAAAAAAAAAAAAAAGGAATGTAGAAAATGCACTGTTTCTTTGCTTAAGTTTAAATGCATTTCCTCTGTCTTTGGAGTACCTCTTCAAAAAACTGGACCATCATGAGGAATTTAGTGATCTTAAATTGAAATTGAGGGGCCAGCGCGATGCCATAGTGGATAAAGCTGCCACAGTGCCAACATCTCACTTGGGCACCAGTTCAAGTCCAGGCTACTTCATTTCCAATTCAGCTCTCTGCTATGGCCTGGGAAAGTAGTAAAAGATGGCCCAAGTCCTGCACCCACGTGGGAGACCAGAAAGAAGCTCATGGCTCCTGGCTTCGGACTGACACAGCACTGGCCATTGTGGCCAATTGGGGAATGAACCAGAGGATAGAACTCTCTCTCTCTCTCTCTCTCTCTCTCTCTCTCTGCTTTTCTTTCTGTGTGTGTGATTCTGACTTCCAAATAAATAAATCTTTTAAAAAAATTGAAATTGAGTTCAATCTCACTTCAGAAGAGATCTCAAATGTCCTTTAAAAATCAACAAAAAATGATCAAAGTATCTGAATTTTCACTTGAATAGAAGAGAATAAGCTTGGAAAATTCTGACTCAAGATATAAATTTACTTTCTGTCTGACTGCAAAATGATCACAGAATTTTCCAATTCTAATTTTCATTCTCCTTTATCATGTGACCTTGTAGCTCTGATAAAAAAATGAAGTCAAGGCCAGTTGTTGTTGTATAACTGGTTAAGCCACTGCTTGAGATGCCCACATTCCATATCAGAATGTGGCTTGAGTCCTTGGCTACTCTGCTTCTGATCAAGGCTCCTGCCAACATGCCTACAAGGCAACAGATCATGGCTCAAATACTTCAGTTTGTAGAGACTCACATAGAGTTCCAGGCTCCTGGATTTTAGCCTAGGCCAGCCCTGGCTGTTGCTGGCATTTGAGGAGTGAATCAGCAGATGAAAGATATCTCTCTCCCTCTCTCTCCCTCTCTCTCTCTCTCTCTCTGTCTCTCTCAAATAAATATCTTAAAACATGAAGTTGGGGTGGATGGGTGATTGGCACAGTGGTTAAGATACCACTTATGATGCTTACATTTGATATTGAAGCATTTGTTTCAAATCCTAGCTCCTCTACCTCCAATTCAAGCTTCTTGCTCATGTGCACCATAAGAGGCAGCAGGTGATGATTCAAGTATTTGGGTTCTTGCTACCCATGTGGAAGATCTGGATTGAGTTCTAGGTTCTTGGTCTGACTCAACCTTGGCTGTTGCAGGCAATTCAAGAGTGAACTAGCAGATGGAAGAGTTCTCTCTTGATCTATCTATATCATCTTTCTCTCTTTCTCTTTCTATCTCTCTCTCTCTCTTTTCCTCTATTTTAATTAAAACAGCAATGAGGTCTGCCTCTCCACCCCAAGAATCTAGCCTTGGCTAGGAAATTTGGCTTATTCATTGGGGCATTAGCAAATGTGAAGCAAGCAGAAGCTGGAGAAGCTTTTATATATTGGGCCTTTGCTTTCTTACTGTGGGACTCTCATCCCTTTGTGAATAAACCTGGGCTGTTTCCTAGAGCCTGGGAAACCATACGTAGAGAATGACAGATCTGCAATTGTCTCAACTGTGGACAAAGACATATGAATAAGGTCGTCCTAGACCACTGAGCTTCTGCCAAGCTGGCCCAAATCAGAACCAATAAGCAACACACAGAGGAATGAAAAACAATAAACATGTGTTCCATCAAGCCAATAAATGTTGAGATGGTTTGTTACTCAGAAAAAGCTCACTGATAAACCTCCTGGCAAGCAAGGTTATGTTACTGGAAGGTGAAAGAAGAGCAAAAACCTAAATCTAATATATTTTCCAAACCAACCTGGGCACTGAGAACTAACAAAAGATGCCAGAATTCATGTGAGTAGTTCAAAATAATGTTGACAAGAATGGTAATATGGATCATATTCTTGCTTTGTGTCTTGAGAAAACCTAATGGTAGACCTGAATTATTTCATTTTCTCCTTGCCACAAACTCAGTGACAGGTTTTTCTTTAACTATACCTATTTTACAAGTGAGGATATTTTCAGAGATGAGCCTACCATCTGACACTTGAGCACACACTCTTAAAGACTATCCTTCACTGAGGATAGTCATGTACCTTGTACATGAATATAGTCCTGGTTTTCAAATGCATGTAGATTTTATTGTGATGCATAATATACAAAGATGCTCAATAGTGCTTGTAACTAGAAAATAGCATTAAATATTGTTTTATTTTACTGTAAAATAAATTATTCTATTTAAATAACTTGCCAATCATTTTCCCTATTTTTCTTATATAAATACACTGAGCCAGAAAACCAAGATCTACTAATGTATGCATCTATATATTCATCCAATAGGGAATTATTAAAGATTTCCAATGCAAAATTATCTTTGTGGGCTAGATTTTTTAATAAATTTTCTCCCTGTAACCAAAAGGTTTATAGATTTTTTTGTATTCTTAAGCTACCTAACCTAGTCAAACGCCACAAATATAAAATATCTTTATAATATATGATATTTAATAGGAACTATGCATGTGTTGACTGCTAAACATATAAATGGATCTTAAATAGTGCTATGCATCTTAAATGTGTCATAACTTTTATCCCTCCAATCTATGAAATACAAGAAGTATTAATAGCCTCATTTTACCAATGAGAAAACAGAATCACAGAAATGTTAAGTACTCATGGCCACACATTTAATAAGAGATGGAAGACAGGCCCAAAGCCCTGGTACCATGTTCCAGACTCCAAAATTCCTCTCAAACATCACTACTGTTTTGAATACCTACTGAAGTCCATCAAAGCTGAGAGTAACCTACAAATGTGTTAGTAGAATCTCTTGAAAAAAAATTATGTATGATTTTACCATCTTTATTATGGAAAATAATAATTACTTTTATAATCTAAGTATTCTACCCTGAGATCAGACATTTGGTTGAACTCACTGTGCACTAGATGGTCTGTTTGGCTTTCACATCTATTTATTAATTTTGGAAAATCTGTTTTAATATTTATAGATATCAGTAGCTAGAACACTATCCTAAATGAAATGTTCATCAACATGTTTATTGCATTTGGATAGTGTGCCAAATTAGTCTATTCTGTTCTATAAAAACATTCACCTACTAATTCTATTTTATGCCTGAATTTCACTTATTAAAAATCCAAGTTCTGTGTAATGACACTACAGGTATTCCAAGCAGTGGCAATTATGAGGAGTCTTCAAAAAGTTCCTGGAAATGTATGTGATGAAAAAAATTATGCATGGATTTCAAAAATTATTTTATTTCAAAAATAAACATCTTTTAATTCCATTTTCCCACAAACATTTAAAATACCCTCACATATAACTCTTCATTCAATCTTCTTATCTTCATGAAGAACAAGCATAAATAATGGAAGGAGGCCAATTCAACTGAGATAATCTGTTTAATTTTTTTAGGCACATCACTCGTCTTTCTGTTTTGAAATTGCTAACATGATGCTAATATGCTAATTATGTTATGGTTGCATTCTTCAAAGCCATATTTTAATTCTTTTTCTTTATTTGAGGTGGTTCATGAAATTATGTTTTATTTTAATTCAGTCTCATTTACACATTACAATTATTTCAATATATGTATAGGTTGTATAATATTCTAATCAGAGTAAGACTATCTCCTCATTTATTATTTCTTTGTGAGGAGGAAACATCTAAAATCCCTTTTCTACCATTTTTAAAAGATTTATTTATTTTGAAAGCCATAGTTACAGAGGAAGAGAGAATCCTCCATCCACTAGTTCATTTGCTGGGGCCATCTCCCACCAAAGAAAATAGTATTAAATAGTGGCTCCCAGTCACTAGCTGGGAGCTCTATTGGAAGTGAAGCAGCCAGGACACAACTGGTGGCCCGGTGGATGCCAGTGCTGCAGACGGCAGCTTTACCAGCTGTGCCACAATGCTGACCCCTTCTATCATTTTTGGAAATCTACATCATCTCTCTTACTAGTCATCTTATTGTGCAATGGAACACTTGGACTGATTTCTCCTATCCAATAGTAATTCAGTCTTATAAAGAATTATTTGGAGCAGCTAAGTTATAAAACATAAGATTAGATTGTTATTTAAACGAGATATACATCACTCGCAATAAATGAACAGATGATCAGGGTGAAGTTTTGACAAATGTAACCATTTCCCAAAGAAAGATACAGAGCACTTTCATCAGCCCTGGAGTTCCATTATGACCCTCCACCCCACCCCCATACTCCCTAGGGCAAAAAAGAAAGAAATCTCCACTCTGTTTTCCACAGTGGCTTCACTAATTTACATTCTCACCAACAGTGTAAAAGTTTCGCCCTTTTTCCACAGCCTCACTAGCACTGGTTGCTCTCTGTGTTTTGGATTTTAGCCATTCTGACAAGGGTGAGATAATATCTCATTGTCGTTTTGATTTGTGTTTCCCTGATGGCTTGTGATGTTGAGCATTGTTTCATTTATTTGTTGGCCATTTGTATTTCTTCTTTCAAGAACTGTCTGTTGAAGACCTTTGCCCATTTCTTAACTGGGTTACTTGTTTCTTGTTGTTGTTGAGTTTTCTTAAATTGCTGGCATATTCAGGATATACCTTTGGATAGGAGATTTGTCCTTTGTCAGGTGATTTGCAAATATTTTTCAATTCTGGTGGATGTCTCTTCACTTTACTGATCATTTCCTTTGTAGTGCAAAAACTTCTGAGTTTGACATAGCCCCCTTTATTTAGTTTTGCTTGCATTGCCTGTGCTTTAGGGGTCTTGCCCCAGAAGTAGTCCCCTACAACAATGGCTTGGAGTATTTCACCTGTTTTTTTCCAGCAACTTCATAGTATCAGGTCTTAAATTTAGGTCTTTGATCCATCTTGAGTTGATTTTTGTATTTGGTGGGGAGGTATTGATCTTATTTCATTTTTCTACATACATACAACCAGTTATGCCAGCACAGTTTGTGGAAGAGAATATCCTTACCCCACTGTATGGTCTGAGCACTTAACTTAAAATGTAATCTATAGGATCGAAACTGACCCTATGAGATCTAATGGTTTTTGAACAGCCCTCGCCTTGACTGTCTGGGAACAACGTTTTTCTTGTTTGTTCTTCTTCTGCTTTTTCTCTTCATACTAATCTGTAAACTCTCTACTTAGGGTAGGGTTAATCTTATGAGAATAAAAGTTAACTGAAAATTGATCAATGTAAAAAATAAGAATGAGAAAAGAAGAGAGAGGAGGAAGAAAGGTGGGCATATGGGTGGGAGGGAGGTTGGGGGCCAGGGGAAGAATCATCATGTTCCCAAATCTGTACATATTAAATGTATGAAACTGATTTCTTTAAAAAAATTTTTAAAAGATCAGTTGGCTATATGTATGTGTATTAATTTCCGGGCTCTTTATTCTGTTCCATTGATCTATGTATTAGTTTTAATGCCAGTAAAATGGTTTTTTCATTACTATAGCTTGGTAATATGCTTTGAAGTCAGGCATTGTGAAGCTTCCAGCTTAATTTTTCTTGTTCAGGAACACTTTGGTTATTCTAGGTCCTTTGTATTTCCATATGAATTTTAGGACTGCTTTTTTTAGTTCTATAAAGAATGTCATTGGTATTTTCATAGAGATTGCATTGAATCTGTAGATTGCTTTAGGTAGTGTAGACATTTTAACGATGCTGATTCCTCCAATCCATGAGCAAAGAATATCTTTCCATTTTATTTGTCCTTGATGACTTCTTTCATCAATGTTTGATAATTTTAATTATAGAGCTCTTTCACTTTTTTGGTTAAATTTATTCATAAGTATTTTGGTTTTTTATGGCTATTGTTAATGGGATTTCTTTCTTGATTTCTCTTTCTGTGAGCTCATTATTAGCAAACAAAAAGGCTACCGGTTTTTGTATCTTTATTTTGTAACTTGTAGCTTTACAGGAATTATTCATTCATTCTAATAGCTTTTTAGTGGCATTATAAGGTTTTTCCATATACAATATCATGTCATCTGAAAACATGGATAATTTGGCTTCCTCTTTTCCAATATTGATATCCTTTATTTCCTTCTCCTCCCTAATTGTTCTTGCTAAAATTTTCAGTACTATATTGAATAAGAGTGCTGAATGTGGACATCCTTGTCTGGTTCCAGATCTGAGCTGAAGGCATTTCCCCACTCAGCATGACCTTAGCTGTTGGTTTGTCATATATAGCCTTTTATAATTTTAGGAATGTTCCTTCTTGCTCTGCCGACTGCCAAGGGGGTGGCTGGGGACCCACAGGGAGCCCCGTGGCGCATTCCACTCTCTAGGAATGTTCCTGCTATAGCTAATATGCATAAGGTTTTTTAATCATAAAATAATGTTGTATTTTATCAAATGCTTCCTCTGCATCTGTTGAGATAAACATGTGGTTTTTATTCTTCAATTTGTTAATGTGATGTATCATATTTATTGACTTACATATGTTGAATCATCCCTGTATCCCTGGAGTAAATCCCACCTGATCCTGGTCAATGATCTTTCTGATGTGTTGTTGGTTTCCATTAGCTAGTATTTTGTTCAAGATTTTCCCTTCTATGTCCATCAATGATATTGATCTATAATTCTCTTTCTTTGTTGTATCTTTTTTCTGGTTTTGGAATTAAGATGCTGGTCTCGTAGAAAGAATTTGTGAGAATTCCTTCCTTTTCAATTGTGTTGAATTGTTTGAGAAGAAATTGGAATTACTTCTTTAAAAAACTGATAGAATTAAGCAGTGAAGCCATGTGATCCTGGGCTTTTCTTTTTTGGGAAGTTCTTTACTATTGATTCAATCTGTCTTGGTTATTGGCCTATTTACACTTTCTGTGTCTTCATAACTCAATTTTGGTAAATTGCATGTATCCAGAAATCTATCCATTTCTTCTAGATTTTCCAAGATGTTGGCGTACAGCTATAAGTAGCAATTCCTTATTTTCTTTTTATTTCTGTGGTACCCATTGTTACATCTTCTTTTTCATCTCTGATTTTATTAATTGGGGTCTTTCCCCCCTCTTTTTTTTGGTTGGTCTAGTGATGTATCAATTTTATTTTTTTAAAAGCTCTTCATTTCATTGATCCTCTGTATTTTTGTTTCAATTTTGTTTATTCTCTAATTTAATTATTTCTTTCCTTCTACTAATTTGGGGTTGGGTATTTCCTCTTGTTTCTCTAGGTTCTTGAGATGTATTGTCAGATCATTTATTTGATGTCTTTCCAATTTCTTGATACAGGCACAAATTGGTATAAACTTTGCTATTAACAAAGTTTGCTATTTGCTATTTTGCTGTATCCCACAAGTTTTGATATGTTGTGCTATCACTTTCATCCATTTCTATGAATTTTTTTATGTCATTTTGATTTCTTCAGTGACTCACAGTTCATTCAGGAGCATGTTGTTCAGAATCCATGTGTTTGCATATTTCTATAGTTTCAAAAGTTAATTTACAGCTATATTCCACGGTGGTCAGAAAACATATTTGCTATGATTTTAATTTTTTTGAATTTATTGAGACTTGCTTTATGGTCTAGCATATGGTCTATCCCAGAGAAAGTCCCATGCACTGATGAAAAGAATGTGTATTCTGCAGCTGTGAGATGAAATATTCATCAAATAGGCCTATTTGGTCAATAGTGTATTTTAGCTCTGTTGTTTCTTTGTTGATTTTGTATCTAGTTGACCTGTCTGTCAATGACAGTGCGGTGTTGCAATCACCCATTATTGCTGTATAAGAGCCTAGGTCTCCCATTAGATCCATTAACATTTTTTAAAGATTTATTTATTTATTTGAAAGGCAGAGTTACAGAGAGGAAGCGAGAGAGAGAGAGAGAGAGGTCTTTCATCTGCTGGTTCACTCCCCAAATGGCCACAATGGTAGGAGCTTCCTCCATGTCTCTCTCATTGGTACAGGCGTCCTAGGACTTGGGCCATCCTTTACTGCTCTCCCAGGTCATAGCTGACAGCTAGATTGGAAGAGGAGAAGCTGGGACTCAAACTGGTGCCCACATGGGATGGGTAGCAGTCTCACCTGCCACACTACAGTGGCAGCCCCTAGGTCCATTAACATTTATTTTTAGCCAGGTGTTCTGGCATTGGGTCACATATATTTACTACAATCACATCTTTCAGCTGAATTGATCACTTAATCATCACAAAATGCCCTTCTTAGTCTCTTTTAATAGTTTTTGTGTTAAAGTCTATTTTGTCTGTTATTACAATGGATACTCCCTCTCATTTTTGCTTTCCATTAGCATAGACTGTCTTTTTCCATCCTTTGTTTTTTTTTTTTTCTTTCTTCTTCTTCTTTTTTTTTTTTTTTTTTTGACAGGCAGAGTTATACATTGAGAGAGAAAGAGACAGAAAGAAAGGTCTTCCTTCCGTTGGTTCACCTCCTAAATGGCCACTACGGCCGGTGCACTGCACTGATCCGAAGGCAGGAGCCAGGTGCTTCTCCTGGTCTCCCATGGGGTGCAGGGCCCAAGCCCTTGGGCTATCCTCCACTGCCTTCCTGGGCCACAGCAGAGAGCTGGAATGGAAGAGGAGCAACTGGGACAGAATCCGGGGCCCCAACTGGGACTAGAACCTGGAGTGCCGGCGCCGTAGGCGGAGGATTAGACTAGTGAGCTGTGGTGCCAGCCGTCTTTTTCCATCCTTTCACTTTTGGTCTGTGTGTACCTGTCGATGAAAGTGTGTTATTTGTAGGCAGTAAATAGATGCGTTTGTTTTTAAATATTTTATTTATTTATTTGAGTGGTAGAGTTACAGACAGTGAGAGGGAGAGACAAAGATAAAGGTCCTCCCTCCATTGGTTCACTCTCCAAAAGGCCATAACAGCCGGAACTGTGCCAATCCAAATCCAGGAGCCAGGTACTTCTTCCTGGTCTGCCACATGGGTGCATTGGCCCAAGAACTTGGGCCATCTTCTACTGCTTTCCCAGGCTACAGCAGAGAGCTAGATTGGAAGAGGAGAAGCCAGGACTAGAACCAGCACCCATATGGGATGCCAGCACGGCAGGCAGATTAACCTACTGTGCCAAGGCGCTGACCCCAATATAGATGGGTTTTGTTTTTTAATCCATTCAGCCAGTCTGTATCCTTTAATGGGAAAATTTAGGCTATTTATTATAATGTTATTATGGATAACTAACAACTTGGTCCTGCCATTATTTCATAAATATTCCCATTGATTCACACTTATAAATGATAGCTTTTCTGGGTACAGTATTCTGGGTTGACTTTTTTTAGGACTTGGACTATGTCTCTCCCTTCTCTCCTAGTCTGTAGCATTTTTTATAAGAAATCAGCTGTCAGTGTCATTGAAGATCCTCTGAAGGTAATCTGTCATTTCTCTCATGAGCATGTTAGTATCATTTTTTATGTTTTACTTTTCAAAGTTGGTCTACAATGTGTCATAGTGAAGATATTTTCTGATCAAATCTATTAGGACTTCTGTGTTCTTCCTATACTCGCATGTCCCTATCTATTTTCCAAATTAGGGAAGATTTCTGCTATGATTTTACTGAATAAATATTCTACACCATTTTCTCTTTCCACATCTTCAGGAACTCCTAAGACACATATGTTTGGTCATTTGATAGTAACCCATTAATCTCTAACACTATTTTTGGTTTTTCTAATTTCTTCTTTTTGTTCTGTCTGAACAAGCTATTTCCAAGGATTAATCTTCTAGCTCAGATATTCTTTCTTCTGCCTCATGGAGTCTGTTGTTTTTTTATTTGACATATTGCAATGTTCATTTCTAATATTTCAGTTTGATTTCTCTTCAGTATCTCTATCATCTGGTAGAATTTCTCATCCATGTCAGGTATGGATTTCTTTAACTCATATATTTGCTTCTCTGTGTTCTGAGTCATTTTACAATCATTCTTTTGAATTCCTTTTCAGGCATTTCCTCAATCTATTCATTTTCACATTCTAATATTGAAGTGTTGTTGTGTTCCTTTTGGGGAGTCATATTGTCTTCCTTGTTCATGTTTCTTATAATTACACATTTTTAGGCATTTGTGGAAACACTTGGTTTTCTCCTCTGAAGGCTTTTATGTTGAAATATGCCTGTGTGGCTTGGTGGAGTGTCTGCTCCTTCAGTTGATATTCAGAGGTGTGTTCTGGGTGGGGCCAGGGAGCTCCAGCCAGCGCTTGAGGGTTAAGCAAGAGTCCAGAGTGACATCAAATTGGACATGGTGGATATTTTTTATCAGCATCAGGAGGTAGGGTATGATTGGGTTGGTTGGTGTGATGACAAGCTCACTCCCTCTCTGCCAGGTACATCAACTGTGCAGGCTGAGCCCACAGTAGCTACACAGCCTACACACACATGTGCATAAACTGCACCAAGGATCTGTAGACTCCTCAGTATGAGAACAGAACCTTCTGTGATGACCCACTCCAGGCACCCAGGGAACTCTGAACCTCTGAAGACAGACACAGTGATTGCTCAAAGTCCAAGCCACACCCTGTGTCCTATCACATAGTCACAGAATTCCCATAGCCATAGCACGCAGGGCTCCCACAGTCACAGGGAGCAACATATCCACTCTCAGCCCCACAAATCTCCCTCATCCACACAGAGAGCCACAGCATTAGCCAACTGCCCACTCGATAGAGGTTGTTCAGTGCTCTCTGCCTTGGCAAGTCAAGTCTGGACCTCTTGATAGAGTGAGGAAGGAAAATCTTCACAGGCTTAAGTGGGCACACCACCCCCTGCCAACCATCCAGGCCAGACTCAACGTCAGTGGGGACCATAGATTTATCCCTCTGGTAAAATGCCCCAGTGGTGGGGGCGATAGCAGCCTCTATAAGCCTTATTAAGATGGCACTTCTTCTCTGCTAGTCACTGGGTACCCTTGAGAGAGTATAGGAAGAAAGCAATGTGCTCTCCATTCACGGGGTTTTTGTAGGTACCCTGTCCCACACTAGCACTCCAGGCCAGACTCAAATTGTGGGGTCCATGAGGTTCTTCAAGCAACATCACAAGTGAAATGTGCTACTGCAGGTTTCTCTCACCTCATGCCAAGAAGATACTGTCTCTTCCAGCCACTGGCTAAGGGAGTCTCCAGCAGTGCCCCCCTCTCTGCTGTATGACTGTGTTACCCTGCTGCTCTGCAGAATGTCTTTTCCTTCTGTAGAATTTATACCACAAACTTCTTTCCAGCTGTCCCCTGGGAATGCAGTTCTTCACCTCTTCTCCTGTCATCTCCCTGTGGTCAACATAGTATGTGTTTTCTCTATTCAGCTTAGATCTCCCCATATTTTAATTCCAATAAGTTAGTTCTAGACAGTCAGGAAAGCTTTATAGCTAATGGCAACAATTAAGATGTCTCAACGGAAAATCTTATCTGTATATGTTGTTGGAATTGATCTGAAAGGATATGTCTCCCATTCCAGATGTTTTGAAAATAACTGCTTTCCAAAGTGTTCTCAATTTAATCATCCTGATTTGGTCTGAGTGATGGACTACAGATTATAAAGTGATGAATGTCTCCACTTGCCCATTTTCTCACCAGATGAACTGACCAAACCGGACAGCTCTGAGAATGTGACATATTTTATTGTTCATATAAAAAGGGAATCTTCTTGTCAAATTCTTTTGCAATAGTTATTTTTCTAGGATGACACTCATTGTCTCTATTTATCTTAATCAATTTTCTACCTTAGTAGGTCAATCCAAAAGTGTATTAAATATAATGACAGAATTGTGTAGCCCATAATACATCGTTTGTATTATGAAACACTTGGGAAAATAAAGATCTAGGCTACATAGCACTTCAGGATTCCTATAGACCAAGTATTACGATAGATTCCATGTCATCATCCAGGTTATTAAAAGGTTTTGCTGCATGAAATACACAACGGACTCTATCCTTGTGCTTGAAAAATAACTCAAGGTTACTCTTTCCCAAGAAATGAACCTTTTTTTTCAAATAAGTCTATTCCTTTTCAAATAAGTCTATTCCTTTCCTCTTTCTTGAAATAACTGAATAAATAAATTGCATACTATATTTTTTTAACTACCTCAAACCACCTGGTTTATATATTTGTTGCTCTGGTAAACATTACTCAAGTGTTTTCATCAGCAAACACAACAAACTTTTCTGTGGCAAATGCTTCTATTTTCGTAAAGATGGCTGTCAAAAGCCACCATGGTTAGACAAGGAGCTTTCATGAGAGCAGCAACTCTGGAGAAAAAGTCCAGGCTCCACATAAAGGAATTCTAGTCCTTAACTGCCTCCCATGATGCTAGGTGGGCCCTGGAGCAAATCATGAAAAATAAATGTTGACTTTTATAAGAGAAGATCATGGTTTTTTGAACATCTGGCTTAAAATTTTAGACATTCTGTAATGCAGAGACACATAAAAAAATGTCTGTGGTCTGTGCAGCCAGAGTGTGCTTATGCTTTAAGTCTGACTTCTGATTGCCTCTCCTGACTCCAGTAGACTAAATTCCCTCACTCTCTTAGATTTGCATAGTGCTTCATTCCCCTTTATAGCTACCATATTCTACCTTACTGTTATAGTGCATTACCCTCTACCAGTATGCCCCTGTATTAGTAAGTGTTCAACCTGAGCATGAGGATATTATGTGTCATAAAAATTCAGATAATTTTTTTCCTTTTTTACTATAATTTTTTTTGACAGAAAGAGTGGACAGAGAAAGGTCTTCCTTTACCGTTGGTTCACCCCTCAATGGCTGCTGCAGCCAGCACACTGCACTGATCTGAAGCCAGGGGCCAGGTGCTTCTCCTGGTCTCCCATGCAGGTGCAGGGCCCAAGCACTTGGGCCATCCTCCACTGCCCTTTCGGGCCACAGCAGAGAGCTGGACTGGAAGAGGAGCAACCAGGACAGAATCCGGCGCCCCGACCGGGACTAGAATCCGGTGTGCCGGCGCCACAGGCAGAGGATTAGCCTATTGAGCCGCAGCGCCGGCCACTATAATTTTGCCTATAGTGAGGGTAGGATCTCCATGGGGGAGCAAAAGGATTTGATATTTTCAGGTAGCAAATCTGAAAATGAAGATATCCTGCATTTCTACATATATCTGTATATAAATGAAGATGTCTTTCCCAGAATTTCCCTGCAGCAAACTTCCTTCTTGTCTCCTTCGCCAGCATTGAATCCAATGACCTGTTTCTTACCAGTGTCATGGTTTACCATGATGAACTGAAACATACTGGGATCTCAATTGTGTCCTATGATGGCAGAGAAGCCATGTGTATTAGTCAGATTTCCATTATTACAATGAAACGCCTAAGACAGGCTATTTATAAAGGAAGGGGTTCTATTTCATCTCATGGTTTTGGAAGCTCACAGTCCAAAACAGGAAGACTCCACTGGATCAGCTTCCTGCTGGCAGAGTCCAGAGATGGCATGGACTATCACATGGAGAGAGAGAGAGAGCAAAGAGAGCACAGTTGGGCCAACTCAAGGTCTTGAAAAATGATTGGCATATTGGTTTATTTGAAAGGGAGAATGACAGAGCAAGGGGGAAATACAGTGAAAGAGAGAGATTCCATCCATGGGTTCACTGTCCAAATGCCTTCAAAACCTGGGGCCTTTGCCAGGCCAAAACCAGAACAAAAACTCTACCCTTGTATCCCATGTGGATGGCAAGAACCATCTGCCCTCATCTCCATTATCAGGCAACTGGACTGGAAACAGGAGCTAGGTCTTCAACAAGCACTCTGATATAGAATAAAGCCATCCCGGGCAGCAGCTTAGCCCACTGTACCACAACGCCTACCCCTAGCTTAGGGTTTTATGATCAAGCCTCTCATAAAAACCACCATCCAAGGACTCATCCTCAGTGACCTAAGAATCTCCCTTAGGACTCAGTTTCTAGACACTATAAATGGATCACATTTTCAACTTCTTAGTACCATAACCTTATGACTTTGGGATTTGAGTGTTTATATGAGTTCAGGAGACATATCCTATCTGTACCATAATGCCATCAAAACAAAATTGGCACTTTCCACCAGAGAAGAAGGGTAGTAATACTCATTTGATGTGTTTAATCAAATATGCCTGAGACCACCTTCTACCAGACTATAAATATCTTAATGAAAAGGACTACATTATATTCCTGAGTACAAGAGACCAAGAAAGAATTACTAAGGACTTGAGGTAAAGCAGTACAAATGGAAGCTGTGAACTAATATATTGCTGATGTACTTTGCATACAGCTTGACATCTAATAAACACTGAGTAAGGATTTGCTTGACTGATTGTATTTGAGAATTCTCTTAGAAGAACACTATGAGAGAATAAAGGAAGGAAGAAGTAGCGAAGTAGCCTTGGCTGGGTTAGTAATTCTTTATTAAGGAGGTAACACACCAAGATCGACAGATATCCTGGACGAAATCTATTATTAAATGAATCTATTTGTCGGTAATCATCATTGCCATTTGGTGCATATCAAGTTTACTTCATGTCACAGCCAGGATTTAACATTCTTATGTTGATATCAAGTTCACAAAGTGCAAAAGTATTTTATCTAACAATAATCTGGTAGTTACCAAGAGGAAAGTAAAGCAACATCCTTTACTAAATATTTCAGATTTCAACACCTTTGCTTTATTACAAAAAGGTAAATCAAAAAGCCTGTAACGATCCTAGTATTTCCTAAATACCTGCCATGCCTATTGTTGTGTAAGAACATTGTTGAGAGGCAGGTATTTTTTGGCCTTCAGAATACAGTGACTTTTTTTTTCATTCTTTGCCTCAAGCATTCCTTACTCTCTCCATTTTTTTCACAGATTGATATGAATAAAGATTGCCACTCCACTTCAGCCTGGCATTTTTCTTCTGAATGATACTAAGATTCGGTAATCAGATCAATTTATTGCTAATCTGAAGGAATTTTCTTTCCAACGAGACTTGTCAGATACACTTGTGTCCTTTGAAATCACTGTCATTGACCCAGCAGAGATAAAATGTAGAATGGCACCTGCCTGCTCACAGTGAAGGCAATCAGGACAAAACAGGTGGTGCTGACAGCAGAAATTGTCGCTCCTTTCCCTTCTCAGAGCATCCCCACTGTGATGGATGTGAGCAAAGCCCTACTCAGTCACCAACCAGCGAAAGTGTCCCTATTCGAATAAGTAGTAAGGATGAAAATGCTGTAGCACACAGGGAGGAACTACACAGGCATGTGTTTTGAGCAAGTGAAAAAGAATGAGAAGCACAAAAAAAGGAAAGTGGATGAACTGAAGTATCTTAGAGTACTGTTCCCTTTCTGGGCTTTACTTAGGTCTATGCACTACATTGAGGAGTTATGGGGCTATGGGAGCAGTGTTATAATTCCATGAAGGTTCTAGCATGTCAGAATCCAGGTACAGTCAGTGCAAGGAGAGCACAGACTGAACAAGCAGAGAAATGAGAGAAGCATCAGCTTGTGGCCTTCCTCTCCCCAGCCGATGGCCAACCCATGGACAGGACAACTCGACAGGAAGGAAAAAAAGACCCACATGGATTTATGGGGCTGCAGGTAGGTAAAGACAAATTCAGAGCTGGAATTGAGGGACAACCTTGTACCAATTACAATGGGTAAGGTTATGATGCAGTGAATAACAAATCAAAAACCTGTTGGCTAACAGTGGCAAGGTTTACTTCTTTCTTATACTGTGCCTATCATAATCACCAATAGAGCTCTATCACAATCACCCTGGAATCCCAGCCTTGGGAAGACTCATTCTTCCACAACCCCATGGCTGCAGAGATGTGAGGAAAACAGCAACCCACAGATTAGAGGCCCAGCCTGACAGTGACATGTCATTTGTGCTGACATTGCACCAGCCAGGGTAAACCACATGGCTGTACCTGCATTCTGTAAAGTGTGGATGTATAATCTTTCTACAGAAAATGATATTCTGATAGTGGTGCACAACAGAAGTCCACCACAGGGACAAGCCTCAGGAAAGGACTCAGGTTAAACCCAGCCACATGGAATCTAAGGTTCTGGGCACATTTGCAAGTTAAGGAGGAGTCAGACAAATATGGCTGTGTCTGTAGGGTGGGAGTCACATAAAACAGGTGGAAATAAGTTCAAGAAGCCAGTGGTAAAAATCAATCATAGTAATAAGAGTAGGAGTACCTACCACCTATTTATCATCCACCCTTTTGAGTCAGACATTTTACATACATGTTATTCTCATCATACTTTACCATAAATGATTGCATTCCCTTATATCATCTATGCATCATTTTATCTACACAAGTATTCTATGAGTTTAATGCTTCTGCCATTGTGTTATAGAAGTGAGACTGGGAGTCAGATTCCATCACTTAACCCAGGTCAAAAGGCAAGAAGAAAGCAGGAGTTGAACCAGTTCTGGTTACTTCCAATGCCATGACCTTTCTGCTCTTTCCTCATTACCATTGTATCTCCCTCAGCACAATGGCAAAATAGAGTCAGTAACAATTTTTGTTTGACGGGCAGAGTTAGACAGTGAGAGAGAGAGACAGAGAGAAAGGTCTTCCTTTTCCATTGGTTAACCCCTGAAAAATGGCTGCTACAGCCGGCACTGCGCCAATCCAAAGCCAGGAGCCAGGTGCTTCTTCCTGGTCTCCCACGCAGGTGCAGGGCCCAAGCACTTGGGCCATTCTCCACTGCCTTCCTGGGCCACAGCAGAGAGCTGGACTGGAAGAGGAGCAACTGGGACAAAATCTGGCACCCCAACTGGGACTAGAACCTGGGGTGCAGGCGCTGCAGGTGGAAGATTAGCCAAGTGAGCCATGGTGCTGGCCTTTTTTTTTTTTTTTTGGCGTCAATAACAATTCACATGTGACCTGACTTGTCAAAGCAATAGCCTTAAGTTTTCTACAGAGATGTTCAAATCAGCATCTTCTGTGTATTGCAAATGCATGAAACTGAGGAAGTATGGGAGCCATAGGAGTAGGTTAGAATCAAATGTGCTCTTAATTATATTTCACTACCTGCTCTAATGCAGGTAGAAATCAAAAATTATGCTATAAATGTAAGTTGCTGAAGCCAGGGATAAAAATAAAACATAGAACAGTTACCATTTATTTAGCATCTACACACTCTAAAGCAGGCTTCCAACTCAATAGAAAGCAGTCTAAAGAGTTATTTGCTGCAAATCAGTCAAACTTTTCTCTTTCATGCCTTATGGAGAGCCCAGTGAGCTGTATAACAAAAACAAATCCCCAAGTCAGAGTGCACCATGGAGGAGCAGCTGTGAAGGCTTCTGCCACACACAGATTGCTATATTCATTGACTTCACAGCTGAGCTGTGGGATTTCACTTTGCTAGACTATTTAACATGCACTCAGAGCATCATTTCTGCCAAACTACACACCCATAACGAAGACACTCTTCCCCTTCATGTCTGCTGTACGTGTTCACTTAATATGAGCCTCTTGCCTTCTAGAGTTCAAATTAAAGTGTGATTTGTCATCAAACACTAAAAATATTCCAACTATGAGAAAGAATAGTTAAATCTGGAGATCATGGAGTGCCTTCCAGCTACAGAAATAAGGCAGCTAGGAGAATACATATATCATTTTGGTACATGTCCCAGGCTTTCTCAGAGCACATCTGTATTGTGGGTGTTTTTTCATATAACACAAGTCAGATAATTGGAGGTAGATTTTGGTCACCTCTTAGGTGACACCAAAAAACTCACGGGAAAGTATATCCTCTCTCTGAATGATCCAAAGATAATTGGCAATATTAAACAACTACTTATTGAAGGTCTCGTGCTCTTCATTAGGAAAACAAAAGTGGATTCCATCTTATTCTTGTCCTCAGACTATCTAGAGGAGGGGCAGGCACTGTGGTTCAGTGGGAAAATTTCTGTTATGGATGCCTGCATCTGATATTGGAGTGTTTGGTTTGCATCCTAGCTACTCTGAGTTTTCAATCCATCTTCCTGCTAGTGTGTCTAAGGGGCAGCAGATGAAGGTCTAAATACTTGGGTTCCTGCCACCCATATGGGAGACTCAGATGCAGTATCTGGCTCCTGGTTTTGGTGTGGCCCAGTCCCGACTATTGCAGCCATTTGGGGAACAAATCAGTGGATGCAATATCTCTCTCTTTTTTTCTCCCTCTCTCCTGACTTTCAAATAAACAAATCTTTAAAAATAACTGTCTACAGGGGTTGTGTCTCAGGAGCAATACAAGGTGTCAGAAGGACACTTTGGAGACTTTTCCTTCTTTTGGTACAATTTTAAGACAAATGAGCATGACCACTTCCAAACAAGATGGAGGAGTTTTGATGATATGATGCCAAACAATCAGATGTCTTTATTCAATGAGTGAAGGTATAATTTAATTATTACACAGATTGTGCAGCTGTGTGGGATGCAGTTTTTAGATACTGCTAAAGGTATACCTAAGAATGAGTTAATGTAAAAAAAAAGTACCAGTTTTGGCTCAGAAATATAGAGAGCCAGAAAGAGTATCCAAACTTCCAATACAAGCAAATTGCAATTTCGCAACTTGTCTTGAATGCATTAGCAACATCAGATCACAAGGAAAAGAGACAACCTGATATAAAGAGAAAGATGGGCATCTTCAGGGGAAAAATGGGCACTGGGGATTTGTTTATGAGGGGTTGAGGTTGCTGAACACTATGTAAGCCAGTATAAAAACACAGTTAAAATGTTTAAATGATTGCTAAAAATGGAGTGAATGACAAGTAATGAATAGTACCTGGATAAGAAAATGAAACTTCTGGGAGCCATGCATTTAGGAGGATTAACAGCCTCGTGCACATTATCCTTCCACAAGGCCCACTAGGCTTTCCCAAGGAGGATTGGGAGCATCCATGAAAAGGCTCCCCAAATGATGTAGTTTTGGAGAATGCAACAGTGGTAAGTGCTGCGACTCTGCTCAGACCGATTCTTTTGTCTCTCCCATAGAACAGAAACTCTAATAGGAAGGAACAGGGTCACCAGTCGAAGCTTCTTCTATAGGGTTCTGGTGGAAACCTGATGCAGCTGAAAGGAAGACTTGAAGCAAGCCCCAGGTCTGGGGGAGAGGAAGGCAATAATGGGAGGAGGTACAAGAACACACCTGAGGCTCAGGGAAGAGGCACCTGATTAAGGTTGGGGTCTCCTGGAAACATCAGAAAACTAACCACTCTGCCACTTTGTGGCAGAAAACTTCTAAACATGGTGCAATCTTTGGCTTCTAGTCTTGGTCAGAAATATGACAGGTGATCAGCCAGTCACCTTGATGGTACCAGTGAAGAATTATCCTGGGACTTTTGGATTCTGAAGGCTGCAACACTAATAGTGAGCCCACCCCTGCATCTTTAGCAGCTTCCCTAATGTGGCAGGAAAGTGCGCAGCTAACCAGAAAAGGATAGGGAAAATCACGTAAAGAGCAAACCTCAGTGAGTAAATCAGACACTGTCCCTGATAAGAGATCATCTTCCAGCAGCTCCACTGACAAACCTGTACATGCTACAGAGAAAAGGAACGTGATTCTTATTTTCCTTTTCCTAGGAATAAAATTGTGACCCTTTGGCTTTACAGACAGAAGCCAAAACCATTAGATGGCAGGAAGGTGAGCCTTTTGAGTCTTCAGGGCAAATACATCTTTCAGAGAAAGCTTTCCTTTAAGAAAAAGGAAATATTAATAGAGAAAAAAATTTTCTTCATGTTCTGAATGAATTTCAAGATCAAGTTACTTATTTGAAGTACAGACAAGATTCATATCCTAAAAGAAATGACTAGCAGAATTTAGCACGCTTCAGAACAACAGAGTGTATGATGTGAAAACCCAATTATTTGATTTAACATATCAATTCAAGAAATCTTCCAAAAGCCTAAAGACACAGAAAAAGCAATGATGATAATTAGCAAAATCTAAGAGGATGGTGAGGATCAATACGTGAGATCTAAACAAAGGTAATCCTTGAATCCCAGAAGAGAACACAGCACAGGGAGTAGTACAATAAACTATGTAAAATATTTATTGATCAGAAGAAGAAATGCTCAGACTCAAATATCCACTGAGATCCAAGCAAAGCCAAAGAAAATATCAATGTCATTTGGAAATCAGAGTATCTTCAAAGACCCATGTGTTAATATCTTGGTCCCTGTGGTAGTGCTATTGGGAGGTGGTGGAACATTTTAGGCAGTGGGACTAACTGGAAGGTCCTTAGGTCCTTAGGGGCAGGCCCTCAGAAGGTAGAGGATTGCTATAAAAGCCTGAATCTGAGCCCATCTCCTCTCCCTTTTCCTGACTCAAGATGTTACCACCTGCTCCAATGCATGACCCTGCCACTGCCTTCCACTGTGCTCACCAGAATTCAAACCTTGAACCTCCAAAACTGTGAGATAAATAAACCTTTTTCTCTTTACAAAGTTAGCTGCCTCAAGTATTTCATTGCAGTGATGCAAAGCTGAGGGGTACAAATATGATATGTAAATACATAGAGGTTAATATTTTTAATTTCTAAGAAAGTATCAGCAGTCAAGGATATAGGTAAAAAAAAAATAAGAGAGAGAGAGAGAAGGGAGAAAAAAGGAAATAGAAAATAATTACCAGGAAAGAAAAAAGAAATTTGTTTTGACATCAAAACCACAGTAACACTATATCACATTATATTCAAGTTTACAAACCGGCTTTTATTGACTAGATTCTTAGATTAAGTTCAGTTGACAAACATGTTGTGCAGAAATTCTAAGTTATCGGGGAATTGAAAGGTCTGCCAATAGGCGTACATTTCCTGTGAAAACAATGGCAAAACGAGGGCTGGGAAAATGAAAAAGAGTCAACTAGAAATTATACTTATCCCTCTTCTTTACTGTGTCAATTGTGAACCATGCTTTGAAAGGTCCAAAGAAAATGCACCCACCTAAAGAAACAGGATGGGATGGTTTAAAGCCAGGGGCTGACCTGAGTCCAAACCTTGCCTTTTCCATGCCTACCAGTTGTGTGATTTCAGACAAGTTAATTTTTGCCTGGACACTTTGGTTTCTTCTACAATGACCTGAACATAATAATGTGTTCGGTAGTCCATGTCACAGCCCCACTAATGCACAGCTATTGGGATGCACTGAGACAATAAAACGACTGACATATCCACAAAGATGACAAATGATTAGAGGATTTTTCCTAATTAAATTTTTTTTTATTTTTTTTTTTGACAGGCAGAGTGGACAGTGAGAGAGAGACAGAGAGAAAGGTCTTCCGTTGCCGTTGGTTCACCCTCCAATGGCCGCCGCAGACGGCGCGCTGCGGCCGGCGCACCGCGCTCGTCCGATGGCAGGAGCCAGGAGCCAGGTGCTTTTCCTGGTCTCCCCATGGGGTGCAGGGCCCAAGCACCTGGGCCATACTCCACTGCACTCCCAGGCCACAGCAGAGGGCTGGCCTGGAAGAGGGGCAACCGGGACAGAATCCGGCGCCCCGACCGGGACTAGAACCCGGTGTGCCGACGCCGCAAGGCGGAGGATTAGCCTGTTGAGCCACAGCGCCGGCCTTCCTAATTAAATTTAAACTAAAGAAATCTTGAGAGCTGGGATTTCAACATAGGGATTTTAAGAAGACACAAATAGTTGGCCCATATCAGTGTTAATCAAATAATCCAGACACTGAAAGAAGCCACAAGATGTTCTATTATGTTCTATTACACATTGATATAACAAGAACGATGATCCTGTCACAAGGATCTATTACATTAATCAATAAGTTTTTAGCAAAATGCTCACTACATACAGAAAAGTAGTCTTGGCTCTGTAGAATTTACAAAAATAAACAAACAAACAAAGTATATGACATGACCTCTGCATTTAAGGACTCATAGATGCTAATGGAATATAAGATGTACACCCTGAATGCATCCTATGCAAGGATTCTTATAGAATATGTAGATGAAGAGACTGAATAATAAGTGCTGAAATAGTTCAGAAAGAGGTGGACCTTTAGTTGCATCCTTAAGGATGGATAACTGAGGCAAAGACTTACTGAAAGTTTGCTATAACCATTTCCTCTTTTTCCTATGCAAAAAGGTGAAATTTCACAGGCTCTCTTGTAAGCTATATGTGCCCATGCGACTAGCTTTTGGCCAATGAGATGCAATTGGAAGAGGCATTGTCCCTCATTCATTTCTCACCTATAAAAGTTCCTGCACAGGACTCAATGTTTTGGTTCTTCTTTCATTAGAAGCTCAGAATCACTAGGATCCCATAAGAATTATGTGGATCCTAAGAATAGAAAATTTCCGAAATGGAATGACTCAGGCACCAAATGCCCACATGGCAAGACTGTACCTCCCTGACCTACCATGACTAAGAGATGATAAAGAATCTTGTTAAGCACCAGAGATTTAGGGTTATCTTCTGTGACACTGCCTGCTTCGAATCATTTAATATTATTTGGCAGAGTAAGGCAAAAAGAAAACAGAGGGATACTTGGAAACTAGGACGTTCCATGCTTCTCAAACATTAATCTTGTGTTTGAATATTCATGGGGTTTTGGTAAGATGCAGACTCTGATTCAGAAGACGTGGCTGGGGGGCAGAGGCTTTGCACTGACAAGCTTCCAGATGATGCTGATACAGCTGGTACACAGACCACATGTTGAATAGCAAAAATCTCTAGAACATGAATATGCCAAGAACATCCCTTAATAAAGAGATAGGATAAGGCCAGTGAGTCTTTCCTGGTCTCACTCTCACACAGTCATTCAATACACAGCACTTCTGACCCCAGTGGAGTGGGGTTATTACCTCACACACCAAGCACTTCTCCAGCAGACATCAGTGGGGCATTCTCTAATTGAATTCTGATACTATTCACCAGGAGAAAGTGTCATGTATCATAGGATTCTATGCTATAAGACGGCCTCTCACTTCAGAGGCCATTCCCAAGCTCAAGCCATGACTAGTACTTTTTACAAATTCATATTTATTTTATTTGCAAGACAAATAGGCAGAGGCCTCTCATCTGCAACTGCTGGTCCACTCTCCAAATTCCTAGGAGCCTGGAACTCAATCTGGAGGTCCCATGTGAGTAACCAAGTGACCCAAGTGCTTGGAACATCATCTGCTGCTTCCCAGGGCATCGGGAGCAGTCAGGACTTACACTCCAATATAGGACACATGGCTATAAACTGGGATTCATGCAACCCCCTCCTTGGGTCCTAACACTTGTCAGAGTGGCTTACAGAACTCAACAAAGCACTGACATTTACCATAACATAGAACAGATGCACAGGGCAAGGCATGTGGGAAGAGGCTCAGCGTTTCCTCGCCCTCTGCAGGCACACCACCCTCCAGGAAAATCCACATGCTCCGTGATCCAGAACTTCTCCAGAGTCTACTTCAGCTTCTTATGGAAACTCTGTTATAAAAACATGGCTGATTACATGATTGGACACTGGTAATCCACATAAGTTCAAACTCCTGCTCTCCAGCCTCTCCCTGGAGATCGAGGGCAATGCTAAAAGTTCCCACCCTCTAATCACAGCTTGGTCTGTCCAGTGATCAACCCCTATCCTGAAGCTATCTCAGGGCCCACAGCCACCAGTCATCTCATTGGCACACCAAAGGCCCCCTTATCACTCCAGGGAATCCAAGCATTTTAGGAGCTGCATATGAAGAAATGGGGATGAAGACCAAATATGTGTATATTCCACAATACCACAAGGTCCTTCCTCAATAAGCTCTTGTACAGAAGAGAGTGTCAATGACAATGCAAATGTCAGAAAGGGTTTGTTGAATAACAACATATTATGTACCCACGGATCAAAGGGACTTGGACACAGAAAAATCTCTTTAAAAATCAGAATAAAGATACAAAAAGTGACACTTTGTTGTTGGTACTCACATTAACAAAAGAAGTAACAGCTACAGTTTGCAGCACCAAAAACAAGTAAGTACCTGAATTTAGGTGCAGAGAGTAAAACAGAAAATTTTTTGCTGTTAGTTCATCTTTAAGAAAGAAAATTCAACTAGGCTTTGAAGTGCTTTTCCATTATAAAGTTACTCTGAGGAAAGAGACAGGGTGAGAGCCCACACACGATTATTAATGTTCAGAGCAACAAGGAAATTAAGTTGCTTTTTGCACTTAACTTTCTATTATTGCCTTTCCATTTCTACTTAATCATTACATCTTTTCCTAAATGAGTAGGGGGGAAAAAGTAAAAATAAAAAGAGCCAGAGAAAGAAAATCTCCACCCAAGTCATTTCTAGGAAACTGGGTACAACAGCTCTAAATTTGCATTATAATTACATATAAAAGGAAATTTAATTCATTTGCCTCTTATAACTCGTTTTTCAGGTATAATTAAAATGACCCTAAGAAGGTGAGTTAAAATAGCAGTCTCTTTGTACTGAGTATATTTTAGACTTTTCAGTTTTAAGTTTTGATGATATCTGGTTTGTGAGAATCAGAAGGAATGCCCCTGTCATTCTCTTCTAAATAGGAGAGGTTAAATAGGCCAGTTTTTCCCTGAAGTAATCTGGTCAAAAAGCCTATCATGTATATGACAAGAGCTCTCACCTCTCGAAGTGGGCAGACTCATGTTACCATGTTGAGAGAAAGGTAAAGGCTGAGACATTTTAAAATATTTCTACACACATCAATGCCCCCACTTGCAGTGTCTAAATTCTACAAGTATTTCTTTCCAGACCTCCTGGGGAACAATGGAAAATTTAATCTGATCAGTAATTTCCATAGAATCTATGAGTTAGACATACTATTTTTCGGGGCTAGAGTTGGACAACTGAAAGTTGTGTGAACACTGAAGTTCTGGATGGAGAGAGAAGGAACAGGCATCAGAAAAGAATGTCTGAGGTTACCTGACCCACTTCTTAATGTCGTCTCAGTCTTCCTCAATGAATCCACATCCTGTGGATGGGAGAGGGACACATGGCATTGGCAGGCTGGTAAACCTCTGATTTCTCATGGGCAATAACGCCTTCCTACTGCATAACCATCTTCAGGTGGCACCTCAGTTTCCAGGTAGTGGCACAAGAAAACAAAGTGGGGATTCTCTACTGCTGATGTTACATAGCTCAGAGATAACCCCAGTGTTCCCTGGGGGTCTCTGCAGGTGCTTCTGCAATTAGCTGTGCACTCCTGGAGCACTTGGCATGCCTCTTTTCTCTTTAGTCTATCACAGAAAAAGTCTACAAGAGTAACTGCCACAGAACAAATAGAGATCATTCACTAGGTTCAGTCAGAGTCATGGAGAACTCTGCACTCTCCCTGAGAGTTGACATCCAATGGGGTGGCCAGTGCAACACAGGTTACCCATGCTGCTGAGAACATACCAGAAAGTGCACTATCCTCAACTCTAGCCAGTACTGTCCCCCTAAAAATATCTTCTAATCCAGAGTACCCCCCAAAGCTGAAAGTAATCATTTCGTCATTCTTGTAGCCAAATATATCTTATGTGGAAAATCTTCTTCTAACCTACTAAGTATCTAAAATATTTTAATAGCACCTCTCTGTTTTCAGAAAAATGCACATTTCTTAGGATAGAAGTTACCAATCATTGCAAATAATAATTCTCTCCTTTTCCTGATATCCATTATTCTTCCCATACTGAATTACTTTGATGTTCCTCAACTTGCTCTAGTCCCCTAAATCTCCAACTACACTCTTCTCTAAAATGAATAGACTCATTTTCCTTAGTCCTCAATCAATGAACATATTTCACAGACATATACAGAACATCATAATGCCCAGTAAAATACTCATTATTGAGTATTCAAGGCATTGGAATTCAAAGGCAAAAAAGAGCTTCTATTAGTAAGTATGTGTCCTAGTGCTATGTGCCTGGCACAATCTCTACCCAAAAAGGGCTTGGACCTGCTAAGGCCCTCAGCTAAAGACTACCAGCAACATACACACATTCAAAAGGTAGGTTTATCAACTTGTTGCAATTAGAAGGACTATATACTTGGGGAAATAAACAGCACATTAGTTAAAGGGTGCACCAAAGATTGCATTTGGGTCTGTCCTAGGTCTGGGGTGTAAGATTCAAGGAATGAGGCTTTACTGTGAATTGGATACAAGAATCATTCTGTTAATAATAAGTATCTCATTAATTCCCTAGAAAACAAGAGGTGAAATCAAGAGTAAATACTATTTGGTTTTAAAAAGAAAAACACTAGAGCTAGCATTGTGGCACAGTGAGTCAAGCTTCCACTTGCAAAAACAGTATCCTAGATGGGCACTGGTTCCTGCCCCAGCTGTTCCACTTCAGATCCAGCTAAATGCCAATGGTCTGGAAAAAGCAGCAGAAGATGGCCCAAGTGCTTGGGCCCCTGCTATCCATGTGGAGACTCCAACGAAGTTCCTGGCTCCTGGCTCCAATGGCTAGGTGCTGGCCATTGCAGTCATCTGGAGAGTGAACCAGCAGATGGAAGGTCTCTCTCTCTCTCTCTCTTACTCTTTCAAAATAAATAGATCTTAAGAAAAGAAAGAAAAAAAGAAAGAAAGAAAGAAAGAAAGAAAGAAAGAAAGAAAGAAAGCAAGCAAGCAAGCAAGCAAGCATGAGGGAGGGAGGAAAGAAAGAAAAAAAGAAAAGCATCAGTCACACACATTATTCAAAAAAGCACTTTTTGTAGTTTGGAATATGTTGAGTTTTGCTGATTAGAGTGCCCTTGTGTTGCGTGTTGTCACTCATAGTTATTCATTGTGGTCTTGGTTGATAATGGGTGCTCTGTGAGATTATGTTCAGTAGGAGAAAACCAGGTACAAGTTTCCAAGTCAACTGTTTGTAAACTCAAGGCCCAGCTGAATGTGCCAGGGCAATGTATTGATATTTACCTGTCAGACTAGGAAAGATGTCTTTTCTAGAAGTGTCCACAGTTCCTCAGATGGAAATCTGTGACCCATATCACATCCTCTTTCAAAAATGAGTGACAGATTACCCCAGATGCTAGGGTGCTACCAGCAAACAGCCCTAAACTTTGGCCTTGTTCAGGGATTGCCTCAGCTAAACAAAGGCATCTTCTCCATGGTCATGTCCATTTCCTGGGGAGACCATCATCAAAAAACCTTTATCCCGGGAGCAAAAGAACCCTGCACACTTGCCTTGGCCTGGAACAACCAGATTATTTGAGCCTTTCAATGAGAGTCCATCAGAGCCTGACTTCTGTGTCTGCCTATTCCTACTTTCATGGCTTCCTCCCCACTGGTGTTGATCTCAAGAGTTCTCCCTAAAACTCCTAAACACTCTTACACATCTCTCCAACTGCCCTTGTAATTCTGTGGAAAAATCATCTGTTACCAAGTCTCAGCTCCCCACCACCAACACAGGCTGTAATTCATACTGCTTCCTGGCTTATGATGAGTCAACAAAAGCCCAGAAAATGGGCATTCAAAGCCATGGCTCAACAGGCTAATCTTCCACCTTGCGGCGCCGGCACACCGGGTTCTAGTCCCGGTCGGGGTGCCGGATTCTGTCCCGGTTGCCCCTCTTCCAGGCCAGCTCTCTGCTGTGGCCCAGGAGTGCAGTGGAGGATGGCCCAAGTGCTTGGGCCCTGCACCCCATGGGAGACCAGGAAAAGCACCTGGTACCTAGCACCTGGCTCCTGCCATCGGATGAGCATGGTGCGCCGGCCGCAGCGCGCCGTCTGCAGCAGCCATTGGAGGGTGAACCAACGGCAAAGGAAGACCTTTCTCTCTGTCTCTCTCTCTCACTGCCCACTCTGCCTGTCAAAAAAAAAAAAAAAAGTAAAAAAAAAATTATACTAAATGAGGAAGGAAAATGAAGACGGATAGGCAGGGAAAGGAAAATCTTTGGAAAAGTTGGCACAGTATGCTAAAAAACAAAAAAAGATATAATGTCCTAATCTGCAGAAGCTGTGAATATGTTCCCATGGCAAAGAGTAACTAAAATCTGCAAATGTAATAAAGTTGGCTAATCAGCTGAGTTTAAGATAAGGAGCTTATTAGTAGATTACTGAAGTTAGACCAATGAATGTAATCACATGAGTCCTTAAATAAAGACAAAAGAAGCAGAGTAAGAAAAGAAGAAATGCATCAATAGAAACAGATCAGAAAGTTGCCCAGCGCTGGCTTTGAAAGTGGAAAAAATGCCACCATGAGCCAAGGGACGCAGGTGGCCTTGAGAAACTCTAAGAGGCAAGGAAATGGACTCCTTCCCAGAACGTGCAGAAAGGATTTTACCCTAATGAGACTCTTAGTGCACCTCTGATGCACGAGGCAATATGAAACTAAATATGTGTTGTTTAAGCCACTCGAGCGTGTGTCCATTTGTTCTGACAGAAATAGAAGCTAATAGATCAGGGATGGATGACTTCAAATATCTGAAGCAGGGGTGCTTCAGAATTCTTAGACACATGGGCTTAAAGGCCCGTGGTTTGATGGAGGAGATTTCTTCAGAGCAAGATTGACAAACCCATTGTTCTCACAGAACTGAGTTTACTTGGGATACCTTGAAACTGCTCTTGTACAGCATCCACATTTAAATTTAAACCAGGAATGGAGGATCTTCTGAGATATGGAAGTTTTGGATGGGTAATGATGTGGAAGCTAAACCCTTCTCCAAGCTAAGCCTTAATGATGGCAATCTTTTTTTTTTTTTTCTTTCCTAGATGGAAGGCAGATTGCGTTACTCTAAGAACTCACACATGAATGAGGCGTTGTAGTTTACAAAATATTTTCCTTTCTGTGAGGTTCTAAAGGACAGACCTGGAAGAAGAGGATTAAAGTTATAAAATGCTAGATTATATGTGTGTGTGTGTGTATGCATGTGTGTGTGTACACTGTCATGCCCATAACATCCTTTGAGGTTCCAGATCCTACAAAGAATGATGAGCATGTCATGTTTTAAATCCATTTTCCAGATGAGAAAACTGAGATTCAGGAAAGCTAATGTGACTTGTCCAATGTCGGAGACTCTAAGAAGTCGAGGTTCAAAGTCAGAATGTCTAAATTCTAAGACTGGCACTTCCACTGTGTTACCTCCCAAATTCTTTTCAGGGTTGACCAGATGCTCTTTTATATTTCTAGATACTATAAACTATATCTCATACATTTTGTGATTTGCAGTAAGACTGAAGAGTAACTAGAACTCTTAGTTTAAAAAGAGTCAAATCTGGTCTCCAGTAAATAAAGTGCACAGCAAGGAAGTGTTCACTGGCACTTCCCGATAAACGGGTCTTTTTACCATTCGACTTCTGGTGTTCACATTCATGTGAAAGTTATAAACACTATCTTGGGGAAACATTAAAATGCGACAAGTGAGTTTCACTTTATTCAAATAACTGACACCATTCTCAGAATCCTATAAAAGTACTCTTTTTGCCTTTGAAGAATACAAAAAAAATCTTTTTCTCTTCATGGAATATGACAGGTAAGGCTCTGCAATGCATTTTAGGGTTGTCTCATTACACTAGGAAAAACTCCCATCACACAACATCAAAATACAAAGAACTGTTCACATCCGTGCCCTTCTTCACTAGACATCATCCTGTCCTCAAACTTTCAATGTGTAACACACACCTCCCCAAAAAAATCTCCCTCATTTGAGGAAAAGGCTAATTGTTAGTAGACACATAGACAGAGCATTAAATGCTAAATGTGACACTTCATGAACACTGATTTAAGTTCTTACCCAGTACATAAAATATTCCTGTGCAATGCTCTGTAGTAAAGCAAGGCAAGTATGTCCAACTCATCCTAACAGCATTGTAAGCACTGTGGATCACCAGTTCTCTGCTGGTTCCTAAACTGTGATAAGAGTGCTTTAGCTCTGGGGTGGGAAGAAGGCTGGACCACTTGTTTCATTAACTGAGAGTTTGCCCATCTGACATTAAATATCATAAATAAAAACATACTCCCAGAAATGTAAAGAAATATTTCTCTTTAAAATCGCTAATGCATTTAAGCCTCTCTGCTCCTTATGGTTCACAAGATTTGCAGAGTGAATAGGAGGAATTAGGAGTATTCTAGAGAATATAAAAGCCAAATGAGGGCTAGTAGCAGCTGTCAGGTGGTCACTTATAAATGGAAAAAGAATGATACTCCAGCATTCATGATAGTGTGACAAATAAGACTACCCTCTGAAGTCTTTTGATTATACAATAAAGATGGACTTACTCATATCTGAAAAATAAACTAATCTTTAGAGATTAGGCTAACAGCTAGAGACCATTCTCAATCTTGCACATCCCCCAACCCTCCCTAGAGGCAGTCATGCCAAATCCAGCATACATCTCCCGCCCTTTTAACTGCATTTCCATGCAATTATCAAAAACATCGCTTCATGGAAACCATGACATTGCTTTATGGGAAGTTTTTATTTTAACATTAACAGCATCACACTGAACATATTCTAAACCACGAGAATGTAGTCTCTAAGTTCCGACTGCCAAAATCAAACATCACAGCTTAGTTTAACATTTACATAGTTTGGGATAATTACCTAGTTTCCATATTGTCAATGCCCTCATCTGTAAAATGGGAATAGGCATGCAGCCTACCTCTTGAGATCACAGTGAGGATTAGAAGAGATCACTCACGATACACAGTCAGCTCAGTGCCTAGCAGGTCATCTGCATCCTGAAGTTGTTCACAGCAGGTTTATCATCATCTTTGGTCGTGTGGGCAGATCATACTTACATTCTCTTAACAATTGAGAGGATATCTGGTGAACTAGGTGAATTTGCTGCAAACACTTCTCAACCTGAGACCTGGAAGAAGCTCCTGGCTCCTGGCTTCGGATCAGTGCAGCTCCGGCTGTTGTGGCCAATTGGGGAGTGAACCATCAGATGGAAGACCTCCCTCTCTCTCTGTCTCTCTCTGTAACTCTGCCTTTTAAATAAATAAATAAATCTTTATTTTTTAAAAAAGATTTATTTATTTATTTGAAAGTTGGAGTCACACAAAGAAAGAGAGGCAGAAAGAGAGAGAGAGATCTTCCATCTCCTGGTTCACTCTGTAATCAGCTACAATGGCTGGTGCTGTGCCCATCCGAAGCCAGGAGCCAGGAGCTTCCTCGAGGTCTCCCACATAGCTGCAGGGGCCAAGGACTCGGGCCATTCTCCACTGCTTTCCCAGGCCATAGCAGAGAGCTGGATTGGAAGTAGAACAGCTGGAACTTGAACTGGCACCCACATGGGGTGCTGGCACTGCAGGCGTTGGCTTCATCCACCACGCCACAGCACTGGCCCCAATAAATCTTTAAAAAAATGCTTTTCAGGCTTTCTAAAGTTTGTTTTAGTGGGGTATATAGTTACCAATGATCATTTTAATTTTATGTTTTCAGACGTGTGCAGTGGCAATGGTTTTTTTTTTTTCCTGTTTTAAAGATATGGTCTTACCTTTAAATATTTATACTTTAAAATGCAACCCAAATATAAATATGAAATATTTAATAGCATTGAAAGAAACTGTTTTCATCAACATATACACACTAGAAAAGCATTGGTCTTGTTATAACCTCAGTGACATATTTTTGCAGAGAGACTCCCATCCCTGAATGGTTGTATCACTGGCCATTCCCTATGTGAGGACATTTGGAAGGGAGAGATTTTGATTTTTCCCTCCAATAATTTCAAAATTAGAAGGCATACAGTCTGTTCATCTCAATTCCACAGCCCACCTCTCATTCCAAATACTCCTTCCGAAAGCAAATTTATTTAAGTAAAATACAAAGCCTAAAGAAAATTTCAGAAAAAAAAAATAAGAAACTTAGGAGAACATATGAGTGCACAGAAATCAACTCTCACACTTGGACTGCTAATCTGATGCCTTCAAAAGAGTTACAAGCAGCTGGAGCATCTTTATTTAGAATAATGTTTATAAATGATTTTATCTACTTTTAATTGTCATGCATTCGCAGCAATCTGTTAGCTTTTAACCAGGTTAGACATCCTTACAGCTGGAGAAGACCTTCAAATCACCAGAGAACCAAAAAAAGAAACAAGCCAGGAGAAATCCTGCATGCCTCCTTTCCCCGTGCTGGTCCCCAGCATATTGATGGGAAAGGCAGCCATGTGCAGACCGAGTTGGGCTGCGGCCCTCCTGCAGTGAATGCTGTCTACCCACTGCCCTCAATGGCTTTGTGAGCATCTCATGCAGAAACATTTCAGCCACAAAGTTCTTTCACCTGCTCTGCCTTCACTGAGGCTCAGCTCTGCTATCTCACCAAGTCCCTTCTGATCACTGCTGAGACCATCTCCTCGATGACCTGTGACTGTCAGAGACAGGCAGCTAAGCAGTTAAAAGAAGAAGGGCAGGCTGTTGAGCAGCACTTAAGACACTGCTTAGGATGTCAGCATCCCATGTTGGAGTGCCTGCTGCAGGTTCTGGTTCTGTTCCCCATTCTAGAATCCTACTAAGGCACACCCTGAGAGTCAGCAAGTAAAGACTTAAGTACCCGGGGTCCCTGCCATTCACATGGGAGACTGGATGGAGTCTCTGCCTCCTGCCTTCATCCTAGCCCAAACCCGGTTGTGGCAGGCATTTGGGAAGTGAAACAACAGATGGGAGCACTCTCTCATGCTCGCTTTCTCTCTCTCTCTCTCTCTCTTTCTTTCTCCCCCTTTCAAAAATAATAATACATACATACATAAAATAAGACTACTTCTCCTTTATAAGCAAAACAACAATAACAAATTATATTTCTTCCATCACCAACTAATTCCTGACTTTCTCTGCTTCCTGTCTTTGCAATTTGCCTCTTCCTTGGGCTCCATCTCTCTCATCTACTCCTAGAAATGCACAACACAAGTATTGTCCCCAAGCTCCATGAGACTGTTGATGTGCCTACTCTCTCACATTCACACTAGAAAATCTTCTGATAACATGGATACAATGGAGCCAGTGTTAGTATACTGGAATACTCAAGGTGAACACACATAGAGCATTAAGAAGTGATATAAACATTGTCAAAGTCAGGAAAAATAAAAAACATGCTTGACATTTTCATAACACACGTAGACAATTTTCCAAATATCTTCTTTGTCCATCTATTTTCCCCCAATCTTCTCAGCAGCTGTTTGACAAACCACCACCCTCCTGCCCCCACCACCAAGGATTATGTCTCCAGATTTGGTAGTGTTGCCCTTCCCAATGTGATAAATCCAGTCCTGTTCAGCATCTCCCAGTTCTGTAGCATTATAAGTCTACGATGCCTAGCCAAAAGAGCCATGGCCAGGCAGTCAGGTGAGCACCAAAGAACTCAGCTGCACCACAGGGCAGAGTGGCAGGAGGGCTGAACAGCATCAACAGTGTTGTCCCTGTGACAAGTGGGAAAGACAGGTCCAACTAATTTCAACATGTCTAAATTTCTTTTAATTTCTCCCTTTTCTCCTTTCACATCCTTCCTTCAACCATTCATTCTTTTCTTCCATTCTCCCTCCATACCTCCTCCTTTATCTCAAGCCCCAAACACAAAAATCATCAAATATTACTGCTGGAAGATACCTTACCAATCTTTTGATTCGACGTCTCATTTTCTTAAAGAAGAGCCAAAGTCCAAGGAAGCTGCTTGTACAAGATCCACCTGCCACCCATCTCTGGAAGAGTAGGGCCTGGAGATGTGGGCTCTGTGTCTCTGGATCCAGCGTTTATTTCACTCCTGTTCCATTATGCTTCATTGCCTAAAACAAGAAATAGTTGTGGAACAGGTTTTTGCTGGGAATTATTTGCACCTCAAGTTTTCAGGGATAATCTGAGATTTGTGCACATTTTGCCCTTTATCCAACAAGATTACTTCTACAACAAGATTACTATATAAGGAAAACCAGGTCAGAATAATGGCCCTCTGGTGCCATCAATTTCCAAAGGCAAAACAAGGATTTATTTGTGTTTCCTATATTGCTTTTGCTTTTAGAAATTGTCTCAATGTTGGTTGAAATCACCAGTAGGTTTCTGCTTATATTTCTGCAAACCAGAAAAGGCAATTAGCCAACTACCACCTCTATGGGCATCCTGGTTCATGGAGGGCTTATGAAGTAATGACATCATAATGCAGTAATCACTTTATGGAATAGTTCTCCTTCCTCCAGAGACACTGTACAGTTTTACAAATAACACTTGCTGGACAAATATGAGGCCAGAGTGCCCCGTCCCTCAGAGTCATTTAGGAGGATAACTTACGAGAATTGACTACCAAGTATCCAACAGCTTTCGACTATTATGACCAATCAGAGTAGACTGGACCTACTCACAGTCCCAGCTCCCTCCACCTCTCTCTGGACACTCAAGCAAGTCTCCACAGCATTTTCTTTAAGAGCAGAACTACAGGTCCTTATCAAATCAATCTTAATCCTCTAGTGCCTCTAGTGGCCAAGACAGTTCACTTCAGGATTTATCAGGTCCTGGATTAAGTGTCCAATTTGAAATCAAGGCATGAACTTCAGTGACTTAAGAAAAAACTTCAAGAGTATTATTTTGGAATAAGACAGGGAAGAAGAAAATAGTTTGAAATAGATGTGTGTGTGTGTGTGTGTGTGTGTGTGAAAAAATTTATCCCTAGGGGCCGGCACCGTGGCTCATTTGGTTAATCCTCTGCCTACGGCGCCGGTATCCCATATAAGCACCGGGTTTGAGTCCCGGTTGCTCCACTTTCAGTCTGGGTCTCTGCTGTGGCCTAGGAAGGCAGTGGAGGATGGCCCATGTGCTTGGGCCCCTGCACCCACATGGGAGACCAGGAGGAAGCACCTGGCTCCTGGCTTCACATCGGCGCAGCGCTGGCTGTGGCGGCCATTTGGGGAGTGAATCAACAGAAGACCTTTCTCTCTGTCTCTGTCTCTCTCACCGTCTATAACTCTACTTGTCAAATAAAATTTTTTTTTAATTTTTTTAATTTAAAAAAAATTATCCCGAGGGCAACTTTTACCTCATGACAGTGTTTAGGGTTTTCTGTAGAATGACCAGCATTTTGGTCTCCTTCTGAGCGATATAATGTCATAAAGTCCACTGTGACTGGAATCTCCAGACATACTGGCAAGAGACATCCAGTCCTGCAAAGACAGCTTAAAGCATGGTAGGCTCTCAGTTCATTCCAGCAAAGCATCTCCTTCCGTTTCATTTGGCAACAAGGAGGCCCGGGTCACAGGTCTTCCACTTGCAGCATGGAAAGCTCTGATCTGCATCTCCAATGCCTCGATATTCTCACCTGTGAAACAGAGTTTTACCCAGAGTTACAAGAGGACAAAACACAGCCCCTTGTAAATGCTATAAAAGTGTTAGAAATGATTTCTATCATCATCTGCCCTCAATTCTTAGCATCACTGATATTTGCTGCCCTGAACTCAGCTTTCATTCCCAAGCTTGTGAATTGCTTAAAGAAAGTTCAACATAATAAACAAAGTCTTAGTCTCTCTCCCTCCCTTCTTCTCTCTCCCTCTCTTGCTCCTATTTTTCTCATTTTTAAAGGATGCAGGTGAAATGACTTTCAATTTTTTAAATACTTTGATTCCTTAAAGGTGTTAATTTAAACATATGAACTGCCCTGTCTAGCATTTCAGCATTAACATCTTGGCCAAGCCCAAATGCCTGGATGGTACCAGAACACTACAGTGGATGCAGCATAATAGGGAACCCAAAGAAGAAAGCCAAGATATGAGAAATGGGGCCTATAAAGTCAATGAGATGCAACCAAATCAAGAGCAAGGGCACATTCTAAGGTCCTCAGTTTTCTCTGCCAAGTTAAGGATGGTCCCAGCCAAATGTATCCATCAGCCATCACAATAGGCTAACCAGACAAAGTACAGTTTCTCAAACTTCCAGTAAGGGCTAAAAAGGTATCTTCCCATTATGCTCCCAGCATAATGCAGCAACGTACAGCTCATGAAGGTGTGCTATCACCAGAAAACGTCCCGTTTGGCAGCAGGCATCTGAAGCAATAACTAAGATGCCGCTTCGGATGCCCAAATCCCATATTAGAGTGCTTCGGTTTGAATCTTGGCTCCATTTCTGAGTTCAGCTTCTTGCTAATGTTTACCCTGTGAAGAAGAGAGACCAATTACTTGGGTCCCTGTCACCTACATGGGACACCTGGGTTGAGCTCTGGGAGCCTGGCTTCTGCCTGGCCCAACCCTTCCTATTAGGGGCATTTGGAGGGTGAACCAGCAGGTGAGATATCTCCATTACCACCACCCCCTTGCCATTCAAATAAATGAAAATAAATAAATGAAAAATTTAATAAAGAAAGCATCAAACTTCTCATTAGACAATTCCCAGGGCTGTCTCCAAACCACCTACCTCTGGATTTTTAATGACATTTCAAATTCTTAGAAATTATGGCAGGCATTGTGGTGCAGTTGGTTAAGCCTCCACTTGAGATGCCCACATTTCATTCCACAATGCCAGTTACAGTCCCAGCTATTCTTCTGATCCAGCTTCCTGCTAATGTGCACCCTAGGTCAATTGCTTGGATCCTTGATACCCATTTTGGAGACCCAGATGGAGTTCTGCGCTCCTCGCTTCCACCTGGTCCAGCCCTGGCTATTGTGGACATTTGGAGAGCAAACCAGAAGACAGAATCTCTCTCTCGCTCTCTCGCTCTCTATCTTTCAAGTAGATGAAAATAATAAACTAATTTTTTAATTCTTAGAAATTATGGGCAGTCTTCAAATTTGTCATCCAGAAATTCCAATTTGGCCCTCTGTTCAAAGAAAGCCCAGTGGTCACAGGCAAATCTAAGAACAAGAATATCCTTTTCAGCCAAGCTCACAGAGCACTAAGGCATTCAGTTACACACTTAAAGAGAAATATCAGAAACTAGGTTTGTGGAGGTATTTGAACAAAATGAGAAGAAAAAAAAGGACCCTGGAGCATCAGCTTGATGACCTGGAAGCCTTCCGGAGGACTTCGGCTGGTTGGAGTCAAATAGCCCAGGGTGGGTTTGAGTCACTGAAATCTCCATTTACTGATAGTGTAGTCTCTTATAGATTTTTTGCTGCATAAAATGGGACTAGAATGGTAACTATCTCATCAAGATAGTTGAGAATCTGGAATAAGACCTTCCATATAAAAGTGCTTAGGAGTCTACCTGGCAGTTTATGGCTGCTGTCAATGCTATCATAAAAATAGTAATACTATTACTTTAAAACACAACACTGAGTCAGGTACATGGAATACATGGAAGAGATAGAGTTTTTAACCTGAAGTATATCGTAATCCAACTGGGTTATCTCTTCTCTATTGAATTTTTTTCTCTAGTCCCTCTCCCCTTCCCTCATTGCCCCCTTCCCTTCCTTCTACTTCCCTTCCTTCCTCTCCCCATCTTCCTCTTCTTTCCTTTCCGCACCCTTCCCTACCCCCTCTCTCTCCCTCACTTTCTCTCCCTCTCCACATGTACACAATATACACCTTGTATATTAAAAAGAAAAATATAAATAAAAACTCAAAACCACAGACAGGAAATTAGAAAAGGCCCTGGGGTGGCCCTGGATGGTGGCATAAATGCAAGTTTGTAAATTCCCCACCCCCTAAAAAACACCCAAGCAAACAAAGAAAAAACCCTGGAAGGAATATTCAACAATACAACAAGGTAAGAAAAGTGAAAAAAAATTGCTTTGACCATGCTTAAGTCACTGTCTCTACTCCCAGCGTTTTTCACATCCCAAACTATCAATCAAATGACAGAACAGGGAGGTAAAAAAAAACTTCCCAGATATGGCTTCTTACCCTTCTTGCTTATTCTCTGAGGAATTATTTGAATACCACCCAGGAAAACGAATAAGCCAAGATCAATCTCTAGGGGAAGCCTGACGGCACAGTGGGCTAAGCTGCCACCTGGGAGGCCCATACCCTGTATCAGAGCACCAGTTCCAGTCTTGCCTGCTCCATTTCTGATCCGGCTCCCTGGTAGTGAACCCAGAAAAGTAATTAAAGATGCACGAGTTCTTGGAACCCTGCCACCCACATGGAAAACTAGGATGGAGTTCCACCCTCCTGGTTTTGGCCTAGACCATCGCCAGTCATTGTGGCATCCAGTAAACAACCTGATGGAAGATTCATTCTCTCTCCCTCCCTCCCTCTCTCCCTCTCCCTCTCCCTCTCCCCCTCCCTCCTTCTTTATCTGTTGGTGATTTCAATAAACCTTTTTAAAAATAATCTCTGCACAGCTAGGGAATCAAAAAGGAAGACTTAGATAGAACTGTCCCCACTTGAGATGGATTAGTGTTTTTAAAGGGGGGGGGGAGAAGAACATATGTAAAATAGTCAAATAAGAAAGAAAAAGAGCATATAAATGACAATTTAAAAAGGCAATCAGGGGAAGTGTCACTCTCAGTAATGAAAAGAAATATTTTGGCAACCATGCTTCATATTCTCAAGGGAATTAAAGAAACATATACCTCATAATTCAGAAGAAAGAAAAAACAAGTTTTCTATAGAAAGAGAGATGGAATTAAAATAGAATTGCAGCAGCAAAAAGCTGAATGAGCACTGCAGAAACATAAATTGATACTGGATTTAAAAAATAGTCACCCAAAAATCAAAAACCTAAAGCATTCACAAGAGGATGTGCTACATGGGGAATTCACAGTAGGGAAGCAATGCATAGACACCAAAAAGCAATAGAACAAGTGTAGCAGATTGTGACAAAACCAGGGACATACAATCCAAGAATTACCCCCAGCTTATTTATCACTCATTATGCCAAAAACAGAAATAAATCCTCAAATATGCAGGGATTCGGGAAGCATAATTCATCTATATTCTTCTTCAAAATATTATAAAGATACAACCCTGACAATCAAGGCAAAAATCAAAACAATTTCTCTATGAAAAGACAGGAAAGGCCTTTGAATTATTTCAGCAGAAAATTTAATCAAAACAACTATTTTGACTAGGCTTATAAAAATGAATATAAACATCTTAATTCTTGAATAAAGAAACATCATATTACAGTTTTATAATACTGTTAAAGCTTATTATACTATTTTGTTTATTATGGTATTATAGTTTGCTATAGTTTTATTATAGTTCAGTATAAGTATTTATGTTTTAATTATAATGAGTATAATAAAAACTCTTTTGAGTCCACCAATAAAAAAAGGAAGTAGAAGGGTACCCCATGAGTCATTAAGAGCAACTCATCTTAGCCAGCGCTGTGGCTCACTTGGCTGGTCTGCTGCCTGCAGCGCCTGCACTCTAGTCCCGGTCTGGGCACTGGATTCTGTCCCGGTTGCTCCTCTTCCAGGCCAGCTCTCTGCTGTGGCCCAAGAAGACAGTGTAGGATGGCCCAAGTGCTTGGGCCCTGCACCCACATGGGAGACCAGGAGGAAGCACCTGGCTCCTGGCTTCAGATTGGTGTAGCACGCCAACCATAGTGGCCATCAGGGGGGTGAACCAACAGAAGGAAGACCTTTCTCTCTGTCTCTGTCTCTCTCTCTCTCTCTCTCACTGTCTAACTCTGCCTGTCAAAAAAAAAAAAAAAAGAGAGAGAGAGAGTGACTCATCTTTCAGGGGAGGAGTCAACAGTCACCAACAATCTGAAACTGATGAACATGGCCTAAGCATTTTAGGTAGGTATTCAATTCAATTATAGGGAGAACAAAAAAATTAACCATGTTTTCCAAATTACCAGAGCAAAAAATAGTACTAAGAAATAAAGTCTAGCTAAGCATAAAATATATTTATTTATATACACTTATATATTTATATATATAAACTTAAAGTGATATATATACACATACACACACACACATATATATATTATATACATATAAAATCATCTAGGGAGCAAATGCATGGTGATGTCTTGGGATTCTTCTAGTTAAGGAAAATTGGGCTGGAGGGAAGAGTAGAAAAGCATTGTCACTGCTTTCATGATTGACAGTCATCCAATAATGCTATGAGTAATAAATCAAGAAATAGTGATATAAGTATATTATTACAGAAGTAAATGTAAGAACAACATAATAAAAAGAATGAAAAGGGGTTCAACCTGGTAAGTGGGAATGGAATGCGGTGCAGAGAGACAAGGAGATTGGGTGTTTGTTGTTGTTTTGCTTTGCCTTACATAAAATATTTAGCAGTATTTATTATTTCAATTTTTTTCTTCAATATAAAAGAGAATAGCAAATATAAACTAGTGATTTCATTTAATTTGGTAGTCACACCTAACAAAATTGAACTTAATGTGAGAATTAACTCAGACAAGGAAAATTACAATGTCCAAGAGAAATAAAAAGGTGAAAAAATTGAATAATGTTTTTTCTATCTGAAAAAAGAAACAAGGAGGCCTGAGCCCACGACACATTAGAATACACTGCACAGTGGCTAATGAAGACAGGGTGGCCCTGGCGCATGAATACATAAGGAGACCAACAGGAAAAAAAAATCTCTAAAAACCAACTCAAAATCAATGGAAACGTACCAGGAGAGTGACATCTTAAATCAATGGGACAATGATGCTCTTTTTAAATAAGTGCGTTTGGTACAACTATGTAGTCACTTTGAGAAAGACTTATATGCCATGCCTTACACAAGAAATAAACTCCAAGTGGATCAGGAATCTAAATACAGAGAGGAGAAGGAGAAGGAAGATAATTACTTTAAATAACATATATATCATTTCCAATATCCTTTTAATAACTAAGGGTTATCTTTCGCTGTTACATGCAATGAAAATTAAACATGAGGATGAAAGGCTTTACTGAAGGGAGGACCAAGACACACACACACACACACACAGGCACACAAACACATACACCTCTCTGCCAAGAAATACAAATAAATGCAAAACACCCAACGGTGTGCTTATAAAGTAGGACCAAGCACAGGAATGTCATGACGAATAAGTTCCAGGTACAGGAAAAGAGAAACAAAGTTACTCAAATGTGGGAATGATTGGTTTGATGATTGATTAAAAGTGAACTATTTTGTGCTTCAAGAAACAAAACTTTTGTTTTACCATTAACATCCGTGGACATTTGATCCTATCATGCTTCCTCCACATTTTGACCCTCAAGGAAATGAGAACAGTCAGAGGCTTTCACCTAGACTATTTCCCACCAACACCAGCTGTGAGCGTAAGTAAGGAGAAATTGTCCTATAAAACCAATTCTTCCATGAGTAATTGTCACACTAAACTGGGTGAGACAGATCCCAAAATTGTTAATGACAAATGCAATCTGGGTAAATTATAGTGAGTTAATTTTCATTTCCTGGAAACATCTACCGTGATAGACTATTTCCATTGAATTAGTTATTGCCACTGGGATTCAATGTTCTGAGTGAATTCCAAATTATTTTTTCTGAATTTGAATATAAAAATTTTAAGATGAAGAAAAATGGAATAAATTCATAGTGCATACCACTTAAGGTTTACCATTGACATTTGATTATACCTTTTTACTATTTATCCATTTGGTGTACTTCCATCCATCCATCAAGCCATCTGATTGTTTGAGGCATTTCGGAGGAAATGGGAGACATCCAAACACTTCCCACACTAACTAGTGGTTTCCAAGGAAAGCAACCTACATTTTGAATCCAATGACTGCAATGCACTTATCAGCTATCCTCGCTTCGGCTTCTAACCCTGAATGTAGAGGCAGCCTGATCTACAAAGACGTCCATATCAGGAGTCCTGCAGTCTCAGGACGGGTTCCCACCCACTGCGCCAGGCAGGCCCTTCATTTCAAGTCGTTTAGAGTCACCAGGCTGCCCAAATCTGCTCACCTCCCTATTCTCAGGTAGGATGAGAGAACAGAGGGGTGGTTACCTTTTCATGGGCACAGGCTGTGCTCAGAAAACAGCAAGTGCTAAATGTGAAATCCAACATGGACAATACATAGCAGCTAGATCACAGCATTTACTCCTTGAGATTCTATTCAAATTTTCATATGTGCATGACTTTTCCTGAGGAGAGTAAAGCTTACACTGTTTCAAAGAAATCGGTGACTCTAAAAATACCGAGGGCCACTGGTCTCTCACTTCCCTCCTTCCAGACACTGCGTCAAGCATCTCAAATTGCATTACCTCTTTGTCTGCCACATCCCATCCTTGACTTATATTTAGCTTACTGCAACCAACACCCAGTTTATTTTCCCCACATTGCACTTTTACTGTATATCATTGTTGTTTATTTGTCTGTCCTGGTGATGAGTGAAGACCTTTGTCCATTAAGCAGAGTTGGATGCATCATTAACCAGAAAACAAGCAGAAAACAGGTAGTGGAAAGTCAAGGGCTGGTGATATTTATGACACACTTCAGAGGAAAAACCAAAGAAAGATGGTTCTGGAGTAGTGACTCCACGCTGGGACTCGAGGCTTAGCCTCATGACTCATCACTTGGAAGAGTTGCTATCCCAGCTACCTTTCTGTGCAGAACATCCTGCAGAGAAGTAATCGGCACAGGAAAGCACCTGGGACTCCCCTGCTGCAGCTGTGGATGCTGGAATTGACACTGCTTTTTCCACATTAGCTGGATCTCCCACAGCAGCCAGTACAATAGCTGCCCAGCATAGGGGTTCAGCAGGCCCCTGTTTTCCCAGAACATTCCATGAAAGGCCAGTTTGGAATTGATCTATATTGCAATAATATTAACCTTCCTGAGGACCCAAATTTGGGGAATAGTAAGACCCTAAAACTTCTAATTCACATATACATCCCCAATTAAAGTGACCTTTGGTCTTTTCATTTATTGATTTATTTATTTGAAAGTCAGAGTTACACAGAGAGAGAAGGAGAGGCAGAGAGAGAGAGAGAGGTCTTCCATCTGATGGTTCGCTCCCTAATTGGCTGCAACGGCCAGAACTGCACCGATCCAAAGCCAGAAGCTTCTTCCAGGTCTTCCACGTGGATGCTGGGGCCCAAGGGCTTGGGCCATCTTCTAATTGCTTTCCAAGGCTACAGCACAGAGCTGGATCAGAAGAGGAACAGTGGGACTAGAACCGGCACCCATATGTGATGCCAGTACTTCAGGCCAGGGCATTAACCCGCTGAGCCACAGCACCGGCCCCAACCTTTGGTCTTAAAGACACCACATTTTATAATTTTGCCATTTCTAATCAGCTTCATCACTTTCAGAATGACTATCTCATTTAGGAGATTTTTTCAAGATCTTAATTCTTTTTCACCTCAGTTCTACCATTGATTGATTCTATCGTCTTTGGAGAGCTGGTTCTCTCACTTGTAAAAAGCTACTAGGAAGTGACTGTCTGCAGCTGGAGCACTGAGGGGAGGCAGACGGTGAACCTGCTTCTGAGCTCAGAAGAAAATATTACTATAAATTGCCTATGAAACCTGTCTTGGGTGTGCGCATTTGGCATAGCCACCGCTGAGACACTAACATACCCTATCTGCACGCCTGGTTCTGATTCCAGCTTCCTGCTAATGTGCACCCTGGAAGGCAGAAGGTGATGGCTTGAGACCTTGCCACATTGATGCAGGCAGGCATACAGGTTAAAATTGATTAGATTTGTGAGCTGGAAGACTACGCCTTCACCACGCCCCTGTGTGACCGCATGCCCCTACCTGGCCACACCTGAGCACCCACCGGCCAATCAGGTTAATTAACCACTCCCCTTTGACAGTGGATTAAATGCTTGGGACAAGGTATGCTTGCCCCTTCCTTTCTTTGGCCTTTTGCCAGTGTGGGCCTGGCGGCCCTGCGCCTCCCCACCCCATGCTTCCTGGCCTAGACGCTCCTCCACGTGGCTGGTTCCTGGTACTCGGTATGAACCCAGATTTACCTCTCTCCTATAGATAGGGCTCTCACTCTCCTATGCATCTTTTACACTGAATAAAAGCTACAAATGTACCATGCTGCCTCGTTCATTTATGCCAGGATTCATAATTCTTCTCTGAATATTAGGCAAAAACCCACACGGGCTTATTAATATTGGGAATTTACTAATAAGCACACAATATCATATGGCACCCCAAATTCCGGTTTGATATGGCAACCCAGATGGGACCTTTGGGGACCTTTACGAGGGCCACATTCTGGAATTATATTTTAAGGGGCCAATCCCGTTATCAACATGGCAGACCCAGACTGAGTTCCAGGTTTCTGGCTTTGTGAGGTAGGAAGTTAGAAATGTAGCCCATGTCTGTGTGAGAAAGGCCTGAAGACCAGTATTTTGCACTTCAAAGTCCTGCCCAGACCCTGATAACCTCCCAGGTGGTCCCAGCCCTTTCCCTAAGGAAAGCTCCCAGGAGAATTCTCTCCTCAGAACCAAATGGGTTCCTGACCTGATACCATGGGGCAATAAAACCTTCACAGATAAAACCTTCACAGAGTAGAGGGGCTTCCCTGGAGCCAGCAGATCTGGGGAGAAATTTACTAATTTCCACCCAACAAACCCTTCCCCTAGGACTCCCCATCCTTTGTCCTGGAGGAGAGAAGGAGGTGGGTAAACAGACTCCCTTAAAAACCTACATCTCCAAACAGAGGGTGCACTCAGTCCTCTGCCTCTCTGCTGAGCCTCCCGCCTGGCCTGCCCTGGTGTATTCTCTCCATTCAACCAAGTAACCTCACTCTCCCCCAGTCCGAGTTGACTGGGCACTCTCTGTCCCTTCTGTTCTGAGGGGATGCCCTATCCCCAATAAAGCCTTATCACTAGCCTTATCACTCCACTCTCTGTCTCACTCCTGAATTATTTCTTGTGTGAAGACAAGAAGGCAAGAACCCCACAGCTTCCATGGTCTTTTTTCTGGTGACAGCTCAGCTCCAGCTATTGTGGGCATTTGAGGAGTGAACCAGCAAACGGTAAGTTGATTGATCTCTTTCTTCCTCTCTCTCCCCCCTCTTTCAAATAAAGTGAAAATGAACAAATAAAAAAAAATTAAATAATCTGTCCTGGACCAGGCAAGCTAAAGAAAACCCAACCCCCAAGCTTGCTACAAAAGCCAAGTCAAATACAATAATAACAATGGTGATTATTAGAGCTCTATTATTGAGTCACTATGGACTTCCAGTATCTTTGACCTTAGTGTTCAAAACAACTATGTGTTAAGCACACTCTCAGTTAAGCACACTGAGGCTCAAGTGGTAACCCAGCTAAATCCAGTCCTGAGAGCAGCATCTTGATTGGAACATCTCCCCCTAATAGAGATAGAGCCCATCTCTCTTCAGGTGTTTTGGTCCTAGAGGGGGTCATCTTGGTGAGGTGGCATCCCTCTGAGGAGCATCCCATCCTTTCTAATCTCTCTGCTGCTCTCTAGTGGCCACTGGCCTCTCCGATTTTCCTAGAACAGAGAATGCCCACAGGCAAAGGCCAGGGGCAGGCAGATGACTGGATGCACACCAGCTATTTCTTAAATATATACACAACAAGATAAGAAACAAGAAATAATTTATCTTGCATCCTTTATCACTGCTGAGTGATATTATTATTTTTGTCATTTTGTTGTTTCAGGAAAAATGGTTGTTTGGGGAGTTGAATTTGTCTCTCCCTCATCCCTTTGACTCATTCAGATGATTAAAAACATCCTGCTCTTCCATCTTCACTTCCCACTTCCTATCAGTCCAGATTTCCAGTTATTTCCAATTCCACCTCAGTACCTCGCTCCATCCCTTCCTCTCCATCTGTCTTTGCCCAATCACATGTGGATTTGCATACCTGCAATTTCAGGAGTTGTCTTTTCAGCAGTAGTATTGAACTATGTTCAATAGTACCACATACTCTCTCTGTCCTGATTTAAATATAAAGGAAACCAGCAGCAGTGGATAATAATAACTACCTTTGATCTTTTACAGAATGTCCAAAAATCCTGCAACATTAACGGAAATAAAAGGAACTGGGGAGAAGAGAACAGTGACCTATAGGAAATGACAAGAGCTATTATGTTGATGGATGGGGCCTGGAAGAGATGGGTCACTTTCAACCCTATTCAAAGATAAATGATAAGAAAATGTACCATCCACATTCAGTGCTTGTGCCTATATGTTTCATGGATTTCACAACTAATGAGTAATTAGCTTCCTAATGGAAACTATTCATCCATTATTACACCATTAAATAAATACATTCCAGCTTTTATGAAGATATTTGAATATTCATTGTAGCTTTTTTAAAGTCCGCTATTCACCCTCAAAATTCCCTGGGGGTGTTTCTATTTTCTTCCAAAACTATGGCATCTCATGTACTCTATCAATACTTGATTTTAGAACCCTTTTGAGTTAATTTATTCTTATCACTATCTCTCTGATTACAACAGTGCTTCAGTTGAGAACAATATATAGGCAACAAAGAGAACTGAAGTCTCCAGCTTTTCTGTAGGGAAAGGGAGCAGAAGAACATGCAGGAGGGGTAAGAATTTTCAAACATGCAGAGGGCGGGGGAATGAGAGGATGCTCAGCTGCTCTGTGATACCCAGGCCAGTGAAAGAAAAAAGTTGCTTTGTAAACATAACCATCAGTAAATAAGCAGTCCTACTCATCCAGAACAGGGGTGGTTTTCAAAGTTCTAGGGTGTCCCCAGGTCCAACCACAATCTATCTCCTGCTTCACATTTGTTCCTGAAGGTGTTTGAGAGTGTGACTAAGCCTTTTCTAATTCATGAACCCTTTTGACAAACACTTCTCAAGCCACCTTTTAATATTTTAAAAATCACTTGAAATAACTTACCTAAAATCACTGACATTACTGTATGATAAAATGTAATCAATATCCTACATTCTCACTCTCCAAGATGGGTCCGTTTCAACACAGACTTTAAAGCAAAGATTTATGCAGTTTATTGGGAAGGAGAGAAATCTCATGATCCACATTCTCGGGTGTGTTGGGGGCAGGTGAGGGGAAAGCAAGACTGGGAAGATAAGGAAGCTGAAGTAGGATGCAGGTGTGACAAGTGCCTCAGTGGAGCCCATGGAACTCTGCAACTGAGATGGCCCCCTCACAGTTGTCTTGGATTGAGGCATAAAGGATGAACTTTTGTATCCTGGCATCGGAAGTTATAAACCCGGAGAAGGGCATGACCTTGGGCCAGGAAGACCTCTCCTTAGAGACATAGCTGTGAGCCGTCCGTTGTTGATACTCTAAGTGGCTGAGGTGACAAGAGTCCCCTTCTAAAGGGAGCATCTGGGGTGAGCATTTGGCTCAGTAGCTAAAACACCACTCAGCAGTTAACAAATGCCTCCATTCTCATACTGGAGTGCCCGGGTTCAAGTCCCATTTCTGCTTCTAATCCAGCTTCCTGTTAATTTGCACCTGGGAGACAGAAGATGACGACACCCACACGAGAGACCTTGGGTTGGGTTGCAGATTCCTGGCTTCTCTTCAGCCTGGCCCAGCCCTGGTTGTGGTATTTGGAAAGCAAAGCAACAGATGATGGTTGAAGATCTCTGATTCCTCTCTCTCCCTCTCTCCCCTCCCCTTCTTTTCAAGTAAAGTGGGAATATATAAAAATGAAAAGGGAGCACTTGGTTTGGGTAGCAGTGCATCTACCACACTCACCAATCAGTTTAGCTCCTCTCACTGTGGCAAGAGGCACGAGGAACCCAAGGAGTAGTCTTCACCCACATCTATAACTGTCAGTAGTTATCCAAAGTGTTAAGATACAAAGATAAGCTCCTTAAGCAAAGCCACACAGCCTTCCAGGGCAGATTACCAAGTTCTCTTTCAGTGTTCTAACCAGTACTTGAAAATCCAGCCTGTCTGAGTGGGTTACCCTGGCTCATCAATAAACCCCAATGAACGCCCACTGATTTAATACGGAAGAGAAGGCATCTTTGAGGAACTTGCCAGGTGCTATTATGGAAAGCACCATAATTCTTCTCTGGACACAAGGTTCTGGAACCCAGAGTGATTTCACTAAGAATGCAGATCCACCCCCCCTCAGCCTTAAGTCATATGTGTTCTAAAAGACTCACTGCAAAATGAAGCAACTCTTAAGACTGGCCTCTTCTCAGAGGGCCCAGTGCCAACCGTGCCCTCATGGTTAGTCTCCCATCCTGGGCTGGAGGGCTCATCATGTGCTCCTGCAGGAGAGGGATGGGGAGCCCAGAGTCTCCGCTTCTGGGGTTTCTGCAGATTTCAACCCCCTTATCTCTCCAGCTGCTTCATGTTAGGCACTTCACAGTAACACAACTTGGTCTTCATTTTTCAGCTCATCTCTTAACCCCCCCAAATTTTAACTACCCTCTTATCACTGGGAACCCTCCACCTGATTGGCTGATGGAAATTGTATTTATGATCTCCAGAAACCTTCTCTCCACATATGAACAATAAACCAACTGGAAAACTTGGTTGTTTTTGTTTTCTTTTGTGTTTGTTTATTTGTTTTTGTGAAAATGAGAAATCTGTGAACCAGTTAATAGGATTTTAAGAGACCAGGCCTTACTTTCTGTGTCATGCATTTGCTGAGGTTTTGTTCCATCATTTTGACCCTCAGCTAGATGTTTTTATTCAGAAAAGCTTAGAAACAACTTTCTCAAAACCTCAGCCAGTAGCAAAGAAAAAACCCTTTTTGGACTTTGCACAGCCCTGTGATGAATCTCTGATTGAAAGCCTGGGAATCACATTTACTTAAAACTCATCAAGGCAAAAGAGAAAACAATGCTTTCCCCCCTGAACCACCCATGCCAATTATGACCCCACTTTGTTTTCAGCCACAGGACCTATGAAAGGAGCCAGAACAATTTGCTTCTTGGTTCAAGTTCAGGCTTTACCAAGAGAGACAGAAAATCATTACCAGCTGAAAAAAAAAAAAAGTTCAGTTATTTATAGAAAATGATTAGAAGCTCTCTACCCTACTTCTGTGGTCAGCTGTCCACAGTCCCCAAATCACCCTCACAATTTACAATTTTGTCGGCAGAGAGCATTAACCCGTCAGAATAAGCCCTTCACCCTGTCAGAGTGGAGGTGAATTCTGAAGTCTGGAGTTCACTGTGACTGTAGACAGAGCTCGAGGAGAGGGAAAGCGGGTGGGGTACCACGTTGACGTTCCCTCCCCAGGAGGAGCTTAATCCTCTCCAAAAGAGAGGGGTAAATGTGGAGGTGTCACACGAAGGCCATCTTGATGCTTTTTAAACCCAGTAATGGATTCTGGGAAATAAGTATTTTCCACCCCCAGTCAGTAGAGACATACTTTCCTTTTCCCCAAGGATAATCTCCAAGAAACACTGGTGTTTGTATCTTCATGCCCAAACATTTCCATTCCCATTTTCTGCCAAAATCTTCCTTGGCCATTCAAATTCCATCCACACCCACCTTAAACTCTACCTCTCCCAGGGACCCTCATTGCCCTCATTGTGATCCTCTCCTTCACTGATTTATCATGGGGTTTTCATTCTTTACAGAGTACAGCGGTTCACACTTGGAGGTTCCCACAGTGTGTGCGTTGTCATTTCTGTGGCATGCATTGCTTGACAGCTGGAGCTCTGACCTTATGATCAGGACCTCTCAGATCATGTCCCTGAGTCTTTACAGTGCTTGCCTCACTCCACTCTCACCTCTCTTCCTCTGCATGGCATTGCTTCTGCCTCTCCATGAATTCTGTTCTCTGTCATTTCTGTGTGTGTCTTGGTTTCCACCACAGCCAACTGTTAGCTAACTGAGTGGCATGTTTTATAGTCGCATTTGCAAAGAGACTAACTGTTGTGTTCAGCCAGTCATTGCCCACAGAGATTCCAATTGGATATAGTTCTCTGCCAAGCTCCACACAGACCACAGTGCCCCACACTACACAGTTCACTTGTCATTGCTCCAAATAGCCATGGTCAGGACATCAGGGTCTTACAGTACTAAGTATGATAACCTATGAATAAAGAGCCACTTGAGACACAGGTAAGGGTGTGAGAAACCCTTAGGAGGACAAGGTTCTCAAATCCATGTCCACAGTCTCTGCCTCTCTCATCCTGTCAAGGTACCCTACACAGAGAATGGACAACTACTTAACCGCCTTTCATTTCAACTTTGCCTGAGATTCACTTAGTGGCAGACAACTCAGGACCTAACTCCAAGTCACTGGTCAAGTTAAATGTCTGCCAATTTTGCAACAAAATGAATGAAGCTGGACATCATCATTCTTAGTGAAATAAGCCAGACCCAAAAAAAAGACAAATATGTTTTCCCTGATTTGTGGTAGCTACTATATAGGGTACCAAGAAGCTTACTGTACATGAGTGACACTGATATCTTGTGATGTGATCAGTGTTTACAACACTTGTCTATATTCCTGTGGAACAGTGGTCTTTCTACATTTTACCTATAGAGCTCTGTGTTTAGAGGAGCATTGAGATTGTGATTATAAAGTAAATTGTTAAATACATTATTGCAAAAAATTAAAAGAAAAAAAGGAATGGAAGGAAGGAAGAGGAGGGGAGAGAGGAAAGGACTGTTGTATTCTTGGAATCATATCTATGAAATTCATGAAATCTGTTCTCTATATATTAATACATTCTAAAATGTAATTAAAAATGTCAATATCTTAACATTTCTCTATCAATTCTCCCATCTGTCTATGAGATTCAAGTCCACTCTTCAACATCTAACATGAATGAATGCTTTTAGGATAATATTTTTGGTCAAATATTTTTGATAAGCCACACAGACTGTAAGTTTGATGAAGGTAAAATATTTTCTGAGTGTTTGCATAATCTCTGCATTGTTTAATAAAGGAGTTGCCACACAGAAGGGACCAAATGGTTGCTGAATTGAATTATATTCTACAATATTATGGACCCCTTGAGTAGAAAAGAACCATAGATGGTATAGGTTTTATTCTTTAATTCAATCTTTCAACTAAAAAAAATAAAATGGCCATTCAGGCAGAGAAAGGACAATTCCATGTGATGAGATGATCAACTTTTAGTAAAAAAAAAAAATCCTTTTATGTACTGTGCCAAAATATATCTTCCTGTAATTTCCACTCATTTTTCCTGATTCTAAACAAGTTTGAACAAACAAAAAACTAATTTTAGTTTCCATATAAAACTCTGTTAAATATTTAAAGATAGCCATGGAACATTTCCCAAGTGCTTTTTCCAGGCTAAATATACAGAAGTAGCTGACTCAGAAATTCATTTTGGTTTGGACTGGTTTCCATATAAGAAGCTATCATCAGTTACAACCATAGCATCAATGGGAATCCCTCAATTACTGCACTCCTTCCTCACTGAGTCTTATTGTCCACATAGCTCTCCTCTAGATGCACCTTGCAGTATTCTTTCCTAGAATGAACAAGGAGTGTGCATAGGTCTGTGATCTCTTCATTCCAACAAAACACAAAGACCACGCATTGTGTTAGCATCCACATTTCTTGCTTGTCTCCCCAAATACGCATCACCTCACATGGATAGCCATGTTTCATCTGCCATGTTCAGGGCTGTATTCCACTCTTTAGCACTTTCATATTCCTGGTAACAACCAGTACTTAGTAATTTCAGCAAAATGTGCTGAATCAATGGCTCACAGCCAGTTATAACCCTTAGCTCTTTTTCCCAGAAATCTCTTGTATCCTAAGGTACTCGATCCTGTGATGTTACTTTTAACCATTAACCTTTAAATTCCATCTTATTTGATTTGTTATGGTCCCAGTTTATCAAAATAATTTGAATCATCCTTCAGTGACCTACATTTTAGCTCTTCTTTTTAACATTGCATCAACCACACATTTGTTAATCATGCCTGATACAGCTTCAATTCTACTGAATTAAAATATTAAACAGAATAGAGCCAACAACAGAGATCTCCAGTGTCTCCCTGGAACTCACTCTCCAAGCTACCAAAATCCATTAATCAAACTCTCCAAACAGCATTACCGACTAACACCAATCTATCAGAATTACTTCCTATCTTGTTTGCCTCCTTTTTCCACAAAAGAACAGGAGATAATTTGTCAACTGTTTTCCTGAAGCCAAGGTATTATAGACCATGTTAGTCACTGTTTTCCAGAGAAACAGAACCAATAGGATAGACAAAGATATAAGAGGAGATTTGTTATGGGGACTGGCTCATGTGTGATTATGAAGGTTGAGCAGTGCCCTGATATGCTCTCTACATGCTAAACCACCAAGAAACCCGGTGATCTAATTTGAGTCTGAGTCCATAGGCCTAAAATCTGGTAGGAGGTGTGGGGGAAGTTAGGGGAGGAAGATGCTGGTACAATCTAATTCAAAGCTGAAGGCTCAAAACCCAGGAGCTCCACTGTCCAATGCAGAGAAAATGGATTTCACAGCTCAAGAAAAGAGCAAAATTGCCCTCCGTCTGGCATGGTGCCGTATTGTGCTCTCAGTGAGTAAGACAGTGTCCGTCCACATGAGTGAGGATTGTCACCTCTGATCATCGGGCCCCCGCCCGCCTCTGAGGCCTCATTCCCTTGCTTATTACCCCCAAGACTTGGCGGCCAATTTTCCTCCTTAAACATTTTTAAACATTTGCATGCCTCAATTTCTCACTCTCGCTGATCTCTCTTCCTGGAAAGCTTTTCCTCAGGAGGTTTGCATGTTCCACTCTCTGGTTCCACTCATGCATCAGCACCAGCGCCCACTCTTCAAGCTCCCCAGGTGCTCTATAAATCCTCCCAGCACTTTTGCATTGTGTTCTATTTTACCTTCTTCATGCACATCTAACTGTCTGAGTATATCTGACGTTGACGTTGACTTGCTCACCCTGTGACTCTTCCACTCTAATGCAGGCTCCAGGAGAGCCATGGCATCATCAGACTTATTTGCTGCTGGGTCCAGTTCCTGAAACCTCTCCTGGCACAGAGTTTCATAATTCATGAAATGCAAGCACAAATGAACACATTACTGCACTAAGCCAGACTGCATATCATGGTTCCTTCTCAATAAATATTAATTAAATTATAAATGGGCATATGAAGTTGAATGCAGTTGAATTGTAGCTCTTCAAAAGGAGAGAAAAGTCATGTAAAAGAATGAACTGTAACTGTGATAAGATAAATTCCTTAAAAACAGTAATGTGGAAATGGCCACATATTCACCTCCACCCCCTCTCATTTCCCTTTTCTTTTTCTTGCAGCAAAGTCATATAATGGAGCTGGTAACAGCCCAACTGTTGCCATGGCAACTAACTTTGCGGACACAAACTTTCAGCTGAGATGAAACCACATGACGGAGAAGGAATTGTTTGGCCAAGGTCTATCGGAAATAATTACAGAGATGACAGAGGAAAGAATTAGCCAAGTAAATTGGTTTTGAACAACTGCATCTTCTTAGGCAGATAAGAAAATAGAAGATAAAGCTGAATCACACCTAAGAATATATATCTGTGCTGGGAAGTTACACAAAGTCAAAAACAGGGTTTTTTCCCATTTTGTATGGAAATAAAGTTAAGTATGAGCTGATCTGGAGGAAGCAGCACCTTCTCAGACACTTGGGTCACTTCTAAGTCAAGTTGAAAGTGAACTGCCCAGGCTTCGCCTGAGTTTCAGTATTTTTATGCAATTGATGGGTTCTTGAAATCTTGTGGATAAGTCAAATATCTAAAAATCAAATCTGAATTCAAGTGCACTGGCTGGCTTGGTTTTTAAAGGAACTTCAGAAAAATCCTTCCAAAAAGCAATTAAATTCCTTTGTTATAGGACAAGACATTCTTTCATCTACAGAGCTTGCACAGTTTTGTATGATAAACATTTTATAATCAAATCCCTCCCCCAGTGACCAAGCTAGCATCATTTATTAAAAGGCTTCATCTTTCTGGGTCTCAGTTTACCTGCATGAAATTAGGATAACTAGTATTCGCCAGTCACCAACTTCACCACCTTTGAGTGTCTTGACTTTTTGAAGTTCCCTGAATTCATTTTCTAAAACACACTCACAAATATCCTAATGTTGGCTGAATCAGCACTGTAATCAACACCTCCCCTGCATTTCTCCTCTATCACTGTGAAGCATGGACTTCACCTTTGATAGTCTTACAATAGGTAGGGATTTTGATTTCAGCTATTTAGGGATTCCATTTTCTTGTTTCAACCTGGGAAACTAAATAATAATTTTTTAAAAATTAAGCCATGATTAGGTCTTCCCTAGGCATCATCTCAGAATCTTTAGAGAAATGGGATCATAGAAATCCAAACAGCATATAACCATCCTAAACATCAATAATTTGAAGTCTTAGGGCCGGCACTGTGGCACAGTGGGTTGAAGCCATGGCCTGCAGTGCAGGCATACTATATGAGTGCCAGTTCGAGTGCTGGCTGCTCCACTTCCAATTCAGCTCCCTGCTAATGTGCCTGGGAAAGCAGTGAAGGATGCCCAAGTCCTTGGGCCCCTGCACCCTCACGGGTGAACCAGAGAAGCTCTTAAATCCTGGCTTTGGATCCGCTCAGCTCTAGCCATTGTGGCCATTTGGAGAGTGAACCAGTGGATGGAAGACCTCTATCTCTCTCTCTCCACCTCTCTCTGTGACTCCTTCAAATAAATAAAATAAATGCTAAAAAAATAATAATTTAGGGCCGGCGCTTTGGCGCAGCAGGTTAAAGCCCTGGCCTGAAGAGCTGGCAACCCATATGGGCACCGGTTCTAGTCCCAGCTGCTCCTCTTCTGATCCAGCTCTCTGCTATGGCCTGGGAAAGAAGTAGAAGATGGCCCAAGTCCTTGGGCCCCTGCACCCACATGGAAGAACCCGGAAGAAGCTCCTGGTTCCTGGCTTTGGATTGGCACAGCTCTGGCCCTTGCAGCCATCTGGAGAGTGAACCAGAGGATGGAAAGCCTCTCTCTCTGTCTCTACCTCTCTCTGAACTGTTTCAAATAAGTAAAATAAATCTTTAATAATAATAATAATAATTTGAAGTCTCTTTAGAGAGATTTCAATGCAAGACAGAGAGACTAAAACCTGGCTGTATCCAGTGACTTGCTTGTTCATTTACTTGCTTCTAAGTGATAGCAATGCTTAACTCAGCAGTCAAAAAATTAAAAATCCCTATATGTACAAGAGATTCAATATACTTCTGAAATTTTTCAATTAAAAATATGTTTATTTTCAGGCAAAAGATTCTGAAATCCATGCATGATTTCTTCATGAATTTTTGAAAGAATCTCCATATTAAGTTGTCTTGCCAGATTCTTCAGATACACTGCAGGATGATTCTTAACTTCATAGAAAATTCAAGGGGTATCTGTCTCCATATCCCAGTTTTTTTCTACTTCCTCATTCTTTTTTATCTTAAATAATTTTGTGCCAATCATTCACAAGACATTCTCTGAAACTCAACTCAGTCCAATCTAATAATTCAAAGCTATTGATTTATGTATAGCAATCTGTCTGCATGAAAATGAAAGATAGGGGCCGACACTGTGATGTAGCAGGTAAAGCCGACATCTGCAGTGCCTGCATCCCATTTTGGGGCCAGTTCAAGTCCCAGCTGCTCCATTTCCAATCCAGCTCTCCACTATGGCCTGGGAAAGCAGTGGAAGATGGCCCAAGTACTCTGGGTCCCTGTACCCACGTGAAAGACCCAGAAGAAGTTCTTGGCTCCTGGCTTCTGATCAGCGCAGCTCCAGCCATTGTGGCCATTCTGGAGAGTGAACCAGTAAATAGAAGACCTCTCTCTCTCTCTCTCTCTCTCTGCCTCTGCCTCTCTGTAACTCTGCGTTTCAAATAAATTAATAAATTCTTTTTTAAAAAAGAGAAAGACTTACCAAGCAATTGCCTTCATGAAGATTATAACCTAACTGGAAAAAGAGTAAGGCATATAGATACGAATAGATATAAAGATGGAGGAACAGGCTGATTCAGAAACAGGAATTTAAGAGTGCCAGTGTTGTTGTAGAGTAGGGTAAGTCACCAATTGAGAAACCTGCCCACATGCCATATCAGAGTGTCAGTTCACATCCTGACAATGCCATTGGGTATGCAGCAGATGATGACCCATAGACATGGGCCTGTGACACCCACATGGGAGACATGCATTGAGATCCAAGCACCTGGCTTCAGCCTGGCCCAGCCATCCCTGGTTGTTGCACGCATTTGGAGAGAGAACCACCAAAAACAAGATTCTCTCTCTCTCTCTCTCTCTCTCTCTCTCTCTCTCTCTTCCCCCATCCCTCCCTCTCTCTTATCTCTATCACTCTGCCTTTCAAAATAAACATATAATTCTTTTTAACAAAAATAATTATGTATTGAAAGGCAGAGTGACAGAGACAGTGTCAGAGTCAGAGAGAGATATTGATCTTATGTCTGCTGTTTGACTCCCCAAATAGCTGCAACAGCCAGTGCTGAGTCAGGCCAAAGCTAGGAGACAAGAGTTTCATCCCAGGCTCCCATATGGGTGGCAGAAGTCCAAACATTTGGGACATCCTCTGTTGATTTTCCCAGACCATTAGCAGGGAGCTGGATCAGAAGTGGAGCAGCCAGGACACAAACCAGTGCCCATATGTGATGCCAGCATGGCAGGCGGTGCTTTACCTGCTATACCACAATACTGATCCCATCAAAATATATAAATCTTAATACAAATGAAATATAAATTTAAGAAATAATGGGTTGAAAATGAGGAGAGACGTTCAAGAGATGGTAGTGCCTAAGCTGGACCATTAAGAAGAATGTGTTCAGCATACAGGAATGGAGTCAGTGTGATCAATTAGAAAAATCATGAGGAAAAACCCAATTCTACTCATCACCCATCCATCTCAGGATATCACCGAATATTTCATGCAATGCCCAGTCACTACAGGTCCTCATCACCTCTCCTCTAGCCTACCCTATCCTCCTTGTACCAACCTTCTCCCAGGATCTCCTTCCCCACAATGTCTTCCACCCAACTTTATAATGATCATAAAACAAAGCTATGGACATAGTCATTTCCGCACGCTAAACTCATCAGTGGTGCCAACATCCAAAAAGATTTTAGAAACTCCAGAAGATTAATAGCCCACAGCAAAAATGTTCTCTTCCCTTTCTCTTTTCTCCTTCTGCTCTGCTACCATAGGTCACAGAGCGGAGTGCAGGCAACATGATCTGTCCCTACCTTCCCTCCCTACCCTCCCAAATTTCCCAAGGCTTTCTCAAAAATTCAGTTCATTCTGGCGTACTCACCCTTCCTCTTATCTCTCTGCAGAGTAGATCACCATGCTTCTCAATGTAATTCCAAAAGGTCTTCCAGACCATTCCAAACTGCCTCCCATGCTTTATCATGAGTTGCACAAAGCAAGTAAGAGGACCCAAAATTTCTCTTAGGCAGTGCATGAGGGAGAAAGGGTCATGAAACACTTTAAACTGTTCCTATTGATTACATTAACTCAATAAATACTGCCAGGGTCTTTTGATGTAAGCTCAGTTAACACAGATAAGTACAGGAGGCCCAAGCTAAGAAGGAAAGTAGGGGTTTTTAAACCTAGTCAGCTCCACTTTAAAACATGGGGTCCCATCCACAACAAGATCCTGCCTCGTGTGTGTGTGTGTGTGTGTGTGTGTGATGTACAAAATAGGTTTATGAAACACACTTAAATCGCTGTGGCAGTGCCTAGAGTAGCCTCAGAGTAGCACCCAGTAGGCCTCAGAGTAGCACACGCACCCAAGGGTTAAGTGGATTTTTCAGCATCACAGCGTGTCTGTCAGACAAGCGCAAGGATGCCCAGGAGCGCTGCTTTTGCAGCCTCCTCAGACAATTTGAGCAGCTTTAGAAACTTTTCACTTAAGGAAATTAGAGGCTTAATACCAGCAACACTCAACGTTTCTCAGGAGCCTGTCTCCCTCGAATCTGTAGCAGCTGTGTGCAAATTAATCAGTGATTTGCAGGCTACACAGAGCCGAGATTTGGGAAACAGCTGGGCATATTTATGAAAGTTTGTCAGGAACGTAGGAGCATGTTTGGAGGTACCTTCTTCGCTAAGTGTCATTTTGCTGGCAAAGAAAAGGAGAAAGAAAGACAGCTCCCGCCGGTGTCTAGAGGATTAATGAAAGCCTGGCAGAAATCTGAAGCTGAACATCTCTTCTCATTCTAATTTAGGCAGAGATTTACGTGAGAGGGACTGGGGAGCCAAGCTGCATCAGCCACAGTGCTGATCAGTGGCTCCTCTGACAATCACGGTGGCATTCAGGTTTGAATGAGGCTGCCTGGTACCCTGCAGCAGCCTTGTGACACCCGACTGGGGTCCTGTTTCAAGTGCCAGGGCCTGAGCCAGCCCCATCTCCACCTGCCCCTCCCTGGGTGGCCTTCTCTCTACTTCCAGCCCCCAAACACATTTAGAGAAAAGATTAAAGAGAACACACCAGAGGCTCCACAGTGTGTCGACGTAAGTCCTACATGTCATGATTCACTTTTTTCTATCTTTAAATACATATGGAGAAAGCACAAGCAATAAAAAGAGATCAACAGTACACACGCTGAGAGAAGGGAATGGACTTTTCTGGAAAACCTAATTGACAAGCAGTGATAACCTACTTTTGGAGACCAAAGGTCCTGTTTTAAGCTCATTTGCTCACTTAATTTGACCTATTTGTGTGTCTTTACAATAATATCGCCTTGATATTTTAAAAACCCTTACCCTTACCTAACTAGATGTCTTAGAAAACTTGATTCAGCTCACATTTATTGAGAATTTAGGAGATAACCATTTTCCTAAATGTTTGCTTAGAACCCAAGTGTAAAGGGCCCTGCAAGTTATTTTACATTTTATTTCATTATTGAAATCAGGATTTTGCATATTATTGAGCTAGAATATATAGGATTTTGCCAATTATTGAGCTAGCCAAATTTAGGACCCAAAGGGACACTAGAAAGCAAGTACCCCACACCAGATGAGGAAACCTAGAGCACAAAAGGTGGAGTAACTCCCACCCTCCCACCTCTGGTAGAACGACAGAGAATGTGAGCTCCTTCAGTGCAGGGAAAGGGGTGGACAAGCACTCTTCTGTAAGAGCAGAAGCTGAGGAAGAGATCAATTAGTTCATAAATGAGCTACAGACTGATCAAGAAATATAATTCTGCCACAGGACTGCACGTTGGGTCGCCAAATTAAACACAGGATGCCCAGTTAAATGTGAATTTCAGAAAAACAACAAATAATTTTTAAGTATAACTATGTCCCAAATTTTGCATTGGGAAAACTTAAATATATATGGGATATACTTATAATTCAATATAGATAGGGCATTATTATACTCAAGAATACATGGGACATACTTACATGTAAAATTATTCATTGTTTTATCTCTAATTCAAAATTAACTAGACATCTAATATCTTTATGTTTGAAATCTGGAAAGCTTATTTGTAAAAAAAGAAGATCAGAAAGATCTGGAAACCATCCTAAGTCCAACTACTGGAGAAGACCCCTCTGAGTTCCTGCCCATATTGTATTTCTGTCCTAATTCTTGCCCCTGCTTTTCTGACTGAACTTTATCAAGCACCATATCTAAATCTCTGGAGCTGTCTTTCTGTTTCCCAACTTATAAACACAGACATTCTCCAAAATTAGATTTCACGTTAGTAATTCACTGAGAAGGTTCTTTGGAAATTGTATATGTAAAATTGGATTTAAATATATTGCATGGGAACTTTGTGTTGGAATCACACTAAGATATTTTTTAATGCATTCCCGTAACAAATAGGAAGGCATTCTGTTGCAACTAAGACAGCCAAACTTTAAGACAGAGTGGTTTACATTCTCACATGGCAGGAAGTTTGGAGAGAGATCATTGATAGAACCAATCTACATGTTCAACAGCTTTCAAGCCAACTCTGCTGCTGTTCTCTGGGTCTTTCCTTTATGCTTGTGTGATAGCTGCTGCAGCTCCAACCTTCCCAATACACCCCAGCAGGAAGAAGAAGGAGCAGTGCCAGCTGCTCTGGTTAGGAAACCAAAACCCCCTTGGGATCCACCTCGCCAGTCCAAGCCACAGGGTTACTTCCAGCTAGGAGGAAAACAAGACAGGAGACAACAGGACTCACGACCACTCTCTGTCCTCTGAGGCCAGGTGTGTCACTGCCTAGAAACAGTCAAGATCCTCTTTACAGAAAAGGAGGTAAAACAAATGCTAAGTAGGTAACCATGTGAGCCTGCCACAATTCTTATCTGAAAAGAAAAGAAAAGAAAAGAAAAGAAAAGAAAAGAAAAGAAAAGAAAAGAAAAGAAAAGAAAAGAAAAGAAAAGAAAAGTCGGTGCTGCGGCTCACTAGGCTAATCCTCTGCCTGCGGCGCCGGCACCCCAGGTTCTAGTCCCGGTTGGGGTGCCAGATTCTGTCTCGGTTGCTCATCTTCCAGTCCAGCTCTCTGCTATAGCCTGGGAAGGCAGTGGAGGATGGCCCAAGTGCTTGGGCCCTGCACCCGTATGGGAGACCAGGAGGAAGCACCTGGCTCCTGGCTTCGGATTGGTGCAGCGCACAGGCCATAGCGGCCATTTGGGGGGTGAACCAACGGAAGGAAGATCTTTCTCTTTCTCTCTCTCTCTCTCCCTCTCTCTCTCTAACTCTGCCTGTTTTTAAAAAAAGAAGAAGAAGAAGAAGAAGAAGAAGATTAAAAAAAACATAGTGTTATCTTCATCCTATTGGAGCTATGCATTCCCCTGACAATCCAGGATGTCAGCAGGGCGTAAACATTGTCAAAGACGCCAAACATAAAGAGAACATTTCCTTGGGTTTTGGTGGAGCCCAACACCTAGAGAGAGTAATGAAGCAACGTCTGTTGCTGTCTGACTGAGATGAATGAAAACATGGACCTAGATTCATATCAGGAGCAGACTTTTGTCTCCACCTCCCTCTGCCCATAGGCCTTCAACAGTTACACAACCAGCCCTCTGGACCCACAGCTTCTTCATCCATGAATTCCACCAACCAAGGATAAAAACAGTCCAGGAAAAACACTGCATCTGTGTTGAATGTGTAAATATGTTTCTCTCATCAATATTCCCTAAACAATATAGAATAACAACTATTTACATAGCATTTATATTGTATTAGGTATTATAAGTAATCCAGAGATGATTTAAAGAAAACAGGAGGACATGTGTAGATTATATGCAGACACAACACCATTTTATAGAAGAGAATTGAGCATCTGTGGATTTGATGTTTATGGGAGTCCTAGAAGAAATCCCCCACATACCAAGGGATGGCTGTATTTTTAACTTAAGGATAATTTATTTGTTCTTATTTTATATTTATTTGTTCTTATTTTAATACATAAAGCATTCTCAATATGCAATATGAAAGCATGATATGTAAAGGTCTCCCCGTAGCCCCCCCATTCTATCCCTTCCCAGAGCTGATGGCTGTCTAAGTCTGAGACACCCCCTCAGACCTGTGCACATCCCTCCAATATTTTCCCTAAACAATGGTCACAAAAACACACATTTTCCTTATACTTTTGTTTTGACTGAGTAGAGATTCATACAAATGCAAATCACACCATAGATACTGTTTTTTTGTTTTGTTTAGTTTTACTTAATGTCAAATCTTGAAATTCTTTCCAAGTCATTGCATATAGATTTTTTCTGATTTTATTTACACATTCCAGTTTGGAATACCTCATGGATACCAGATAGCTAACAATTTACAGTTTATAAAATACTTTCACACATACATTTCACCTGACCTTTACAACATGGACTGTTATCTTCATTTTCTACTGATAAAAAATCCAAGGGTCAGACGGTGTGTAAAAGTCAGAAATAAGTCCAAGCACAGCCACTCCCACCCCAGTGCCCTATTCCAATAATGCCCTCGTCTTTGCCCTTAGTAAATTTACTTTATGGTCTATTGTTCATGACAAAACAGTATTGCTTGGGTGGGCTTCAATTATTTTTAACACCCATGACCCCCAAATGTATCACCTCATGATGTAAATTAACAGGAAGAAAGGAGGAAAGAAAAGAAAAGGTAGTGGACGAAGGAAACAGAAAAAAGGAAGCGGAGTCTGGCAGCAGGTTGAGGGGGATTTAAAACCCAAGTAACTATTTCTAGTGAATTGCTCATATGCAAAACTATAAAAATGAACTGTGAGAAAATATAAGAAGGTTTTGACAAAGAGAGGGAACAGTCTTTGGACTCAGTACAGAACTGCTTGACTCTGACCTGCTGTTGGAGTTTGCACACACACACACACACCATGCACACATATACATGTGTGTACACAAACATACATACCCTTTGGAGAACGGAAAACTTGACCCCATCTTCTTTTGCTTCCTTTTCCCAATAATGCCTTTATATTAAATCAGGATAAATTCCACATGAAATCCAGCTATGTACTCACCTAACACATTTGACTTTTCTCAAATACATTAAAAGGCACCATCACGTGTGCTTAGAAACATCATAAAAACAACGTGGAATGCCTCCTACAAGGAGAAGAGGAGGAAATCAATATATTCTGATTTTCTCCTCCATTAAACTCTCAATGACTGAAACAGTAGTGTGGCTGGGGAGAGTTTAGTAGCTCAACAACCACATACTAAATTCTCCTTCAAGATTATAGGGCCTTATTTAGGTGGCTATTGGTAGAGTTTTAGGGTTTTAATGGGTTCAAAAATGCACCAGTAATTGGCAAAAATAAATAGAGCACTTATGTACATATGAAGATAATTATTTGTGGAACCATCTGGCATAATAGCTTCCCTCATAGCATGGGAACTAAATGCTACAACACTATTAAAGTTAATAAACAAGAGAGATTATTAAGTGGAATGGTGCCATGAAATTGGTGAGCCAGGATTTCACAGGCAGTATGAATGTTTCTCAGCTAGATGACAGACCACATTATAGGGAAGAGGAATAGAATTTCAAGGACTCATTCATTCTTGAACCCACTCTCCCTGCTCCCCACTCCCAATCCTTTAGCAAATTCCATCCAATCAATAATCAAAATTCAACCAGAATCTTTCTACTTCTCTAGAACTCCACAGCCATAACCATTTATATCTCGCACATGTTTCCCTCTTGTTGCTCACTTTCAATGGTCTCTTTATAAAAGAGAAGTCATCTTATTTAGTAATCAGTCATGGCACCCATGGGTTTAAAATCTTCCAAGGTTTCCCATCTCTATTTCCTGGAGCTGCTAGAATGCCACACACTGGGTGCCTTGAAATGACAGAAATGTATTATCTTATACTTCTAGAGGTCTGAAGTCTGAAATCAAAGTGTTGGCAGGACCACGGTCCCTCTGAAACCTTTAGAAGAATTGTCACTTGGTTCTTCTAGCTTGTAATGCTATTGCCAGAAATTCTCAGCATTCCTTGACTCAAAAACGCATCACTCAAATGGTTCAACTTCAAATGGCATTCTCCCTGTGTCTTCACTCATCTGCCCAGGAGTGTCTATCTCTGTGCAAATTTCCTCTTTTATAAGGACACCAGTCATGTTGAATTACAGCCCACCCTAATGACCTCATTGAATCCAGCTTTATCAATAAACACTCTTTTTCCAAACGTGACCTCATTCTGAAGTACTGTGACTTAGGACTTCAACCTAACTCTTTTGAGGGGATAGAGTTCAACCTCTAACACCAACCCAGTGCAAACACGAAGAGCTTGTTTACTTGGTGAGCAGACCTATACAGCATGCCACTCCTTGATGTCTCTCTGACCTCACCTCATTTCTTGCTCACCACAATGGCCTCCTGAATGTGCCTTGAGCTTGTGGGGCTCTTGCTGCCTTTGCACATGTGGCCGCCTTTGCCTGATAAGCACTTCTGCTGGATCTGTACATGCCTTGGCCTCTCCATAATCATGAAGCAGTCCCTCGCAGGTTCCATAGAACCTGGATATTATACAATTTGGGGGAGACTTTTTAAGAAAAGGAGGGTACAACTCACATAAAAAGATATCCAAGGCTCTGGAAAAGGGCCCTGCATAGTAGAGGCCCTGAATGTTCAGCTTCATTCGCTCAGTGGTAAAGTTGGCTCCCATCCAGAAGCTGGTATTGTGGCATTTCGAGTAAAGTGCTAACTATGATGACAGCAACCCATATGGACACAGGATCATGTCCTGACTGTTCTACTTCTAATCCACCTCCCAGCTAATTGCCTTGGAAAATCAGTAAGGATACACCTGGGCCCCTGCTACCCATGTAGGAGGCCCAGATTAAACTCTTGGATCCTGGCTTTGGCCTGGCTCAACCCTGGCCATTGCAACCATGTGGGGAGTGAACCAGCAGATGGAAGATCCCTCAATATCTTTCTCTTAATCTTTCTCTTAATCTTTCTCTCTCTCTGTCTCTCTCTCTCTTCCTCTCCTATCATCCCTCCCTCTCTCTCTCTCTCTAACTCTGACTTTCAAATAAATAAATCTCTTCTTAAAAAAAAAAAAAAAAAAACTTGGCTGCCACCCTTACAAGGAGCTTCTGTGAGCTCCTGATCCAAGTCCCCATCATGTACGTCTAAAGTCATCCTGCATGTCTCCTCATGGAACTCATAACTAACAATTTAATATCCAAAATTATCTTTAGAGCAGGTCTTTTTTGGGGAGGTGGGAGGGGTCACTTTGGGCACTGCAATTGAGTTACACTTGGGACACACGCATCCCATATCATAGTGAATGGTTCAAGTCCTGGCTAACTTGCACTTTTGATCCAACTTCCTGTTAATGCACACCCTGGGAGGCAACTGATGAGACAGAAAGACTCAGATCCCTACCACCCACATGTGAACTCCAGATAGAGTCCTGGGTTCCCTGTTCCCATGCATGTCTATTAGTAGTTCCCATCTCAGAGGTGCAGAAACCCCAGTACACAGAGTTCATAAAACTGTCCCCTGGCTGGACATCAGCAAATAGGAATGCTCAGATTTGGAGCTGGTACTCTGGATCTAGACTGCCTACTCTGAACCCAACGCCACTCCATTTGAGGTGGAGGAAAATTGTCTGGATGACTCTGTGTTCATCACTATGTCCCGGAGACAGCAAGTGGGAGATTCCTGTTGTGCAGGGAGGAAGATTTGGCAGAGAAGATGGAGTAACTGCCCCTCACCACATGCACGGAAACGAGAAAAACATGCTGTCTCTTGTGCCAGCTCTCTGATACAGCAACAGAGCTCGTCTAGGCAACTCAACTACACAGTATCATCACTATCTCTTTCCAATGCCTTTTCTTGCTCAAAACATCAATATACAGTGAATTAGGAAAAAGATAAACTTTAAGTCAAATAAACAACTCAAAAGGAACTTTCTGTGACCTCCCCCAGGGTTCAGTATTTTTATGGGAGCCTTTACTGTCAGAATTTACACTCTTTTCCTTCTGCATGGGACACACATATGAAAATGATAAAACTGAGAGAACGTGTTTGTCAAGTGTGCCCTCTTCTGCTAACCCACTGGATTCAATTCCCATCATCTATAATGCACTGAATTCTAAAAGGAAAAATATATTTCTGGTTTTTTTCAAGATTTACTTATTGGAATGCAGAGCCATAAAAAGAGAGAGAGAGAGAGAGAGAGAGAGAGAGAGAGAGAGAGAAGGGGAAGGAAGAAAAGGGGAGGAAAGGGGAGGAGGGAGGGGAGGGGAGGGGAAAAAGATGGGTGGCATAGAGAGACAGATTTTTCCATCCACTGATTCACTCTTCAAATAGCTGCAACAGCCAGGGCTTGGCCAGGTGGAAGCCAGAAGCCAGGAATGCAATCTGGATCTCCCACATGTGTGGCAGGAATCCAAGCATTTTAGTCATCATCCACTGCCTTCCCAGGCACAGGAGCAGGACTATGTATTGGAAGATGAGTATCTGGGACTCAAAGTGGCACTCCAATATGGGACTCCAGCATTATACACACTGCCCATGGAGCCCATCTTTGAAATAACCAGTAGACGAACATCCCATCCAAGACCACCAGCTCCGCTTCTTTGGCACTGTTCTGTTTTGTAGTCTTTAATCCAAAATAACAACCCAGCATCTCAAATAGCCAGAGAAAAGCACTCTATCTCTCACTCCGATCTGTGCATGAAAATGCATGAATTTTATTCTCACAATAATCATACTCCTTGAAGTGATCTCAGAAAGATGAAGTGCAAAACGTGGGACTCAGTTCACCTCAGTCTTATATTTCCTGATGCTGTTGAAGAGACCAAAATGTCATTGGACAATTAGAAATAGCTGGCTTTTATTTAACTACAAAAAAGAGGAGAGGGAAATAAAACATCAGTCCTCCCCTCTTGCTTTAGTTAGAATTCCCTCCATTAGAGATTTTTATTACCTACAAACCACCTTATAGAAATTTTTACCAGTTACCCAGACTTCTACTTTGAATTTAGAATATAAAGTCATAGAAGGTACAACACGAAATAATTGTTTTTTCTCTCCAAATTGTTGTAATAAGTCCCTAGGAATATGGATGGTTTTTGCTTCATGTAGTAGATTCTTTCTCATTGTTGAGATTGAATGGTTTAATAATTTATTTTAGGCTTGAGCTTTTATTAGCTCACTAGAATCACAGCTGAGATCTGCACTGCCCCAGTTCAAAAACTTGTTCTTTTTTAACCATGAATCCACAGAGATTATAATCAAAGTCCAAATGTGAGTTTACAATATATACAACAGGAACCTGGGGTTACAATGCATTCAACAGAAAACTGTCTATTCTGAGACCAGGGTTCAAATAATGCAATGTGGTTCAGTAATAGGGCCATTTTCATAGCCCCTCACATCACTACACAGTCTCTGCCCCTTCAACAGGTTTTGACAGAGGAATGGCCAGTATGACAGATCTCTTTTAGAGGAAGGCAGTGCCCTCTCTCACTCTCTGCTACCAGTAGAACTTTACAGTGCAATGTTTTCCCACAAACTTAGGATGATAAGGTCCTTCTTCTCAAGGTTAAGCCAGGCCCCAAGACTGTCAACACACCCATGGAGCTGCCAGGCCTAGAATGCCGTGTCCATTATTAAATATGAGAGCAAGGAGAAAGTGGTACTTTGCTTAGATGCATTTTTCTTATATAGGCTCTCTAGATTCACTAGCTGATGCAACCATTGTGTCTTTAAAAGCACAGGCTCCTTGAGAGCAAGGCCTCTTTGCAGGTCCTTATATTTCCAAATTCTAACAAGAAACATTTCACTAGATATTCACTCATTCAAAAAGACATTCATTGAGCTGCTGCTATTTCCTAGGATATAGTGGTGATGGAAACAGATAATGTTCTTGCTTTCCTGGAATTTACAAACCAGTATGGATGCCAACTAAAGATTTATATGAACCAATCTGTATAATATGTAATTATAATTATGAAATAAGAAACATAGGGCAATGAATGAATGACTGGAAAATGATGCAAACTCTTATTTTCCAAGGGCTAGCCAGCCATTCTGTGATGTGAACTGAGATCTCAAACAGAAGGAAAAGGTTTGTGTTTTTACAACCTCGTTGCTTCATTCCCAGGAACCAGAATACACATGGACAATCCTCTTACTAAATTAAATGCATATGCACTGACCTTGTTCCAAAACTCTCCCAAATGTAAACAGAGCTCTGACACCTCATTGGTGTGATTCCTCTGCACATCTGAAGGGAGAATAGGTATTGAATTTCCTATCAACTCATTCACTTTGTGTTAAATCTGTAGTTTGAAAAACCTTCTACAAATATAAATTTTTTGTCAAATGGCTAAGAATGAAATATTCTTTTGGGAATTTAATATGAAAGGGACAGTTTCGAATAGCTTTACACATGTTGAAAGTTTAAAAAGTTGTTTGTTAAGTACTTTAGTTATAATTCATTTAAAAATCCCATTATGTTTGGTTACACAAGAGTGACTTTAATACACTTAAAGATGGAGTACTCCTTAGCTGTGACATATTTACAGCTTGAACATTAAAAGGTTTATAAAATAAGGCTATATTTTCTCAGCATCAAACATCCCTCAATGAAGACAATTATTCAGTCTGCCTGTTTGTAATTAGGTATGAAATAATTTATGATTATGAAGATAAGTGAGCAAAAATTTCTAGAATAACTGCATATTGTATTTTATTATTAAAATATTTCTATAATCTTTCCAGAGCTTGAGGAGTCATAAACTGCCTGGATGCGATTTCCATTGGATTTCTCTTGGAATTAATAAACATATGGATCTAATCTCAGAATGTGTGTCAAAAATAATGAAGGAAATGGCTTCACACAAAGCTGAAAATGAAATGGGATTGACATAAGCTGACTTTGGTTTGGAGAACAAGAGAATGAGCTGCCTACAGTCAACCCACAGAGACAATCTGGCGGTTCTGAGGGAGAAAGAACACTCCACTGGAGTCAGCAGTGCAGCCTAGATTCAAATAACCCAGGGCTAAAGAGAGTTTCTTTGCCACACTTCCTTCTTGACAGAAACCAAGAACACTTTCAACATGTCATTCTTACACTGAATCTATGGCTTCCTGGGGTATGCTGCTGTTTAAAAGGAGTGGAAAGAGCAAAGTCAGGCCTGTTCTTCATTCGCTCTGCCAACAGAATGACCAACCATAGGGGACATCTACCTGTTTCTCTTCAATTCAAAAGGAGTAGTGAGAATGTAAGGCTGCTATTGGTTTCACTCAACTTTTATTCTATCCAATATATTCTCCTTATAACTTCTCAACTAATATTCATTCCTTCTAAAAGTTGAGCAGAAATTGTCTCATTTTTACTAATATTTTGTAGTTTCTAAAGTTCTCAAAATGTTCTATATAATACCCTTCCTTTTCAGAGTTGAAGTGAATTTAAGAAAATTTTGCAAAATACATTTTTGACATTTCCAGTAATTTTTGCTATTTCCAATGGTTAGTGAAAAAATAGGGCCTAGAATACATGGTTATATATAATAAAATCCTATTCCCTAAACATCATGCTCTCTTAGAAAAAAACTCTACACTTGTAGAGCCTAAGTAAAAAAATTGCTAAGCCAATTACATGTGAATGAATCTGAACTCACTACATAAAAATAGTCTCTAAACAAATCATTTCTGCCAACTCACATTCAGTGAGTACTCACTGAGGAGATTTGCCTGAGCCACAGATGGAGATTTCACTAAACAGATTTATTCAGTCATCAGAGTAAGGCTGCCGGCTCTATCTTCTTCCACAGTTCACCAACACACTACAACCAACTTTCTCAGTGGAAATAAATATTACCCTAAAATCCCAAGCAATTTGATATTGGGCAAGTAGGAGGATGCATTCCAAAATGCTTTGCAACAATAATTATTTTTTATGATTGTGTAGATCAGGTTATCAACCAGTTACATGAACTTAAAATAAGTGGAAGCTATAAAACAGGGAAGGTGACTTTAGATCACATTTAGCAAATCACTGTGGCTCACTTGGTTAATCCTCCACCTGTGGCACCAGCATCCCATATGAGTGACGGGTCCTAGTCCTGGTTGCTCCTCTTCTGGTCCAGTTCTCTGCTGTGGCCCAGGAAGGCAGTGGAGGATGGCCCAAGTGCTTGGGCTCCTGCACCCTTGTGGGAGACCAGGAAGAAGCACCTGGCTCCTGGCTTTGGATAGGCATAGCTCTGACCGTAGCGACCATTTGGGGGGTGAACCAATGGAAGGAAGACCTTTCTCTCTGTCTCTCTCCCTCACTGTCTAATTCTATCTGTAAAATAAAAAAATAAAAATAAATAAATAAAAAAGAGCTCACATTTAGTGGTCAACCTGTATACTACCTGGTATGAAGCAAAAGCATTGAGCTGAACAACTTAAAAAGACCATTTGATATCACTTTAATACACCCTTTTATTGATTTTTCTTCTATCAAAAATGTGTAAAACATAATATTACAGTATTATTGTGTTGAACCAATCTACAAAAACAAGCACCCAAGATCTACATGTATTTCTACCATGTACGGGTTATTTGCACATGTCAGGTACATAGTCATGCCTTTGAACAAATGAAATGCTATGTTGTCAATCTCTTTCAGTTTCTTTATTACTTGTATAGATATATAAATATCTACATGATATGGCAACCACATTTTAATTATATATATATATATATATATATATATATATATAGCAAATATAGTTATTTCTCTCTCTCTCTCTCTCTCTCGACAGGCAGAGTTAGTGAGAGAGAAAGAGACAGACAGAAAGGTCTTCCTTTTTCCATTGGTTCATTCTCCAAGTGGCCACTACGGCCAGAGCGTTGTGGCTGGCGCACTGCGCTGATCCGAAGCCAGGAGCCAGGTGCTTCCTCCTGGTCTCCCGTGAGGGTGCAGGGCCCAAGGCCCTGGGCCATCCTCCACTGCCTTCCCGGGCTACAGCAGAGAGCTGGACTGAAAAAGAAGCAACCGGAACTAGAACCTGACACCCTAACCGGGACTAGAACCCAGGGTGCTGGTGCCACAGGCAGAGGATTAGCCTAGTGAGCCGTGGCACTGGCCACAAATACAGTTTTCTATATGTAACGTTCCACATAAGAGAGAAAACATGTGGTATTTGTCTTTGTGTCTGACTTATTTCACTTTGCATAATGATACCCATTTTGTTGCAAATGATGTTTTTTTAATAAGGCTGTGTAATATTCCAATGTGTATATAGGCATAATTCACTTTATCTACACACCCACTGATGGACAGATAAACTGATTTCATAATTTGGTATTGTGAATAGTGTTGTAATGAACATGCACATGTATTTCATAAGGAGACTTCATTTCCTTTGGATATATTCCCAAAAATGTGATAGTTGGGTTATGTCATAAACCTCTCAACTTATTCACTGAAGATTCCACATATTTAAGGATGTGGAGCAAAAGCAAGACAGCAGAGTCATGGGGGGAGCCAGGTAAATCCTGAGATAGAAGGAACCCAAGACAGCATCTGGTCCAGCTTAATCCACTATACAATAAATCTGTTTACAACCACATATACGAGGGTTGATTTGTCTCCAAACAAATAACACTTTAAAGAGTAGAGCACACTTCTTTGGAGATCACTGTTTTACTGAATATCTTTAAATTATCTTAATCTACTTATTTCAAGCTTTATCAGTAATTTCTAGTCATGTTGCAAATTAGAATCCTTTAAAATAGAATATGTCAATTCTGCTACACAGGCTTTCAAGCATTTGAAGACATATGTTAAGTCTTCTCCAAATTTTTCTTTCTCTGAGAAAAGTCATTCTATTTCCCACAACCATTTCTTCACTCGTTCATTATGGTTTCCACATCCGTCATAACCCTGGTCACCAGCCAGACATTACTGACAATTTCAAAAATGCAGTACCCAAAACTGAAACCCATGCACTACACATATTCCTGTGGTACCAGGCAACTGGCAGCGATTTCTTCATTCAAGGTTAATGTTATGAAACACCTTTTAAATTAGTCAAAGCAGGGGTCCATATTTTCTGCTTGCTCTGTGTCTCCTACTTAATTTACAGCATGGGCCACCAGCCATTAGGGAGGTGTGGGAAATGTGATTGTTGCCAATAATTGACCATTCCCTGGTTCAGGAGATACATAAACCTCTAATGGAACCATTATTCTTAAACCCACAGGATATATAACAAGAACAATAAAGTGATGCATTTGCAATATCTACTTTTCTTTAAAAAAAGATGCATAATGAAAATAGCCATCTTCATTTGCTCTTGTGTGATGATGTCCAAAGTAACTACCTAAAAATGAGATTCTTATATTAACTATTAAGGGGGGGAACATTCACAGCCTTGCATGTACACACATTCTCAGAGTATGGTAAGTGTTGAAATGTCTAATACATGCATCAATGTCAAAGAACTAGATTACGTGGGGCATTGTAATACTGGTTTCCATGGTAACCTATTGTCTTTGCCCCTTGCTGAATTGTGTGTCTGCACAAGGTACTGTGCCATAGCTAGGAAAATAAGTGTTCAATCCCCACACAATTTCATGATCTAATGAGATTTTCAGATCTCATGAGATATTTGAAGTTTAAATGGCTTGGTCCAATATCCAGAGTAGGTTTCTTCTACAGAACATTTTTTCACATATTTTTAAAAAGCATTTAATCAAACATAACAATTCTATATATTCAAGATATAAACCATGCTGATTTGATATGTGTATACATTATATACCGATTGCCACAAATTAATTAAAACCACTACCACTTATAGTTACCACTTGTGTGTGTCAGTAGAGTGGGGAATGGTACAGACATTGAACATCAAAGTTTAAGTAAACAATGAAATTTTATTGACGATACTCACCATGCTGTATATCAGATCTCCAGAATTTATCCCACAACTGATATTATATACCCCACTTACCAGCACCTGTAAGACACCAGTCTACTCTCTGTTTCTAGGTTTGACATTTTTAAATTCCACATTTAAATGAAATAATGTCATTAGTGCAGTATTTTGCTTTCTGGATCTGGCTTATTTCATTTAGCAAAATGTCTTCCAGATTCACCCATGTTGTTGTAAATGGCAATATCTCCATTTATGGTTGAATAATATTCCATTTTATACACATTCATACACACATATGTCCACATATTTATCACATTTTCTTTTTTAAGTCACAAGACTTAAATATTTTTCTTATTATTATAAAATAGAATACAGATACATAAAAACTATACAAAATATAATGCAAGCTTAGAATTATTATAAGATGAGCACTTTCAATTATCAGCCAAGCCAAAATATAGTTTTACTAGCCATTATATAATTATCCAATTTTTTTAAAGATTTATTTATTTATTTATTTGAAAGGCAGAGTTACAGAGAGGCAGAGGCAGAGAGAGAAGTCTTCCATCAGCCACTTCATGCCTCCAGATGGCTGCAATGGCTGAAGCTGTGCTGATCTGAAGCCAGAAGCTAGGAGCTTCTTCTGGGTCTCCCACATGGGTGTAGGGGCTCAAGGACTTGAGCCACCTTTTAATGCTTTCCCAGGCCATAGCAGAGAGCTGGATCAAAGTGAAGCAGCCAGGACTTGAATTGGCGTCCATACAGGATGTCAGCACTGCAGGCAGTGGCTTTATCTGCTACACCACAGAGCCAGCCCCAATTTTCTTAATCCATTATCTGCCAATGGTCACTGAATTCATTTCCATACCTCAGCTGTTCTGAATAATGCTGCAATGAACATAGGAGTATAGATGCTGCTTCAAGATACTGATTTAATTTCTTGTAGATGTTGGATTGCTGGATTGTATGATAGTTCGATTTTTAATTTTTCTGAGTCTCCATATTCATTTTCCTACAAGACTCTTATATACAAAAATAAAAGGATGAGAACCTACATGGGCCAATATAGACCTGAAATTTCTGTAAATCTCCTAGATCAGCTGTGGTTCAGAAATGGAATCAGGATCTACACTGACACAGAATGGAAAAGATGAAAACTGAGGATTATTATCAAGACTGAAGCAAATCAGATGCTATGGTCTGATTGTGTCCCCCAAAACTCATGTGTTGCAAACTTAATTTCTAATCCAACAATGTTTGGAGGTGGGTCCTTTGGGAATGTGTTTAAGCATGTATTAGTCTGTTTATCAGTTCTATAACAAAATGCCTGAGGTTCAGTATTATCAAGAATGAGGTTTACTTAGCTTACAATTTTGGAGGCTGAGAGTCAAAACAGCACCACCTCAAGCAAGGGCTCCCACTGCTACATCACCTCATGGTGGAAAACACAACTGCAAGAGAGGAAGTGGTCACAGGGCAAGACAGAAAGTCAGAGCAAAGCGGTTCCCAACATGGGAACCCTTGAGGGACACACTCAAGCCAGATCCAAATCATAGAAGGCCATGAGGGTTCTGCCATCATAATCAGACTAATGCCATTATAAAAGTCCTGGTAGCAGGTAAAGCTACCTCCTGCAGTGCCAGCATCCCATATGACCACTGGTTCGAGTCCCAGCTGCCCCACTTCCAATGTAGCTCTCTGCTATGGCCTGGGAAAGCAGTAAGATAGCTCAAATCCTTGGGCCCCTGCACCTGCTTGGAAGACCAGGAAGATGCTCTAGGTTCCTGGCCTCGGATGGGCCCAGCTCTGGCTGTTGTGACCGTTTGGGGAGTGCACCAGCAGATGGAAAACCAATCTCTCTCTCTCTCTCTTCTCTCTTCTCTCTTCTCTCTTCTCTCTTCTCTCTTCTCTTTTCTCTCTTCTCTCTTCTCCTCCTCTGCCTCTGCTTCTCTGTAACTCTGCCTTTCAAATACCTGACTTTTAAATAAACAAATAAATAAAATTTTTAAAAAATGTAAAAGGTCCTGTGGATGTGGGTTCATACTCTCAGGCTCAATATGCATAACCCAATCTGTGGTATTCTATTACAGTAGCACAAAATTGGGGAAGATAACTGACAAATCATGACAACAGCTACAGTTTTAGTTAATAGTAACAGATTATGGATAATAGCTAGATCATGGCAACTGATATCACTGAAGATTTACTGTGCGTCAGCTGCTTTGCCATGCCCTTTAGTCTCACCCATTCATGATAACCTGGTGAAAGAATTTTAAGCAACAAAAAAAGTTCTTCTTTAAAGGCTTTTTAAAAGGTTTTCAAAACTTTTACTAAGATGGAGTCATCTTAGTTACCTCTGAATTGTGCAGAATTTATAAAGGTGGTTGTAGTACTATATGGTTCCATTTCCCCCTGGGCTAAATGATCTCACAATTTTGTGCACAATCTTAAACTGATTCTGTTTTTATATTTGTTTTGTTTTCCCCCAAAGAAACTTTTGCTCTCCTTTGGTCTCAGCATCTTGTAGTCTGTTTCTTCCGAATACTTCTTGCCCAAGGACTAGGGGCCAAATGACCAATAATAGAATTACAAAGCCAAAGGTAAAATCTCTGAGAGAACCCCCAACAAGTGAATACATAAAAATTAATATCCAAATTTTTAAATGTCTAGTCACATCCCAAGTACCTTTTCTTCTTCCTTATGACATGTTCTAAAGAGGTACAGTCACACATCAGGAGACCTGTTGATACACTAGTGCTACTTATTTTTTGCAGTATATCACTGCTTATTCTTGTTTCAAAAAAGATTTTTATTTATTTAATTGAGAGGTAGAGTTACAGACAGTGAGAGGGAGAGACAGAGAGAAAGGTCTTCCTTTGCTGGTTCACTCACCAAATGGCCTCAACAGCAGCAGCTGAGCAGATCTGAAGCCAGGAGCCAGGAGCCTCTTCCCATGTGGGTGCAGGGTCCATATGGGATGCCGGTGTCACGGGCAGAGGATTAACCTACTATGCCACAGAGCTGGCCCCTCACTGCTTATTCTTTTTTTTAATTTTTTTTTTTATTTTTTTTTTTTACAGGCAGAGTGGACAGTGAGAGAGAGAGACAGAGATAAAGGTCTTCCTTTGCCGTTGGTTCACCCTCCAATGGCCGCCGCGGTCGGCGCGCTGCAGCCGGCGCACCGCGCTCGTCCGATGGCAGGAGCCAGGAGCCAGGTGCTTTTCCTGGTCTCCCCATGGGGTGCAGGGCCCAAGCACCTGGGCCATCCTCCACTGCACTCCTGGGCCACAGCAGAGGGCTGGCCTGGAAGAGGGGCAACCGGGACAGAATCCGGTGCCCCGACCGGGACTAGAACCCGGTGTGCCGGCGCCGCAAGGCGGAGGATTAGCCTGTTGAGCCACGGCGCCGGCCGTTTTTAATATTTATTTATTTTACTTGAAAGTCACAAGTACACAGAGAGAGGAGAGGCAGAGAGAGAGAGAGAAACAGAGAGAGAAGTCTTCCATCTGATGGTTCACTCCCCAGATGTCTGCAATGGCCACAGCTGTGCTGATCTGAAGCCAGGAGCCAGGAGCTTCTTCCGGGTCTCCCACCTGGGTGCAGGGGCCCAAGGATTTGGGCAGCCTTCTTCTGCTTTCCCAGGCCATAGCAGAGAGCTGGATAGGAAGTGGGGCAGCCAGGTCTCGAACCGGCGCCCATATGGGATGCCAGCACTGCAGGTGGCAGCTTTACCCGCTACGCCACAACACCGAGTCCATCACTGCTTATTCTTGAAGACAGTCTTACTGCTGCAGATTTGGCAATCTTATTGAATAATTACCTTTAAATGAAAGAGCTATTCGAAGCCTGCCTTTGATGTAAAGAGTTGGATCCCTACCCACTCTCACCTCTACTAAAACACTCCATATGTACTGTGACAGTTGGTGTTTCTCAAATCCTTGTGACACTGAGACAATTTTAATTATAATTTTTGAAATAATAGTGAACTGGTGCTGATCAACTTTAATGTGCACTTAGATTGAACAGCAAAATTTTTTTTTTTACTTTCTGATAATATAAAACAACAAAACATAATTCATTCTGTGAAATACTACAAATACATGCTGAAATTCTAAAACAAACTGCATCCTTAAAAAGATGATATCTATTGGCCAGCACCACAGCTCAATGAGGCTAATCCTCCTCCGCTTGCGGCACCAGCACACCGGGTTCTAGTCCTGGTAGGGGCACCGGATTCTGTCCCAGTTTCTCCTCTTCCAGTCCAGCTCTCTGCTGTGGCCCGGGAGCGCAGTGGAGGATGGCCCAAGTGCTTGGGCCCTGCACCTGCATGGGAGACCAGGAGGAAGCACCTGGCTCCTGGCTTCGGAACAGCGCAGTGCAGAAGCCGCTGGGGGGTGAACCAATGGAAAAAGAAGACCTTTCTCTCTGTCTCTCTCTCTCACTGTCAACTCTATCAAAAAAAAAAAAAAAAGATGATATCTATCTGCTTCACTAGCAGTTGCTGAATTTTGCTTGTGCAGTGATGAGTAGCTGAAACATCTTTGCATAAATCCATCAGGTAACTTCTCAGGCAACTCTTCTTTTGAGTCTGACACACCATTGTTTAATAGAAGATTGAGGTATAAGAACAAGTATATACTGTGTACTTGTTGTTTGCCTATAGTAAACACATACTAGGGAGTCACTCCCTGTCTAATCCTCCTGCCCTTTGAATGTGACAGCTACCTGTGACTTGCTTCTAACCAATACAATAGGACAGGAATGAAAGGATTTTGCAGGAATAGTAAGTCTATAGTCAAGTGACTTAGAGTTAATAAAAATGGACATTATCATAGGTGTGCCTGACCTAATTAGGTGATCACATTTAAACATGATATAGGCCCTCCCTGGAAGACTTAAAGGAGTACTGATGCCCTTTCTTTTTCTCTGAGCATGTACCCTTCCTCCCTAATTCTGTGTGTGAAATAAATTCTGATGGTTGGCTAAGCAGCGACCATTTAGCTCCCTGAGTATGGGAGCTGCACACAAGGTAGAACACTAAGCTAACAGAAGTCTGAGCCATGATTTCATCATACCAGCTCTGAATAACTACCCTTAGGCTTCTTTTATGGAAGAGAGAAACAAACTTATACTGAAGCCATTTTTTTCTGGGAATCTTATTCATGGCAGAATTTAATTCTGACATGTTTTATCTCTTTTTTTTTCTTCACATTCAGCTACCAATTATTTTCAGCTATTTATTTATTTTACTATAAAGAGAACAGATTTAATGCAGTTCATAGATATAATTCTAAGAACATAATGAGACTTCCCTCCTTATTTCACTGGATGCTTTCCTCTTCCTTCCTTCCTTCTTCATTCCTCCCTTTATTTTCCTTTTTTAATGTTTAAGATAACACGTTTTTTATCTAAATTATAGTCAAAGGCTTAATGTCCCACTAAATAAAAAGTTCAACATGTAAAAAGTGAAAAGACCATAATTCAGCAAGGATAAAGGCAAGGGCTATAAGCAGTAATCAAATGAAAATTCCTAAATTTCACTCATGTACAGTAAATTTAGAAAATAATCACAGATCATTAAAGCTATAGTAGTGTATTATTCTTTTTTAAAAAATATTTTATTTATTTATTTATTTATTTGAGAGGCAGAGTTACAGAAAGAGAGAGAAAGAGGCAGAGAGAAAGGTCTCCCATCCACTGGTTCACTCCCCAGATGGCTGCTACAGCTGGAGCTGAGCCAGTCCGAAGCCAGGAGCCAGGAGCTTCTTCCAGGTCTCCCGTGTGGATGCAGAGGTCCAAGGATTTGGGCCATCTTCTACTGCTTTCCCAGACCATAGCAGAGAGCTGGATTGGAAGTGGAGCAGCCAGGACTAGAACCAGAGCCCATATGGGATGCTGGCGCTGCAGGCAGAGGCTTAGCCTACTATGCCACAGTGCCAGCCCCAGTAGTATATTATTCTTAACTATCTATTAAACAAATATCTAATACAAATTTGAGAAAAATGTATTTGCAGCAATATTGATACACACAGGCATTTTTTCCTTTTTGTTGTTTTTGGGTTTTTTTTATTTTTCTTTATTTATTTTAACTTCCAATATAAGGAGAACATGCAGAATCTGTCTATCTGTGTCTGGGTTATTTCACTCAATATGATGTCTTCCAGTTGCATTCATTTTGATGCAAATGGTAGAAATTCATTCTTTTTTGTAGCTGAATAATATCCCATTATGCGTATATATCATCTTCACATTTTCTTTATCCATTCATCTGATGATGGCCACTTATTGACATCATAAATAAGAGTGTCAATTGTTAAATCAACAATGGGAGTCACTGCACACCAACTCCCTATGATTCTATATTTTTGACATTGTGGACAGTGCTAGTAAAAGCATGTGGTGGGCCGGCACCGTGGCTCAATAGGTTAATCCTCCACCTTGCGGCACCGGCACGCCGGGTTCTATTCCTGGTTGGGGCGCAAGATTCTGTCCCGGTTGCCCCTCTTCCAGGCCAGCTCTCTGCTGTGGCCCGGGAGTGCAGTGGAGGATGGCCCAAGTGCTTGGGCCCTGCACCCCATGGGAGACCAGGAGAAGCACCTGGCTCCCAGCTTCAGTTCAGCACGGTGCGCCGGCCGCAGCGCACCGGCTGCAGCAGCCATTGGAGGGTGAACCAACGGCAAAAGGAAGACCTTTCTCTCTGTCTCTCTCACTGTCCACTCAGCCTGTCAAAAAAAAAAAAATTTTAAAAAAAGCATGTGATGCAGTTATCTCTTTGGTACTCTGTGTTCTTGTCTTTGGCATATATATTCAGTAATGAAATACATACATATATTTGAAATAAATTTTTATGAATACTACATAAAATAGCATAGTTTGTTTTGGCTCAGCTTTGAGCAGCATCTTAGAAATAACTAGGAGGGGCTGGCGCCGTGGCTCAACAGGCTAATCCTCCGCCTTGCGGCGCCGGCACACCGGGTTCTAGTCCTGGTAGGGGCACCGGATTCTGTCCCGGTTGCCCCTCTTCCAGGCCAGCCCTCTGCTGTGGCCCAGGAGTGCAGTGGAGGATGGCCCAAGTGCTTGGGCCCTGCACCCCATGGGAGACCAGGAAAAAGTACCTAGCACCTGGCTCCTGCCATCGGATGAGCGCGCGGTGCGCCGGCCACAGCGCGCCATCCGCAGCAGCCATTGGAGGGTGAACCAACGGCAAAGGAAGACCTTTCTCTCTGTCTCTCTCTCTCACTGTCCACTCTGCCTGTCAAAAAAAAAAAAAAAACAACTAGGAGGGCCAGTGCCATGGCTCAACAGGCTAATCCTCCGCCTTGCGGCACCGGCACACCGGGTTCTATTCCTGGTTGGGGCACGAGATTCTGTCCTGGTTGCCCCTCTTCCAGGCCAGCTCTCTGCTGTGCCCCGGGAGTGCAGTGGAGGGTGGCCCAGGTGCTTGGGCCCTGCACCCCATGGGAGACCAGGAAAAGCACCTGTCACCTGGCTCCTGCCATCGGATGAGCACGGTGCGCCGGCTGCAGCGCGCCGGCCGTGGCGGCCATTGGAGGGTGAACCAACGGCAAAGGAAGACCTTTCTCTCTGTCTCTCTCTCTCACTGCCCACTCTGCCTGTCAAAATAATAATAATAATAATAATAAAATAAAATAAAAAAGAAATAACTAGGAAATGCATCATGCTGGTCCAGATACTGACATTGACTACTACTGCTACTAGAAGTAAGACACTTCCTTAAGAAGTAATCAAGAGTCAAATATGTAAAAGTGGATGTATGTACAAAACACAAGATGAGGCACAGAGGCTAAAGCCGCCTCCTGCAATGCTGACATCCCATATGAGTACTGGTTTGAGTCCCAGCTGAACCACTTCCTACCCAGCTCCCTGTTAATGACCTTCGAAAGCAGCAGAGGATGGTCCAAGTGCATGTGTCCAGTTATACTCAAGGAAGACCCAGAATATGCTACTGGTTCTTGGTTTCAATTCAGCCCATTCTCAGTCATTGCAAACATTTCAGGAGTGAACCAGTGGATGAAAGATCTCTCTCACTGTCTCTCCCTCTCTCTACAAAACTCTGCCTTTCAAATAAATAAATAAATCTTGTAAAAAGAAAGAGAGAGAGAGAGAGAGAAGGAGGGAAGGAGGGAGGGAGGGAGGGAGGAGGAAAGAGAGACAAACAGATAGGTTGGTCCAGATCTTCTTGATTTTAAAACAATCAATTCTGTCTGTAACTTGAGGAAGATTATTTGGAAATGGCAATGCATTGGACAATTTAATTCAGCTGTTTTGTGAAAACAACAGGGCAAGGTCCTAGCAGGTCCCAGCAAAACCATGGCCCGGCATATGCATGGCAAACTGATGGATACCTCAAAGTTACCAGACTAATATCATTTTATTCCAAGGTTTCTGCTGCTTGTTAATTACAAGTGTCTATGGCCCAGGTATCCAGTCAGTGGGCATGCTACAGGTAGGTGAGAACAGCTGAGAGAGAGATGTGGAGAAAAGCACACAGGTACTTGGCAAGTAAGTTCAGGCTCATGGCGGCAAGCTGAGACCAGGTCGTCTATGTCCCAATGCTCATTCATCTATGAACCCTTTAACACACTGATAACTCATATACACTGGAGACACAATAGTGCATACCAAAAGTCCCACCTTTATGATAATTTTGGCTAGAGTTGAGATGCTACCTACAATTTCTAAGTTGACACTGTTAAGGTTTATTGATTTAGAAGATGAGATACAAACGAGTCCCCCTTTAGGATCCCAAATTGAGGTTTCAAAACAAAGTTGTCATACTATGTAACAGTCAGTAAGTTCAGTCAAAAATATCCAAACTGTTTTGCATGGCTCAATAGAGTATATTTAAAGAACACATGCATACAGTATATTAATATAGTGGGGGAATTGTTAAGGTTGCTCCCATGTGCTAGCAAAATCATTCATTTCTGGATCCTAACCAAGTTTAAGAAAATATATCTTACAATGTTTGGAGGAAATTATTACACCTGTATAGAAAAAGATCGTTCAACCATAAATGTTGCATTACTATAGATGTTATATGCTCCACAATGCAGTCCACTGCACGTTCCTACTTAGATGGTAGTATATTTCATGATTACACACATCCATGATAGAGATGAGCATTTATATGCTAATAACTCTAATATGGGCTGCTACAGCCTTTCACTATAAGACACGAGCCTTCTCATCAGAAAAAAAAAAGGGGGTATAATTTACCAACAAAAAGTATATTTGGCTGGCTAAGATATTCAGGGGAGAATATTTTTTTCTTGCACATGTCTTAAGTAGTAACAGGAGTGTGCATTGTACATGCACATAATAAATAACACTTCTGATGGTAAAACATATAAGAAAATTGGTAGTTAATATTTATATTCACTCTAGTAAACACAGATCCTTATGTGCTGGTGGGACAAATGTTACCAAGAGTGAGTGACTATTAATAGAAAGAGTCTCCAGTGCTTAAAAGAAAACATGCTGTAGTTGGGCTAAGAGAAACTTTGGGCTAGGACTGAGAGCCCAACAGCAAAGGGCAGAAGAGAAAATAGTCATTTTGGTGTCATCAGTAATTGTATACAATAGCTCTGGTGATGTGAAATGTTGTAGTGATAACTCTGGTGAGTAATATTTATTGAATGCTTACTATATGGGCTAACCATTCTGGTAGGTAGTTTACATGGGTTTTCTCATTTAATTCTTACGCACATACTACTGCTTCAGCATTGCTATTGATCCATTTTTTACAGCTTGCCCCAAATCACTAAAAAGCAGATTTGAGTTTTGGAAACAATTCTACTCAGTGCCATGGGATTGTTGTGTCCCCCGCACCCCAGTGGAGACATAGATTATTGTGTACTGGACTCACCCTAGGAGCCCAGGTTGGTTCTTGCTGGATGGTGAGGGTGCTGCATCTCCCCCAGGTGTGGATTTTGTAATTTGTAACTGTTTCAAATGATTGTGGTCAGTGAATTTCAAAAGCAGAGGAGAGCTGAAGTCAAGTGAATATGTCCTGAGCATGGAGGACAAGTATGTGTCAGGATCCCAGTGCAGTGGATCCCAATTTGTCTACATCCAGTGAGCCAGAGCACAGTTGTATTCAACAAACTGTATGAAGTGCATTCACTACTTAGTGGTAGGCAGAAAGGGACAGCAGAATTCTGGGACCTATCACAAGCTGGTGTTCCAAGGCTCAAGAAAGCCATGTGGGGTTGACCGAGTCTTGTCTGAGCGTTTCCCACTTGTACTACAGCTGAGGGACCCAAGAAAGCAGCCATCCCTGAGTTTTATACACCAGGGCAACAGAGATGCTAGGCTAAAACAGTAAAGGACATCCTCTTTGTAAGAGGAACTGGAACAGAGTCTGAGCTGTTCTGGCCTGTACCTCCCTACCTTAAGATGTTGCATTCCTAGCATATACTTTGGTTAATGTTGACAACTACAATCAAGAAAGATAAGCACTGGGTCAGTTAATAATCACCTGGAGAATTGTCCTGTAAGAGACTCCGGGAGACTTGGTGGATGTGAGGCAGGTGGACGAGGAAAGTTAGGGAAAGGATTGCTGGGGTACTATATCTTTGCAAGTCTGTGGGCTAAAGGCCTTGAAAAAATAAATCATGTGGTCTTATAGTTACTAATACAGGGGCATTCACTTTATAACTATCATGTGATTCACCAAAACCTTATGGAGTTCTGACCATGTGTCTGTGTCCTTTATGCTGAAGAGGTAACTACAGCAATGTTTTCTTCTTACCCCTCAGTAGGCTCCCATTTGTGGATTATATGGATTATAGATAATGAAAGATTGTACCATCTGACAACAGAGCCCTACCCACATTGAAAGTCTCCTTTGCACCTTTAGTAATCCATTTTTGGGGCTGCCACAATGTGGGGATGAGTGTGTAAATCATTTGAGTAACAAAGTGGGGAAATGTGCTATAAAAAGAGCAGTGTCTCATTTTCGCTTCTGTTTCCGAGCTCTTTGATCTGGGGCTTTCCTCTTATTTTCATCCGGTTTGTGTCCTGTTTCTTTAGCTTTAATGCCCATGGAAAAAGAAAAGAACCACTCCTAGAATTATAATCAGCTTTGCTAGTTAGGGTCTGTCAACTGGCCCCAGAATTTCAGAGGCTAACTGAAATAAAGGTTTCCTTGTTGTTTATGAAAAGAACAACACAGGTGTCCATATTGGGTCAGGTGGTTTCCCTGAGCAGCTTCACTCCAAGTAGTGAGTCAGGGACCAAGAATCCCATTCTAGAAACCCCTTTCTCTAAACTAGTGTAGTTCAAACTTTCATCCTCAGGCCAGGGCCAGTTCATTAACTGGATTCAGTCTAGGAACTGCTTATTATTGGTTTGCTATGAGATATGTATGGAAACTAAGAGTGCACTTGTATAAACTTTGGAAATTAGACATTGCTGCCTCATCCAAGTCCACAGTGCATGGATTTTTCTTACTCAATAGAGTATAGATGTGACCAAGTTCACCTTGCACAATGGCTCCACCACACACTGGGAGTTTAAGAAAATACAAATAAACAACACATGACAGTTAGATAAAGTTCTGCTATATATTCTTAGAGTGTTCGTTAATTTCATTGGCAGGTTGGAAAAAAGAGTACAGTGCAACTGCCACAAGAGGTTTTTATAAGGCAGTGACATATGTCACTTCTGCCCATTCTGTTGAACAGAACCTAGTCACATGGTTGAATTTATCTGCAAGGGAAGCTGGGAAATAGCCTGATTAAATGCCCAGTAGGAAAACAGAAACAGTTTGGTAAAGCACCTAATCATCCAACCTCACTACACCTAATGCTACATTTGCTATCAGTTTCTGTTAAGCAAAGGAGGCAAGAGTGAAAAGAAAGGACAGTTCTGTTTCTCCCTAGCAGTGATGCCATCACTTTGAATGTTCTTTCTGAAGCCTCCATGCAGAGTCTTCAAATCAGCCTTGATTCTTGTCTGATTCCCAAGTCACCCTCCCTACCTTCATATTGATTCTTCGATCCCCTGAAAACCTTCCAATAAATAAATACTCTGCTGCTACCTTAGCCAAGGATCAGCTGTCAGTAATTTTTTAAAGTCCAAAGTTAGTAGAAGAGAATGTGAGTAGGGGAGAGAGAAAGATAATAGAGATAGAGATGAGAGAGAGAGAGAGAAAGAGAGAAATCAAGCTAGGAGTTTCTTTAGATACACACATTATGACTCACTTAATTATATTCAGAATTGACATTTAAACAAAGTATGTCCTATAGGTCGTGGGCTATCCTTTACCTTGAAATAAGATCAGTACTACAACCTGACCCTTCATACATCTCACCAAGCAAATCAATTACATTGATTATGCTGAAAGATGTAAATTGCTTTTGACATGTGAAAATAGGAAAGAATGTCTAAAAAGTGAATCATTTCATCCAAATTAAGGTTTTTGCATAACACTTAGTGACATCCTTTACCACTAATGTCAAATGATTATTCTCGAAGATAAGCTGAGTTTTATGGAATTTTCAAAAATATTTGGAACAAAAAGCTTCAGGGACTCATGAAAACGGCAGCAGAGAAAGGGCCCAGGTCCTGTGGTGCTAACCTTGCTTTGTGCACACCAAGGAGGGTGTGGGCTGCTGCACTGTGAACTTGGTTCAAGAATCAGGAGTTTATTGTCACATAAAAATGCCTTGGATCAGAAATGTATAAGATTTTCTATCAGGATGGTGATGTTAGTTCAGAGGATAAATGGTCCTGGCCAACAAAAACAGAGTTTGCAAGCATGAGCAGGCTCATCCACCATGGCATGGAAACAACCCTGGTAAGCCCCTGTGATGTTCCATCCTGTTCGTGCTCAACTTGTCATCAAAGCCCCCACAATGTGTAAAATGGCACTTCGATAGCGCTTTTGCCTTTTCTTGCTTGTTCATGTTTAAAGCACTCCCCGTTTCCCATGAAAGTAGGGTTGCCTTTAGACTAGTCAAGGGTCCAGGGATTGCTCATTTCTCTGCCCCACAATCTGGTGTTGCCCACTCTCCTGAGAAGCCATCACGAAAGACAACCTCAATTCTAAAAGCACGCACTGGTTGGCCTTACAGAACTCACTCACTCAGTAAAGAGCTTTCTCAAGAGCTATGTATATGTCACATTCAACTTAATTCCACTGCATCACTTTTTGGTGCTTTTATTATGGGGGCTCTTTAATATTTATATTTTGGCTACTAGATTTTGTACACTCATTTGCTAAGTATCAGAGGTTGTAAACTGGAGGCCAGCAGGTGGGAGGCAGTGCAGTGACACTTTGATCTGTACAGTGTTTACTTTTCAAAAATTTATATTCCAATATTTATAAATTGGGAAGATTTCACATAGATACCTGATTTCTGGAATTGCTCATGCATTTGACTATACTAGGTTTGCTATGATTATCTGGAACCTAAAAGTCACTGCCCCATTTAGGCAGTGCATACATGTTCCAGTTTACCAAAAACATTCATCATCCCTAACTTACCAAAACACTAATGACTCCCCTGTCATCCTTCTCCTGACCCCCGAGGTTCAGTTAATTGTAGACACTTGAGTTATAGACTCCAGTGAAAGTACAAGTAGAATGGAGTACCCCAAATGTGCATGACACAAACTGACATAACTCCCTAAGATATCAAGCATATGCTGCCAGTATCCACAAACCAGAATGAGAGTTCAAGAAAAAACTTACTGGAGGAGATCTAACATAGAAACACAAAGGTTTGTTTAAAAAATGGAAAGGAGAAGTCTGGCATAATTTTGTGATGAAATGTGGAATTGACTAATTCCAGTAGGAGAAGAACCAAAAGATTTCAGGGTTTTGACAAGACAAAGAGGAAAAGCTTCCAAGACGGAATGTGTAGCCAACATAGTAATACTTTATAGAGTCTGAGAAATGAAGGAACTTCTTAATACAAGTAAGACTGTGGGAATCAAGTAACAAAGAAGAAAAATGGCAGTTGTGGATTGTTCTTCCAAGCAGTATGGTATAGGACTGTAACTAGATGAAACAATGGGGGGGGGGGGGCAAACAAGGAGAAGATATTTTTTAAATGAGTATATTGTAAGTTGAAGAGGATGAGACAAAGATGGTGGAAAACTCAAGAAAGAAGAAAGTTATGGTTTAAAGTCCTAGAGAAGGTGGAAAAATATGATATGCAAAGCTCAAAGGAGCTGGAATATTTCTTATTCTGGAAGACAGGCAAACTTGGGGTGACAGACTCTACTGGACAGACAGGCGACACACTCAACAGCTTAAACAAACTCCTGACCTCAAGCCCCAGTTCTTCCCCCACCATCTGTGAGGTCCTGAGTAAGTGTCTGTGTAAAATGTTCATCATATGTAAAATAGTGATTACAGTAGTCCACATCTCAGTGGGTTGTCGTGACAATTTGCATGACAGCTACTCTTTCTTTTTTCCCTTTTTAAAAATATTTATTTATTCAAAAGGCAGAGTTACAGAGAAGCAGAGAGAGAGGTGTCTTCCATTCACTAGTTCACTTCCCAAATGGCTACAATGGCTAGAGCTGGGGCAATCTGCAACCAGGAGCCAGGATCTTCTTCCAGCTCTCCAACATGCTGCAGAAACCCAAGGACTTGGGCCACCTTTTACTGCTTTCCCTGGCCATAGCAGAGAGATGTATTGGAAATGTAGCAGCCAGGACTCGAACCGGTGCCCATATGGGATGCTGGCACTGCAGGCAGCAGTTTTACCTGCTGTGCCACCATGCTGGCCCCAAAAGCTACTCTTTCTTGTACCAAGATACACTGGATTCCCAAGATAAACTCATCAAAGAAGAAAACAGGCATATTACAGGTTAGAATTGCAAAGAGATGAGTCAGGCAATACGAAATGAGTAATGAATGAGAGATACAGAAGTGAAAACTAAACACATCCAGTGTCCCTGGGCAGGTGCTGTGGTAAACAGAATCATGCTCACCCCATGCAAGTCATCCACTCCCTCATCCCTGGAATCTGTAAATATGTTATCTTAGTAGCAAAAGGGATTTTATAGATGTGACCACATTAAAGATCTTGAAATGAGGATATTATTCTGGATTTCTCTTGTTGGGTCCGATGTCATCCTGAATATTTTTGTAGGAGGGAGGAAGGAGAGTCGGAGTGAGAGCTGGACACTGAAGTTGCAGTGATGCTCTCTGAAGATGAAGACATGGCCATGAGACAGGGAATGCACCTGCCATCAGAGCTGAAACGGCAATGGAGGAGTGGAGCCTTGATTTCAGCTTCCTACGGATTCATGTTGGATTTCTAACCAGCAGAACATTTAAGAGAATACATTTGTGATATTTTTGAGCCACTAAGTTTGTAGTGATTTGTTACAGCAGCAACAGGAAATGGATACAGATGGTAACCCCAGGGGTTGCCTCAGCAGAAGAGTCAGCATCACAGATGTAAGCCAGGGAAGCATAAGGCCTGAGAATTGATTTCTGTGTAAATTGAGACCCACATTATCACACTGACCTGCTATGTCTCATACCACGTCCCCTTTCAAACTCAGGTGGTAAGACTGCAGCTATTAATGGAACAACTCAGATGGAAATAAATTCTGAAACCAAGGTAAAACAGTAACAGACATTTTCCACTCAGTTTATTTAGCCAGAGCTGAACAACTTGTCAGCAAGCTGGAATATTGTAATTAAATGCTAAATTAAATGGTGGCATTGCTTTGTACCTAAAAGCTTAATAAAGCTACACATATCTCATTGCTGAATATACCAATGAGCTACAGAGGATAAAAATCTGGCCCAATCTCTTAACCCAAAGACAAGCAGCCCAGTTTGGTGTTACAAGGTAGAGTTCATGTACATAAATTTGAGAAAGTTGAGAGCCAGAAATATTAAAAGTTATGAAACACTTTAGTAACCTTACAATTTCCTAAGTAAAAGAACTTTTGCCCTACAGCTTTGCTTGAGAGCAATGCCACCATTATTACACAACAGAACACATATCACACCTGGTACACATGGTAATAGTGGCCCTGGGTAAGTTTTGAGGTAAGAATCCCAATTGGTAGACGAAGAAACTGAGATTCAGAAGTTAAAGTAACAAACTCAAGATCATAAGGTTAGCAAAAGGCACAGTCTGACTTCCTGACTCACTCTGACAAGCTTTCTCCCACATCATGCTGTCTCCCTCGAAGAAAAATCAGGACAAGTTCTGCTGTACGTGCCCAGCAGCCCCAAAGGAAGAAACACTGAGTCCTTGAGAACAAATTCCTAAAGAACCTGCTCTCCTTTGATTTCCCCTCGCCTTGCTCTGCAGGGGCTACTGTCTCTTGCCATGTCTAGTATTAATGGATCAAAGAAGGAAAAGAAGATCTGAAATTATCCCTTGAGGTTCCCTGGTCCCATGAGCAACCTTTTAAAAGTCTTGCCCCCCAGTGGAATTCTTCAGAGGATTTTACTGAAGTCCTTGGTCTATCTAAAAGTGGTGTTTTGTTAGCCATGGGAGTTTTCTGATAGTTCTTGCCTGACAACCTTGGTTGAATTCAAATTTTACACTATTTAATACAGGTCAATGGTCATAAGTAAAAGAGTAAGCAAGAAGGAGCAAAGTCCCTTTTTCCTGTTGCAGAGCAGGGATCTAGGATTGTGGCTATGGTACCCACATCTAGTTCTCAAGTCAGTGCTTTTGTATTCTGAAACTTGGAGCTTGCAGGGCTGAGGCACAGATCGACCAAGAATGGGGCCATTTCTTGTGCCGTATCAATGTGGTGGAAGACAGCAATGTTGACTCAGAAGATGTCTTTCAAAATAGTAGACAATCCCAACACACATAATATAATAGATCTCCCTGTCCACCATCAACTCATCAGACCTTCTGTCTGCGATCTCATGCTATCTACCCACAGTATGGAAAAGCACAGTAATTAACAACACAAACTTCAGAGTCTATCATACTAAATGGGTTTTTTTCCCAGCAACAACATTATTGTAAGGTTTTATTTATTATTTATGTATCTGAAAGGCAGAATTACATAGAGAGAGGAAGAGAGAGAGAGAGAGAGAGAATCTCTTCCACACACCGGTTCACTCTCCAAATGGCCACAACAACCAAAGGCAGGCAAGGCTGAAGCCAGGAGCCAGAAGCCAGGAGCTTCTTCTGGGTCTCTGACATTGGCAGCAGGGGCCCAAGCACTTAGACCATCTTCTGCTGCTTTCCCAGGCACATTAACTGGGAGCTGGATTGGTAATGGAGCAGCTGGGACTTGAACCAGCGCTCATGTGAGATGCTGGTGGTGGGATGGTGGCTTAATCTTCTAAGCCACAACACCGGCCCTAATTATAGTTAGTTTTAAAACTTAACTCTAGAGGATGGCCCAAGTGCTTGGGCCCGCACCACATGGGAGACCAGGAGAAGCACCTGGCTCCCGGCTTTGGTTCAGCGCGGTGCGCCGGCCGCAGCATGCCGGCCGCGGTGGCCATTGGAAGGTGAACCAACGGCAAAGGAAGACCTTTCTCTCTGTCTCTCTCTCACTGTCCACTCTGCCTGTCAAAAAAAAAAAAAAAAACTTAACTCTATCACTTGTGTTTAGACTTGATAAATCACTTAATAATTCTAAATCTGCATTCCCTCTTCTCTAACAGGTACAAAACAGTGTATTTATTGGAGTTGTTATCAGTTGTTATTAAGGATTTGAAATAACAAATCTAAAGCACTTATTCCACACACAATATTACATACATATTAGGCAATTCTATTATGATTATTGTACGGGCATATCCATATATTTAGAACTCTGTATAATCTCTAACAATATGCAAGTGCATATTTAACACAGATAAAATAGCTTTAAAGAAATACATACTTATTTGGGACTAACAGAATCACATAATTTTCTCTAGAGGGAATGAGTCCCCTATTCCTCCTTTGGTAATGCATTATTAATGTTGACTTCCTTGAGACACATTAAGAGCAGATTCAGGGGAGAAAGAATGAGAATCTACCCAGTGCTGGTGCTTCAATTAATCAACTTCTGTTTCTGCAAATAGCCCTAAGTGAAAGAATCAAACTATTATGTTTTATAGATGAATGATCAGCAAAAGCCCAGAAACTCATCTGTCATGGTCTAGTTTTGCTGCCTGACAAGAATAACAAAGCTGGCATAATCTGAATTCATACAAAGTCTGGGTTGTGGTTTACATAGAATCCGCATTTAATTAGAGTAGAACCAGCAGAGAGATTGAATGCCTCCCCAGCTTGGTAGTTGGGTGGGAGGCTTTATCAACCATCCTTCTCAGATCCAAGAGGTGAGAACTATGCGCAGAGAGGTTTCCCAGGGAAACTAACTGTGCAGCTCCTTCTTGGGACAGAGACATTTTCTCAGCCAGATGCAGATGATGTTTCACAGAAGCCGGTTCTTGCTATTCACCATACCAAAGGATTGAGGGTTATCAAGCTTTCTTTTGTAGTGGCAAACTAGGAAATCCAATCTTCAAATATTTCTGTATCAACATTGTGGGAGACACAGGTATACAAGATTTATTCCAATTTTATAAGACGATGTCAGGGAGCAAAAATAAAAGCACTATACTTTACAATGTGGTTTCACTGAAAGTGATGGCAGTGCAGTTTTCTGTCAGCCAATGGAGTTTTGTTTATTTAAATATCAAATAGCATACATTAGAATCCGGTAGGATTTCGTGCCTACCTTAAAATAAAAGATACAACATCATATAGCTAAAAAAGAAAGAAGTTGGCATATGTGAACAGATATGGAAAAGGCCACAAAAACAACAAATGTATTAATAAATGAAGCCCAAAGTTGTACAGTAGTTCTGCAAAAATGAATGACTCTCTGCACTTCAGTGCACACTGTGAACTAAAAAGCAGGCTACAAAATAAAGTAGGTTGAGCTAATTCCCATAAAGTAAATGCAGACAAAGTAAATAGATCAGGAAAAATTGGTACAGAGTAAATAGCGAAACTCAGTAAACTGAGTGAATTTCTGTCGAGGCAGCCACAGATTTTGCAAAGTGCAGCTGAGGATGCGTTGCTGACGGTGGCTGCTGTCAGTCACCAGGGAATGTGCCATGAAAATTGTCCTCTGCTCTAACAAATCCCAGCTGTCAACTGTTTTTCTGATAACATATCTTAATTTCTTTACTTCAACTGTACTTCCAAACTTAGACAATATTTCTATTGTTTTAGAGCTATATGAGTAATTAAATAGTAACTTAGGAACTAAATCTGCTGTGAATTTTGATTCCTGGAAATTCAGAGGAAATAAGAGGTACCCTTACTTGGTACACGATCATTTGTCTCTTTCAGCATTCTAACATTATTATTGCACAAGTCGGGTGCTCAGTGGACTTTTGTCAAGGTAGGTGACCCTGAACCTCTTTTTTTTTCTGAAGATTTATTAGTTTATTGGAAAGTGAGAGTCACACACACACATACACACATAGAAAGGGAGACAGAGAGAAACAGAGACAGAGAGAGAGAGGGAGAGGGAGAAGAGAAAGAGGGAGAAAGAGAGGGTCCATTTGCTGGCTCACTCCCAAAACCACTGCAACAACCAGGCCTGAGCCAGGCCAAAAGCAGGCACCACGAATTCCATCCTGGTTTTCCACATGGCTAGAAATACGTGTTCCAAGAATGTAGGCCATCTTCTACTGCCTTTCCTGGCACATTAGTGGGAAGATGGATCAGAAGTTGAATAGCCAGGACTGGAACCAGCATTCTGATATAGGATGCTGCCATCAAAGGTGGCTTAACTCACTGCACTATTTTACGAACTGCACCTCTTGGCTTTTCATGCTCTAATTAATCCCATGCTTACCCTTCCATCTTGCATAATTGTTTCCCACACTCCCCAGGGAACAAGAAAACTATCTCATTGCAGGAAAACATGAAACTATGAGTTTGGTCTCTAATAATCACATGCTTACTCGTATCTAAGACTTACAGGAATTCACCTCTGGAACTGAGTTGAATACAGTGAGCTAACTGGATTTTTCTGGAGCTTATTTTCAATAAGGTTCCACAACAGGCTCATCAGCAGCAGAACATGAAGTTAGCAAAGAAAAGAAAATATAACACACTTTTTATAGTCTATTTTTTCATCACACATGCACAAACATGAAGTATATGTGTTCACTTCAAAAGTTCATGGGAAATTAGAATTAAAAGGTAAGTTTATAGGTGGGTATTTGGCACAAAGGTTAAGAAGTCACTTGGGACATCCATATCTCATATTAGAGTGCCAGGATTCAAGTGCCAGCTCCAAATTCAGTTCTGACTTCCTGCTAATGCAGACCCTGGGAGGCAGAAGATGGTGGCTCAAATACCTACATTCCTACCACCCACATGGGTGACTTGGACTGAGTTCCCAGCTCCTGGCTTTAGCCTGGCTCAGACGCAGCTGTTGTGGGCACTTGGGGAGTGAATCAGCAGATGGGAAATCTCTGTGTATCTCTGCCTTTCAAATAAAATGTTTTTTAAAAAAAGAGATGTTTATTTTGGTACAAAAATTTTGAAATCCATGCCTAAGTTTTCCAGCAACTCTTTCAAGATTCCCCATATGCATGGATTTCAAAACTTTCTGTATTCAAATAAACTTATCATTTAAATATATTTTTTCATGAAGTTAAGAAAAAAGATTTATGTATTTGAAAAGCAGACTGACAGAGAATGGAGAGACACAGAGAGAACTTTCTGTGTGTTATTCATTTTCCAAATGCCTACAACAGCTGTGGCTTGGCCAGGCCAAAACCATGAGTCAGGAACTACAGCCAGTCTCCTATTTAGGTAACAGGACCAAGAACTCAGGTGATCATCTGTTGCCTCCCAGGAGCATTGGCAGAGAACTGGATAGAAAGCAAAGTGGTAAGGACTCAATCCTAGCCACTCTGATATAGAACACAGGCATCCCAAGCAACAGCTTCACACACTGCACCACAATGCCCTGACCCCATCCATGAACTTTTTGGAGTGGCCTTATTGTATGTCTCATGCCCACTGTTTTCCAATGTACTTATTAGAGTTTTGAGAAATTTGCTGAGTTTCTCCCTCTCCCACATCCCTCCTGACTTTTCCATGAAGCACTCTGAATCTGCGTTAAGATCTCCATGGCTTCAGCTGCCACAAGCTGTCACCCAGGAGGCATCTCTGTGAATGGTATCCCTGGAATTGAAAGGGCTTTTGGAAAACCCCAGTGACAATAGAGCAGTGCCAGAGGAAGTCCTTTCTCTATTTTCCACAAACCATCTCTGACCTTTAGTTCAATAGACGCTACTCTCATAAACTACTTTTTAAATGGTAGCTGATTCTCACCGGCCCCTCAAAATCCAGAAACCACGACATTTACTGTTTCTCTGATTTTCATGGCAAAGGGTAACTTAAATAAGTTCAGTATGAACCTACTCTCCTTTTTACCAGTAAGTAACTGGACAAATAGATTGTACAATCGGGCCTCACCTAGAGTGTCATATGTGAGAATGGGCCTTTGCAACCTGGTACAAGAAGTCCACATTTAGTGATAAGAATGGACTACATATGTGGAGCTAGTGCCTGTATGAGTACAATCCTCCCAAGAAAAGCAGCTCAGAATCGACTTAGAGGGCCCTAGTCTTACACGTGCAGAAGAAAGTCATTTCTAGGCAAGCCAGAGATCTTACCAAATCTGGGGGACCTCAAAGAGAGAAATTCATCCAAATTGATAGCAACTGTCAGTCAAATATAATGGAGTATCTCAGACTTAATGTTCTAGCCTTTAGATACAAGACCATATAATATGGGCTTTTAAAAGCCCAGTTTGAGATTTCTTATGAAGATTTATAGTCAGAGCTAATTTTTAATTATTAGCAGATCTCAATAATATAGTTCTGGATTTGCAAAGCCAATTCAAGGGGGTCTACATAGTTAATTAACAGTCTCTGTGCCTTTGTAAATAATCTGTCCAAACATAAAAAGAGTTAGCTTCTTTGTGCAATGTAGAATAATCTTTGAAGATTATTTATGAAAGGGGAGAGACTCACAACAAGAATATGATGAACTTTAAAATAAACAAATTATTATTATTGAATTTTGTTTCTGTGTAGTCCTGGGCTTGACCTTCTATTGACTGGGTTATTTTATACCTCTGGAGGGGCAGAGATTAATTTGTAGATTTTTGTGGATAAAGACATAAATAATTTCTGGCCATTGAAACAAAAAAACCTAAATGATTCTGTTAATTGGCCTGAAAGATATTACTATTGTTCCTAAACAAGCAATCTTATCTTATTATCATTTAAATTTATTTATTTATTTATTCAAGAAGCAGAAAGACAGAAACAGACAGAGAGTGAACTCCTATGTACTGATTCACTGTCCAAACGCCTACAATAACCAGGGCTGGGCTGGGTGGAAGCCAGGAGCTGTGACTTCAGTACAGGTCTCCCACACAGGTGGCAGGGATCTAACCACTTGCCCCATCAACTACTGCCTCCTATAGTCTGCTTTGGAGCGTAGTTGGAATCAGGAGTAAGAGCTGGGAATAGAAGAACACAGCTACTCCAATATGGGATGCAGCAATCTAACCACTAGGACAAATGTCTGTTCCTTAATTTATTTAAATATATATATATATATACATATACAGGTATTTAAATATATATATTTATTTACAAATGTTATTTCAGTCTATCAGTAATTAAATGAGTTAATTGAAATATTTATATGTAGATTTCTATATTTGTATGAGAGGTATGCTTCATCTCTTTGAAAATTAGTTTTATGCCTAAATATATTTAAAGCAATTTCAGTAAACATAAGTCTATAAACTATCAAAAGAATTTTGGGCTGTAGATACTGAGAGTTTTACCTGAATCCTGGTAACCTGCAGGAAGTTCTATATATTTTTTAAATTCTTTGTTATTTTAGAATATCTTTAGATTTACAAAAAAGTTGCATAAATAGTTCAAAGAGTTTCCATACATCCCACACACAGTTGCTTCCTCTAGTTATGCCCTTAGGTTGCCATGGGGCACTTGTTTCCCTGTGGAACCAACACAGGTGCACTACCACTGACTGAACTGCACACTTCATTTGGCTATCACTAGCTTTTTCTTGATGGCCTTTTTTGGTACCAAGATCTTGTGCAAGACACCACATTACTTTAGTCCTCAAGTCTCCTGAGACTCAAATGGTCTCTGACACTGTCCCAGCATTTCCTTGGATTTGGGGTTTAAGTTTGGTTGTTTTAACTTTATTTTTAGAGCAGTTTAAGCTCACAGAACTTGAGAACACACAGAAATTCCCCAAAGCCCCCCTAACCCCACAGATGCATAATCTCTCCCATTATCAACATTCCCCCACCAAAGTAGCACATTTGTGACAACTGAGGAACTTACATGGATATACTGTCCCATACAGGCCCATAGTCCACATAAAGGTGCTCTCTTGATGTTGTACCTTCCATAGGTCTCCTAGAAAGTCACTAAGACTCAATCATATGATTCCATTCTAATGACCCAGTCCAATCCAATCACTTCTAAAAAGTCCTACCTCTGAACATCATGGTTTTGTTAACTTTCCACCCTCTTAGTACCATTCACATAAGATTTGGGGGACAAAACCTCTGATTTTGGAGGAACAAATATTCAGCCTATGGCAATGACTTCAAGAGTTTTGAGGAGTACTACTCCAGGATTTTTTAGAATGCCTCTTAATTTCAGCTTTTTCGATGTTTTTCTCACGACCCTACTGCAATCACAGTTTTTAAGGTAGAAGGCTGCAGAAGTTAATGCCACTCTCATCACAATGCCTCAAGGGTGGGGGCTGTCAACATGCTTGATCAGTGATGGTGCTAAAACCTTGATTGCCTGGCCAGGAAAGTGTTTGCCAGGTTTCTCCACTGTGAAGTTATTTCCTCATTTTCTATACTCTTTGGGAAACAGTCATTACACAGTCCACATCAGGTGATGGGGAGATTTAGTTGTTCTTCTTATAAGGGACAATATCTCATAAATTGTTTGCAATTCTTTTGGACACATTTATCTTTTTTCTCCAAAGTTGTTACCTACTGAATTACTTATTTATGTCAGTATGGATTCATGGACACTTGTTTTACACTTTGGGTTCAATCCAGTGCTACATCACTGATTTTTTTTGCTCAAGTTTTCCCAGCTTTGGCTCCTGAGAGTTGTCTCAGGTTGACCTTTGTGTCTCGTTGACATTCCCCTACCTTTGTTTTCAGTGTAGCAAGATTTTAACCTTTACAAATGTCTAGTTTCTTATCAGCAGAAGAGACACAGTAAAACTTTTTTTCAATTCTGTCATAAATAATAGCAAAAATAGAAACAACAACAACTTTATTCCCTGTGTAATAGTGATGTGTCAGGCACTAGTCCAAGCATCTCATGATATTACCTCATTTAAAAGAGTTAGTGTCTCTAAAGTGCCCAGTGCAGTGTCTAGCACGCCCCACACATTCAGTAAGCACGGTTTCCCATTGAGATGGCCCAGAATTTTGACCAGGCCGTTTCTGACCCACTACATAGAGATGACCAGGTGACACATGGGAAATGGCACAGAGAAAGCAGGAGTCTGTGTCCCACTCTTTCTGTTTGTTCAGCCCATACTCCCAAGTTCTGTCCTCGCATTGTCAGCTTTATTAGGTAAGATGTCATTATGGGTGTGGTCAACATCCTCCAAACACCACAACAAGTAACCTTGGCAACCCTGAAACCCTGGATCTTAATAAGGACTTCATATTTGACTGTGAGATCAGCCTGGAGCCTGGAGCTCACAGCATTTGGAAATGGAACTGAATGTCTGCGATGCAGGCTACACTGAGTTAGCTTCTTCCTCCATCTTCAACGACAAGGGTATTTTTCTTTGAGGCTTTTGCTAAAGATTTTTAATTTTAGATGCTTAACAACTGGAAATAATATAAAACAGAAATCATCCACTAAATATGAAAAGTTTGTTGAACGGTGAAGGTGTTTCCACTGAACTAAGCAACCCCCCTCATTATTGCCATCCATCATCTTTATAAGGGATGAAATTAGAAGGCTGGGACCTAACAGGTGCATCCATAGCCTCATTATTTAAGTACCAAATATTAACAAGTGTGTTTATACCACCTAGTGTCTGAGGTGAATAAAGTGAAAAGTGAACAGGTCTACTAAGCCCTACAAAATTCACCCAAAGCAACACTAGCCGCTGGCAGAAAACTTAAAAGCAATGTACAGAAAGAGATAAAATTAAATTATTTGCTGTATTCCAATACAGAAGTACCTGCAAGGAGGCTGCCAAATAAGAAATGCCAGAGGCTCCTTTTGCTCAGGTGAAGTCTGCAAAATTGCCCGTGAGATTTCAAAAGAAAATTCAAAGGCAACATGCAGACCAAAAATGATTTATTCTTTTCAATAAGCCCTTTGGAGATGAGGAAATAGGATTGGAGCCTGGTTTGTCACAAGAGTCTAAGAAAACTCACACCTTAGGTCTGCAAAATGAGGCAGATAATCACATGATAGTGAGGACTGCAGAGGGGAAGGCAGTTAGGAGGTGGAGAGACAGAAAGATACAGAGAGATGTTTAATATTGCTTCCTTTCCCCATTTTCCACCCTCACTACCGCTAATGGCTACTCTGTGCTCTGCTCACAGCAACCCTTGCACCTCGATGAAAAGCTGTGCTACAAAACACTAGCATCTTTTTCTTCTACCACCTTCCAAAGAGAAGAGAGTCCAGTAATGAGTTTCTAAAATGCATTTAGGGGAAGGGTTGTGCTGAGTGACCCTGCACCAGCTCGAAGGGGATGGAGAAAGGAGATCCTTTAAAGGAGGTCCTTTAATAAGAGGGGGGAAAGTTTCCAAATCAGCAGGATTTGGAAGCAGGGGCATCTGGCAGAAATTACAATAGCCCTCCTGGAAGAAACACTGGAATGCTTGCAGAGGGCGACCTGAAAGGCAGAAAGCAAACATCTCACGTGAACTAGTAGACAACAGCATCATTTGCTACACAGGGTTGCTACTCAGGGTATCTCTGAGCCCACTTCACACACAACAACAGTAGCCAGAGATAAAAGGATGAATAACAACAGTGAAGAAAAACCCAGATAAAGGATCCAGGCTTCCTCCAGATCTCCACACCTTATAATCTCGAGATTATTTTAGCTCACACAGAGAAAGAAAAGGAATCCCAAGAATGAATGAGAATGAATTCCTCACCAACCAAGTGGCAAACAAAATAAAATTGATCTAAAGAAATAAAGGAATGTGACATTTCTTGCACTCAAGAGTCATAGACTAAAAATCAAACAGATTATATAGATTTTTATATAACATAAAAATCATATATATATATATATATATATATATATATATATATATATCTTTGCTAATACTAGAAACAGCCACCAGAGAAATGGGAAAAAGAAGTGAAATATAAGATTCTCACAGTTCCATGCTCCTCTTGTGTCCAGCTCTCACTTTGGATATACATGGTGGAGCTGAACAGTTCCACTGTATAACTGCTGGGAAGATGCTTCTAGGACCAAGCTTTGATGGCTAATCACAATGCTACAATAAATACTAACCAGGCTCGTTCACATATGTCATTGTGAACCTCCTTTGTGCTGGATACTGCAGCAGACACTAATATCACAGAAATCGGTGCTCCCTAAGTATCCAGTCTAACAAAGGGGCTAAATACTCAAAACAGCCCTACTCCATCTATAATGTACTCATTGAGCAATGGAAGCACTGTCTACTGGTGGGATCTCAGGTTTCCAGAGTCTCAAAGATTCAGTCTCAAACTTTTGCTCTTCCATTCAGCAGTTATACGTCCTGAAAAAGTCCTTTGCTGTTTCTGCACCTCAGCATCTGCCCTTGTAAACTAAAGATGGCAATACCTGACTATTGAGTTGCTGTGAGGACTAAATGAATTAATAAAAATAGATAACACTCACTGAGCACTTACTAGGCATTGTTGTAAGCATGACACATACATTAATGCATTTAAATATCACATACCCTAAGATATATGTATGCGTACCATCCCCATTTTACAGCTATTTGTCCAAGTAACAGAACCATGTTTATTAAAGATAATCTAATGTGAAAAAGCAATTGAGTTCTTTCACAAGCATTTTAACAAAATTTTACAGTAAACCACAATAGGGATTGATGATCTATTAACCGGGAGAGGGAGCAGGAGATGGGAGGGTTGCGGGTGGGAGGGAAGTTATGGGGGGGAAAAAGCCATTGTAATCCATAAATGTACTTTGGAAATTTATTTTTACTAAATAAAGTTTAAAAAATGATCTATTAACCAATTCTGGAAAGGCAAAACATTCCAGCTGGCTCTAGAAGGGTGAGTAGGAGTTTGCAAAGTGGAGATAAAGAGGAAGAAAAACTTTTTTTTTTTCTTTTCTTTTTTTTTTTTTGACAGGCAGAGTGGACAGTGAGAGAGAGAGACAGAGAGAAAGGTCTTCCTTTGCCGTTGGTTCACCCTCCAATGGCCGCCGCAGACGGCGCGCTGCGGCCGGCGCACCGCGCTCGTCCGATGGCAGGAGCCAGGAGCCAGGTGCTTTTCCTGGTCTCCCCATGGGGTGCAGGGCCCAAGCACCTGGGCCATCCTCCACTGCACTCCCGGGCCACAGCAGAGGGCTGGCCTGGAAGAGGGGCAACCGGGACAGAATCCGGCGCCCCGACCGGGACTAGAACCCGGTGTGCCTGCGCCGCAAGGCGGAGGATTAGCCTGTTGAGCCACGGCGCCGGCCAAGAGGAAGAAAAACTTAAAGAGTATTTTCAGAATTTGAGCAGTGTGAAACAGCCTGAAATACCATTACAGATGAGGAACAAGAAGACTGATAAACTTAGAGGGACTATTGGGATTGGAAGGAAGAACTAGAGAGTGGGGCTTTAAGCCCAAGTCAATATCACTTTACATACATAGCCTAGGTTACATCAGCACATTGACAGTACTGGCATTGTACTATAGGTAATGGGTGGCAAATGCAGTCTTTGGGAAAAGGTAGGACATGAAGACATTCTGTAGGTGAATACTTAATAAGAAAGGGGAGGAGAAAACAACAGCAGAAACAACAGTGGGGAGAGTGGAGAGTGTTGCAAACAAAACAGTTGGGTCTGATGTTATCTTCAATGGATGAAGCAATGATAGTGATGCAAAAGAAGTGAGGGAGTCAGGACACCTGTTGAGTAGAATTGGAAGTACTGAATGAAAAAAAATGGGTGTATCCATTCACTTAGTGAACGAATAGTAGTTAGAACCTTTAGGCCAGAGCCATGGCTCAGTAGGCTAATCCTCCACCTGCAGCAATGGCACAGCACCCCAGGTTCTAGTCCCAGTCCGGGCACTAGAGTCTGTCCCGGTTGCTCCTTTTCCAGTCCAGCTCTCTGCTGTGGCCCAAGAGTGCAGTGGAGGATGGCCCAAGTCCTGGGGCCCTGCACCCGCAAGGGAGACCAGGAGAAGCACCCAGCTCCTGGCTTCTGATCAGCGCGGTAACACCAGCCACAGCACGCTGGCCGCAGCAGCCATTGAGGGGTGAGCCAACGGAAAAGGAAGACCTTTCTCTCTGTCTCTCACTCTCTCACTGTCCACTCTGACTCTCAAAAAAAAAAAAAGAGAGAGAGAGAACCTTTTAAGTGCCAGGTACTATGGGTTGATCAAGAAGGAATACAGGAAATAATGATGAATCTGCTGGGTGATGGAGAACAGAATCTAGTCCTCTGACACATGTCTCTAATAGAAAAGGCAAAACTTAAAGAAAAGGAAAGTTTGGAATGGACTTTGTTTGGGGACACTTCTGACTTGTCAAGTTGAGCCAAGACTGAAAATCTGAGTCTAAAACCGTGGAAATAGGTAAAACACAGGACTTTCTCAGAGTATATCATTTGACTTGAACACCATTCAGGGACTGGGATTAGGCCATGCCTCATCATCTGTGTTTTACAGGACATGCAGACCTTTCACGGCAATGTGGCCATCATTCCTGAAAAGGCAGGACCCGCATCCTTCAGCATGGAGTGATGCTATCACAGGGCTCCTTCTGTCAGGGAGAGCTAGAATCCCACGTTCTGTCTTCCTTCAAACCTCTTCATTTGTGAGTAAACATGTCTCCAATGAATGCACACATCTAAAACCATTTGCTTCCAAATTTAAAAATATTGCTTTCACTAGGGCTATTATGATTTCCAGGAATTTCGCTGAGAAGGTACATGGTAACTATTATTTTGGGGAATACTGCAATAGAATCCCAGCCCAGCAAAGAGCAGTCAACAGATTTGCAACAAAATCAAATGTCATTTACACTGAAAGCTGAGAATGCTTGAGGCTGACTCCTCCTCAAAATGTTGACCCAGTGGTTTACTTCACTTGTAAAAATGTACTTCCTGTCACATATTCCCAAAGCCAACTCAGCTGATAGATGAGGAATCTCTAAAAATGTTTCTACACCCAACCTCTTTGCTAACGGCCACAAATGCGTAGTTGTCAGCAACTCACTGCATATTTTAAATCCCAGAATGGATGCTTTCAATCACGCAACAAACTTAAACAAAACACCTATTCTTTTCACAGTGTTCCTACAGCTGGGAAGAACAGTAATAATAATGTCTAATATTTGTTGAGCATATGCTTCTGGCTGCCAAACACTGTGCCACAAGATTTATTTGCATTATTTCACTTCACTTTCACAGCATCTTTCAAGATCTCTTGTTCTCCAGCATTTAATAGTTTCATTTATAAATCTCCTTTTCACAATACCTAGTATACACTAAGTACTTAATAAATCATTTTGGATTAGAGTAAATGAAAGAATGAAATGGGTGGAGAATAAGTCTCTTGATGATAGAATATTTGTTGGCTGATAGCATTTATTCATCCCCCACTCAGAAAGAAGTTAACAGTCTGTAAGTACAAGATAAGCACAAATGGAACTAAAAAAAAAAAGGCTTACAAAGCAACATAAAAATGGAGATGGATTGCAAAAAGCAAGTACCCGGGAGACCAGAAAGGGAAGAGAACTTTAAGTCCAATAAGAGCAATGAGAAAAAGTTATGTGGAGAAGAGATTCAAAAGCAGTCAGGTTTGTATAAAGCTTCATGAAAGTGGGGAAAATTACCAGTAACCACAGGTGTCTTGTTTCTTGGCTAATGCTTACGTCCTTGTGCCAGCATACACCCCAGAGATCAGTAACTCCTTAACTGTTGTTCTCACATCATTGAAAAACTATAGGGGAACTTTTGGCCCACCTTTAAGGACGAGTCATGGCTTGACAGCTCTATAGAGGGAGGACTTGAATTCCCTCCAAGAAAGCCAACGCTGACACCCAGCTGCCTGGAGTAAGCCTTTCAGTGAAAACTCAATAACTTCTTTGCTATACCTCATGAAACAGGAAAAGTGAACACTTTTTCTGACAGTTACTTAACCTCTTCGAGCTGGAGTTACCTCATCAGTAAAACAGCAATGTCCTCTGTCTCTCAGAGGTGTTGTGAGAGGAAAATAAATAACCAAAGCTTCTCAGTTCCTAGCTGGAGAAAATACATGATTCTATATTATCAGCTTCTAGAGAGATGTGGGTGAGCTTTGAGATTAAAATATAAGACTGAGTCCAATTCCATGAGCTGTAAGACTCCAAATCTTGGGTTCTCAACCTTAGCACAAATGAGCTAAAGATGGATATGGGGGGGGGGTTATGCAGCCTTTTTGCACATTATAGGGTTTTTAGCAGCACCCCAGCCGCTACCCTGTTTGATGCCAGAAACACAACCTGAGTTACAACAATCAAACATCTTCAAACATTTCCACAATTCTTCGGGGGTACAAAATTGTCCCTAGTTGAGAATCACTAATTTAGATTCTTATAAATAGAGATATGTGTTACTGAATCTTTTTTCTAGCTTCCAACGCAAATGATATTTTGTAAAGTCAGGATAAACAGAAGCTAAACATATAAAACAATCACTGACTAAATAAATGATTTAAAAGAGATTTTCACAACAAAAGCAACCAAAAGTGGAGTTAGGACATCATCTGATACTCTGTGATAGATGATGAGAAAAACTATCACTGTTCCCACTCGAAAAGACAAATGTAAGGAGTGTGCATTTGGTGCAGCTGTGAAGTCGCTGCTTGGGATGCCTCCACCCCTTATCAGAGTGCTTGGTTCAAGTCCCAGCTGGTCTGCGTCTATTCCAACTTTCTGCTAATGCATACCCTAGGAGGCACCAGGTGATGGCACAAGTGCTTGGGTCCCTGCCATCCCAGTGGGAGACTTGGATGTAGTTCCAAGCTCCTAGCTGCAGCCTGTCTCAACCATGGCTGTTGTGAGCATCTGGGGAGTAAACCAGCAGATGGAAGATTTACCCTTGTCTATTTCTGTCTCTCTGCCTTTCATATAAAGCAAAAATAGATAAGCTATTTTTAAAAGAAAGAAGTAAAATGCAATGAGAGAAAGAGATATGCCCAGGACGACCAAAAGTTAAGTTACTTCTAACTGATGACATAGAAAACAATTAGTCTAATTACACTATGTTCTCATCTAAGTAGATTCCATACAACATTTACCTCTTCACCCAAATATCAACTGGTACAAAATAAATGTCTTATTTCTGATCAATAAATATCAAGAAAAGAGTCTGGCAGGTCCATTTGAATAGTAAGGAAGTGGGTGTGCTAAGTAAAGAGATCAAGATTTATAAAGGTGTAAGAAAGGAAATGTGCACACTTAACTTCAGCTACCCAAATACCTGAAGTCCCCAGCCCAGAAATCATTTCAGTCTACAAAGTCATAAAGCTTCAGGATACCATTAAAAATGGTATACACTATATCTTCATATTTATCTAATGCTCAGCAATATTGAAGTCAGCACATAGAAGACAACCAATACAACTGTGTTGAACTGAAGGAAAAGTGAATGCACTGATACTATCGGACTCTGGAGTAAGGGATTCTGCTCAAAGCACAGAAGAAGCACTTAGCTCATCAAGTAGTAAACTGAGATTCTCCCCTACCCTTAAAAGGCAATAAAAGCTACAACTATAAATAATATCAGTTAAGAATAGCCCAGCGATAGAAAGCCACTGGGATGTGAAATCTCTCTAAGCAAGATTAGAACCTGACTCTGCTACCTAGTTAGCATGTGGCTAACTGTCTGCAAGTTATGTATCCTCTCTAGGATATTCTTTCCTTGCATGTCAAGGGGAAAACTATCTTCTTTGAAGACTGATTTGAGAATTGTGATCATTTATTATTTTGCATGTACAGCTTTTTGCTTCTTTGGGGAAAATGAATCCCTTTTTCCATCTATAATTGGAAGTTCTTGTTCTTTAGTCTCTTTGGCAGCCTCACTGGTCATCACCTTTAGACTTGGGATGAGAATGTGACTTAACCAAGGCCCCAAAAGACTTTTAAACCAGAAATGAGTGTGCACATTTTGAAGCTGTAAAGATGTGTACCAGCCCTGTCAACAAAGGTTCCAAGCACTGGACATTTTTATCATAATTATTCAACGAATACAGATCTGCGGAATTCACACACTTATGCTCTTAGTAAATACTGATTGATCACCAACTAAACATCTAGTACTAAGGTTGTCATGTATTTGATACACATTTTCATTTACTCCTAAGATCATCAAATGATTAACATCTATGTTTTACAAATAAGACTAAAACTATAAAGTCTGATTAAGTTCATCCAGCTGCTATTGATATGGTAGGGACTCAAACGAACATATGTATATTAATATTGTGATTGAACATTTTCAGAATAGGATGCTTATGTCACCACCATTTTTGCCTAAATACTTCAGTATTTATTTCTCAAGAACAAAGACATTCTCTTACAGACCTACGGTACCATAAAGCGTACTTAACATTGATACAAAGTAATTATAAAATATATAGTTCATATTCAAATTTCACCAATTATAACAATAATGTCTTTTTTAAAAGTTTTATTTTATGTTTTTATTTGAAAGGCAGAGTCAAAGAGAGAGAAAAAGAGGGAGAGACAGAGGGGGAGATCTTCCATCTGCCGCTCCACTCCCCAAATGGCTGCAATGGCCGGAGCTGGGCTGACTCACAGCCAGGAGCCAGGAGCTTCTGCTGGGTCTCCTAAGTGGGTGCAGGAGCCCAAGCACTTCGGCCATATTCTACTGCTTTCTCAGGCACATTAGCAGGGTGCTGGATTAGAAGTGGAACAACTAGAATTCAAACCAATGCCGACATGGGATGCCAGCGCTGCAGAAGGCAGATTAATCCACTACACCACAGTACTGGCACCAACAATATCTATTACAGAATATTTTCATCTAGAACTCAATACAAAATCAAACATTGCATTAGATTATCATGTCTTTTTAGCCTCATTTGGGAGGGGAATTGTCTTAAATTTTATTTATTTATTTAAAAGACAGAGAAAGATGGAGGAAAGGAAGGAAGGTAAGAGTGAGAGAGAAAGAGTTACTCTCATTCCCTGGTTAAATCCTCAAATGTCTGTAACAGCCAAGGCTGGGCTAGACCATAGCCAACAGCTGAGAAATCAGTATGGTCTCCTATATAGGTGGCAGGAATTCAACTATTTGAGCCATCAACTGCGGCCCCTGGATGCACATTAGCAGGAAGGTAGAATCAGGAGCAGACCCAGGACTATGATATAAGATGCAGTCGTCTCAAGTGGACGTCTAACTGCTATGCCAAATGCCTGCCCTAGTAGGTCTATTTCTTAGCCCCAGAGCTAACTAACATGGAACAGCTAGTCTCTCACTGGCCATGTTCCCCACCTTCTTAGCATGATTGTCGGCTCCTTCGGCTGCAAAAGGAACGATGCTGCTCACAGCTAATCGGTCTTCAAAAGACTTTTACTTAGAAGGAGTAGGAAAAAGAGTGGGGGACCGGGAGAAGGGGGAGAGATGGCGCGCACGTTCCTTAAGGGGGAAAGCTGGCGTGCCCCGTTCCCTCTCCCGCAGTCCGCTTATGTACAGAATTCAACCAATCACAATCAATCAATCACAGTCCATGCACAGAGCTCTCCAATCCGACACTTGATCACGATCAGCTGTGGAGTCACGCAGCGGGCAGGGCATCAGCGCCATCTTGTTGTTTACCACGATCCTCAGCTGGATGGAAAGTTCAATCAGCTGCTATATCCGCACCACTGCTACAAGCCAAGCCCAGCATGGGGGGTCCCATGGCAGGCCTATCCATGGGTCCCCACACATGATCCTAGCCTTTCTAATGGAAAGGAAAATTTATAGCAGGGCCTCACCTTTCCTTAAATATTTCTGTGACTGAGTGAGGAAGCAGCCACGTAAGGAGGCAGAATATAAGGAAAGGGCTCAAAAATGATATGAAAGGACACAGAGGGCAGCTTGGAAAGGTTCCTATTGTCAAGCTGAGACATTTTGAGATTAAAGTTAAAAATGGGGGGCTGGCGCCATGGCTAACTAGGTTAATCCTCCACCTGCGGCGCCGGCATCCCACATGGTGCCAGTTCTAGTCCCAGTTGTTCCTCTTCCAGTCCAGCTCTCAGCTGTGTCCCGGGAAGGCAGTGGAGGATGGCCCAAGTGCTTGGGCCCTGCACCCGCATGGGAGACCAGGAGGAAGCACCTGGCTCCTGGCTTCGGATTGGCACAGCTCCGGCCGTTGAGGCCATTTAGGGAGTGAACCAACAGAGGAAGACTTCTCTCTCTCTTTCTTTCTCTTTCTTTCTCTCTCTCTCTATAGATAGATAGATAGATAGATAGATAGATATCTCATTCCCCTTTCCAACCCTTTCTGACTCTGCCTTTCAAATAAATAAAACACATCTTTTAAAAAATAAATAAAATTTAATAAGGAAAAAAACACATGCTAGGGAGGGCATCTGCAGAGAAATATTTGAGAAATGCATATTTAGGATTAATGGGACATCATGAATGTAGTTAGAAAAAAAGCCTGTGTGTGTAATTTTATGAAAATGAGAGGAAGAGATTGACAAAACAAATGTTATAAAAAGTTGACAATAATCGGGAAATCTGAATGCAGGGTGCACAAGATTAATACTGCAAACTTTTCATAAAGTTTCACTTAAAATTTTTTAATAATTGAGGTGGTTACTAAATCTAAGATCATGACATGTTTCTGAAATAAGGTTATTCAGGGAAGGATTTCATGAATTTTACTAGAGGCATCATATTTTATCTAAATTACAGATAAAGCTTAAAATATCTCAAGCAAATATATTAGAACAATAACAAAAAATAAGGGTGGAGAGTACATATACTTTCAAGATTTCCTTATTTAAAGACATGTGGGTTACAAAAAATTCTAATATTCCAAGAGACATAACTTTATATAAGAAGTCGTTTCTTTCTAGCTATCTATAATACTTTTCAAGTATGATAATGTAGAGGAAAACATGGAAACTAGGTCACGTAATCTACAATACCATTCAAAACCCCAGGTGTTTTGTAGCTGATATGCTGGGAGAAGAGGATATGCAAAGGGATATGGTTACAACCCCTCCTTCCCAGAAGTCTGCCAATGAACAAAACCTAATTGGGGACCCTAGGGAGGAAGATATCTCCCCCAAATGATACAGGGTTTCTCAGCCCCACCATTAATGACAGTTTGGACTGGACAGTTCCTTGATTTACAGGCCTGTCCTATGCATTGTAGAATGCTTAGCCACACCCTGGCTTTTACACACTGGTGGCAACTCTTTGAGTCTTGGTAATCAAAAACATCAACAGACATTGCCAAATGTGCCTGAATGAGGGAGAAGAATGTCAGGTTCACCCCTGACTATGAACCACTGGAATAAACCAACACATCGTTGCTCTGTGAGAGGGTAGTAACACTCTCCTCACCTCAACTTCCCTAGAAGATTTGTCTGTTCTCTCTGGAATTCTTTCCCATGTACTTTTAGGACACTTTAGGTTTAATGCAGAAAAAAAAAATCCTAAAGAAAAGGGAAGAGGTCCTGGCAGTGTTTCAGCTGAAGTTATTGTTGATAATGTCTTCTTATCAGAAGTCAAATTGTGACATAACAAAAAAGCCCTAAGGAATGGTAACGTGAGTCTGTGTGTGTAAAGCCTTAGACATCTTAAGAAGTGATTTCCTGTGTGCCTCAGTCTTGGAATCTTAGTAATTTTATGAAAGAGGCTATTCTGTCCTGTGTTGTACAGATGGAGAAAGCAAGTCTCCCCAGATTTCGAACCACATGGCCAGTAAGAAACGAAGCAAGGACTTGATCTGGAGCTTTGACTCTGAGTTAAGTACTCTCTCTACAATGTTGAGTTGCTACTTGAGCTCTACATGGGTTGCCATTTGCATGGTAGGCAAGGAAAAACCAAGCCCATTCCTTGAATTGGTCTTGACACGAAGCCTGGAAATTCACGGTCTAGGAGGTTAGCAATGCAGCCTTGACTGCTCCCGCCACAGAAAGAGGCCGTCAGATCAGAATTAGGGGACTTTGTGGAAAGCTCCAAGATACCGTCACCTTATTCTTTAATCTACACCATCCCCTCTACCTCAGCCAGCGTCCCCCAACATACAGAGTAACCTTTTCAGTCCTCAGATTCAATGCTGTTTTGACTTCTCATTTTATCAGAAGAGCTTATAGCTGATAAAAAGCGGGCTCGACAAGCCAGTGAATGTGAATAGCAAGGATTAAATTATCTGCCCTCACTTTTTATTTTTTTCATTTTTTCCCCGTCATTTGGTTTACCTCTGCTAGATTTCTCAAGGCTGCCCTACAAAAATGAGTTGTCGGCACTTGAGTTTGTGGGATGCTAAACTTACACCACTAGCTCTGTGGTTACCAGCAATAGCGGGAATGGATATGTACATATACATGTGTGTGTTTTGAGTTTACTGAAGTGTGACAGAAGTTCTGTAATGGTTGGACGGGTGCCTTAGTCCTGTCTGCATGGTTTATTCCTGCTTCTCAGTGGTATTTAGAAGGTCTGCTTGGCTAACGGTTTTATCCTCGTGCAGTGGTATTTGAGTCTGACTGGCTGAGCTATCACTGCCTGTCAAACCTCCTCCCTCACTCCCTCTACCCTCAGATAAATCAGGGATGCGATAAGCAAACAGAGTGTTAACTGAGTCTCCCCTCCACCCCGCCCACAAACGTCTTTGTGAAAAATGGCAGGCAGGTTTCTTCAATTTAGACAATGTGGGTGACGGCAGAGAGAATGCATTTAACACCAGCACAGAGAATTTGGAAATGCTAAATGACCACTAAGCTCTCATCCTGGAAGAATTTTAAGAGATTTTTTTTTCCCTTTTCAGTTCTTTGGAAGGGTATTTGATGAGCTAAAAAAAAAAAAATCCATTGAACAAAACAGGATGCAATTCAATAGTGACTGAAAGCAAGCTTGATGGACATAACATAGAATAACCAGCTTGACCAAATTATAACTTCAAAGGAAATAAGATTCATTCAGAAACACTAAGTAAGCAACATGGTACTGTGAAGAAGGAAAATATCCACATGACATTGTTCTAACAGTCAATATTGTGTCAAAAATGTAAGAACTAGCTTTCCTTACTACCCATTGCAAGGTATCCAGTGCGTAACAAATCTTCCCAGGCAGACAAATCAATTAATTCACAGGCTTTTATTGGGGTTCCGCTCCCAGGCGAGGTTCCCTGGTCCCAATTGAGCAACAGAGTGGGGGCCAGGGAAGTCACGTGTCAGAGATTGGGAGAGCTCCTTTTATAGATTCAGGGCATGGGGGTTAAAGGTTGAGGTGGGTCTGCTCCTCACTGGTTGACCTTTAGGCACCCGCAGGGACCTTGACAAGGACTTTTCTTCCCCAGAAGTACAGGTAGGAACTTTCCATTCCCGGAAGTATTGGCCTTTCCTCCATGCGGATCCCAAAGCTACCACCCATCACAAAGACCCTCTCTTTAAATAGGACACCCTCATGCAAGGTATATCACTGCTCAGTATTTCCTCTCAAAAATAATGTTTTAAACTTGAGAAGCAGAGAGGAAAGAGAGAAAAAAAAAAAAAAAACAGAGAAAGAGGTCCCATCTGCTGTTTCATTCCCCAGATGCCCACAACAGCTGGGGCTAAGCCAAGACAAGTATTAAGACTTAGGAATTCGCTGCTGCTGCGGATCAATAGGCTAATCCTCTGCCTACGGCGCCAGCACCCCAGAGTTCTAGTCCCGGTCAGGGCTCCGGATTCTGTCCTGGTTGCTCCTCTTCCAGTCCAGCTCTCTGCTGTGGCCCGGGAGTGCAGTGGAGGATGGCCCAGGTCCTTGGGCCCTGCACCCACATGGGAGACCAGAAGAAGCACTTGGCTCCCGGCTTCGGATCAGTGCGGTGCGCCAGCCACAGCACGCCGCTGCCAGAGCAGCCATTGGAGGGTGATGGAAAAGGAAGACCTTTCTCTCTGTCTCTCTCTTTCTCACTGTCCACTCTGCCTGTCAAAAAAATAAAAAAGACTTAGGAATTCAATCTAAGTCTCCCTTGTGGGTAGCAGGAACCCAACTAACTGGGTGATCACCTGCTGTATCCCAGGGCACACATTAACAGGAAGCTGGAATCAGGCTCAGGAGAGGAGCTTTTGCAAATCCAGGTACTCCAATGTAGGACATGGACATCTTGAACTGACATCTTCATAGCTAAGCCAAATGTTCATCCCTTATTCTGATAGCAGGCACAACCATAAGGGAGGAACACGTGATCCAACCCTGGCCACCTGCTAAGCCAGACTCACTGGTTCAAGTGGGAACACATGACTCAAACTCGGCCAACCAGTTCTTTCTGCAAATTACTGAAATCAAATCCAATAGGAAATATCCTTAAATCATCGACAACTAGAATCTAGAAGACCTGAAGTTTTCTTTTTTTAAAGATTTATTTTATTTATTTGAAAGCCAGAGTTACAGAGAGAGGTAGAGACAGAGAGAAGTCTTCCATCCGATGGTTCACTCCTCAGATGGCTGAAATGGCCAGAGCTCCGCTAATCTGAAGCCTGAAGCCAGAATCCAGGAGCTTCCTCCAGTTTTCCCAAGTGGGTGCAGGGGCCCAAGGACTTGGGCCATCTTCCACTGCTATCCCAGGCCATAGCAGAGAGCTGGATCAGAAGAGGAGCAGCCAGGACTAGAACCGGCACCCATATGGGATACCAGCACTTCAGGACAGGGCGTTAACCTGCTGAGCCACAGCTCCTCCGGCCCTGAGACCTGAAGTTTCTAACAAAAATATTTACCATGTAGGAAAATCTTATCAGCAATTCCAATCTTCCTTTGATTCTATGAGTTTCTGAAATATCCTTGCAATAATCTATTTTACCTAAGCTAAAGGGGAGTTTTGTCACATGCTTCCACAAGAAAACAGACTCTTAAAATAATGTCCTTGCTACATTCAATGCTATCTCTTTATAAAAGTGTAGGTCAGGATTACAACTACTATAAAACAGAGAATGATGGAGACGACTCAGAAAGGGATGGTAAATAGGATCACAAAGCTGGACAATGAGGAGTTCCTACTCCTTTAACTTTTAAAAATGAAAACTGACAGATGTAGGGTTATTTGCATGTGACTTGGAAATGATGAATATGCCTCTCTTCATTGTAAATGTTGATGGGGAACAAGATTTTAGGGGATACAATACACTTTTATGTATTTTGACAAAAGTATGTACTGGGAGTGGAATGGTCTGAAGTATGTCTTCAGGTCAGTTCAACAGTCACCTGAGTTCAACAACTATCAAGCTCTAGCCAAATCCTGTGCTGGGGACTGGTGTGCACAGAAATGGATATTGTTTCTGACCTTGAAGTCTGGAGCCACAAAATTAAATCAGAATATTCTTTGCATGACAAAACTTGAAAGGAATTCTGATGGTAATAAATGAAAAACATGCATCTACTGGATGTCTACTATGTGCCAGTTGTCAAAAAAAAAAAATTGTAAACATGGACCCAATAGGGTCTTTTCTTAGAAACTGAGATTAACCAGGAGTAGCAAAATAATGAACCAGAGGGTCTACACACAGGCCAATAGAGGTGCAAATACAGCTTATTTATGTCTCAGAAAGAAATATATATCGCAACTAAAGGCAGATAATTTCTGGGACCATTGCTCAATTCCTCCAAAATCGGGTAAGCATGACACTGTAAATGTCCTAGACAAGGAAGTCATCCCCTGACCGAGACCACAGTATGTGGTTACAGCAACATGAGTCAGTGATGAAGGCACAGACTGGTCAACTGTTGGACCAGGAAAGTTGACCTTTTGTATTAAAAGCTGAAGCAGACCTGTGTACAGGTGCAGAACCGGAACAGAATATTCTCTTGTGCCTAGGGTCCCTAAGACTACCCTTCACAGGGCTCACACAACTCAGACAAGCAGTTATACTCACAGCTAATGTTAATTACAGCAAAAGGCTCTGGACTGAGATCAGCAAAAGGAAAAAGTGCATAAACAGGAACACAAAAGAAACCAAGAGGATGACCCACTACAGGGGAGAGCCATAGAGGCAAGAGAAGCAACAGCTGATCCTTTAGAATTTGAGAAAACAGAGCAATCTGAGAGAGAAAACAAAGAAAATGTGTTTAGAATGACTTCAGGAATAAAGCAGGGAGTAGAAGCCAAAAAGAAAGAATGGAAGGATATGAACATGAATATTGAATAAAATTGAAACACTAATTACTTTGGAATTAAAACGTTGGGGCAGATTAAACAGCATGTTAGGACAACTGAACTGGACTGTGTATATTTTACTCTCAAAGATTTTTCAGTCACCTCTTGCTTTATAAGCACAGTCATTGATGCCTAATTGGCATTTACCTTTATTAACCATTGACTTCTCAATTATTCCCTTAATCTGCTTTAGGCTGCAGTTTCTGTCCTATCCCTCCCTGTTTGCCTCTTGTACAGACAAACTCTGGGAACAATTCTGAAGCCCCCTTTCTGGTGAGGTGAGAGAAGAGATGAGCACATAGATCAGTCCTATATGGTTTATTACCAGCAGGACCCAAGAAGGAGAGAACTGTGGAGAAAAGAGCCAGCTGGGAGAACACAGCCTCCAGCCGTTCCAGAGACCTCTCTGCTTTGAAGCACATTCCCCGAATGCCAGACTCCCAGGTATTCACACAAAAATGCAAACACACCTTCCAAACAAGCCCTGATGTTTGGAGTTTCTGCTCCACTGTTGCTCAACCTCCACCTGTGCAAACCATGAGATGATAATGTCTGAAAATTGCCTTATTTTATTTTCCTGTTCAAAGAGTGGAAGAAGCCAAGGTCTTGCATCCCAGGAATGCCCAAAGACACTTCAAAAATTCATGGAAAATGGAGTGAAAAGATATGTTTATTTTAGTGCAATTTTTTTAAAATATCTGCAATGGAGGGTTCTTCAAAAAGTTCGTGGAAAATGTGTCCTCTAAAAAATCTGCCTAGATCTCAAAATTTATCTACACCTAAATAAAGTTACATTTAACTTCATTTTTCCATAAATTTTTGAAGTATCCTCGCATTATCAAAATACTAAACTTATACTCAGTGAAAAAAAGTAGTCCTGGAAATTGCTCAACTTGTGAAATCTCAGAAAACTGAAATTACACCATACCACCTGGGCATTTGCACACCCACTTAAACACAAGACTACCAAAAAATAAAAAATGAAAAAAAGCTGTGCCCACAACATTCACTGCATTTTAATCCTTGTTTCCCTATCCATTCCTCTTATTCTGACCACCATCAATGTGCTAAGTCTACACCACCATTCTCTCTGAAATAATTTCCATTTATATTAGCTTCGCCAAAACCTTTTTTTAGGAGCACATAAATTTGGGAGCTTAACTAAATTGAATATGTCCCTTTAAATAAAGTCATCTCACCCTGTAAAAGTCAGGACAAAGTGACCCTCTAAGTCTGGCTCTCACCTCTAAGGTCAAAGAGCCTGCTATTCAATCGGGGCTTAGTCTGAGGTTTCCCCCGGAAGGGGACTCCTGGAAGGTATTTTGGCGTGCTACATGCAAACGCAGCAGCCAATGGATCTCATCATTTCTAAATGTCAGCCTTAGTATAATCCCTCTGACCCATTCCAAAGCTTATAGGTCACAAAACATTTTATCAGGCACTGCCTTTCAAATATATTTTTTTCTGGTTGAAAGTGTTATCCATTTTCCTTTCCATCCCCCTCTGAAAGCAGACCTGGCTCTTCCATACATATGGTGAGTAAGGCATCAAGGAATTCAAGCAAATGATAAAAATATGTCCGCAGGGAAATAAATTTCTTTTTCAGAAATCAATCATGTGCTATTCACACAAGCAGAAAAAATAGCCTGAAATACCCCTTATCTCCCCGCCTCACTCCACTCAGGCATCCCGTGCAAACACTTAAAGGCCAGAGGCTGTCTCTCCCAGTCCTCTTTCTCACACAGCAGCAGGGAAGGGAGCCCGAGATATTTGGACAGACAGGTGGACAGGCGCGATTAGCCTGAAATGATTGGCTGGCTGTCATAGGGAAAGATAGCCAGGATGAGTCCATTATCCTGCACAGATACGTGCATAGCAATCAGCACCGTGGGAAGTAGAGGTGTTCTCTTCCCCACGGTTCAGAATAGAAATGGCAGCCTCCCTTATCCCCACCTCTTCCCCATATTATTTTGATTGTGATGTCTGTGGCTTCCTGCTTTGTGGAGATCAAGGGAATTGCTATAAAAGGCACTTACAAAACCTATTTTAAAAATGGAGAACAGTCATCTGGCCAGCCATGGTTCTTAAGCACATCATGTACAAGGGAGCCTTGGAATGCTGGTACCTTCTCTTCACAGTCTAGTAGAGAGAGCTACCTGCTTACAATGCTGCTTGGGATGCCCAAATCCAACACTGGAGTCCCCACCCACTTCCCGTTCAACTTCTAGCTAATGTGCACCCTGAGCAGAAGCACAGAGCTCACGTGGTGGAGTCCCCACCACTCATGTGGAAGATCTTTGAGTGAGTTCCAGGCTCCTGGCACCCTGGTGCAGCCCCAGCTATAGTGGGCACCTGAGGAGTGAACCAGTGGATCTTTCTGTCTGTCTTTGTATCTGTGTGTGCATGCATGCATGTGTGTGTGTGTGTATCTACCTTTCAAATAAAAATATTTTATAGAAGGGCTACAGGCCAAGACACCAAGAGGCAAATCCATTCTGCCACTTACCAGCTCTGAGACCTTGGGGAAATCTCAGACCCTCTTCAGCCTCAGAAATCAATCAGCACTGTTGTTAGGATCTAATGGAAAGTGCATGTTAGCACTTATTCTGCATGCAGAACACTGTAGCAAGTGCTGTATCAGGTGTGGAGACAGGCTGACTCTGACCATCCTTAGCATTGCTGATAGAAGCTTGTTTCCAATCATTCAAGAAGAATATTTAGGGACTGGTGCTGCGGCACTGCAGGTTAAGCCACCAACTGCAGTGTTGGCATCCCACAGGGCGCCAGTTCGAGTCCTAGCTACTCTGCTTCCAATACAGCTTCCTGTTAATGCACCTGGGAAAGCAGCAGAGGATGGCCCAAGTGCTTGGGACCCTGCACTCATGTGGGAGACCTAACTCCTGGCTTTGGCCTGACCCGGCCCCAGCCATTCCCACCATCTATGGAGTGAGCCAGTGTATGGAAAACATCTCCCTCTAGCTCTCTCTCTCTCTCTTTAACTCTTTCAAGTAATTAAATAAATCATTTTTTAAAAAGGATTTAAAATCAGGGGTATTTTCTTGGTGTCAATGAGTACCTGACTCTGAGGCCTCATAATATTTTAAAAGATTAAGATTGTTTTTATGATATATTTGAGATAAACGGGGAAATCAGTGTAGAATCAATTGTTGTACATTGAAGTGGCCATATTATGGATGACCAAGCCATCAAGGTGACCCCAAATCCTGAGATAACATTTTATCTGAGATTGCTTAGAAAGAATATTTTTAGCCCAAGTTTACCTTTTATCTTATGTCTATGACTCCTATTGATTTCTAAGAAAACAATATTTGCTTAAAAATCAAAAGAGAAGTGGAGGAGGATGGGAAACAACAAATTCTGCCCTTAGCAGGATTTACTGCTGGTGCTTTCATCTTAAGGTATTAAATGAGAGTAATTTAAAACTAAAAGAAAAATAAGTTAAATAGAAAGATCCTGAAAGGAGGGTTATTCAATTTGCCTTGTGTTTTACAATCAAGTAAAATTAAGGATAATTGCTATTGATTAAATGCCTATTATAAACTGGGACTGTATTTATCTATAATCTCAAATTCTCACATAGCCCTACAATGGAGGTAGCATGTTCCCTAGGAGAAGAAAAACTCACAGAAGTCGCCTGCCTTTCTCCAAGTGCCACAGCTTCTCAGTGTAAGGCTGGAACCCAAGGCTATCAGATGCTGAATCCATGATCTTCCTGTTTCTGTTCTACCATTCTGTCCCTTAAGGAACAGCCATTTAAGATATCTTAGGGAATGAAATAGAATTCTGATAGTTTGCAGGCCTGCATGAAATGCTAAACAAAATACTGCTGTGCTACATGAAGAGCGAATTTAGCAAACTTTCATTCAATCATGCAGGTCAGCATCACCAAATGGACTTGGATATTTACATCCAAACCAGAGAAAATATGCTCGAGGCCCAAACCATATAATTGCAAGTCTGCATAAGAAGGTGAAGGTCTATCTTGCAGGCCCTCTTTCTAATCATCAGGCATCCTTTCCGAACTCTGCTCATCCATGGGTGAGATTGAGGACAGGTGGAGGCTCAGAATCCAACAGCACTTTCATTAGTTTGCTCTTCCCAGACTCTACCCACTCTTATATCACATCCTATTCTAATTATCTCCTTCACTGTCTGAATGATCTTCCATTTATTTCAAAAGAGTATTTTTATTAACCCTCCATCCATTTAATAGCTTTTTAATCCCCAGCCCCTTTCAGAGTCTTTTTACTTGAATTCTCAGCTGTCCCTGGGTGCTGCCTGCTCCACAGCAACTAGTCTGCATCCCTTCCCTGTCTCAAAGCCCAGACCTTCTCCACTGGCCTATGTTTAGAATTAGATCCCTCTTCCTATTTTAAAGTGCACAAGAGCTGTTGTTTACTGGGCACTTATATACAGCCAGCAGAAAAATGCACCCAACACCTTCCAATATCAGAACCATTTTCCACATTTTGCCTTAATGAGAGATCTGACCTTTGAGAGGCTGCATAGCTTGTCCAAGGTCACACAGCTCATAGAGGCGAGGCTGGGGATTCAACCACAGTGTATACAGCCTGATAACCAGGATCTTCAAGTGCATTTCCAGGGAAAGGTTTAAGGACAGAGAATAAGGATTAAGCCTCAGAGGTCAGACTTCCAGAAGTCAAATATGCATTCTGTGCCACCAGCTAATGATCTGTATGAGTTTGGGGGAGTTGATTGCCCAAAAGTAATACCTCTCTCACTTATTGAATGGCTCTCCCCGTCAGAATGTAAGTCCTATTAATCAGGCATTTTGTTGACTTTTGCCAATTAAAATGAAGCATTACCTACTCTTAGTATTTAATAAATGCGAGGGGACTTCAAAAGTCTCTTGAAAAATGGAATTCAGAGATAAATTCATTTGGGCACAAAACAATTTTGAAATTCATGCATATGAGGGTTCTTCAAAAAGTTAATGGAAAAAGCATACGATGAAAAAACTCTGCACAAATTTCAAACGTTTGCCCCTAAGTAAGTTACCTTATAATTATGTTTTCTGGCAAAGTTTTCATATTCACTATCTGAATGAAGATTTGTTTCCTTCCATTCTTCTCTCAAGGTATTCATCTCAAATATTTTGTTCTATTGTCCTGTATTTTACTCATTCTATCATCAATAATTCACCATCATTACCATTATCCCCATCAAGAATTTCTGGGGCTCACTCAGTTTTTGTAATATAAAGACTTTCATGATTTTAGTTACATATCTAGTGAGGTACAAAGTTAAAATAATAAAAGTACCAATAATACCTAAAACTTATTGAGAGCTTACTCTAAACGAGGCATTGTAGAACAGCTAGGTCAGTAATATTTACCACAAAACTCCCATTTTACAGATAATACAATTAAGTCTTACACTTAGGGTAAGTAAGTTGTTTGGGATCACTCACTGAAGAGCCAGGCATTGCACCCAAAGCTAATTCAATATAGAGCCCAGTCTCAACCATTAGACAATAGCTTCTGGAAGAATTAGGATGAGAATGTAAATTATTTAAACCAAAACCTATGTTCTTTCCAAGACCTCCCTTTGAATAATATGTCATGCTCTAAATTCATAGGAAAAAATTGCAGAATTTCAGAAATTCCCCTGGCTTTGAGGCCAAAGTTATTTTATCTCTTCACCAAGTGAGTGCACAGAGAAAGTGCCTAATATAAAGCAGCTGACTGCTTGTGCTCAAGCTGTGCTAGAAACCTGGGGACTTGAATAGTTCGGAGGCAGAGCCTGTGAGCTGGGGCCGACCTCTCCAGCTGGCAGGTACATGGTGACAGCTGTAGGGATTCCTGAGGAGAAGCAGGGTCACAGCCCTCTTTTCAATTAGATCCGCCCTGCCCTGCCAGCTCTTGGTGCCACTGCAGTTCAAACAGACGGTGCCTGTTTGCAGACAGGATGCTTAGAACAGCCACTCTGCACACTCCTAGCAGCCTCTCTGTGGTGAGGCCAGAGAACAACACCCCAGCTTGGCATCCTGGCACCTCCTCGGGGCCTTGGGAGGAGTCACTGTTTAGTCACTGCAGTCCTCTCTGTGTAGCATCCAGCGGCAGGAAAAGGAGCATCTCTGAACTCAAGGATTAATGTTCCCACATTCTAATCTGAAGGAGGAGCTGTCAGCCACTTCAGATCTCTGTTTCAGAAGAGTGTTCCGTCAGGCTGGTTAGAGTACCATGTCAGCTACTGGAACAGAAGCCAAGATAAGGGTGAGTTTTTTCATGGAATGGCTTATTTTTCCCTCTTGCTAAGAGTCCATGCGCAGCAGCCCATGACTGTATAAGGCTCCATTGTGTCGCAGAAGCTGCCACGTTCCATCTGGTACATTCAACATGCAGCTTCTAACCCATACTCCTCAACGGTTCCCCGAGATCCTTCCATCACACTCATACTCCAGAGGAGAGAAGAGGGCAAGCCAAAGAGGAAAATGTGTTTATTTCTTTATTTCTTTTAAAACTTCAGCAAAGAATTAGCACTCAGATCTCCAGCTCTTGTGCCTTTCATGGAGAAGAACTTAGTCAATCAGTCAAACCAGTCACAGACAGCCTTGCACACGGATAAACCTTAGCATTCCAATTACCAAAAGGAGCAGATTAGATGTTGAAGGAAATTAGTATTCTCTGCTACAAGCTTCCACTCTTACTAACCAAATATTGATGCATAACTTTCCTCCCAGGCATGGAAAATCCTCTATATTAGCTTTTTGTCACTACCACTAAAGACCCAACACAGGCTCCTTATGAAGTAAAATGGTTTATTTAGCTTACAGTTTCAGAGGTTTAACGTCGCAATGACATACTGCAGATGCTGGCAAAGGTCCCATGTGGACCAGGAATGATGAAGCATAGACAGAAGGGAAGAAGGGAAAGTCCAGACTTGCTTTCTCAACAACCCTGTTGCAACTCAAAAGGCTGCGTAAGGACTACCTTCCGAGAGAACTCCCAACCACCCAAGGACACTCTACAAGGCCCTACCTCCTAAAGGCTGTTTCCCATCTAAATAGCACTATCCAGGGAACCAAGCTTTAAAACCTATGGCCCATTGGGGGGAACACAATTACACCACAATAACATCCTCCCATCGTCCCTAAGAGAAATAACCTGAAGTTGTGCTCAATTTCTGCATGCAGCTCAAATCAGTAACTCTGGATGCTGCACAGTTCTCTCCATTAGAACTGTTATGGATGCTTAAGTCCAAACCACCTACAAATCATAAGGACATCATTGAGTAGAATCAGCTCAACCACAATGGAAACTCCCATTCAGAATAGGCATGTATGAAAAACAAGGCAGTTCCTTGTCATGTGTGCTTTTCACAAGATGCTAGGCAGTGAAACAAACTCCTTGGATAGTCTTTCTAGGAGCTCTTGATATTCTAGAAAAAAACACTTTGTCTTTTATTATTCATGGACTCATGTAAAATAGATACTAGACAGTGATTTCTTTTCAGGACTAAACACCTAAAAACGTCTGCCACCTGTTTCCTAGTGGTGCATGTAGGCAATGTAGGCAAGTCTGGAGTCATTTCAGGGGTTGAATTGTAACAGATTCCTGCTGACCAGTCATGCTATTTCTCTGGAAATCCTACTTCCTCAAGAAAATTAAAGATGCTTTTATTTCCAAACACTTCCAAGTGTAAGTAACCACAACCACAAGTCTCCTTTAGATCTATTTTTGTGGATGAAAATCTCCACATTTATTTATTAGCCTCTACGCACTACCAAACCATTTCTTTCCTCCTCTTGATGGTGATTCACTTTAGGCCACCTTAAACAAAGTCTTGAATGAAAACACAGTGTTTGTGATTTTGCAGCTGGGGTGGCTCCACTGTCTGATCAAAAGCACTCCAGGAGGCCCCAAGAAAGTTGGGGAGCCACTGTAATAGTTCAGGCTATTGCTACTTGCTTACCCACATGAGACCATATCTTTGGTGTTCTTTCAAACAATAGAATCATCCATCACAGAATATCCTGCATTTTTCCAACTGGTCCTGCTAGAAGTGAAGTCTGTTGTCATGAAGCCTGCCTTCCAAGATGTTTTAGGCAATGACTCTATCAGATGCTTTTCCAAACCATTCCAAGTAGCACTAACTCTCTAGCATGCAGTAGCTTGGCCATTGTATTAGTCCATTTTCATTACTATTACTAAGCCAGCTAACTTTATAAAGATATTTATTTAGCCACAATTTTGGAGGCTGAAAATACAAGATCAGGCAACTCCACTGGTTTATCCTCTGATGATGTTCTCATTGCAGACAGCATTATAGAGGCAATACCTGCAAACAGAGGGGATCACATCACCGGAGGAAGCCGAGGAGGCCAGGGTCCTACAATCCCTCCCAAGGGTGCACCCTCCGTGACCTAAGAACTTCTCACTAGGCCTCACTTCTTAAAGTCCACCATCTCCCACTGCCATACTGAGTTCAAGGCTTCCAATATGTGAACCCTTAGGGAACAACTCACATCTAAACCATAGTAGCTACTCATTGCCAACCATAATGTAAATTCCTGATATTTTATATCTTATTATAGTCGCACCCCATGTAGAAGTCTCAAACTCTGTATTGGTGAAGACACCTGTTCAGCTGCTCTAGCAAGAGCCAAAATGACAGTAGATTAAATAAAATGGTTTAGTTCTCTTTGTTAGGAACTCTGAGTTTCCATGGAACAGGTCTGTTATGTTAGCTGTGCACTGTCAAGGATGCAGGCTCCATCTGTCTGGCTGCTGCTCATCCTCAACAAATCACCCTCACATTGTGGTCCAGTGTTGCTGATCCAGTGTTATGCTGCATCCCAACCACCACAAAGGAGGAAGAGCACGGAGGAGAACTGAACTTAATCTGGTGGTATAAAATGAAATTAGTTTTCCTCTTTTCTAATCACATCTGGTTAGGTTAGAAATAAGTCACATGGTCACCACCACTTCTGAACAAAATGAGAGTCTTTTGCTATGTAAGCATGGATTCTGGAATCAATTTTTCATCTGCTGATTCACTCTCAAAATGCCAGCAACAACTGGGGCTGGGCTAGGCGGAAGCAGGACCATCCAGTTTTCTCACATGGATGGCAGGAATCCAAGTACTTGTATCATTTGCTGCCTTCCAGAGTGTGTTGACAGGAAGCTGGATCAGAAGTGTAGGTGTGTCTTCATCCCAGGCACTTCAATACGGAATGCAAATGTCCCAAGCAGCAGCTTAACCTGCCGCTCCACAATGCCTACTTCAAACAGGATAACATTTAATAAAGATCTTCATTAAATTATCTAGCTATACTCCTGGAAGCTGAGGAAAAAGACTAGAGCAAGAGAATCCAGTACTGGAAATTATAGCACCTTATTCTTCACACAACTGGTTTGTAAATGAGTTGAACTCCATTCAGAGAAAGTTCAAAATCCACAGCCTAAGGGAAACAAAATTTCTTAGAAACACATTGATTCTCCAGCACTAACAAATCTAGCAGGTAAAGATGTCAATTCTAGGACAGTGACAGGTTGAAGGTTTAGTCAGTGTGTTTAAAAATAAGAGGGGGCAGGGGCATTCTGCTTCAATAAAAGTGAGTGCCTCTTTATCAAGGTTGACAGAAATCATTAAAAAGTGAAAGCAGGAACCCAATATATTGATGATACCTCGAGAACTCGGCCTTACAACCCAAAGCTGTATTCAGTGGCATATGTTTTTTTCCTGTCCTGTGCAATAAAATCCAATCTCATATAAGTTTTTATTTGTTCAGGGTGATAAATAAACTTCCTAAAGTATGGCTTAAATCAATATTCTACTCCCTAAGTTAACTGAAACTGTGGATTCATTCAATGAATAGACATCCACACAACTTTACAAACACAGAGCCATAAATTTTTTTAAATGGAGACGGGGTACCCAGAACATGACTTTCACTTTGCAGTATTCTCTTGACTGAGTTTCTAATACTGAAATAAACAATATATGAACACATCCCAAAATGCCGTGAAATATCTTACCATTGCCTTTGAGCAGACTGGCTTTATGAGTTACTAAGGAAAATGTAGATCTGAGGATATTAGACAAGAAATTAACTCAAATAATAACATTAGCTAACATTTATTGATCAAAATGTTCATTTTATGTCCTAAATTCTTTGCAATTCAGTTGATCCTTCTGATAATCCTAATAGTGAGGTACTATCACTTTTATAACATACTAATTTTTAAAAGATTTATGTATTTATTTGAAAGTCAGAGTTACACAGAGAGAGAAGAGGCAAACAGAGAGAGAAGTCTTCCATCTGCTGATTCACTCCTCAATTGGCCGCAACAGCTGGAGCTGCACTGATCCAAAGCCAGGAGACAGGAGCTTCCTCCAGGTCTTCCCTCGTGGGTGCAGGGGTCCAAGGACTTGGGCCATCTTCTACTGCTTTCCCAGGCCATAGCAGAGAGCTAGATCAAAAGTGGAATAGCCACGACTTGAACCGATACCTTTATGGGATGCTGGCACTGCAGGAGGCAGCTTAATCCACTACACCACAGCGCCGGCCCCATAGAATATATTAATTTTTCAAAGAATGAATTAAAGAGAGTAAGTTTTCCAAGGTAACATAGCTATTTAAATGGCAGAAACTGGATTCAGATCTGATTAGTTAATCAAGACATCCTGAATGCCTTACCACACAAAAGGTATAATCAGAATCTATTGCTTAGTCATTTCTATTGTTCATAATTCAGAGTGAACTAGTGATACATCAGTATTTAGGGACCTTCCATGTGGGTTCATTGTGTCCTCTCTAAATACTCCAAGTATATCTGTGCTAAAACTGTGCCTCTGTAGAAAGTCACAACCTTCAAATATAGTGCCTTGAGGAAACTGCAATACTCTAATCTTGTCCCAAGTAGTCTATTTCTCAAAAATCCCTAAAATGAATTCCTATTCATGAATGATAATCAATTATGGCTTCAGTAATTGCTTAAGGAGTCACTAACACAATAACAGATTGATTTGAAATGTTCTGATTGGAGATACAGGGGTAGGGATAGAAAAACAAATATTAACTAAATCCCACTAATAGTCATCCTGCTGTTTTCTAGAATTCAAGTTACTAAATCATATCCAAACTTCAAATGAGCACCAGACCCCAGATCCAAAATGTGGCCATCATTGATAAGAGCAAGAAACAACACACTGTTCAGTAAAGGGCCAGACAGTAAATATTTTAGGCTTTGCAGGCCACACGGTCTCAGTAGCAACTGCTGAGCTCTGCCAATGGAACAAAAAGCTAGCCATAGACAAAATGTAAAAGTGTATTCCAATAATACTGTATCTACAAAAAAAAAAAATACAAACAAGCATCATACTCAGTTTGGCCATCAGGCCATTATTTTGTAGATCCCTGGACAAAAGATTCACTAGAATTCTTCAAATGCACCAATGTCACACAACATTTATTTTGAGGCAAAAGCTTATGAATGGCCTCAAAATGCCCCTTTATTGTTTCTGGCATAGTCTTAACTTCAAATATTATTTCCTATTTTTCCTCTATGTGTGTCTATGCTTGTCAGAAGAGTGTTTTCGGTTCAGAAAATTCATTTGTCACACCATTAATAAGTGATGCAATACAGAAGAAATTGCTGCTAGAACATGTAATCTATTCCCCTCCTCCAAAAATGCAAGCATTTTCTATGTGAAAGAGCAATAAAGATATTACATGATTGTTTTTTGCTCATATCCTGCCAAGATGTTATAAGAGTATCTGACTCACAAGCATGTGTATCCATTAGAATTTGTGTTTGGCTAACGGGAACAGAGAGTCAACTGGGTGAACTGAGTGCCTTCCTCCACAGGGCACAGACTCCATCCTCAAGGACATAAGATGGACACAAGCCATGATTCCAGGAAGGAAGAAAAGAAAGTGCAAGGAGTGAAGAAAAACCCCCTCCTTGATGAGTGAACTCCTCACAGGGCTTCCTCAGAAGTCCACCCAATGACTTCCACTAATATCTGATAACCCCCCTTTAAGTAAGGGAGACCAAGAAATTCTATCCATCAGTTGAGACCACTGACTTCTCCAATAAACTTAGGAAGATATTCCAGGGAATTCTGGAGAAGAGGCATGGGGTAAGTAGCCAGCCATCTCAGGCATGCAAGTGTGAAAAGATCAGTTCTTTATTCCCTTTTTTTATTCTGTTTATTCCAGGAGCTAAAGTCAGTAAGTACAATAAAACCCCTCTTTCTGCTTAACATTATTGTACACAACTCTTTTTCCACCTGTCCTTTTTGTACTCCTTGTTTCTCTTCCAAATCACAAATGTCAACTCCCTCTGAGGAGAGGGGGACTGCACCAGGGTTCAAGGCAGGCTCATCTACTTTTACCAAAAAGTCTTCTTGGATTGTTGCCAGGTTTTCATTCTCCTTCCTCCCGACCCACACCAGGAGAACTATTCTTTGTGCTGGTCTGCCTGTTCTGTGCCCCGAACAGCTCACTCCTGCACATTAGTCACTGGCTTTAGTCACTGGCTTACAGTTAGATTGGTCCAGTGGTGAGTCACAAAGGAGATTGGAGCGCAGGAAATGGGGAGGTCACTCATAGACACTCCTTGTCCCTTCCTTTCTCGCTTAGGTGAGGTTTGGTAGTAGCTGCCTCTATCACATCAGTGTCTGTGAGCAGTTGGCTTCTTTGACCATGTTTCCACTGATTACCCCTTCAGAAGAAGGGTGATAAGAGCTTCCCACTCACGCAAGACACTAAGCACTTTCGCGTGACAGTTCATAAACATTACATTATCTACCATAAATAAATGTTCTCTTTGTTATAATATCTCTTCAGAAATGCCTATTTTCTGCCAGCTCCCTGATGAATAAATTGTGAACTCAGCTTCTCCAATAAGCCTCAGGATGGAAAGACTTGGGATTCTATTTCTTATTCTCAGGGCATCTCAGAGATGACTTCTTATATTCATAGTGCTAAAGCCATAATGAAAACTCTAGGAGTAGTTTGTCCTATTCCCTGTGCCATCCAGGTACCCTCAACACTAACATCTGGCACACTTGACCTCATTCTTCCAGACTAAACCCAGTATCACCAAATTTCTACAGCCTTTGCTCACTACCCATTCCCACCTTAAGGTGGCCTTTTCTGTGCCTTATCAATAAGTTATGTATATTAGATATTAATTACCCACAAACCATGTTTGGCCCCTGCTTCTAAGAGATAGGAACCATACTGCACAGACTGATGCTGTCCCCTCTAAGAACACTAAGCAGCAGCAGCACCATAGTGAGTCATAAGAGTAACTTAAAAGAAAACCAACTGCAACATGGAAAGAGTCATTCTAAACAGGGTTTGCTGAATTGAACAACAATTAGATTTTGGGTCTGAGTCATGAGAAGAATGATGGAACAAGTGACAGAAAGCAGGGTGTCTGGAAGGAAATGTAATAAGGGAGGAGAAGCGTGATTTGTCATTTGTGTGCAACATGAGTAGATCAAGGACAATGTTGCAGGAAGTATTTTGATCCTTGTTAGTCTATCTTGTTCCACTATCACAAAACAGTTGGTTCAGACTATAAAGAAAAGAGTTTTATTTTGGCTTATAGTTTTGGAAGCTGAAAGTCCACACATCATGGCACAGGCTCTGATGAGAGCCCCGTGACAAATCATAGGAGCACATGCTAGATGAGGGGATCACATTTCAATGTCAGAAGCCAGAGAGACATGGGTGGGGCCAGGCCCAGGCTTTTACAGCAATTCTCTCATGAAAAGTAATCAAGATCCCATGAGAAATGCCTTTATCTAGTGGAAGGGCATATTTCCATTAGGATCTTCCACTAGGCCAAATCTCTTCAAAGTTCTACCTTCCAGCAGGACCACACCAAGGATCAAGTCTCCAACACAAGAAGCTTTGGGAAGACAAATAATACTCAAACCATAGCACAGTTCAAAGACTGACATTCAGAGGGTCAGGTGGCAGACAACAACTGCAGGAACAAGGGGAACATTTTCAAGGTCAAGAGTGAAGAGCAAAGGCAAACTCTTCAGTCACCCTACCTTGCCTCCCAGGTTGGCGTTCTGTTTAATGAAGGGTTAGATTTGCAGTCCTCATGAACACAGGCTCCACTAGATCAAAGACCAAGCTAATTTGCTAACACTATTAAATACATAAAGCCATCAGAAGTAATTTAATGCTTATCAGATATGCTTACTCCCTAATAAGCCCTCACCTACCCCTTATTTCAGCCTAATGAGCAAAATGGATTCAGAAAATGAATATGTAATGAAGAATTCTTCCATTTATTTCTATGAAAGAATTAGAAGGGAGCTTAGACTGAAAAGGGGGGATTGGCATTTAAGGGGGCATTTTAGCTGCTTCATTGATTTCTATTTCATTTTGGAGAGTGTGATGCACAGCTGAGGTCTGTCAACCTTTCGTTATCCTGGGTAATTTATCATAGTTAAATATCATATATTTAAGCTACAAGTACATTGCAACCATTTAGCATGCATCGAATTTCCTCTGATTCACAAAAGGAAGCATTGAGAGCCAAGCAAATAAAGGAGTTCGTTTATCCATGAGCAGAGCCATACAGTGGGAAAGATCAGTCTGTGGCTAAACACCTGCCAGGCACACGTCATCATGAAGAATGAGGAATGATTTCATGACGCATTCTCGCTGTGCTTTCCCTCAATCCATGAAAACTCTCTGATCTGTGATTACCTCTGTGCTTTGCTCCCACCTTGTGGAAGCAACCTCAGAGAATCCTGTGGCTAAGAAGGAGGCTGAAAATCACCTAGTCTATGCCCCAGCCTGGTCCTTCCCTTTCAAATACAAACCCTTATGAGGTCCCTATGTCTGCCACTGGGATACCTTAAGTTCTTCCGACTTCATAGGGCTATTCCTCCCTATATCCTAACCTATATATATGGTTATTCCTCCATCTGTGTGGAGCACAAAGCTAAATGGCAGGAAGACAAACAGGGGGCAAGCGTGTACTGTCAGGAAAGATAAGCAATGGTCAGAGCTGGAAAGAAAGGATGAGATAGTGTAACACCAGGGGCCTCGCTCAGGCTGGATAGTTAGAGTCTCCCTGGGGACCTGACATTTATGTTGAGATATAAACTGTAAGCAGGAAATTCCTAGGCAAAATGTTTAGGGAAGCGAGGGCCAGGAGGGTGTTGGGGCATTTGGGCAAAGACCCTGAGGTCTAAATAAGTTTGAGAACTGAAGAATGGCACAAGAGGCTGTAGTATGGTGAACAAAGAGCTTAGGGTGTGAGCTGTGGTGAGCAAGGGCCAGACTTAGGCTACGCTCTTCTGCTAATCTAGAGGATGGTGGTTTGGGAAGGTAGGGTGCAGTTAATGCTGTGTGTGCCTCTGACTTTTACTCAGGTTTGGGGAATCTCAGGTTGATGGGTTTCACTGCACTGATACTGGTTTCTTAGGAGCCATAGCTGAAAAGTTCCTCAGCCTCCCTGACGAACACAGCAACTAGAGTCTGGCAGGCTGTGGCTTCACCAGGTCAGCCTCCATGACCTCCAGCTTTTTCCTTGCTCTCAAACTATCTCCTCCCTCTTCTCTATATCCGTCTCCTTTCCCTCAGGCTAGCCTCAGATCCTCAGAATTTCCTCATCTCTTGTCTTGTCTTTTTCAATTTTTCTGTCTCCTTTTTCTTTCCCCTTCACTCCTTCCTGCCTTCTCTTTCCTTTCCCTCCCTATCTTCCTTATATATTTTCTCTCTCCTCTCTCCCTCCCTCTCCCCATTCCTTCCTTTCTGATGCAGAGCAATTCAACTCTCTCACTTGTTCCTTCTAGACCCTACGTTGGTGAGGGGTAGACTCAGCTTTCACACTCGGAGAAGCCCACTAAAATCTTTCCCAAAATAAGACCCATTTCCCCTGATATGATTATCCTACACATTTTGTGTGTTATCCATGGTCACCAAGACACTAACAACCAAGCAACAAATCTCAGTGCAATCAACTTCATTATCTACTGCACACACATCTGGGCCATCCAGCTGGGCAGGTCTGCCGATCTTGCCCGAGCCTGCTGATAGATATATCGGAATTCTAGAAGGGGCTTTTCTGGAATGATAACACCACTTGGCTCCACATGCCTTTTATCCTCCTTTGAAAATGAAAAGACATTCTCTTCACAGGGATGGTGAAGGCCACGTGTCACCAGAAACATATAAGCAATTCTTCAACCCTCCACTTCTATCAAGCCTGGTCATAGCCCATTGGTCAAATACACAGCTGAGCCCAGAATCTGGAAGAAAAGACTACAGAATGGACGTTAGTTTAGCCAGAAGAGGGCATGATTAGGTTTTTCTTCTTATTGCATAACTGGACTCTCAGTAGTTGAGGTGACTTGTCTCGGGGCAAACAACTCAGTAGGGACAGCTGCAGGACAGAATTCAGAAATGAAAGGAAACACATTTAGAGTCAGCTCTCCAGACTCCAAAGTCAGTGTTCTTTTCACTCCATTATGCTGTTCCTCTGAAAGCCACCAACCCTGACCTGAAAGAGTTACAGACTCCTGTGATGGAGCCCACTGGTCACATTAAATACACATTTCCACAGAGGGAAACGCACATCTAACTGTAAGTCAGTGCTAGCCCCTTGTCAGGGTGGCTTAAATAGCTCAATATTTAGCAAGTGAAATCATTTACTTAATTTTATTTCTCTGAGAGACCGTGACGCAGGATTGAAAAAGCTGGAGTTATTATGCCAACCCAGAGTTCCCACAGGGACAACACTTTTCCATTTTCATTGACTGCATATACATCTTGCCTACTTACGCTCAACAAGTCGATGTAAGCCTATTTTTCTGTATTTCATGCTTAAAATGTTCTCTTACTCTGCAATCTGTTTAGACGTATGTACTGAATACTAGGAATCTAATGCCAATTTTTATTCATCTTATTTCTGGTTTTTGGAGGGTCTTTTTTCTCTTTTTTTTCTTTTTTTCTTCTTTCCTTTTTTTCTTCTCCTGGATTATCTCTACTGGAAATCACTAGTTCCTAACTGGGAACTCTGTGTGGAAACATCTTTGCTCATCACATTTGCTAATAGCCATGCTATTAGCATCTAGTATGTAGAGGCCAGCCCAGTAGATGGGACATGTCCTCCCACACACATACACACTGACACACACACAACAAACTCATACAGTCCAAACAGTCGGTAGTGCTGAGTTTGAGAAACTACACTTTAAACAAACAAGGTATCAGTGCCTGGATTGCAGGCACCCAAAAATTGATTATAGGAGATCTCTTTCAAGATTAGGGTATTTATCCTTTAGTCCTTTACTGAAACAACAGAGACTGTGGCAAATGTCAGCCGTAAATGTTAGACCCATAATCTGCCATTCCTGTGTCTAGTCCATCTCTTCTCAGTGAATCACAGTTTTCCCAGGAAGGCTAAAGGATGCAGGGTAAGTGGTGGGAGGCAGGTAGATTCTGGTTATGGACAGAAATGACATGGAATACCAGTTGACTGATGACTAGTTGGATGGCATTGGCCAAATTTATTTATGTACCCAGTACTGCAGTTTTGCCTTTGGAAAAAAAATGGGGATTAATGTGGGGGTTCATTTATGCAAACTGCAGCAACTCTCTGACCCAGAGTAAGTATTAAGCTACTGCTTTTTTCCCTCTTATTTATATCAAACTTCTTTTCATTTCGAATATGAATTTTATATCATGGTTCCTTAGGACTATTCACACTGTCCTACAAGTCCACAAGCACCTAATGGGAAGAAAAGTCTGCTAATGAGATTCCTGGCTCATAGTTTGCATTCCTAGGGGATCTGGATATTATATATCTGGGGTTTACATGAACATCTCAACTAAACTCTGTCACCTTGTTACTAATAAATTTCTATGCTCATATATTCAGATCATTTCCTCATTAACCAGCGGAAAGCACAATGGCTCTTTGAGGTTTATAAAGGTCTCAAGAACAGTTAAATGCAAGTCTGATAAAGGACATGGGTGCATAGAATGCACGTATTCCAACACAGTAGCTGTCCATGATCCACCACTGAAAATGATTGAGAATGTATTTCCAATAGAAAGATCACTGTGAGTTTAGACCATAATCAAGATCACTCTTGTTGCTTTTCTAAAAATTTTTTCACTTATTTTCATTTTATTATAAAGGCAGAAAGTCAAAGAGAGATGCAGAGAGACAGATGGAGAGAAATCTTGCACTAACTGGTTCACTCACCAAATGTCACAATGGCCAGGACTGGTCTAGGCTGTAACAGGAGCAATGAATTTAATGCTGAATTCCCATCAGTGGTAGGGATCCAAGTACTTGAACCACTCATCCATTGGCAGGAAACTGGGTCAGAAGCAGAGTGGGTGGGACTTAAACTCAGGCACTCTGATACATGGATGTCCCAAGAGGCAACTTAACTTCCGTGTCACATGCCCACTCCCATTCTTATTTCTTGTTCGGCCTCTTCAGCCTTCAGGGAAATATGAACACTTTTTGTAGTGAAGCCCCTCCAAAATTAGTCTCCTTCCAAATACACTCACAGGTGAAGAGATTGACTTTCAGTTAGGTGGAAGGGGTCAAATTCAAAAGCTTCCTCCTTGTTTTCAAAGGATTTTTTGTGTACTGATATAGCAGTTTGGAGCCATTTGTAGGATTCCAGACATCTCTGAAAATCAAGAGTTCCTTCAGATAGTTTGCCATTATGTTCACACTGTAATATGTACAGGCCTCTTAGCCTAGTAAATCCCTGCCTAAGTATCTTTCTTCTAAAATATTCATGCAGGGGGCTAGTGCTGTGGAGAAGCTGGTTAAGAAGTAGCCTGTAGTGCCAGCATCCTATATAGGCAACGGTTTGTGTCCTGGATGCTCCACTTCCAGTTCAGGTCCCTGATGATCACCTGGGAAAGCAGTGGAAGATGGCCCCTGCAACCAAGTGGGAGACTCAGATGAAGCTCCTGGCCCTGGCTTCAGTCTGGCCCAGCCCTAGCTATTGCAGCAATTTGGGGAGTGAACCAGCAGATGGAAGAATTATCTCTGTCTGCCTCTGCCTGTCCATCTCTGTAACTCTGCCTTTCAAATAAATAAATCTTTAAGAAATAAATAAAATAAAATATTCATGCAGGTATGTATGTATACCTACAAAAACATTCATTATCACATTACTTGTAATAAGGAAAAATCATAGACAACCTGAATGCTCATTAGAAGTAAATGTCATGGCCTATCTATTCAATGAAATACCTAACATACTTACAAGATGAACTGAAAAATTGTTGCATCCTGAAAAGCAAACTTTAGAACGATATGTACAGCACAATCACATTTTTATTTTTTAAAAATGTAGAGAAAATTTTGTGTCTAGAGAAATTCTAGGCAAACCCTATAAAATGTTAACAGTGGCTAAAGCTGAGAAGTGATTTGGGGAAAAGAGGAAGACATGGAAGAGACATTTTCTCTATATTTCTCTATGTTTCATTTCTCACAGTGACAATATATTTCTGTTATAATTTAAAATGCTGCCAAGGTTTTTTTCTTCTTTCCATTTTGTACATGCATGCACAAAATACAATTTAGCCATGTTTGCAGATACTAGTATATTAGTTACACCTTTGTAGACCTTTAAATAGGCCAAAATTATATCAGGAAAACAGAAACCATTTTTGTATCCTGGGAATTAAAGGTTTGAATATAGAGAATTAGGAACTCACAGAACAGTTGGAATAACTACGGGAGCAAAGACACGGAAGTTGCCAAAAGACAATCTCAATCTGAAATATAAAAGTTCTTAAGCATTTATTGAGTCTATTTTGTTCCATTGCTCTTCTTCTATTTCTTTTTTAATGTTTTGTAATTTTCATCATAGAGATATTTGACATCCTTGGTGAAATTTATTCCAAGGTATGTAATTCTTTTTGTAGCTGCTGTGAATGGGGTTGATCTTACAAGCTTTTTTCTTAGCCATGGCATTGTCTGTGTATATAAAGGCTATTGATTTCTATGTGTCGACTTTATACCCTGCCACTTTACCAAACACTTTTATGGGTTCCAATAGTCTCAGAGGAGTCTTTTGGATGCCCTATATATAGAATCATGTCTTCTGCAAATAGGGATTTCCTCCTTTCCAATTTGTCCCTTTGATTTCTTTTTTCTTGCATAGTGGCTCTGACTAGAACTTCCAGGACAATATTAAATATCAATGGTGAGAGTGCATATCCTTGTCTGGTTCCAGATCTTAGGGGAAATGTTTCCAACTTTTCCTCATTCAATAGGATGCTGGCCTTGATTGTGTTGAGGAATGTTCCTTATCTTTGACAAAGGAGCTAAAATCAATCCCAGGAGCAAGGACAGTCTCTTCACCAAATGGTGCTGGGAAAACTGGATCTCCATGTGCAGAAGTATGAAACTAGACTCCTACTTAACACTTTACACAAAAATCCACTCAGAATTGATCAAAAACATAAACCTATGACCCAATATCATCAAATTTTTGGAGAAAATTGGGGAAATTGCAATAGATTGGCATAGGCAAAGATTTCCTGGAAAAGACCACAGAAGCATAGGCAATCAAAGCCAAAACTGACAACTACTACTACATCAAGCTAGCTTCTGCACTGCCAAAGAAACACTCAGCAAAGTGAAGAGACAACTGACAGAATGGGAGAAAATATCTGCAAGCTATGCAACTGATAAAGGGTTAGTATCCAGAATCATAAACAGCCCAAGAAATTTAATAACAACAAAACAAACAATCCAGTCAAGAAATGGGCAAAGGACTTGAACACACATCTTTCAACAGATGAAATTCAAATGGCCAACAGGCAACTGAAAAAAAAAATGCTCAGGATTACTAGCCATCAGGGAAATGCAAATCAAAACCACAATGAAGTTTCACCTTGTTCCAGTTAGAATGGTTCTCATACAGAAATCAACAAACAATAAATGCTGGCTAAGACATGGTGAAAAAACTACACTAATCCACTATTGGTGGGAATGTAAACTGGTTAGCCACTGAGGAAGACAGTATGAAGATACCTCAGAACCTCAGAAATTTGAAAATATGCCTGCCATATGACCCAGCTATCCCACTCCTGGGAATTGACCCAAAGCAAAAGAAATGAGCATATGAAAGAGTTTTCTGGACCCTCATGTTCAATGCAGCACAATTTACAATAGCTAAGGTGTGCAATCAACCCAGGTATCTATCAACCATTCACCAGATGAAGAAATTATGATGTATATACACACTATGGAGTACTAGTCATCTGTAAAAAAAAAAAATGAAATCCTGTCTTTTGCAACAAAATGGATGGAACTGGAAACCATTATACTTAGTAAAATAAGCCAGTCCCAAAGAGACAGATATCCTATGTTCTCCCTGATCTGAGCTAACTAACAGAGTACTTAAAATGTAATCTATTGAATTGAAATGCACATTTTAAGATTCAATGATTGCTTACAGCCCTTGTCTCTTCTATTGAGGAATAGTGTTTTCTTGTTCATACTACTTTAGTTAGTGTTAACTTTATGATCCTTAAGTGAACTGCAAGCAGATCTTTGTAAAAATTAAAAGTGGGAATGGGAGAGGAAGGAGGAAGAAAAGTTGGGAGTGTGGGAAGGAGGGAGGGTTAGGTGGAATATATCACTATGTTCCTAATTCTGTATATATGAAATACATAAAACTTGTACAACTTAAATAAAATGCTTTAAAAAAAGACAAAAAAAGGAATTAATTGAGAAACATCTAGAATTCTCAACATCTTCTGGAATCTCCAAGCAATTTCTTAGGTCTACAGCAACAGAGTTGTTTGCATGGGATTGCTACAAAGTCCCTATAAATTCCCACTTATCTGGACTGCAAGTGTCACATATGCACAATGGCCTCTGTGTGTACTCTGCCTAACAAAACTTGCATGTATTCCTCTCATTGGAAAACTAATCTACAACTGCAATTAAGGAAAATCTAGTGCTATCTTTCTCTTCTCTTATCCAGAAGAGATACTGGCAGGGGTAGGGAGGAAGGTCATAGTGCCAAATTAATAACAGATAATCAAGCAATCTCCCTTATTGTGTTCTCAGCATCTATACACACCACTTTCTTATATTTCATTAATAAAGGCACTAATAATATCATGTTTCTGCTTTGAAACTATTGCCTGTAAAACTGAAGATATACAAACCCAGTTCCCTAGGGTTGTGAGATAACATCCTAGGTGTCGGTGTATCCATATCCAAAAAATGTTTATTGTTATACTAGTTCAGTTACTTTCCCTTTATCATATCTTATAACAATACCACAATATGAGGTCACTAGCACAAGTAGGTCAAAGGCTCAAGTGGATGTCTCAGTTTCCACTTCAACAGAATTTTTGTTATTTCTCTGAGAGGAAACAGTGGTCCTCTTTTGGGAACCAAGACCTCAAAAGCAGCAGCTCAAAGTAAAACTTTGTTATTGGATCACCAGAGGAAGACAGATAGAAGCCACTACCACTTCTTTCAGCTGGGCATTCTGCCTATGAAAGAAACGGCATTATATATTTTAAATGTTGGTTCAGAGCACACTCTTCATTGTGGAGTATATGACCTCAGTCTCACAATGTGTTTTTATCCACCAGTATTATAATCAAACATTCAACTAGCCATTTTATTATTATATTAAGTCAACTCCTTTGTAGTGATGAATATGAATGAATTCCATGCCTATGAGCCCTTGCCAACTTCCTTCAATCCAAGGTTAGTTCCTATTTAGGAGAAACAGACTCTGTGCCTGTTCTGAAAGGTCCATCCATATATGTCTTTTGCAGATTTCCTTGTCACCAATGTTCCAACCTTGTTCATTCCAAATCCTTAACCACTAGCCATACAGTTACCCACTGCCCAGGAATCATGATAGTGATATACCAGTCATCCCTCCTTCCAGGCAAAGTGAATAGCCAGATATATGGCTCAAAGTTCTGCCCAGTGTAAGAGTTTCCCTTTTGTATTATTCTAGATAGATATTCTTGAGTCGGGTTCTTATGCCACAGCCATATACCTTTGAATGGTGCTAGCATGGTAATCTGGTTGCTTATTTCACACTAATTGTTCAAGGAAGATGAACATAACACCAGAGTAAGAATCATAGCTGCTGTAAATTCATCCAGGTAAACCCACTCCTATCAGCCAGTAATTAATTTAGGCATAGATACATGACTCAGTTATAGCCACAGGACCTGGAAGGAGTTTTAGGAAAAATTGTCCTCCCCTTGTAAACAGAACTATATGATAAATTTAGAGGTTTTATAATATATATCATGAAGTAGTGATGTTTGGAACCATGGCAGCCACTTAGAGCCATGAGAGGGAAGAAAAAAGGGTTGGAGAAAGTCATCCAGAGCCAGATATCACTGAGTTGCTGAACTAATAAAGCTTACAATTACCTTCTTTCTTAACATATGGTCCAGTAACTTTTTTTTCATTTTTGGGAAAATTTTATTTTTTAAAAAAGTAGAAGAGCATTACAATTCCAACTCCCAACTTTTAAGTCAATTTAGTCAGGGATTCTGTTGCAGTTGAGCCAGATTAAAAAAAAAATATTTTACATCTTCTATTAACTTGTCAAAGGGGGCTTTATATAAACTCATGAATAGCAGCTTTGCATAATTAGAATTCCTTTTTGGGCAGTAGGTATGGAAATGGAAGATTGTAGCAGAGAAGACACAAATCAAAAAGTTCAGGGTGAATCTTTGTTCCTAGGGATTAGAAAAAACTATGTCATCAGTCCATACCCCCAAACACATACACACCCACACTCACACCCACATTCACATTTATGTCTGTAGGTAGGAGCTGGCAAGAGTGGGTTCCTTTAGTTTTGGACCAAGCTACAAGACAAAGTGGGAGTCAGAATGAAAAGACTAAACAGATCTGCCAGCAGATCTCATGCTGGATTTTCAGGCCAGTCAGATATTTGGACTATGTGGCTTACATGAAAAATAAGCCTCAGTAGGAGCCCTGGCCTGGCTCCACAGAGTGGTTATGGGTTAAGCAAGGATACTGGGAAAGGCGGCTGTCAGATTCAGTAGCACCTCACCCTCTTCTCATGAGCATTACAGTCTCCTCATATGGAAGAGATATAGATGATGCCTGCTACTGGGAATTCTCTTTTTGCACAACTCCTATATCACATTCTCCCAAAATGAACTGATGAATACAGTTGTATAGTTTATGAATTTATCTTTCTCGAATGGAATCAATATGTTTTTGAAAAGGACTTTGCCCTGTATTCACTGTGGAGCCTTGTGTCCGGCTAGGCAGATGGAAGACAGAAGGAGCAGCTGCAGGGAGAGAGCGATCTCTGCTGCCATCTTCTGATGGTGGAGCAAGGAGCAGACACAAGGAGTTAACTGCTAAGCACAAGCACAAGCCCTTTTTCTCCAACAGGCTGGGAGGCCCTGAGGGGGAGGCTTGACTGGGAGGTGGAGGTGCTGTCTTCTTGCAAGTAATAGAAATAAATTCTTCCTTCATTCAGCCCCCATCTCCCTATGCCACCCCATCCCATCCCATCTGCCTAGTCCAGTAACAATTATTGTGAGTGACTCAACAGAAACCAGATTTAGATTCTGTGCCACTGAGGAGCATTGACCTCTCTAGGTGGTTTGAAACTTGACTCAGTAAGCATGGAAGCTTCCATTTCTTCTTATTAGTAGAGAAAATAGTATTTTTGGGTCAAGTAACCCAAAACAGAGGAAGGGATTGAAGGGGTTTTGTACCCCAATCTCCTAGCCACACCTTTGGTTGGCTTTGAGTCCACTGAAATGAAGCATGAGCCTATCGTTGAAGAAGCTCTTCACAAAAGCCTCTGCAGAGTTCAGGACAAGCCAGAGTGTGGTTGGCAAAGTATCTTCTCACTTAGCCCATGATCAAGCCCATTCTATGCCAGAGCATCCAGCAGAGTTGGCATGTTAGCATCCCAGCATAGTCACTAGCCGGAGAATACCTTGCATGGCTGTTAAGACATGGTAGAGAAGCAGGGTCACCATGTCAACAAGCAGCTGGGAGCAGAAGAAAACAAGGAGACATGTTCCAAGATGCACTCATCCTTTCATTCACTTAGCAAATATTTGTTGAAACCCTCCTATGAGCCAAGAAGTGCACAAACTACAGGCAGATGCAAACACACACACATACACACACAATTAGCACTCATAAAGCCTTACTCAGTGATTCCTCCCTGGATTTTTATCTGAATGATTGAAAGGATAGAGTAGCTATTTACTAAGTTGGAAATGTTAGAAGAGAACATGTGTGTTTGTACCTGGCAAGCACTATCGAGTGGAGTGGGGTGGAGCAGAGCTTACAGGTCCACTTTTTTTTTCTTTTTTATTTTTTTTTTTGACAGGCAGAGTGGACAGTAAGAGAGAGAGAGACAGAGAGAAAGGTCTTCCTTTGCCGTTGGTTCACCCTCCAATGGCCGCCACGCCCGGCGTGCTGCACTGATCCGATGGCAGGAGCCGGGTGCTTCTCCTGGTCTCCCATGGGGTGCAGGGCCCAAGCACTTGGGCCATCCTCCACTGCACTCCCTCACAGCAGAGAGCTGGCCTGGAAGAGGAACAACCAGGACAGAATCCGGCACCCCGACCAGGACTAAAACCTGGTGTGCTGGCACCACAAGGCGGAGGATTAGCCTGTTGAGCCACGGCGCTGGCTCAGAGGTCCACTTTTTAACACTTAAGTTTGAGTACCTATAACCAAGTGGAGATCGCAAGATGATTAACTATTCAAGTCTGCAGTGTTCAGACCAAGACTCAGCTGAAGCTATAAATGTAGACTCCTCAGCTTACAGATGGCAAAGACACAAGACTGTCATGTGATGGCCAAGGAGTCATCATAAATAGAGAGGAGATGTCTGCAAGCAGAGTGGTAGAGCACAACCCAGTAAAGCTCAAGAAGCCCAAGAAAACCTATCAAAAAAGACTGAGAAGGAGCAAGAAGAGAGGTAGGCAGAAAAGCAAGAAGATGCCAGGTCCCAGAGGTAGCATGAAGATTTTCCAGGAGGAGGAAAGATGGAATCTAACTGATTCTGTTGACATATCAAATAAGGTGAGCTCTGAAAACTAACCCTTTAATAGAACAAATATGAAAGTGATTGGTGCCATGCTCAACTTGTAGGGGAAACCTTTTTAGGAGAAATTTGGAAAAAATGAACTCAAGTCTACCGCACTGTCAACTGTTTCAGGGTTTATATATAAATTCTCTCCCTGGTGACCCTTAGAATTATCTGATGGAAAGTCTAGGTTGGGGGCTGACACTTTACTGTCTAATAGCTGGGGGTTGATAGTCATTATAATAGGTATATTACTATTAGTGTTTCTCCAGATCTCCCTAAAGGCTGATGAAATCTAAGGTTGGACACCTCAGATTGTGTCAGGTGTTTCTCTTTCTAAAACTTTTGCACAACTGATCTTCTTTTCTTCTAAAAAGAAATCATTACAAAGCCTAAAAGTTTTCAATTATCCTGCAATAGGAAAGTTTTCTATTTCATCATGTCTCCAGTATTGACCAATATTTCTCTTATTGTGAAGGCTAGATGATATAAAAAATATTCAAAACTTAAATAAAAAAGTTTTCCATTGTGATACAGGTTTTCAGATATTTTCCCTTATAAAGTGTCCTTTGCTTATATCATTTTACCCTTTGTCCTGAATTGCTGGCACTTCTCATCTTTCTCAGTAATAATTAATTGGAAAACCTATACACATTGAATTATTTCAATTTCAAGGCATAATTTAGGCCTTCCTTATCATTAATCCCTTTGAATTGTTTCTCTAATGCTAACATTTTTTCTAGCCTGTAATTGTCTTGAAGACCTGAACCCGGAGTTTCAGGTACTCTCTCTTCACCACTGCAAGGAGAGGTCCAGTAGCTTTCCAAGGCCAGTCTTCAGGCTGCTCTGCATTTGTAAGCCCTAACCCTAGCCAGAGAAGCTAATCACAGGGTGGTCTGTTTCCACGAGGCACTGGCCTGACCTGCTGCATCTGCAGTATTTCATCAGAGTGCTGTGATACAATAACCTTTGACTATTTCTCCAATCATTTGTCCTTTTCCTGCCTCCCATCTGGGTTCCTGGCCTCAGCAGAAGAATGAGGCAAGGCATTCCAAGGACTTCCTGACTTTGTGTACAAATCTCCAAGCCTGAGAGTGCAGAAATGAGGGGAGACCTATAAAAGGCACATTAAAGAGAGCTTTCCCTGACAACAGCATTTTGAGAAATACAATGAGGAAGAAGAGCAGTAGAAAGTGAACAAGTTTGCATCTCTGCTTGCTGGCACCAAAGGGATCCCTGTAGGTCCCAAAGTAACACTGCTTTTATGACATCTCTAAGCAAACAATATCACTAGGTGCTTGTGATAAGACCACACAGAAACATCTGCAGGAAAATGAAAAATTAGCAGAGGTAGGAATCCCTCCAGAAAGGTATGCAAAGACTTACACACCCCACTCCTCTGACCTTTGCCCGAATTGGGAGAGTCAGAGAAAAAGGTCTGCATGAAGCATCTCACCAGCCCAAAGAGAGAGGAGATTCATATTGAAGCCGAGTAGCAGAATGTAAGGTCAGTTCCATTTACAGTGCAACTGTGTTTATGGAACTAGGGTCACATCACTGTGTGATGTTACAACTCAGCATTTCCTCCTGTGAACTTGAGTAAGCCTCAGGATCTCCCAATGCATTCATTTTCTCTCTGCTACTATCAGATAGTTGAGGGGCAGGCATTTGGCACAGTGGTTGAGACGCCTTTTGGAGTATTTGCATTCTGCATCTGAGTGCCTTGTTCTAGTCCCAGCTCCTCTGATTCCTATCCAGCTTTCTACTAATGTGTATCATGGGAGACAGCAGATGATGGCTCAAGTGATTGGGTCTCTGCCACCCACATGGGAGACCCAGATTGAAATCTGGGCTCCAGATCTCAGCCTTACAAAGCTCTCACTGTTGTAGGCATATGGGGAGTGGATCAGCAAATAGATCTTTCTCCATCTGTCTCTATCTGCCTTTCAAATAAAAATGAAAAATAAATAAATGAAAAAAATAAGATATAGAAACTGTTCTGCCTTCATCACTAGTATGTTTGGTGCTTCGTACACAGGCCAGCATTCAGTAGATGCCACCCCAAAATATTTGTGAAATAAGTCTTACAGAGTGAATTTGAGACAAGCATGCATGTGTGTTCTGGTCAATTCTATGTTGTGAAAACTAAATTAAATATTATGTGTAAAATCATTTGCATACATTACAAAGACCTTCGCAAAGGTTAGGAAGCAGCATTATCATTCCATTCTTGATTTGCACTCTCCACTGTTGGAAGTGAAAATTGATTACCTATTAAGTGCTGAGTGAGAAGGTTAGCCTTAATAATTTCATTTGGCTTGCATACAGAAAGCTCGGTTCCTGCCATACCTTGAATAATCATAGGCAGATATTTCAGATGCTGGCTCTCCTCTGCCCATTCCAGCTGATGGTGCCAAATCCTTCCAACAGTATATTGGATCTGAGATCCTGCAATGTCAGGTCTGATCAAGAAATGTCAAGCTGAAGGAAAGGAAGGTGAATGTATCTTCTCCAGAGTGCCTGGTGACTGTGCTGTCCTATCTTAGTAAATAGTTCCTATGAAATCCAAATTCATTGGTTAATTATAACAGGAGATTACTGTGAACTCTCATAGTGGTTGCTGTAATGGTAGTAACTTGCTTCCAAACACAAAAGGCTCAAGTGGAGTTAACATGAACAGAAAAGGATATTGAGGGTGTATTAGGAGTTTACAGTTTGCCTTGTTTGTCAAGCTTATATGCGTACACAGAACATGTGCAATAATAGAATGGCATCTGGCACTGAGGTGTCAAACAGAGAGTTAAATAAAAATTGAATATTCTATAGTCTGATGCAATATAATTCCTAGAAACAGAATAAAAAGCTGAAAGAAACACCTATGCATACCTTTTTTTCCTGTCAGGTAAGAATTATTTGGAATGGATTTTTTAAAATAAATTCAAAGACATCAGGATTTATGCTTCATTTACTAGACTACTACAAATTTTAAAATCAAATATCATTTTGGTACACACTTTTTATGAAACATTGATGGATTCTCTTGTTGAATCCTTTTTAGGGCACTACTAAAATAAACACAATTTCTGAAGCCTAATTGGTAAGAGAATGCATGTAAGCACAAACACACAGACACACAGGCACAACTCACAAGGAAACATGGCACAGGACTGCAGATAACAGTCACAGACACAGAAGTGCTATAGAATGACAAGAAGGGAATGTTTACTGAAGACCTGAAAGTAGGAAATCATGAAGAAAAATCTTCAAGCAAAAAAAAAAAAAAAATGAAGTGCCCACATCTCACTGAAGAAATAGAGGAAATTAGTATTTATTGGGCATCAGTTAGATATCAAGCCCATAATGAAAGATTCACGTATCTCACCAAGCCACTACAACTACGCACAAGGTATACTAGATGAGGAAAGTAAGACAGATAAATTCATTTACTCAAGATGATGCAACAAAGCAGCAGAACCTGAACTCAAACCATGGGTATTTGACCCCAAAGTTCAAGTTCAAGTCCACAAGTCTGTTCTAATAAGACTCTGTGGAGTTTGTGTTATAAAAGTGACCTTTTTTTAATAATGTAAATTATTAAAATTAAAATTAATTTTTTAATAAAGTAAAATGTTTCAGTTGCAGAAAGAATGTAAACATGTGAGCCAATGAGAGAAAAACAGAGATGGAGATAGAGAATAGAGATGGAGACAGAGACACAGAGAATATAAAATCAAATGAAGAAAATCCCAATTGTACTGATTCTTGTGTTCAGATTTGGGAAGAAGTAAAACACTGTTAAATGCAATTATCAACATCTCACTCGCACTTATTTCTCTGCCTCTTTCTGCTGAAATTTTTACCTTCTTTAAATAACAATTTCAACAAGTTGAAAGGTATCATGTAAGGGCAAACAATGAAAGTACCTGTTTGAATTCTATTTTTGCAGGCCATGAAAATCTACTCCAGACAGCTGAGTCAGGTGAAGCCCACACGTATTCAGCCCTGACACGGGTAGTCTTAATCCAACCACTAATAACTCAGGGAACTAATTCTTGATTGCTCTGTCAGTAATCACAGGTTGGAAAGAGGCTTCTCTCGTAGAAGAAAGGGTATCCCAGACAGACGCAGGAAAGGAACAGAGAGGGAAAGAGCAACCCAGGCCACCCCACACTCAGTCTCACACAGTTGAAGCAGATGTTTGAAGCAGTAAGTAGCCCACAAAATGTCTGGACCCATGGATGGCCCTGAGACTTGGTGCTGCCAATGTAGGAAGGTCTATAGCATGGATTTTAAGGTCACCAGAGACAATAGCTTATAAGGGGACACAGAAGGAAATCCGGATATGATATCACTTTAGAAGTCACTTTGCAGCTCAGAAAGCTATATTAATTACTTCCTTAAACAATTGTTCACTCAGTCATATATGCAAATAAACATTTATTGATTATCTATTTTGTGCCAGTAGTTATATCAGACTTTGAGAGTAGAAAACTAAATGAAAGAAAATCTTTGTCCTTAAAGAGCTCAGAGACAAACAATCTTATCAAAGATGATTTTTGAAGTGCTTAAGACAGGAAGCAGAGAATCTATTAAGAGATAATAACATACTAACCCCCCAGAGTAAGTATATAAATAAAGAGGGAAGGAGACATATGTATTTGTGTATGTGTGTTTAATAGATAAATATCATATAAAGGATGATTTTTAAAAGATATCCAAAAGTATTTTTCAAAAACTCCTAGCTTGGAAAAAAAAAGTTACTTTGAATCTCAGATACCTATCCATTTAACAAATACATATTGAATACATTTTTACATGCCTGGGATTTTATCATCTTTTATCTAATTGAATCTATATAATAGAAGACAACATTCTTCATAAAGTAAGACACCAAGCAAGAACCTAGGTCAAATGTAATCTAACCATTTCAAATAAGGTATGAAAAAGCATGTCCTAATAATAATATTGAGCAACTGCCATGTGTTTTATAACTAATCCCTTAGACAGTGACTTTCAGCATCCCTCCTTGCAAATGAAGAAATTGAAGCTGACAGTATTAAAGATCTTATCCACAGACTCAAGCCATTAAGCAGCAAAGGTCAGATTCAAACCCAAGCCCATCTGACCCTAAATCTCATGTTCTTCCCACAAAGTTGTGCTGCCTCCAGGGAGACCAAGTTTGGATGCCAAGTTTACATCAGTAACAATATTGGGAGGCTGGCATTGCAGCACAGCAGGTAAAGCCACTGCCAATTATGCTGGCATCCCATATGAACACTGGTCCATATCCTGGCTGCTCCATTTCCTATCCAGCTCCCTGCTAATGTGCCTGGGAAAGCAGCAGAAGATGGCCCAAGTATTTGGGGCTCTGAACCCACGTGGGAGACCCAGATGAAGCTCCTGGCTTCACCTTGGCCCAGCACTGGCCACTGTGGCTATCTGGGGAGTGAACTAGAGAACAGAGATCTCTTTCTCTCCCTCTCTCTGACTTTCAAACAAATATATAAATCTTTAAAAAAAGAGAGAAAAAACAATATTGGAATTAGAACCTTTCTTCAACTCTATTCTTTAACCACTGGCCCTCAATAAAACATCTCAACAACATTTATTACATTTCATTCCAGATCTATTCATTTTAATGGTGTATGATCCATTGACAACACTTATCTCTCCAAAATTCAGCATTTGTTTGTGCCACCAGCTGTGTACTGGACACACTTAGTACTGACTCACATGTGCCAAGTGTTGTGTACTTCATCCCAACTCTGCACTTTGCGACAGCAAGCTGGTGGATCAAAATTGGCCACAGTGAGCATACTTGCACCACTGGGTTGAGACAAGCCTTAAATGAGGGCATCGATCAGTTTGTTTTGGGGAAAGTCCATGGTTAAACATTTATCAGCACACTGCTGCGTAAAAGCTTTTATGGATATGTATTTGACAAATAAACATCTATTGAGGACTTTCAAATCATTTCCCCACTGTGAGTGAACTGAGACTTGAATCAGTATGAAATATTTTATCACCTTTGATGTAACCTGTTGAATTAGCAGAAAACAATGTTGTCCTCAGATGTTTTGTACACAATGAAATAAAAGCCACTTTGGTTCAATTTTGAAATATATTAGCTTATGGCAGAGTTTTTTAAATCTTGATTTCTCACTTCAATTACTTTGTGAATTTTGTTTCTAAATAAAAGCATGTTAGGGAGCTACTTTTTGTAGGTCGATATGAGAGGTTTGCTAGAGTAGTCAGTATTTATTCATACTGAGATTCCAGGACATCCCCTTAGCAGTGGCTGAACCATCAGATCGTAGAAGTATATATGCAATAGCCATTACATGTAACAACCACATACGATCATACAATTGGCATGATTTCTCAACTCCCAAGATAGAATGACTAGTGTGATTTTTGTAACACTACAACTCCAAGAGAGTGGAGATGCTTTACCAAGTATCACATAGTTTACTGTTGATAGCTGCATAATAACAGAAAAATTCTTTCAAAGCAACTAATGCTATATAGTCATAAGAGCCCTCCCATGCTTCAAAGTGGAGAATTGAGTGATAATGCTTCATTTCGCTGGGGAAAAAAATGTGCATTTTGATCAACCATGTAGGCACACATTAGCAGAGAATGGTCGATTCAAGGAAAGCATGAATATTAATTTGCAATATTTTGAGAGGGACATGTTTATGGCAATTGGATGATTACTTACTGGTAATTGTGTCGTAATAATGTTAGTAGTTTATACACCATCTGAAAAACAAATAGTCTATGGAGCTTAGCACTGCAATAACATCAGCCTCCCTTTAAAAGCATCTCTTTCTTTGAAGACAAATACCTTAAGGAAAATTGAGTAAGAACTTGGAAGTTCTGATCCTTACAGGGAATAGTTTTGCTTAAATAACTGGCATCCAAATAAGACTGGCCCTTGCTGGAATTGCCATAAGCAAGCACAGTTCTGACCATAACCCCAGCCAAACTCTGCTGAAAACTACTGTTGGTTCTCCCAGTCCTTCCAGGAATAAGGAGGAAGCGAGAATGGAAAAAATGCTGTGGTTTGGGAGCAGTTGTGTAAGACCTATAGGGTTTTTTAAATTGGGAATTTCAAAGCTACACTTTCCAATCCATATAAGTCAATCGTGGGTACAGGTAATTTTTTTTAAAATCTGAGAGAGTAGAAGTGCAGCTGTTAAAACAATAAATATTCTTTTTCAGAAAATATCACAGTGACTAAGTTATAGGTACCTTGGAAAGGAGCCCACAGCCTGCCACCTTGCATTTAAGAGGACGGGAGTCATGAATCACAGATTCAGGATGCATGAACATGCGGGAGAGAGAACTGGATTTTCATCATGTGTTCCGAATTTCCCAAGCTATGCTTTAAAAAAGTCAAATGTGACACCTTGAGAGCAACCACATACAGGTTACCTTCCAACCCTTTCTACTACACTCGTATCTGACATGCACAAATATGAATTTGCTATGCATTAGCCTGTATGTTTCCTAATGACTTGCTCTACTTACATTTAGCTCTCTTTCTTTTCTTTTTTTTTTCTTTTTTTTTTTTTTTTTTTTTTGACAGGCAGAGTGGACAGTGAGAGAGAGAGACAGAGAGAAAGGTCTTCTTTTGCCATTGGTTCACCCTCCAATGGCCACCGCGGCCAGCATGCTGCAGCCAACACACCACGCTGATCCAAAGGCAGGAGCCAGGTGCTTATCCTGATATCCCATGGGGTGCAGGGCCCAAGCACCTGGGCCATCCTCCACTGCACTACCTGGCCACAGCAGAGAGCTGGCCTGGAAGAGGGGCAACCAGGACAGAATCTGGCGACCCAACCGGGACTAGAACCCAGTGTGCCGGCGCTGCAAGGCAGAGGACCAGCCTATTGAGCCACAGCGCTGGCCTAGCTCTCTTTCAACATGAATTCCAAGACTATTTTGCAGTCTCTTTTTTCTCTGCAGCACACAGTAGGAACTCAAATTTACTACCACCTATTTTTTTTTTTTTAACAAGCAGAGTTAGAGAGAGAGAGAGAGAGAGAGAGAGAGAAAGGTCTTCCTTTCCGTTGGTTCACCCCCCAAATGGACGCTACAGCCGGCACGCTGCGCCAATCCAAAGCCAGGAGCAGGTGCTTCCTCCAGGTCTCCCATGCAAGTGCAGGGCCCAAGCACTTGGGCCATCCTCCACTGCCTCCCCGGGCCATAGCAGAGAGCTGGCCTGGAAGAGGACCAACTGAGACAGAATTCAGTGCCCCAACCAGGAGCGGCAGGCGGAGGATTAGCATAGTGAGCCGCAGTGTCAGCCACTACCACCTATTCTTAATCTGCTAGGGCTACTATAACAAAATAACACATACTGGGGAGTTGAAACAGCAGAAATTTATTTCTCCCGAGTGCGGCATCCCATATGGGCAGTCCTCAGTGCTCCATTCCGATCCAGCTCTCTGCTATAGCCTGGGAAAGCAGTGGAAGATGGCCCAAGTCCTTAGGCCCCGGCACCCACATGGGAGACCCAGAAAAAGCTCCAGGCTCCTGGCTTCAGATTGAGCCCAGCTCCAGCCAAGGCCATTTGGGGAGTGAACCAGTGGATGGAAGATCTCTCTCTCTCTCTCTCTCTCTCTCTCTCTCTCTCTCTCTCTCTCTCTCTGCTTCTGCCTCTATGTAACCCCACTTTCAAATAAATAAGGAAATCTTTTTTTGAAAAATGTGTCTAATGTAAAACAAGTGGAAAAAGAAGAAACAGAGATCCTCAGAGAGCAGGAAAATATGAAAATGGTGGCACAGGCCACCAGTGTGAAGACACAAAGCTGCAAAGTCCTCGGAAGCCACTCAGGTGTCCCCTATGGGAACGTGGACTTGAACCCCTAGATTTACACTAACACCTGGACCTGGGCCGCTGAGGGAGAACACTTTTATGCAATTAAACAAAGATATGCAGGAGAGGGGCTGGGGAAGACAGGAAGCAGAGGCAATCTGTCCTTGTCAGAGTGAGAGCTCCTTCCCAAGCTTGGGTGTTTTATACAAAGACTCATTCACACTCAGGTAGACACACTCGTCAGGCTAGAAGGAGGGGGTGAGGCATCTGGATTCAAATCCCTGAGCAGTGAAATGTTTCTGATTCTTAGAGCCTACCACACCTTCATTTCCCTGTCTCGTAAGCCAACAGCTTCACTTGCATGTGTTTGAGGCATAGCAAGAAAATGAGACCTCCACATCCAGTTATTTTTAAGCCATAAAGGGTCCTCAGTGAGCAGGTTCTAATATGTGAAGGCAGAAACAAAGAAGGAAGACAGGTCCCTTCCCCACATGGAGCCATAAGGCAAGCCGCCTGGAGAATCTTATCTAAAAACCACCCCGACCCCAGCCCCCAGCTCGATGACAAATGCCATCTTTCCCAATCAGGAGTCTCACCTGAGTGATACTCTGGAGAAATGATCCTCTAAGAAGCATAGCAGACACACGTGTGCCCACTGCTGCATGAGGTTTGATGGGAGGTTTAGAACCTGGCAGGTGTTCTCAGTTGCTGCCACACAGCTTGCACTCAGGTACCTAGGCATATACCACACTCCTCCTCCCTGTGGTGAGTCCCTAGAAGATCTCTGAGGAAGTCTTTTGTTAGCCTGTCCCCAGAATCCACAGCTTAACCTCTGAACACAGCGTGCAAGGGAAGCTCAATCCAGCCTAAGCCCTGTACTCCCTGGGGAACCTTGGGGCAGCGTCCTTTGCCCTCTGTTCTTCAGCTCAGAGAGGGGACCAATTGAGAACCACAAATAACATTTGAATTTAAGCCCTTCCCAAGAAAATGAATCACTGTGCAAAGATATACTTGGAAAATCAATTTTTCTTTTTTCTTTTTTTTTTCACCTGAATATCCCTTTAAAAGAAGAGAAGAAATTTCATATCACAAAAGCTGTATTTAAAAAGCATTAACTTGGAGGCCAGATTCAAAGAGCAGGGGAAATTTACAGCTGAGGATTAAGGCACTAAGAGCAGGAATGAGAACCTGGCTTTGGGTAGAATCTTCTCTGTGAAGTTCCAGGTCAGTTCTTAATACAATAGCGCATGACACTATGCCAGTGGGACTCCTAACAGTGGCTTGGTGTCTTCCAGGGTGGTGTGCAGGCCTCTCACAGTACTACTGTTTGCAACATGAGAAATGGGTCTCAGTGCATCACCAAGGACACTTGCCTAAGGGTTCTTTTTCCTGGGTATGGCAACATTTTTTTTCCAATTAAACAAAGAAATGCATAAAGCCGTAGCCAGGGAGCCAGCAATGTGGCGTAATGGATAAAGCCTATATGGGTGCTGGTTCGTGTCCCAGGTGTTCCACTTCTGATCCAGTTCCCTGCTAATGGCCTAGGAAAAGCAGCATAAGATGGCCCAATTACTTGGGCCCCTGCCAACCACCTGGGAGACCCAGATGAAACTCCTGGCTCCTGGCTTCATCCTGACTCAACCATGGCCCTTGTGACCACCTGGGAAGTGAATAATCAGATAGACTCTCTCCCCCCCTCCCCGTAACTCAAATAAATAAATAAATCTTTATAAAATGTTTAAAAAGCTGAGGCCAGGGCAGAGTACCTGTTGGTGGGAAGGGCATTTTAAATAGCAAGAACAGGAACCTTGTTGTAAAAATTCTGCATCCTATTTATGCATTATTCTTATGAAAACAAAAGTAATCCTTTTCTACACATCTGCATTCTGGCAGAATCCTAATTGTACTATTTTTTTGTTTATTATTTATTTAAAGACAGAGTTACAGGGAAGCAGAGGAAGTGAGAGAGAGAGAGAAAGAGAGAGAGAGAGAGAAATGTCTTCCATCCACTGGTTCAATCCTCAGATGGCTGCAATGGCCATAGCTGTGCCAATCCAAAGCCAGGAGCCAGGAGCTTCTTCCTGATCTCCCATGCGGGTTCAGGGGCCCAAGGACTTGGGCCATCTTCTACTGCTTTCCCAGGCTATTGCAGAGAGCTGGATTGGAAGTGGAGCAGCCGGGACTCAAATCGGTGCCCAAATGGGATGTTGGCACTGCAGGTGGTGGCTTTACCCGCTATGCCACAGTGCCGGCCCCATCCTGATTGTACTTGAGAACAAATATATTGGGGGTAAAGATGGCAATGCAAACAGGAGCTGGAATCAGATGTGGATTTAAAGTAATATTCTCACATTTTTAAGTAGTCATTTTTTAAATAGAAACCTAAGAAGAAATGAGTAATTTTAAGAAGGTAACAAATGGCCCACATGGGATCTTGGCACTTGTCTCCTTAGTGGAAACGAATATAGTTACCAGGAATAAATTAAGTGCTAAGTGTATCACTTAACCTGTGCCTCTGTAAAGTGGGAAGATGTCACCTACTACAGCGCAACTGAGAGGGCTCACTCCAGATTAGCAAGTAGGAAGAAACTGCAGAAATATCTGGAAATTCATTATTTTTGAAATCACTCATGATTAATGCAAAGTTAGTAACAAGACCTAGATGTACTGAAAAAATATGCAAATGAACTATCTCTCTCATATCCAAAATTCCCAATCCTTTTCCCCGAAGAAAACATCTGCAAATGATATTTAGCCTTCTGTTACTGGCTGAATTTACTATCCCTAAAATTCCTATGTTGATACCCTAACCCCCAGAATGTGATTTATTGACAACAAGGCCTTTAAAGATGTGATTAAGTGAAAATGAAGCCAAGGCTGGCGCCACGGCTCAACAGGCTAATCCTCCGTCTTACAGCGCCAGCACACCAGGTTCTAGTCCCAGTCGGGGCGCCAGATTCTGTCCCGGCTGCCCCTCTTCCAGGCCAGCTCTCTGCTGTGGCCCAAAAGGGCAGTGGAGGATGGTCCAAGTGCTTGGGCCCTGTACCCCATGGGAGACCAGGAGAAGCACCTGGCTCCTGCCTTTGGATCAGCGTGGTGCGCCAGCCGCAGTGCACTGGCCGTGGCGGCCATTGGAGGATGAACCAATGGCAAAAAGGAAGACCTTTCTCTCTGTCTCTCTCTCTCACTGTCCACTCTGCCTGTCAAAAAGAAAAAGAAAAAAGAAAATGAAGCCTTGAAGGTGAGCCCTCACATAACATGACATGTGTGTCCTATACGCAGAAGAGATCAGGACACACAGAGAGACATCCAGGATGCATGCACAGAGGAAAGACCATGGAGGGACACCTCAGGATGAAATGAACCCAGGCTATATCTTGAACTTGGACTTCTAGTCTCCAGACCTGTGAAAAATATTTTGATTTTGTTTAAACTACGCAGTCTGGGATGTTTTCTTATAGCAGCCCTAGCACATGAATAAATTCCTTAAGGAATTCTTCTATGCATATTCAGTGTACAGAGAGGAGAAGATGGAGAGAGAAAGGGGGTAGGAGAAGAAGAAAGAGGTACAGGACATGGCGTGAGGGGATAGAGAAAGAGAGAGAGAAATTGTTTACTTGTTTATGCAAAAGTTAAACCATATGCAATTTTTTACAACTTGCCATTTTCATTTTATAATATATCTTGCACATAGTTTCAAATCAACATATTGAGACTTATGAATACCTTGGTATAGTCCATCATTGCATTGTGTTCTATTACATGAATAACCATAATTGAGTCAGTTATATATGTACTGTTATCCATTTGGTTTGTTTTAGTCTTTATCCTAAACAATATTATACTTCAGCCTTTGCCCATATGCCTGAGTAAAGCTGGAGGATAATGACTATGTTCAGTGAATATAAAGAGGACACAGCCACATGGTCCCACCAGCTTCCTACACCTCCACAACACCTGTGTGCTATCGAGCTTTTCCTCTATGCTTGCTTTTTTTTCTTTTTTCCTGCCAAAGATATGCTTTCCTCTCTTTGGCTCTTCCCTGCAAGCCAGTTTAGAATATAGGGCAGTATACACTAGCCCAACTAGGCAAGTATGATTTTCAGCTAAATGCCAGCAAGATTCAAGAAAGAAATCACTCAAAGGAAGACTACTGTGGAGTGTGGTCAAGGTAAGGAAAGGGGGAACACACACACAAGGCCTTTCATGAACCTTAAGTAGCAAATGACCTATAGCCTTCTCTCATCCAAATTCCCAACTGTGAATTGAATTGGCCCTGGCATTGATAACTGCAAATGGCATTATCCTTTTTCATTCCTTGAGTACTAGCTACAAGCAGCCGAATAGAAAAAGGCACCCTGTCAATGTCCTGTTATCAAATTGTATTGATTTCCTGGGGTAAGCTCTCCCTCGCCCTTTACTAGAAGATCCCCTTTCCTGGGCTATTTACCTAGTATGAACCCCCCCACACACACACACATACAAAGATGTGGATATAAAATAAGAAAAGGACTTTTCTATCTTATAACACAGGGAAACTTTCTCACCTATTTCACTGTGACTTATTAGAATCAAATGCCAGCTGTAATTTTGAATTTTGAAAGTACTAAGAACAGTTGTAATAGTGTATCCACTGGTAATCTGTCCTGCTCAAGCCTAGATGACAAGTATGAATTTTCTATTCTTATGAATCACCTTAATGCACTTCCACAGGAGATTTGCAGCCGCCTTAGTACATTTGTAAGGCTGTGGTGCTGTGAAACGTGCATTCTGGATCTGAAATATTTATCATTACTTTTCCTGTTTGCTCTAAAAACATGCAGTGGCAAACTTGAAGTTAAAGGTGAATCCTGTGTCCTCTGTCTCCTTCATTTCAGAAAACTCTGCCCATAGGCCAACGATTACAACAGATAGGTAATAAAAGAAAGAAACATGCTTCCTCCTCCAAGCTGCTACAGAATTTCTTTAAAGAAGGGAAAGCTCTGTGTGTGAAAAGGTATTGAACTTGGGGAGACCTCCCAGGTTGGGTTTGTCCAGATGGGATTGAGATTTGCTGTGGCTTTTGAAGGCAAAACATGTGAACATGTCACCAGTGACATGAGAAAAAGACTGGAACTCTCCCCCATGCCCACTCTCTCAAATCCTTCAGTAGAAGTCAAGAATCACAAAGAGCTCGCTGCAGTCATCCTGTGACAACTATCTATTGAGCTCCCACAGTAGGCTGCAGGTTGGAGAGGAGGTCTAACCTTTGCCACCTCATTGAGGACAGGGATGACAGAGATGTTTGCTGCATGACTATAAGCAGGTGCTTTCATATCTCTACGATTCCATTTCTTGGTCTGCATTATGGTTTTCCTAAAATCACCCCCTAACAGAGTTGTTGAGAAATTATCTATGTTGATAATGGTGGTGCACCTGACAGTAAAAGCAAGTGATCTCTACCTTCCTTTCATGAAGATGAAATGTAGCTAGATTTTTAATAATGGCTGTACAGGTTGTAGATAACCAGTGCTATGGTCTGAATGTTCTGGCCCCTTCTCCAACTCATACAGATAAGCCCTGAAAGCTTTATGTTAATGGTTTGAAGAGGGTAAAAACTTAATCAAATTATGATATTTGGAGGTAGGAACTTGGGGAAGTGATTATATTGGGTCACATTATGCTGTAACGAAGATTGGGTCCTGGTGGCTTTATAAGGATAGAGACAGACATATAGACTGATATGTCCCTGTCCCTTGCCATGTGATGCTCTGCTCTCCTTTGAGACTCTGTCAGCAAGAACACATTTCCCAGATGCTGAACCAATGGGGTCTACTTGATCTTGGACTGTGAACCTCTAGAACCAGGAGCCAAAATGAAATTCTTTCCTTGTTAATGGTAGGCAGCTTCAGTTATTTTGTTATAGTAAATGAAAATTGACTCACACAACCAGGTAGCATAGTAAAGAACGTATCAGTCACAAAATACCATGACAGCAAGCACTGAAGAGTTGCTCTTAGACCTGAAAATGGTGTGTGTATAAGTAAATAAAATGTAGAATAGTAGACAAACCTACAGGCAAATATTGTCTCCAATGCTATGTGTTCTTAGGCATGTACTGAACCTTCTTGACATCAGTATCATCAGATCCTTACCTGTAAAGTGGGAATATACACACATACCAGTACCTGCCACATGAAAAGAACATAGTAAATGTTAGCCATCATTACAGAAAAGACTTTTTCCCCGTTTTTATGCTATTGATATAGCGTATCCTTTTCCTTCCCTTGGGCACTTGCAAAGTCCAGGGGAGGTACAACCAGGTTATCATATCAGATATCATTTTAGAAAAAAAAAAAAAAACCCTGCCCCCTCGCAATTAGGACAGCTCACTTGTCTGTGGTATTACCCTCCAACGGGAGAATTTACCAGTAGGACAGTCACACATTGGCTCTAGAAATCTAATCTTTGCACACACAAAGGTACAGAGAGTAGTTTCACTGGTGGAAAGCCAAGGTGATGGCAAAGGGCACTGGGTGTGGTCAGAAGAGCTTGATCCTGCTCCTGTTGCTGACGAGCTCTGTCACCTCAGCCATGGAAGTTCTTTTCTGCTTTGTTTTCTTCCTGACAACAGTTTGAGGGTCTACAGGTGAACATGTTTGTAAAGGACACAGCATGACAGAACTGTAAGATGGTGGTGTTTGGAACAGCTGGATAGACTCAGGTTTGTTTTCCAGCTTTGTTACTCACAGGCTGTGCGGCTGAAGTATAGTTACATCATCTCTCTGCTGAGCCTTGTCTCTACATCTATAAAACGCAGTATCACCAGCTGCCCTATTGATCTCACAGGGATGCAAAGTCTCAGACTAAAGAGCTTTGTACCTTAAAGCAAAGGGGTTGTGATTCCTCACAACTGCGATGTTTCTTTGGCCATCTCTTTAATTCACAATTAAATAAGGAAGAACATATATGGGAAGCCAAGGCAGAAACAAGGACAACAGGAAACAGAGAAAACAAAGGAAATATCGAGGCACAGAAGTGATTTTTCGATCTAAAGTCTCACTGGAACCCATGGCTTGCAGGATCTGGGACATGTGAGGTGGTTACGGGGTTTACCTCTCTGTACTGTGAAAATGACCCCCAAGTGGCCACCTGGCAGGGGTCCTGTGAGAGTGCACCAGAGCATAGATTGTAAATGCTGCCCACCAAACTCACAGCACTGATTCCACATGAGCCCTACAAGTGAGATCCCTGTGACGTCAGCACCCCGACCTGCTTCACATGGAAGGGACTCAGCCCAGCAGCCAGAGGCACCGCTAAAGGTGTTGATCTGCATTCACTCCCAAACCAATATCCATGACACTGGCATTAAGCCCCACTCACCTTTCCATCCTAGGCTAATTCATTACCTTCCGTGAATAACGCTGCCCTTAACTTATGCTTCAAAGGCTAAGTTCAACCAGTGCACAAACATTAACTACACACGATTTCCCAACGTTTCTATAATCAGTGGCATCTCTTTTGAGAACAGCATAAGAATAAACAAGAAAAAAATGCCTGAAATCACCTGACTCTGGAGTTTTTGCTCTGAAACAAACACTGAATTCATATTCATTGCTGTGCTTCCCTCATGCTTCTGAGAGCAATAAACTTTCAACAGGATCCTACTGGAAAGAGTCTGGATGAAATAAACAATGATCAGAAAGGTTAGTTGCTGCCTATTCAAATGGTTTTCACCTTTTTCCTCCCTTTCTTTCTTGGTGCTTGCAAAACAAAAAGGTGACAGACTAAAGGTCTTCCTCTCTGGGCACAGTGCTCCACTATTTGTAGCTACAGAACATTCAGAACCAACAAGAAGCCTCCCGGAAAGGACTACTTTCAGTGCCACAGTAAAGCGAAGGGTCTGAAGGCCAAACCCGGTGCTCTTAAAATGATTGTTATTATTTGCCTCTATCAGCTACAGCTGTTATTTTTTCATCCCCCCCAAAATCTGTCATCACGGCGTTTGCTGTCTTCCCTCTGTAGTGTTCATCCCTAATGTTCTTTCTCGCTGCCAGCTCGGGGAAGAATGGCTGCCCCTTCCCTGAACATCACAAAGTTTGTTAAAAGAAATAAGATATTACTTCAATGGCAACCCTCAAATCCCAGAGGCACTGGGATTACTTCCCTGCACCCCTGGTGAAGAGGAGCGGCCCTGAGATGAGCTCTCAGCCACTGAATATTCTTTGTGCACACTTGCCCCACTCCTTGAGGATCCACGCATGCACACATATGTGTGCGCACACACACACACACACACACACACACACACAGAGCCAGTTTCTCAACAGCACCTTCCACTGAACAAGGCTGCTTACACCGTGATTCAGAATTTTATAGCAGTTTGTCAGGGAAAGGAGTTTAGCTGTAGGATCTGAAGAGCTCTTGTGAGATAATTAGACCCCCTCGGATCTAATTCATTTCAGGAGAAATGCTATATGCTGCAGAGAATGCACTGTAGCCTCCGAATCCCAGGGGCCTCTGGTCAGAGGTGCTCCATCCCGCCTCCGTGCTGCTGGTGCAGAAGCACAGGTGGGGTCTGCAAGCCTTACTAGGACCGAGCCCCTAGAAATGAAAACACTTCTAGTGTGGCAGCCCTGTGTGCTTTGCAACTAAGAAAAGGTGAGCAAGTCAGATTCCAGCAGCTGTCACACCTGGAAAGACACCTAGAGCAAGGGTCTTTCCTGCTACCCAGATGCAACATTCCATGATGAGCCACTGAAGCACATCTCTACTGCTATGATTCATGCTGTGCCATGGTCAACAACCTTCGCTCCTCCTCAACAAGAACGATGTGTGTCAACGCCGCAGAGCAGCTAAACATAATCTCAAGGGCAGTTTACAATTTTAATTACATTGCACTTCTTTTCAACATTGAGATACCTTTTTTGTCTCTAAATTACAAAAAGCATGTTTATAAAAGCAATTTAAACAGTACAGGTATGAATTAAGTAAAAAGAAAATATTCTCTCAACTCTCCCATCTCTGAAGATAACTACAGTAAGTAGTTTACTGTAGATCCTTCAAGAATTTTCTCTATATATGTGCATTGTTTTAAGTACAATAGCAGGAATGTATATTGCAGCATTTTATCATAATGAAAACTCTTGAGCAACCTCAATATCTACTGGTAAAAAAATAATAAATTTAAAAGTTAAGGCATTTTGCAGCTACTAAAAGCAAGAGTAAGATCTACATCCACTAAAAAATGAAAGATGCCTACAGAGTATTTTTAAATGAGAAAAATCAAATGGTAGAACAATAAACACTGTAGTCTCAAACCTAAGCATTTGCCTACACCTTCCGCCTTTTGCATATTCTTCATACCTCCCTCATTATTTTACCTTATTTTTCATTCTTTATATTTGGATGGATATATCAATTAGCTGAAAGCACAGATTTCTTTGTCCTACTTCTTGACACTAAAGCTGTACCATATGAACACTTCTCCTTTTCCTAGCCCCAGGCCAGAGCAGTGGAAGGAGCCTCCCTTTCGGACGCTGGTGTGTTTCTATTCCCTACAGTAGAACAGCTACAAGAGCAACAGGATGTCGGAGGCCCAGGGCACTCACTCTCCAGCAAACTTCTCTGCCCCTCAACAGGCCATCCTGCAGACCCACCCTGGCACTCTAAGGGAAGTTCCTGGCTAGCATTGTGCTGGCACCAGGGACCAGCTCCAGACCAGCCGCATCAACCAGGGAGTTGCTCCTACAAACCAGCCTTGGCTGGTGCCTGCAAGGAGGTTCCTTCAACACTACTGGGCTGCAGGATCCTAGGTAGCCAGAGCCTCTCCACCAAGGTCTGAATTTTGCCTTTGGTTTTCTGTGGCAGTAGGGTGAGCAGATCTAGGTCTTCCTTGTGTTCTCTTCATCTACTCCAGAAGTAGTGGCTACTCTTCCTGAATTCAGTATCACTGTATCCCCTAGAATCTTCTTATGCCCTAGTTGGTAGTTAACCACTTCTTAGTAGTTATTAATTTTTATATTGAACTTCCCCTGTTCACATTACTGCTGTGGTCCATATCTTCTGACTATACCTTGACTGATATGTTAAACAACAGAAAGCATAGGAAGAATGAAATCCCAAAGTACCACGCACTAACTTTAAATAGTATTATTAAAAGGGGAAACCTAAGACAAGTTAAATTTAACAAAGTTTAATTGAGCAGGAAAAAGGCCATGAAGCAGGCAGCACTCCAGACTGAAGTGGTTCAGAATATTCTACTTCAGTGGCCTTTTACCTGGAATGAAAACAGAAAATTCACCTAACCAGATTACAGCAGAAAGACCTTAGCCAGGGGTAGGAATTTGGTTCAGAGGTTAAGACACCACTTGGGAAACTCACATTCCATATCAGAGTGCCTGAGTTCAAGCCCAGGCTCTGCTTCTGCATCCATCTTCCTGTGATTTCAGATCCCAGGAGGGAGCAGATGATGCCTTAAGTAGCTGTGTCTCTGTCACCCATGTGGGAGACCTGGAGTGTGCCGTCAGCACCTGGGGCTGGTTCTGGCTCATGCCAGATATCGAAGGCATTTGGCAAGTGAACCAGATGGATTCTTTCTCTCTTTCTCTCTCTCTCTATCTTCCCCTTAACCCCCCCTCTCTCCTTGTCTGTCTCTGTCCCTCTGTCTTAAATAAATAAATATTTAAATGAAATGCCCTAGTCAAAGGTTAGTTAGCAGCTTCTTTATCTAGTTAAATCTCCAGTTTCATTGTACTTTTTACTTTGGCCTACTTGGGAAGAAATCTAAATCTCTGGAGCTTCTCTATGTCTATGAGAATGTTTTTAAATAATTATTCCCCATTTGGTTAGAGATCGACTGAAGTGGAGGCATACCCACCACTCTGTTTTCTCATGGCTGTGTTGCCTTTGTCTCATAGTACAACTCATAAGTCACATCAGGCTCATTGAAGAAAGATTCTTCTTGTTGTTCATCGCATTTTTGTCACTCTAATAGCAGTGAAACCATCTGGTGTACCACTGATAGCTACAAACACACAATTAAGATTCTTGAGAGCATACAGCACACCAGGGAGATTACAATGATGACTATCAGGAGGATAATACCAAAAGACTGGAGTATGCTGCTTAGCTGCAGTCACCATGAATGAAAGCAGCTAAAATCCAATAAATCAAAGAATAAACAGAGGGCGATTCAGTCTATTTTAACCATGTAGCCTGTATGTTAATTTCTTGTAATTCAGTTTCCACAATACCAAAGGTGTTTACTCAGGTACAACAGGAGGCATCAGTGATTACACAAACTTCTCCTTTCTTAACCAATATATAGTCCAATGCAATGCTGTCATCCAAGACGATTTGAACAAGAGAATTTAGAAAATTTTGTTGGGTAAGCTGTAGACTTAGATGTAGAACCATCAACAGCAGACACTATCAAATACAAATTTCTGACCATCACTTTTTTGTACTCACCCTAAGTCGCAGGAAAGGCGACTTAACAAATTATGCACATCCAACAGAGTTGACACTGCTGTAGGTTTCTTTTTAATCTATGATATAAGTTTAGAAAGAGTAGAAAAATGTTTATTCTGGTAGGCAGTGAAGTGACAATGGAGCCATCAAAATCTCTAGCATGCACTGGCCTTTTATTATCCATTCATTGAGGCATGAAGTGTCCCAAACATGTATACAAAGAAAAAATGTGCCCTGGGAGAATGCAGAGTAGGCACCTCCTTAGGGGATTTCATTTGTAGAGTCCTTAGTTGGAACAGAAGTATTGCAAGTTTGTAACCAAAAAACTGATGCTGACATACATACTGGAGGTCTACCAAAATACAAAAGTTGATAAGCATTTCTGCAATAGTTCTGTTTCAGTTCTCTTCTTTTTACTGTTTGACTCTCTTGTAATATAGTCAGCCAACCTGGTCATGCTAGTCCCTTAAAGTAAGGAGTAAGGTGAATTGGGCATTGTGATGCTGCAGGTTGAGCCACCATTGGGGATGCCTGCATCTCATGTCAATGTGTCAGTAATTCAGTCCTACCACCACTTCCAATCAAGCTGCCTGCTAAAGCATACCCTGGGAGGTAGCAGATGATGATTCAAGTAAGTACCTGGGTCTCTTCCACCCACATGGAAGACCTGCATGGAGTTTCTGGCCCCAGGCTTTGGCCTGGCCCAGCCTTAGCTGGCATTCAGGAAGTGAACCACCAGTGGATGGAAAATCAATCTCTCTCTCTCTCTCTCTCTCTCTCTCTCTCTCTCTCTCTCTCTCTTTCTCCTTCCCTCCCCTCTCTCCATTTCTAATAAATAAAAATAAATAATACACATTATACACATTTAAAAAACCAAGAGTAACAATAAATGGACCTATAATTTTAACACTATAGAAGAGACCAGCTGTACAATCTAAAAAGATCACATTTGGAATTCTGACAAATTCAATCACAATGTCTAAAGTCACAAAAAGGGGCCGCTGCTGTGGCGCAATGGGTTAACACCCTGACCTGAAGCACCAGTATCACATATGGGCGCCGGTTTGAAACCCGGCTGCTCCACTTCTGATCTAGCTCTTTCCTATGGCCTGAGAAAGCAGTAGAAGATGGCCCAACTCCTTGGGCTGCTGCACCCATGTGGGAGACCTGGAAGAAGCTCCTGGCTCCTGGCTTCAGATCAGCGCAATTGTCTGTTGCAGCCAATTGGGGAGTAAACCATCGGATGGAAGGCCTCTCTCTCTCTCTCTCTCTCTCTCTCTCTCTCTCTCTCTCTGACTCTCCTCTCTCTGTGTAACTCTGAATTTCAAATAAATAAATCTTTAAAAAAATAAAGTCACAAAAAGATTTGGTTTACCATGGCAAATCCAGCAACTAGTTAAATTTCCTTCAGAAACTATTGATTGTGATTCTATTGTTTCTATTATTATACCATACATAGATGAAAAAGAAAAGCAAGAAAGAGGAAGCAAAGCAAAAGGAGCTTCATGATAGAGAGGGAAGTGTCTTGATCTGTGGCCATGGGAAAGCTATCTACATTCATACTACCTACTTCTGGGGAGAGATCCCCCCAGTCAGATTTACCTAGATATCCCCAACTCATATGCAGTTCCAACAGTCTAGAGGGACTCACTTGAGCTGAGAGATGTAAAGCTAAGACTCAGGATCTTAATACTTTGCTGCAGTGTATGGTAAGAACCTTTCAATGAGGCTCAAGTGTACTTGTTCTTTGCTATCATTTTGGGAAGACCCAGTCTCCAGGTTTTAAACTGTGAAAAATCTGATCATTAATTGACAGATCATGAAAGCCTTCTGTTACAGCATATGTATCTAAGCCTTGTAATACTAGGTCATCCAAAAAGATAGAAGTATGAACGGTTCTACGGTCAGGGGTATAGATCTTCCAGTTTCTTTATACAAGGTATCAGCTGCTGCTTTCCAGTAAGAGTGGATCTAACTGCCCTTAAATTCAGTGGTCCATGGGGCTAGAGCTGTGGCATAGTGGGTGAGGCCACCACCTGCAGCCCATATGGACACTGGTTCAAATCCCGGCTGCTCCACTTCTGATCCAGCTCCCTGCTGTGGCCTAGGAAAGTAGCAGAAGATGACTCAAGTCCTAGGGCCCCTGCACCCATGTGGGAGACCCAGAAGAAGTTCCTGTCTCCTAGCTTTGGATCGGCCCAGCTCCAGCCATTGCAGCCATTTGGGATGGAAGGCTTGGAAGGCTTTCTCTCTCTCTCTCTCTCTCTCTCTCTCTCTCTCTCTCTCTCTCTCTCTCTCCCTCTGCCTCTCTGTAACTCAAATAAAAAAATAAAATCTTTTTTTAAAAAGATATATTCACTAGATAATTTATTTAAAATTAAAAAAGAAGTCAGTGGTCCAGGTAATCCACCTGATTAAGCTAACTTTAGCAACTTTAGTTTTGAAATACCATGTTTCCTTCCCACTTTTCCAGAAGACAGGGTGACAAGGAAAACAGTAATACTGCTGTGTTCATGATATCTTACTTAATTGCTTTATAATTTTCCAGTAAAATTGGTCTCAATCATTCAAAATTTCTCTAGGAATACCCCAGAAGAGAAACATATTCCCCAATAATATTTTACTACTGCTATGCCATCAGCCTTACAGCATGGGAAGGTTTCCACTGATGTAGAAAACAAACACACAATTACAAGAACATACTGATAGCCCATTTAGGCTGACAGCTAAATAAAATCCATTTCTAGGTATTCAGTTGGTCCAACAAATAGTGGACATGTACCACCTGAAACCTTAATGGTCTTAACAGGATTATGAGTCTGACAAATCAAACATTAACTCTAAGCCATTTTTGTAATCACAGGGATTAAGATGGCAGAGTAGGGAAGGAGCTTACCACTCTAGTCTAGGAGAATATAGTTTAAAAAAAAAACTGGAGAGAGTGCAATGTCAAGGAAGAGTTAGAGAGAAAATGGCAGAGGAAACTCCACGCAAATTACAAGGATTCTCACTGGACCTACATGGAGGGTGTGGGCACACACAAATTAGGACCCCGGCAGCCAACAGCCTCTGCACCAGCTTTGGAGAGAGGTAAGACCAGACTGCAGCAGCCCAAGCCACTGGTGATAAAGCTGCAGGAAAAGCTTGGAGGGAATCCGGCTTGGAGCCCTGTGGGGGATTGAGTGCCTAACAAACTAGAGGAGGAAAAAGGGGGGCGGGGCACATCTCTCTCTCTCCAATCATGTGCAATGGTGTCTTGTAACAATTCGATAGAGAGTGGACACCATTTTGGACATACAGAACTGCCACGCCAATTCATGTCAGCACCCAGCAACCAGTCAAGCAGAGGCTCCTAAGTCTGGTGGGGAGAACTTTCAGGGAACTGGGTGCTTGTGACTGTGGGAGGCTTGTGTGTCAGACCGTGAAAACACTGAGACTGTGGGACTGTGACAACACTGAGGCTATGTGGGAAGGCTCAGGGTGTGGCTGGGACTTTGGGCAGTCACTGTGGGAGGTTCCACATACTCAGGGCTTCCTGCTTACCTGGTGAGGGACATTGCTGGGGAATCTACTTACATCAAGGACTGCACGATCTTTTGTGTGGTTCTTGTCGCAGTGCAGATGAATTTTATACCCACTGGACAAGCACCCAGGCTAGTCTCCTTTGAGGAGAGGAAATGAGCTCATCTATGCCAACAGAACAAGAAAACCTCCTCTCTGATTAAAAAAAGAAAAAAAGAGGAGATTTACAAGGCCCAACCTGCATGTCACCTTAACACTCCCTTCAACCTGGAGCACTAAAAAGAGCTCCCTGTCACACCCACCACACATCTCTAGGTATTGTCTGAAGGCAGACACTCCACTAATCTACACAGATATAGACCAAGAATAAAGGCTGCCACAGCAAAAAAACAAAAACATGAAGAATACAACAAGTATCTACACAAATGCTGAATAATAAATGTACCAACCCAAGAAACAAGAATAAGGAACACAACATGACACCCCTGGAAGAATACAGCACTTCAGTACTAGATTGTGAGGATTAAGAGTTTGAAGAAATGCAAGAAATGGAATTCAAAAAAATTGATCATAACATTTTTGCATGGAAGTAATTAGAAGTAAATGCATGAACTACTGAAATCCATACATGACATGAAAGGAAATTTCTCCAACAAAATTGAGAACTTAAAGAGAAAGGAAAATGAAACTTTGGAAATGAAGACTTCAGCAGAACAAATAAAAAATGGAGTGGAAAGCCTTAGCAACAGAATTCGTGAAGCAGAAGAAAGAGTTACCTGCACCCCCATGTTTATTGCAGATCAATTCACAATAGCTAAGACATGGAATCAACCCAAATGCCTGTCAACTGAAGACTGGATAAAGAAATTATGAGATATGTACACTATGGAATATTATACAGTGGTAAAAACAATGAAACCTGGTCATTTACAACAAAATGAATGAATCTGGAAAACATCAGATTTAGTGAAATAATCCAGTCCCAAAGGAACAAATACCACAAGTTCTCCCTGATCTGTGATAACTAACAGATCACCTAAAATGCATTCTATAGAAGTAAAATTGACACTTTGAGGAGCAGTGACTTGAACAGTCCTTGTCTTGACTGTCAAACAGTTCTGTCTGGTTTTTTTATACTATTTGTTGAACTTTTTACTTAACATAGAATTAAACAGATGTGTATAAAGTCAACTGAAAATAGATCTCATTGTAAAATAAGAGTGGGGATAAGAGAGGGAGGAGGAAGAGGGGTTGGGAGTATGGGTGGGAGGGTGGGCATGGTGGGAAGAATCACTATATTCCTAAAGTTGTAATTATGAAGTATATGAAGTTTATAACTGTAAAGCTGTATAGTTCTGTGAACATTCTTATGGACTTACTTCTTTTATTTATTTATTTATTTTTTGACAAGCGGAGTGGACAGTGAGAGAGAGAGAGAGAGAGAGAGAGAGAGAGAAAGGTCTTCCTTTTGCCATTGGTTCACCCTCCAATGGCCACCGTGGCCAGTGTGCTGTGGCCAGCGCACTGCAGTTGGCACATCCGAAGCCAGGATCCAGGTGCTTATCCTGGTCTCCCATGCAGGTGCAGAGCCCAAGGACTTGGGCCATCCTCCACCACACTCCTGGGCCACAGCAGAGAGCTGGCCTGGAAGAGGGGCAACAGGGACAGAATCCGGCACCCCGACTTGGACTAGAACCCAGTGTGCCGGTGCCACAGGTTGAGGATTAGCCTATTGAGCTGCAGCGCCAGCCCTTATGGACTTACTTCTAAGAGTACAGTTTAAAAACTTGCCATGAGACCCCAAATCCCCTTAAGCTGGGTGGTAAAAATACCATCTTAAGTGTTAAAGTGATCATATGGATAGGATTAAAGGTCTAGTAATAATAATAAATAGAATTAAAAAGGAGTGAATGCCCCAACATGGGATGCAGTTCACACAGCAGACTCACAGAAGGACAATCGCTTTAAATAGCACCCTGACCTCAGAATCAGCCCTTACTAATCCTCCGCCTTGCGGCGCCGGCACACCGGGTTCTAGTCCCGGTCGGGGCGCCGGATTCTGTCCTGGTTGCCCCTCTTCCAGGCCAGCCCTCTGCTGTGGCCCAGGAGTGCAGTGGAGGATGGCCCAAGTGCTTGGGCCCTGCACCCCATGGGAGACCAGGAAAAAGCACCTAGCACCTGGCTCCTGCCATGGGATGAGCGCGGTGCGCCGGCCGCAGTGCGCTGACCACGGCAGCCATTGGAGGGTGAACCAACGGCAACGGAAGACCTTTCTCTCTGTCTCTCTCTCTCACTGTCCACTCTGCCTGTCAAAAAAAAAAAAAAAAAAAAAAAAAAAAAAAAAAAAAAAAAAAAAAGAATCAGCCCTTAAGGCATTCTGGTCTGGCTGAAAAGCCCAAGAGAGCATTTCAGGCATGGAAAGCCAAGACACTGTAGCAAAAAATGTCCTATCTCAGTGAGTGAGTCCGCAATGGAAAGAAGTGGTTATCAAAGAAAGAGGTACTTTTCTCTGAAGGGAGGACAGAACTTCCACTTTGCTATGGCCTTGTCTAAATACTGACAGATTTTGTGGATTCAAAAGACTCCCATAGCCTAGGCAGTTCATATCAAGAGCCTCAGGTGATAACTGACATCATACATAATAGTGTTAATTGTTAAATTAACAACAAGAGTCACTGTGCACTAACTTCCCAGGCAGGACCTCTGTCCCCAAAGAGTTGAATTATAACTATGTCTAAGTGCTCCCAAAAGATGTATCATTCTTGGGTGCCCCTTTAAAGTTAATTAAGCTTCTAAAACAATGAAATGAAATTTAAAAAAAGATAATCACTGCAATGCAATAATAATTTAGACCATTTTTTCTATGCTATGGTGAGGGTGGAACAGACAGTCTTCAATAGTAGTAAATTTAAGGACTTAGAGAGGATCAGGCAGCCTTCTGGGCCCTCAGTGTGTCCAAGGTAAGTATTCAATTTGCATGCTTTTTAAGTGCTGATTTTGATTTTCTAATTCAGGTGCCCTAGCATTGCTTATTGAATATATTATCATAGATTATTTGATTGTGACCAGTCTTATAAAATTCATTCAAATTGATGATCCTACAACTTTCAGTACCAGCTTTCCTCACATGAAAGTCCACTAGGGCATTTCCTTGACAATTGGGTTCTTTTTTTAATAAGCATGAGCTTCAATTTTAGGAATGGCAAATTGTGATGGCAACAGGATAACAGAAAGGAGTTCATCTACTTGAAGTTCCCTTTTGATCAACATCCCTCTTGAAATAAGAAACTGCTGGAGCCGGCGCTATGGCACAGTGGGTTAAAGCCCTGGCCTGAAGCACCGGCATCCCATATGGGCACTGGTACTACTCCCAGCTGCTCCTCTTCCCATCCAGCTCTCTGCTACGGCCTGGGAAAGCAGTGGAAGATGGCCCAAGTCCTTGGGACCCTGCACCCAGGTGGGAGACCCAGAAGAGGCTTCTGGCTCCTGGCTTCAGATTGGCGCAGCTGTGGCTGTTGTAGCCATCTGGGGAGCAAACCAGAGGATGGAAGACCTCTCTTTCTGTCTCTACCTCTCTCTGTAACTCTGTCTTTCCAGTAAATAAAATAAATCTTTAAAAAAAAAACTGTTTCTCTAATATTCCAAAATCATAACCAAATCCAAAAGCTTATCTGGTATCTGTATAAACATGAAGGTACTTCAGAAAGTTCATAGCAAATGTGCATTATTTTTTAATTCTATTTTTCTCTGAACCTTTTAAGGTACTCAAATATTTAGCAAATTGTCTTTACCTTTATGACAAGCCTGAATGAGAGCAGAAAGCACTGTAGATTGAGCTGGCATAAACTGAAGGAAAGTTCCCTTTTCTTTGAATTCATATGGGGTTGTCACAGCATACCCCACTTTGTATTTTTCCTTCTACAATTTTGGCATAAGCTCCAACAACAGAAAGTGTTAACTCCGAGTTGTCCAGTGGAGCATCTTGTAAATCAATGTGAGGGGTCAATGGCTGTGATACCATATTTACAGAGCTGTGATTCTCACCACCATTGGGCAAGGGTAATAGCATAGCAGGGTTAAGTAGATTGCAACATTTTAGACAGGGATTCAAAAGGCACTGCAGAGGAATTTTCTAGGATGTTAGTCTATTTACTGAAAAATGTTGACTTTCTCTGATATTTAATAAACTTTCTGCAACATGTAGAGCTTGCAAAAAAAAAAAAAAAAAGTTCCTTCCCTAAAGCCAGCTCAGGTAAGACCTCTACCCATCTGGCTGTTGCTGCTACTGCTTTACATAACTAGGATACGCCTTAGCTACTGGTTCTCTTCAGGCTACAAGATGGGTCTGTACATGTTTTGGGGTAACAAGCCTTCATGCCTGACTGCTATGCTCATGAACAAATAAGGTGAAAAGTTTAGTTTAGTTTGAAAATCCTAACACTGAGGGGATGCTGTAAGGGGAGACCAATTAGCTTAAAAGTCTGCTCATGACCTTGTTCCTAAGGTACAGACTCCAGTAATGCATTCATGAGCTCCTCAAGGGCACAGCTATTATGGAAAACTTTAGAGCCTATGATATGCAGTACCCTACCAATTTTAAGAAAATCCTTGTAGTTTTTAAATTTTTTAAATTTTAATTTTTAATTATTTTTAACAAATTCAATGTGATTTGTAGACACAATTCTTTTTTTATTATATATATATATATATATAAACTTTTATTTAGTAAATATAAATTTCCAAAGTACAGTTTATGGATTACAATGGCTCTTTCCGCCCCATAACTTCCCTCCCACCCACAACCCTCCCATCTCCCGCTCCCTCTCCCATTCCATTCACATCAAGATTCATTTTCAATTATCTTTATATACAGAAGATCAATTTAGTATATATTAAGTAAAGATTTCATCAGTTTGCACCCACACAAAACATAAAGTGTAAAATATTGTTTCAGTACTAGTTATAGCATTAATTCACATTGAACAACACTTTAAGGACAGAGATCCTACATGAGGAGTAAGTGCACAGTGACTCCTGTTGTTGACTTAACAATTTGACACTCTTGTTTATGGTGTCAGTAATCTCCCTATATTTAGACAAGGTTATAGTCAACGTGGAAGTTTTCTCCTCCCTTTAGAGAAGGGTACCTCCTTCTTTGATGGCCTGTTCTTTCTACCAGGATCTCACTTGCAGAGATCTTTCATTTAGGTTTTTTTGTTTGTTTGTTTTTGCCAGAGTATCTTGGCTTTCCATGCCTAAAATATTCTCATGGGCTCTTCAGCCAGGTCCGAATGCCTTAAGGACTGATTCTGAGGCCAGAGTGCTGTTTAGGACATCTGCCATTCTATGAGTGTAGACACAATTCTAAGAGCATAATAATATTCCCTTCCTCCCTCCTTTCCTCTCTCTCCTCTCCCTGTATGCCCCTTACTTCTCTCTTTCTTTCTGTACTTTTTGTTTGTTTAAGATTTATTTATTTACTTGAAAGATTTACACAGAGAGAGAAGGAGAGGCAGAGGCAGAGTGGGGGAGAGAGAGAGAAAGAGAGTGAGAGAGAGAGAGAGATCTTCCATCCACTGGCTCACTCCCCAGATGGCTGCAACAGCCAGAGCTGTGCTAATCTAAAGCCAGGATCCAGGAGCTTCTTCTGGGTCTCCCACATGAGTGCAGGGGCCCAAGGACTTGGGCCATCCTCCACTGCTTTCCCAGGCCACAGCAGAGAGATGGATCAGAAGTGGAGCAGCTGGGACACGAACCAACCAGTGCCCATATGGGATGCCAGCACCGCAGGCAGCAGCTTTATCTGCTACACCATGGCACCGACACTTTTTGATATAACATATTTTAAATTTACATTAGAGTTAAAAGGCTTAATATTTCACCAAATAGGCTGGCACCGCGGCTCAATAGGCTAATCCTCCACCTGCGGCGCCGGCACACAGGGTTCTAGTCCCGGTCAGGGCATCAGATTCTGTCTCTGCTGCTCCTCTTCCAGTCTAGCTCTCTGCTGTGGCCTGGGAAGGCAGTGGAGGATGGCCCAAGTGCTCAAGTGCTTGGGCCCTGCACCCACGTGGGAGACCAGGAGAAGCACCTGGCTCCTGGCTTTGGATCAGTGTGATACGCCAGCTGCAGCAGCCACTGGGGGGTGAACCAACGGCAAAAGGAAGACCTTTCTCTCTCTCTCTCTCTCTCTCTCTCTCTCTCTCTCTCACTGTCCATTTTGCCTGTCAAAAAAATATTTCACCAAATAAGAAGTTTAACAAGTAAAAAGCAAAAAGACCTTAGTTTAGTGTGAATTCAGACAATGGCTATAAATAATAATTGAATAGAAAAATGATCACTTCACTCATATAGAGTAAATTTTTTTTTTATTTTTTTTACAGGCAGAGTGGACAGTGAGAGAGAGAGACAAAGAGAAAGGTCTTCCTTTGCCGTTGGTTCACCCTCCAATGGCTGCCGCGGTCGGCGCGCTGCGGCCGGCGCACCGCGCTCCTCCGATGGCAGGAGCCAGGAGCCAGGTGCTTTTCCTGGTCTCCCCATGGGGTGCAGGGCCCAAGCACCTGGGCCATCCTCCACTGCACTCCTGGGCCACAGCAGAGGGCTGGCCTGGAAGAGGGGCAACCGGGACAGAATCCGGTGCCCCGACCGGGACTAGAACCCGGTGTGCCGGCGCCGCAAGGCGGAGGATTAGCCTGTTGAGTCACGGCGCCGGCCTAGAGTAAATTTTAAAGTAACCACAGATCATTAAAATTATAGTAGTAAAACATTCTTAACCATTGGTTTGACAAAGGTATAAAACAAAGTTTTATAAAACTATATTTGTAGCAATACTGACACACAGACATTTCTTTTTTCTTTTTCTTTGCTTTTAAAATTTTAGCTCTCATGTCCTAAATAGTGTACCTCTTCCTTTGAAAACAAAAGTTTTTCTACTGAAACCTGATGACTTTTGAGTGTGAGTTGTTATAGAAGGTAAACGCAGGTCATGAGGTCATTTTCAGAGCACTTGATACAGTGCTTTGGAAAAATAAGAAGAGACTTTGGTAAACCGCTGTGGCATTACAGCCCAGCTAAACTGTTGATTTCTTAAATAAATGCAAACAAATACTGACTCTTTCCCAGCTAGAATGCTACAGAAAGTTAGCAAAGATCTATTACTGTAAGCCACTTTCAATCAGTGGGCACATTAGACAATAAATAATTAGGATCTAGAAACCTTGATATCACAAGTTTATTAACTGCTTGTAAATCTTGAACAAATCTCCAACCTCATCCATTTAGTGTTTTAACCAGCAGGATTGGAATGTTACAAGGGCTGGTACTTTGAATTAAGTCCTTGTTTAATCAAGTCTTCTATAGTTGGTGAGAGTCCTTGAAAAGCTGCAGGCTTTAAAGAATTTAAACAAAGGTTTAGAATGATCTCCGTGAACTATTTGGCTCCATACATTTAACCCTTTCTCTATCGGAAGAGGCCCACCCATTTCCAGGTACTGTAGGGGCCAGCGTTGTGGTATAGCTGGTGGGACCGCCTCCTGAGACACTGGCATCCTTTATGGGCTCCGGTTGGAATCCTGGCTGCTCCACTTCCCATCCAGCTCCCAGATAACGTGCCTGGGAAAGTAGTTAAGAATGGCTCGGCCGGTGCCGTGGCTCAACAGGCTAATCCTCCGCCTTGTGGCGCCAGCACACCAGGTTCTAGTCCCGGTCAGGGCGCCGGATTCTGTCCCGGTTGCCCCTCTTCCAGGCCAGCTCTCTGCTGTGGCCCAGGAGTGCAGTGGAGGATGGCCCAAGTGCTTGGGCCCTGCACCCCATGGGAGACCAGGATAAGCACCTGGCTCCTGCCATCGGATGAGCGTGGTGCGCCGGCCGCAGCACGCCGACCGCGGCAGCCATTGGAGGGTGAACCAACGGCAAAGGAAGACCTTTCTCTCTGTCTCTCTCTCTCACTGTCCACTCTGCCTGTCAAAAAAAAAAAAAAAAAAGAATGGCTCAAGTTGTTGGGCCCATGCACCCAAGTGGGAGACCTGGAGGAAGCTCCCGGTTCCCAACTTTGGCCTGGCCCAATCCTGGCCATTGTGGCCATTTGGGGAGTGAACCAGTGGATGGAAGATCTCTTTCTCTCTCTCTCTCTCTCTCTCTCTCTGTAAACTTTGCTTTTCAAATAAATACATCTTCTTTTAAAAAATTGCAGCCTGTGGAGAGCACAATAACTTTGGTACAGGAGAGTCAGAAAACTCTAAGATTTTTGCCTGCCCTGAAGAAGACTTGAATATGTCCTCTTAGCTTAGAGAAAAAACTGCACCTTAGCAAATTCACCGCAGCAGGATTACACAGTAAAAAGCTACATTTTTCTTAAAATGGCCACAAAATCAACTGGACAAATTCAGATATAGACACCTCTTATACCTGATTTGAAATCCCCAGCACCGAAATCATCTCTTTCTCTCTCTCTCTTTTTTTTTTTTTTTTTTTTTACGAACTCTGAAGGATTTGTTAAATTCAGGGCTACGGTAGATAAGGGAATTCTAGAATCCACCAGGATGGTGCAAGATTCCCTGTCAATTCTAACATTTATTTCTCCCTGTTTATTCAGTCACTACAGGGAACAATTTACTAGAGAATCCCTCAGAGCCCCATCAATATTGATTGCTATCTTGTGGGCTCCATCTAGTGGGGAAACATTTCAGTCCAAAAGTTAGGGCTTGGACATGAAAAAGTGAGAGGCTTCTTGGCAGACAGACATAAAAATGGATTTCTCCCCAGCATCCTGGTTGTTTGTGACAAACGCAGACATTGTGAGGCAGAGAACTGTTTATTCTAGATGCTTCTGACTGCAGTTTAAACTAAGAACAAGGAGAGAGAACTTGGTCTAGTGGCTAAGGTGCCACTTGGAAAGCCCATATCCTGTATCAGAGCTCTTAGATTCAAGTCCTAGCTACACTCTCAATTTCAGCTTCCTGTTAATGTGTGTCCTGGGAGCATGGGTGATGATGCAAGTGATTGGGTCCCTGCCACCCACACAGGGGACCCAGATTTAGCTCCTGGCTTCCAGCTTCGGCCGGGCTCAGGCCTACCTGTTGTGGGCTTTCTGGGGGGTGAATTCTCGCTGTCCTTCTCTCTGCCTCTAGCATAAGTAAAATAAGTAATTTTTTTTAAATAAAATAGATAAAATAAGAATGAGACAATCCCTTTTGTCTGGTCCCTGCAATTGTAACTGAAGAGCCTAAGGTTGTTAGCCTTTCAGGATTTTTCTTGTTCCAGAGTCCTCTCATCATGCTTACATAAAGTCAACAAATATACTAAATCTGTAACTTCCCCATGCCAGTTTGTATATCTTAATTAGAATGCTAAGTTCAGGGGGAGTCCATTCATATGGAGAGCAGTTAATCCTGTTTCAGTCCCTATAGGAAACATTCTTCCCTGTAATTTGATCCCAGAGTATTTCCCCTGCTGCCATCTATTTTCAAGTTTCACCAGGACTTAATGCCATTTGAACAAATTGGCAAAGTTCAGTATGCTCTGGAATATAAACTCCTATGAGGATCCTAAATTCCTCAGAAAAATATACTTTTTGTTTATTTGAGAGAGAGAGATTATGAGTTCCCATCTACTTGTTCACTCTCCAAATGCCCACAGCAGTCTGGTTAGAGCTAGATCAGAGTCCAAGCCAGGAGTCAGAAACTCAATCCAGCTCTTCCATATGGGTGGCAAGAAGTCAATGACTTGAGCATCACCTCGGCCTCCCCAGGGTATGCATTAGCAGGAAGCTGCTTACGAGCCAGAGCCAGGAGTGGGAACCAGGTATCCAGATATGGGATGAAGATGTCTTAACCAATAAGCTGAGTGCCTGCTCCTCTCAGTACATTTTTGAAGATTTTTCTCTTGGAATAGGGAAATCTTATACAATAATTCTAACCTCAGTCTTACTCCATGGAGTAAAAGTGGTGCTAGCAGGCAGGCCTGGTTGATCGCAAGATCTCACTGCAAGGCATTTGTCTAACTTTCCCATTTTCATTTTCCCCAAGGTAAAAAGGTAAGCCAAAAGGCTGGTGGACTCAGAGCACTTTGGTAAAGATGGCTGGGGAGAAGGAGCAGACATGGCTGGTTCAATTAGGATACAGTCCTCATTCATAATGCCTTTAGCTTACTGCTTCGTCTTTTCATTTGTCTTGTAAACAATACTTTAGAGAGACAATTTTTATTTAGTTATTTATTTTATTTTAGAGACAGAGAGACCTCACAAAAGTCCAGATCTCTCATAAGTAAATAAAAATATACAAAATTAAGCTCCCCATTGTGGCCACTGTATTTCTCTGTCATTTTTAGTAAGGTTAACCCATTTTCCCAAAAACGAACATGTCCTGACTTTGATACATGAGATAGATTTTGATGCAAGAAATTATCTAAAGTCCCAGGAAATGGAGTCCCAGACTACTTATATTATGAATAGCTCATTATCAAAAATACCTCCTCAAGGTCTCTTAACTAGATCCAATCTAGGTAACTGTTCAATCCAATTGATGCTGAATCCAGTTTATATCCTGTGTAAAATCCAGTGAGAAACCTAAGGCTTCTTAAACGGAACTAATCCAGTTAAGCAAAGCAGGGAAAAGGAGAAAAAAAAATATGTAGTCAAATAAACTGGAGGAGCTCAGAACACATATTAGTGAGGCTCATAAGCCAAGAAAGAAACTCACCCACAACCTTGAGATCAATGGGCCCTGGCAGACACCTCACTTCATCACTCAGTGGATCACTACTTTGGATCCCACTTATGACTACAGTCTTTTAAGAGGGAAAAACCTGGGACAAGTTAAATTTAGTTGAGTTCAATTAAGTCTGAACATTTGAAGACCTAGATAGCACTCTTAACTAAAAATGTTTCTGGGTATTCCACCACAAACATGCAGGAAGCAAGCTTTTATGTGGAAGAAAGACAAGGAACAAGTACTTGACTAGTGTACGGCAAAAGATTATTCAGATATTAATCAATAGGTTTTTGATTTGTCAAGTCATTAGTTTCACTAAGACCACTGTTAACAATTGAGCTCTGGTTTGCTGTGTAGGAACCAAAAGTACTAGGATTCTATCAGTAGAATTGCCTCCCATTAGGATTTTTTTTAACAGTCAAAGGAGTCTTTTAGGTTAAAAGTAACTAGAAATTTGTTGTGAGTTCACAGTTGGGAGTTACCTGGTAGAACCTGATCTTTATAACTCAAGTACCCATTAAACTGTTACCACTTTCATTTTAAATCAATGCACCACAAGCAACACAGACCCCTGTCATAGTTCTGAACAGCGCTAGTAAAGGCAGGAAAGGCTTGGGGTGGGGCAACCCTATGGAATTTGAGAGCTCAGGAAGGAGCTCAACAATGATGAAGAATTTTCCTTCCTACTAGCCCCTCAAGATGTGAAAAGGCCTACCCCAGTTTTGGGGAATGCTTCTGTGGAAAGACAATAAAGGGGGTAAAGTTACCCACATGGAACAGTCAGATTCATGGATACTAGCATGATGCTGACAATAGGAGAAAGTCAACTAGAAGGGCAACGGGACCAGTTCTCAACTTGGCATTGCATGATCCCAATGATACCAAAACCAGGTGACCCACCAGCAATGACTTCCCTCCCACAGGTTCCCCCGTACCACAAACAAATAAGACTTGCTGGAAAGCGCGCCTTGAGGGTCTCCGGCAGGGAGTCCCCTATTGTCCACACAGTTATTTCACCCTGGGCTCATTCCCTCATCTCAAGGGACACCAGCCTCTCCCTTTAACAGATTCTCTGTATCATCTCATTCTTCCCCCAGCCCAAAAACCTTACCCACGTGGTTAAAAACTCATCATTCTTCCTGATGACATACTTTTCTAATCCATTTAGCTTTCTTCATATCTGAGAGGACAAGAATCTGACCCCTTTGTTCTGTGGGCTCACTGTGACACCCACACCCCTACTCCTGGCAATGGGTCAGCAGCCTGTTGCAGAGTCATGAGATAACAGAGGTGATAGCCAGAAATAATACCTATTTAATAAGTCTAAATGTCACCCAACACTATGAGTACGTGAGTATGCTTCATAATTAAATGGCCAAACCAATATACTGAGTTTACTATGAGTATTGGATAGAGAAAAACCAATACTCTTTAGATTAATAAATATTAAAAATAAATAAAAAGGAGTCTTTTTTCTATATATATAAAACAAATAGTTTAGGTTTTGTCTATCAAGAATCAAAATCAAGGATATTATATTGGTGCTTACATAATAAAAGAGAACAAATGTCCATTAGTTTTTTATTAATGAAACTCAAACTATCAAGACCACTGAGTACAAATTTTTGTTAACACCAGTATACTAATGAAGAGAATGGGATCCTGGTAGATAACCTTTCATTTAATTAAGACTCAAACGTGCTGTTCCCTATGATCAGACCAAATGTACATGTTCACCAGTAAAAATGTTTAGCTTGTTTGCTATGCAAAAACAGGCAGCAGGTTAGATTTGGCCCAGACTAATTATTAATACTATAGAAAAAAATTATGTTTTAATGACAAACTATACATCTAGATAACCCCTCCTGGTTATCTGACTCTAGGCTTTTACTGTCTTTGAGCTGTTTGATAATTCTATCTGTTGAAGGTAAGGGTTAGATATGTAAATACTGTCCTATCATATGCAATAGAAGTTCCACTGACTTTCCTTATCCTTCCATGGGGGAAAAAGAAAAGTTTTGCTTCTGTTTGCACATTTGTTTCAACATTTCTTGCTCCATACAAATTCGTGATGCTTGGCTTCTTGTTAGAACCAGGTATGACCTCTGCCTGATGTCCTCAAGAATAAATTCTCTAGCAAGTAGTCATGTCTACATTTATACACCAGGCCAGATATTTTTCTTCTTCCAAAAGTATGTTTTAACAATGGCCTGAAGGTATAACCAGTTATTCAGAAGCTAAAACTAGTTAATTCAAGTGCACCAGTTTCTTATTGCTATTAGAACAGATCACCACTAACTTAACGATTTAAAATAGTAGAAGCCCAAAATGGGTCTCACAGTGCTCAAATGAAGATGTCCACGTGGCTGGCTTTTTTTTTGGAGGCTCAAGGAGAAAATTTGTCCCTTGTCTATTCCAGATTCTAAAGGCTAGGGGACTTCCTTGGCTTATGGCCAGATGCCTACGGTCTCTACCCCGAAAATCACATTGTTTTTGCCTCTCACTCTGACTCCCCCTGTATCCCTCCTATAATGACCATCTTGGTTACATGGAGCTCACCCAGCTAACGCAGGATAATCTTCCCATCTCAAAATCATGAACTTAACCACACCAGCAAAGTTTCTTTTGTCACATAAGGAAACAGCCACAGGTTCCAGGGACGTGGACATATTTGGAGGTGGCCATCATTCAACCTACCACATCACAAAAAAGTAGAAATAGCAGAAGCTAGAAGGGGAAAGCAGGCCTAGAAAATACAAAGAGCTCAAATCCTGCAGGGCCTCTTCATCAGTGGTCCTTTAAAAAATCTTTATTCGTTATTGTAAATAGTGCAATTATAAAATAAATTACAATGTACACATCCATAATTGGAATACTATGCTGCAGTCATAACAAATGAGTTAGGTCATTGTATATTGACTTTACATTCTATAACACAGAAAGATTTTCAAGATACACTCTGAAAAAAAGCAATTTGCGCAGTGTGACTCCATGTATATTTAAAGAATACTATGCAACACTATATGGGTAGATTCTAGACTTACAACGCACTTATAAGAGTGGTAATGTCTAGAATGGAAAGTGGGATCAAGCAGGGGCATGAAGGGGATCTTTTGCTTTTATTTTTGTACACAGGAACTGTTTGAATATTTAAAACAGTAAATTTGCATTATATATAATTTTAAGCACAATAATGAAAATGTTAAGGACACCCCAGAGGGGCCAAATATCTCTTCCCTTCCTCCTCTGAGAGTCTTTTCTGGCCCCTGTAGGAAGCTGAGTGAGGTGCCCCTTCCTGGCTACAATAGTGAACGATGGACATCCTGTGCCAGGTGGTGTATGGGAAGGGCGGGCCTAGGCGGGTGGTCTGTCTCGAGGTAAGCACCTGCTTATGCAGCGTTTCAGCTACAAGAAGCAGTGCAATTCACAGGAAGTAGCAGGGCTCCTCATTAAGTTCCATTACTCTAATCTTTCTCTGCTGCAGGAAATCTGAACAAAGCAGCACTCCAGCTGCTGCCCGAACATTCTGCAGTGTTTGTGTGGCTCTCTTTCCCCTTTGATATCCTGCCGCTGTTAGTCGGGTTCTAATTAGCAGCCAGTATGTAACACAGAGCAGGTTCTGGAAATACGCACTTTCGCAAGCAGTCAGCTTCCCTCCTATTATGTTAATAATGAAGATATTCCCCGTGGTACCTGGGGAACGGCGTATCTGATAGAAGCTAGCAGAACAACTGCATGTTCCAGACATTCATGCTGAACAAACAGAACAAGCAAAGATGGTAACAAACCCAACACAGTCCTTCAAAGGAATACAGATTTGTAAAACTGCCGTTTAAAACTCCCCTTGTGCTTGCCCTGTTAAAGGCACACACTTCATTCCATCAAGCATCCAAGACTTAGAGGGGGGCCCAGTTCAGATTATCTCTGTGCCGAAGGCTAGCAGGAGCCCAGGTGGCTTGCTTCTGCATCCCTTGACCTAGTTCGGGGATCGCTGTCCTCTTTAGTAAGAGCAGCATTTGCTGGCTCCTCTGCAAAACCACAAACGAGCCACTGGTCTCAAACAGCATGTGCCTTCACTGGGCACCACTGTCTGTGCCAAGCAGTAGTGAAATCAAGAGCCTTGCACCTCATGATGGTTTTCTGAGACCCCTTCTCAAGACTGGAAATGCAACTTACACACACAAATGGTATCATGAGCTCTTATGGCATAAAAAGCTTATTTTTAGCAATTATTGATTTAATACATGCAAGGTTTTAGAATTAGAAGAAGGTGAGGATGCAGCTAATTAAAGTAGACTTTATTTTAATTAAAAGACTTTATTTTAGTGGGAGCACAAAATAGGGAAGGGAAGGAGAGTGATGGTTGAACCTGTCTGGACAAAGGGCAGGGGGTTTGAAGCCAGGCTGCATGCCATTTGAGCAGCAGGCACAGTTCTTTCTTAAGTGGCTTGTTGGGGGGGAGGATGCAGAGTGCCACATGGTCCCTGATAGGAAAGAAGGGTCCTTTGCTGTTACGAAAGAAGGGCAGGACAAAGAGGAGACAAGATACGGACTCGCAGCCAGAACAAGTTAATTCAAGGGAAGAAACCAGAGAGGTAGCTCCCTGCTGGCAATGTGAACATGAAATTCTTTCACAGGTTAGGTTTATACAGCATAAAGCAACTGAGGGTCATGAAGGGGAGTGTGTTAGGTGAGGCTATGAGCTGGTTTGTGCAGGCTTTTCATGGTCTAGCCATGTGGGGCAGGGTCCAGCTGGTTTAAGAAAGAATGCAGAGGGCTAGGAAGTCCCTCCAGGAACTGCTTTCAGTCACTCAGGCAAGGAGCTAACATGGCTCTAAGACTTATGTCCTTGCTACCAATAAATATATAACAAAAAATCACCTATGAATCAGCAACTCTTTAAAGTAAATTTGCATCTCATAATCTAAACAACATTTACATACATTTGAAAATACTTGTACATCTATTTTTGACATATTATTTATCCACTCCACAGATGGGGGAAGGCAGTGGTCCCAGGGTTTCTTGCAATATTTCTTTAGCCATTTCTCCAAGAATCATTAGTGTGTAATTCAGGAATCATTGCTGTAGAATATGCAAAAGAAAAAATGGCCTGTCCATACCTATAGCCATCTTAATATTTTAGAAACAACTGCAGCTAAGTTTCAAGCTAAGCTATCAGTGGACCAAACGGAAGAGCCAATGGAAGCCCAGGGTAGGCAGTGGCTGATGGGATGGAAAGGGAGCAAAAGACAGGAGCGGTGAAATCACAGGTGTCCGTGATCACCCAGCTGAGGGTTGTGTGTGGAAGGAAGACCTCAAGCAGACGTTTTGGTTCCTGGCTCCACTGTGGGCAAAATGGTAGAGACTCTCACCATGGCAGGATCCAAGAAGAGGGATGGGTCTACATGATGCCATGTAGTTCTGTTTCTGCACTCTATAGAATGACCTCACTTTACAAAGGCGAGCGGCATCCTGAGTGCTTTTGTGGCCATGACTGGAGGTCCCATTTCACCAATACCAGGCACCAGTCGATTTCAACTCCCTTTTATATCCAGGGAATATTGCATCACATCACAGAATCTTGGGAAGAGACATCTTCATCCAAAGCCTTTTGTCAAGGATAATCTGGGTTTACATATTGAAAAACCTGTCCTGTTCTCTGATTCCTAGCAAGGCCAATGTGCTATTTGTAGGTGAAGAGTCTCAGCACCATTTTCTCTAAGCACTTTGCTTTGTGCTTGCTCCATTTTTTTGGAAGCTGTAGTAATAGAGGCCAAGGGAGGTTATTAGAACCACTTTCAAGTTGTAAATTCTACCATGGGCCTCTGACAACTGCCAAGAGTGTAGCGCTCTACAACCGCCAGGCACTGGGCTATACAATTTACATTGTTCATTTCAAACATCACCTCCTTAGAGAAGACTTCAGACTGCCCAGTCTCCTCCATCACTCCATTACTATCCATCAACAAAGCACTTCTCACATTCTATAATTATCTTATTTACTGATTCCATTACATATCATACTCATCCAACTCTACTCAGTTGACTTGTCTGAACATAGACATTGAACCTTCAAAAGATTAAAAATGGGTCACTGTTGTGCTATAGTAGGTAAAGCCTCCAGTAGCAATGCTGGCATTCCATATGGGCACTGGTTTGAATCCCAACTACTCCACTTCCAATCCAACTCGTTGTTAATGCACCTCAGAAAACAGTGGAAGATGGCCCAAGTGCTTGGGCCCCCACCACCCATGTGGGAGACCCAAATGAAACTCCTGGTTCCTGGCTTTGGCCTGGCCCAGCCCTGGCTGTTGTGGTCATTTGGGGAGTGAACCAGCAAATGGAAGATCTCTGTCTCTCCTCTCCCTATGCAAATAAATAAATAAACATCTTTTTTAGTAAATGAAAAAAGATGTATCTGATCTGAAGAGAAACCAGAGTATAAAAATCTTTTAAAATATACGAACAAAAACAAAAACAAAACTTGACCAAAGTCATGGGAATACTACATAGTAACTGGAATTCAGATCTAACTCAGATTGACATGCTAGCCGGAGTTCTCTGGACAATGCCACTTATGTGCCTAACTTAGACCAGCATTTCACTGCAAGGGCAGATTAGCATGGAGATGGCTCACCATAACCCACCATGACTCCCAAACAACAGGGTACTAGTATCATCTTGTTCTACAAAGGGTAGTGAATTCAAGGACGCATCCACAAAGCTGTGTTTAAATGTTACATAGTTGGAACAGGGATAAGAACATGCTACACATCTGTTTCACCAAGAGGACTTGGATAAGACTTGCAAACCCATGTGTCCAAAGTGGCAGCTGGAAAGACACGTGTGAAGAAAATGAGAGAGGCAAAGGGAGCAAATTTACTGATTACTCTTGATCTGCAGGACCTTTTAGCTACAGCTTGTACAGCCACTCCATATTCTCCCATGGGCCACTGCTGGATTCAACTCCACCTGCCCACCTTCCAAGGCTGATTGGAGGAAGATCCATGCTGACACATGAAAGCCACCTAAGCCTGAGCATGGCTCACAGAACTTATGCAACAGCAATTATGGTTGTTGCTGTTGTAACTCTCAGAGAGACAGATTACAGAGCAATTCTGTTACCCAAGGTACGTGACTCATTTGATTTCCACAAACATAGCAAGAGAAAATACCTTCAGCTCAAAAGCTATCAGTGTGTTAAATTTCCTATGACAATGAATAGATGATGCAGGTGAGATGTTATAGAAGGATTAGAATATATATGCATTTATATATTTACTTGTTATGTTAGTACATGTGGTGTGTGTGTGTGTGTGTGTGTGTGTGTGTGTTCAGATATTCATTTGATAGTGTCTTTAGTGAAGCTGATGCTGAGCTTGGGAATAAATTGCATCTGAATTGCTCACTGCCATTTACTTCATGCTGCTTTGAGATTGCTACCTTGGGTGTACTGTAAGAGCAGGAAATGAGCTTCCAGTTTGTAAAAGAAAAAAAAATAAGCAGTTACCCTTTAATGGCAATGAACAGAATATCTCCTACATGATCCTTTTATGTTATCTGTTTGGCAAGAGCAGGATAACATCTTTACAAGGCTTTCCTTAGTCCTCCACCCATCTCACCACAATGGAAGAAAAAGCCTTTCCAATCAGACAAGCCACCAGATTGCTTAACTTTGAAAATGACAGCACAGATCAAGCCACAGGTGCACTGCTCCCTCCTTCCAGCAGAGAGAGCTCTGGTTAATCTGTCTTCACCAGCTCCTCATTTATCACCCAACTGCATCTCCCTCACTGATGTTTATTAAGTGTTCTTAGGAATGCACACAGTAGGTGGTTCTGAAAAGGAGAATAGGGGATATCTATGTAGCCTCTCAAAGGTTAAGCTGTCACAAAGTTAAACCAGTGATGACTCCTTGTCTGTCTTCAGAAAAGTTCCATATCACATCATTTATCCTCTTAAAAAAAAAAAAAAAGATAAAGAAAAAGGAAGGAAAAAGAAAAAAGTGAACCCAACCAAACAAGAATTGGGTCATAAGCCTCAGCTTCTAGCCAGCAACCATATACTCAGAAAAGGAAAGAAGAGGAGAAAATATAACTTAAAAGACACTGGAGTGGGGAACATCTAGCCCATGGGCCATAGAAGACATCATTTGATCTGCTCCTGCTAAGGCAACTGCAGGTGGGATTTGAAATGCAACAAATCTATAGCAGGCTAATTTTTAAGCTGATAATTTTGTATGGCCTATGAATGATGTTATAAATATCCAAATGGCCCTAGGCAGAAAAGTTTCCCCACCCCTGGGTGATCATGATAGCTTTGATTGGGTAGTCAGATGAATTGATCAAAGGATTCTGAGTAAATTTAGCTGGTCAATTTGCCATTACGCTGCCAGAGGCTCTGATATTTACTCAGTATATGCAGTTGGAATTGGAGTAAACAGACAGGTTTGAGAGGACGCATCCAGAGGATATGATAGTCTTCATCCCTGCAGGTGTGACAGGTGTGGGGCAACACTCAGCAGCCCCCTTCACCATGCAATTAGTTCGGCTTTCCTGCTTCAATGGGGAACCATGACTTTTCCCACAGTTCCACTTTATACTTCAGACAGGCAGGACTTAGATGGGGTAAATAATAGGATGTTAATCCCAATCAAATGACCAATGAAGCTTGAAACTTAATCCCCAATCTAGAAGGTGGGAAGGCACGCTCCTCTCCAAAGGATGGCATTTCTTGTGAAATGCTGAGTGTCATTAGGAAAATGAGGGACTACTATGGGCATCCAAAGTGTCCAATGGGGCACTCCACCTTCAGAGTTGGAAGGGGAGTCAAAAGAGTAAAGAGTAAGAAAGGAAAACAGGAATTTGTTGGTCTAATTCTGATTTGCCACATGGAAGTTAAGAAAATGCCTGTCTAGTGGCATGTGAAATTCACAAGGATTATTATCTACTACATTCATAACAGTGCCTACAAAGCTATTTAATCCATAACCATATTTAACAATGACGGCTTCAAATAGAGAAATCCTCAAAATTCCCTTGTGAATATTTTTGCTTACAGGATTTCCAAATAGGATTTTACATTAGTCACTTGATACACTAGTTTTTAAATATATACATAAGAATATGTACCTAAGTTTAAGCATTTAGTCCAGCATTTAAAATGCCACTTGGGATTCCGAGAGCCCAGGTTCAGGATCCAGTTCCCCTCCTTATTACAGCTTACTGCTAATGTACACTATGGGAGGCAGCAGGTGGTGCACACAGGTGGGACACCTATGTTGAGTTCTTGGCTCCTGGCTTTGGCCTGACCTAGCCCCAGCTGTTGCAGGGATTTGGGGATGCAGGATGGGAGATTTCCTTCTCTCTGTTGCTTTCTCTTTCTCGCCCCCCCCTTACTTTCCCTCTCCCTCTCCCTCCCTTTCTGCCTCTCAGATATTTTTATAAAGAAAAATAACTAACACTAAAATCTATATTGTTTATATATTGTTGTAGCAACTTAACAACAAAGATTTATTCTCTCACATAATTTCCAAGGGTCAAGAATTCATGAGCAGCTTCTCCAAGAGTTCTCTCAGGAGGTAACAGACAAGCTGCCAGTCAGAGCTTCAGTCATCTGAAGGTTGTTCAAGACCCACATCCCAGATGCCAAGTCAACACCAGCTCTTGACAAACATCCTCAGTGCCTCACTATGTAGACCTCCGCAGAGGCTATCTGAGTGTCCTCACCACATGGCAACCTGCTTCCCCCAGACTCTAATAATAAGGTATGACTATGCAAGTATAAATAAATTAGAAAAGTGTTCTCTCATTTAACAATGGTCCTACGCTAAGTGGTACATGACTGGAAGAACTAGACACCCATGATTCCATCATTCTGCTCTCCCACCCTTATTATAATACCTAAAGATCGTATCCTTGTTCAACATAGCCACCAGAGATCCAGCCATCTGTCCACAATCCAGCACAAAGGAAAAGTTAAAAGGGAAAGGCAAAAGTGGGCCCATATAAACTGTCTACCTCATAATTCTGTTTTCCAGAGGATCTACCCTATAACTTCTGTATCTATCTCATTAACTACAATGGAAGCATCAAGTTGCAATGGAATTAGGAAATGTACCTCTCAAACAAGCATACTATCTCTCCAAACAAAGCTAGCTTTTATTACTAAAGGAGAAAAATGAAATGGGCATTGGATCAGCAACAAATAGAGTCGGTTAGAATGGAGGAGATGGGTGGGTGAAAAGCAGTCACAACAGAAGAGCTGCCTTGTCTTGGGTAAGAGCAAACACTGTCCTGAGGATCTTATCCTAAGGATCAGAACGTTGCCATGTTCCCCAAAGAGCTTTGAGGTTTCAAGAAATGAAAGGACAGCTGTTTTATAGCCCTACACTACCATATCTAGATTATTTCTTTCCAGGGGGGACCCATTGGAACATTAGGCAGAAATTCAAAGCTGCTTTCCCATTCCCTCTCCCTCACATTTACAGTAAAAGGCTGAATTCTCTGCCTACTAACTTGTGAGACACTTCTGATAGTGGGTGTGGAAAATGAGGCAGAAACAAACAAAACATTATTTATGTCAATGGCAACGCTAAATCACCCTTCCTTTGTACCCAAATGACACAGGAGCCAATCAAAAGTTCTCATACCTCTGAAGGAAAATATCCTATGGATTTCTTAGAGGAAGGAATTACATACCTGCCTATACAGTGCAATAAATGTCCCTTTTAAAATGAAATAATTTCTAAGCTCCTCACCACAAGACTTATGGTGAAAAAGACAGCGCCAATATTAAAATTTAATATACCCAATATTGTCATGTAACAATAAATCAACTAGTAAAAAGCAGCAAGTTTTTCTTTCCCTACTCCTAAAAGAGTTACAGTGCTTTAATTTGAATTGATGTTGGGTTACGATTATGGGTTAGGATGGTGAAAAGTATGAATTTGTGCCTCTATTGCACTCAAATGGGGCTGCACAGAGCAGTTTATATAATACACAGTGTACTGCTCTGTCAGTGTCAACGAGTATTCGCTTCTTTTATTAATTCAACAGACTATAAAGATGACAAGTTTAGAAGCTGAAATAATGATAAAGTGAAAGCTTTGAATAGTTCAATCTTTTCAGCTTCATGAGGCTTTGCCAAGGGCTGTCTAGTTTTACTCTTGGACTTAGGTGGTGCAGATTGTTTTGCCTATTTGTCAGTAAAAGAAAACTGTAAAGCTCAGAAGAGAAAAGCTTCTAGTAGGTGCATTTCTCATCCTGCGTTACACACGACAAGATGGACCCTGTTCAGACCACTTCTATCTGTAACTACAGTTTGGAGTAAAAAAAAATCTGATTCAAATCCTGGCTCTGCCACTTAGCAACCATCCGTAACATTGAACATGCTACTAAATCTTGAGATTCAGTTTTCAGTTGTGACCATGTAGGTATGAGATGTGCCAAGTTGCTGAGCTGTAGGTCCTAGATGAAGACTACTCTCTGTCCTTTCTGAATTTTAAAATCAGGATTCTGTCTCCACAATCTGTGCTTTCTCACCAAATGGTCTTTGACCTATTTCTTTAGACCATTATTCCTAGAAGATTAAACACATCACTCTACAAAGTGATTAATGGTGCAGGTCATCTGTAAGTTTTCATAACTGTTAGGGCCCATCATCATCATCATTATTATGAGAGGTTGCTAGGTTCTATCTACGGCACCACCAGAGATCATAGAAATAACCCTGACCTCACAGATTCTTCATTATGGAGGACTGTGAGAGGGAAGAGAGGTACCTAATGAAGTATCACCATTTTAACCACAAAACTAGGTTCCAAAACACTTTTTCAATCCTTTTACTATCGTAATTAGTCGCAATAAGGGCAAGCCAAGACCCCAGGAAGCCCTGGATTCCTGACCTGTGTGTGCTGTGCTGGATTCTGATTTATGAGAGTTCCAGGCTGCAAAGGAGCCAGCCATTAAAGCACAAATCCACTCTGACCTAATCCAAGGGTAGATGAAAACACCACCACCTCTCCCAGAGAGAGGTACCTGGAGACTCTTCAACAGTGCATGGCTCCGTGCAAACAGAGCCTCCTGAAGCCACACCCAAGCACAGCTGGGCTTGCATGTCCTCTGGTTGATTTACAAGACAGACACACCTTCCAAGAGCGTGGGGCAGCAACAGCACTGCTATCCAAGCTGATTTGTTAGCCAGAGATCAATCATCAGGGCAGACAGAAATACAGTGGAGATTATGATCCACATGGTAAATGTGAGCACCTTCCCAGGGAGGGAGAAAAAGGGAGGGGTGGAGAGCGAGATGATGAATAGGTCTAAACAGATAGCTTCTTTTGTGGCAATTTTATATCATGCTTGAATAGAAAATGTGGTTTATTTTCCCCAAGGCTAAGGACAGACAAGGCAATGCTTTGGGGACCACGTTGCTGCTAAGATTGCACTTAGTAAAACATTGTTATCAACTTTTGGAGAGTAAAAAGAAAAGCAGCCAACGACCACCTGAGCAGTTACTGTTTATTGAGCACTAAGCTCTGAGCTAGGTGCATGTCCTCCCTCACTTCCTAACACTGAGGCTGAAGTCAGCAATCATCTCCACGTTATACATGATAAGCACTACAAAGGGAAAGAAGTAGTGATGTATCAGCAGAGAGTCTGGAACTTCAGCTGGGCCGATCCGGGACAGAGCTGATGACATTTAAGCTCAAGAGTGAGAGGTCAGCCATGAAATCAAGGTGGAGAACAACTTCTCAAGCAGAGGAACAGGGGGAAAGGGATGGAGAGAGAAAGGCAGAGTGAGCAAAGAACCTGAGGTGAAAGCAGAATGGAGAAGCAGAAATAAGGCTGACATGGTGAGCAGTCAATAGGCACCAGTATGGAGGATGGGTGAGGTCACATAACTTATTCAACGTGATACCCTCAGGAAGTGGCAAAGTCACGAGTGTCATCCAAAACTGTCTCATGGTCTGATGGGTGGTCCAAGCTTACACCATGAGAAAAACACAAGTCAATGTCTGGAGGAGTCCAGCCCATGGGTTACGAATCACCCTGTCCAAGTCCTGAACTTATCAGCTACTAACTGCATATATCTAGTATACGCACATCACCTGGCTTCTCTAAGTCCTTATTTTCGTAATCTAAAAAAAGGAAATGACTGGCCAGCGCCGTGGCTCAATAGGCTAATCCTCCACCTGTGGCACCGGCACACTGGGTTCTAGTCCTGGTCGGGGCACCAGATTCTGTCCTGGTTGTTCCTCTTCCAGGCCAGCTCTCTGCTGTGGCCTGGGAGGGCAGTGGAGGATGGCCCAAGTGCTTGGGTCCTGCACCCACATGGGAGACCAGGAGAAGCACCTGGCTCCTGCCTTCGGATCAGTGCCAGTGCACCACAGCAGCCATTGGGGGTGAACCAACGGAAAAAGGAAGACCTTTCTCTCTGTCTCTCTCTCTCTCTCTCACTGTCCACTATGCCTGGCAAAAAATTTTTTTTAAAAAAAAAGGAAATGACTGCAATAGTAATCCCTTTCCCCCAAAGAAACTGTTGTAAGAATTAAAATTCAACCATTTGATTGACTGAGTAAGTGTTATTTTTCCTACTCCTATGGAATGATAGAAACATTGCCCAAGCTTGCCCCCAAAGTTAGACAGGTATTGTTTTTTTTTTTTTTTCCAGTCTATGCTTTCTAGGAAAAAAGGCAGTAGTTTTTCTTATTTACAATTAAATTTGTTTCTCATTTTCTTGGAGACAACTCTAAATAAGCCTGAGCCCTTCAAGATTTTATCTTACAAGAGGTCATGTATTAGGACTCTCCAAAGAAACAAAACCAATAGAATGCAAAGTGAGACAAAGAAACTTAGTATAAAGAATTGGCTTCTATGATTAAGGAGACTGACAAGTCCCAAGAACTTAAGACAGCAATCTGGAGACCCAGGAGAACCAGTGGTGTGTGGTGTAATTCTGGTATGAGTCCAAAGGCTAAGAACCAGGAGAGCTCACACTATGGTTCCAGTCTCAAGGCTGGCAGGCTCAAGACCGAGGAAGAGCCAATGAGTCAGCTCAAGTCTAAAGGCAGGAAAAAAACTTATGTCATAGCTCAAAAGCGGTCAGGCAATAGGAGTCCCCTCTTATTCAAGGGAGGGTCAACCTTTTTCGTCAATTCAGGCCTTCAACTAATTAGACAAGGCCCATTTATGCTAGAGGCCAATCTGCTTTTCAGACTATTGACTCAAATGTTTATTTCATCTAAAAATATTGTCACAGGCACATCCAGAATAGTGTTTGATCAAATAATCTGAGCACTCCATAATGTAAGCAAGTTAACACTGAAAGCTAACACTTACAGGTGGGTAAACTAATTTCCCTAGGTTTGAATGGCTGAGGGATTCTAGGAGAATTACCCAATTAAAAAGTTTTAATTCCCCATCATAGAGATAAGACAATGGTTTGGTAATTCTCCCAAGGGGAGGAGGCCTGAACAATGAGGACACAGTGCCCAGGGTGGCAAACTTTCAGATGAAGATGATTATGGAAATTAACTAGACCTTAAGACAGGGCCATGAAGTAGTAAAAAAGAGTCCCCAAGGCCAGCCAGGCAAGGAGCAATACAGGACCTACTCCACAGACCAGGATCAACCGATTCATGAGGATTATGTCACTAAGGCCTAACTATCTCCCACTGGACCCTACAAAGATTCCAGCACCCTGATACTGCAATATTCCTATTGCAATAATCTTTGGGAAACACATATCCAAACCACAGTGCCATGTATAGACATTTACATTAGAATCTTTGTTTTATATTCTACACTTGATCTTAGCCAAAAGGCCAAGAAGCTATGTTTTATATTCTATATTTTGATTATTCTTGAATATGCACTAGAGTAACATGAAAACCTATCCCAATAATACAAGGCATTTATATAATTAAATGTAGTCTACTTCCAGTCTGTACCACCAGTCTCACAATTTATTTCTCCAGCAGCATCTACTGTTACCAATCACTCAAGTATCTGTCCAGAAATATCTGGTCTGCGTAAACATAAATCAATTATTAGAGCCTTCCTACACATCAATGAATAATGCATGACGCATGTTGATGCTCAAGCAGTGGAGATTGAGATGTCAAAGGAAACTGCCCTAGTTGGCCACATTCAAATGATTGTTGTGCTGGCACCATCGGTCAAAAGAACTCATCTACCACACATCAGAAGGGACACATGGGGATTTTTCCTCCAGGCAAGAATGAAAAATTAACTTTGTAACCAGCCTCTAGAAACAGCACCTAAGGGAGTGGCTTCAGTCAACATACTAGACAAATAGTGAAAACAAAACCAATGAAGAAATCATATCGGACAGGAAGCCTGAATAAAATGCCTTCTTTCCCTCCTAAAGACAAGACATCACCTGGTTACAATCCAGCTGTGTCTCCTGTTTAAATAAAGCATTGAGGAGCCCTGAGGGGAAAGCAGCTCCTTAAGTCAGGTAGGGTCTCTAGTAACAGGTTCAGTCTGGAGGAAGCAATGAAATGGCAGAGAGTGCTGTGGCCAGCCTGCTGGTACTGTCTTGTATTTTCTCTGGGTCTTTTTCAATGTCTCAGCTCTCCACAGGTAACAAGATTTTATTGTTATTAATTATAGAAGAATACTTTGGAATGGATACACCACATTTATTAAAAGAAGAAAGAGCCCTTGATCAATACTTTGACAAATGTGCTGTCAGATGTGTAGTTAGAAGGGGGCAAAAATATTCTTTCCAAAGAAGCGCTGATCAGAAGCAGGCATCATTATATTTTTAAAAAAATGAAGATATTATAACAGCAGCTTCAGATCCAAGTCAGCACAATCACATTCTTGCCAACTTTCAAAAGAACCAGTTCTTCATTCATCATCCCTAACCCCACAAGGAAAAAAAAATATGCAGATAGACTAGAAAGGATAACTAATATGTAGTGTCACTTTTGCCTAAATCTTCCAATTCTGTTTTGTTGCCTTTGATTATGCACTATATGCCAAAGTAATCTTCTAAAAGAAACCAGTATTGGGCAATAAATAAAGGTTTATTGGGTGAATATGTTATAAATCTTTGAAGAAAACTTTTTATCTTTTTTATGCATTTCCAGTCAAAACCCACTCTCTTGTTCTCCACCATCCCCACCAATGCCAACTCCTGTGTTCCAAAGCTGGGGTGAATCAGAAGCAGGGAAAATAATCAACTCTACTTAAACCTTCCACTACCCAATAGGAGATCTGGAAACCATAAATCTGACAAACACGGCATCTACAACTCTGCAGGAAGGGAGCTGTATCATCTGACTGGGTCTAGGAACAGCATGCGCACTTCAAACTTTGACTTAAATCCAATGAAGGGCAGAGGATGAGTTTGAAGTCATTCTCATCACTACAGTCTGTGAGCAGCCAGCCCTCTGTGCTGCCACCTCCGTTCTAGGCACATGAACACTGACAAAAGATTGAAGGTGACCAAGACAAAGCCCTTGCCCTAAGAAAGCACCAGATCCAATGACAGAACAAGCTTCGAAATGGACACACCACATAAACTATGCCAACAGTTACAAAGAGGAGATAAAACTCTTAGATAGTGTGGAGGAGATACCAGTGTGCATGGCTAGGTTCTGGGAACCAGAAAGGGCTGAAACAGAGTCTCCAATCCCTATGGGCCACAGATGGAACAGAGCACAATTGAGCAAAGAAACAAAACTTTGGAAGATGAGAGATAAATGGGGTGGTGAAAGGAGAATGTAGAATACAACCTGCATGTAAAACACTGAGACAGTCAAATCAAATTGGCCATGAATGAATATGCTTCTGGGGAGAGGATGTGAGGAGAATAAAGAAGCCCATGTGTTCTAGAAGGAAACTCAAGCCACAAGGCCTGGAGGCCTGGGGTTTTTGATCCCACAGTTTTGAAGATGAACTTGAAATGTCCCGTCCATGGGTCCCCTGAGTATGTGGATTCAGACCAAACCCCACAAGCCCTGAGGAAGACATACAGACGCATAGGCCCTTTGAGGGGGTCCCAGAACTAAGGAAGGCAGAAGGCAAGCTAGCACCATGTAGGAAGAAACAACCAGAGACAGATAAGGCTGAGAAGATTTGGGGTAATGATCATATACAACACCATTTTATGAGTTTTTGTGAATGTCTCTTCCTCACCAGACCACAGACTCCTCAGGGAAAGACTGAAAACATTTTACAGTCTCTGAATTTTTGGGACCCATACCCTGTAGGTACATGATAAGATTAAATGTTAAATATATGAAATCTTGTCACTTTGAAGCTTTCATAAGAATATCATGTCTGTGAGCACATTTAACCCACCTACATAAAACAAGTAGAGTTTTCAGAAATTCACTTTTAGGCATGGATAACTGGAGGCACAAGAGATTAAATGGCTTTTCCAAGATTATATTACTAGGAAATAACAAGGATCCAGGTTAATGTTTCCTCTGCAACTTTGTTGCTCACCAGTCACCACCATCATTACAACCACCCTGTGGAAATCCAACCAAGGGCCACGCTGAGCCCACAATACTCTACCCTTCTAACACCTTCTCATCTCTGCACATTCACCCAGCAAGAGTCTGTGAAGTTTCTACGTGCTCCAGGCACTGTACTGGAGGCTGGATATGCCTCAGTGAATCAACATCCCTGCTTATATGGAGCTTACACTCTACAAAGGAGGCAGATACTGAACAAGAGGAAAATGTATAAACCAGATAACATCAGCAGGAAACTAGAGTTAGAAAGGAAACAAAACTCAAGGTTATGATAGAGTATGATGGAAGAGGCTAGTGCCACTGACTGGGGGATCCAGAAAAGGCTCTCTGAAGAGAGGTAATGGCACAGGCGGATGGTAAGAGAAGGAAACAGCCTTCAGAAGCCAGGAAGTGTTCCAGGCAGGGAAAACAGCATGTGTGGAGCTGCTCAGATGAGCTGGACACACACGAATACAGGGGAAGGGCTGATGTGGACACATGTGAGCAGAGCCCAGATCACAGCATCTTCTACGGAAGGTGGATGTGAGTCCAAGTTCACACGGAGCCCTCGGAGAATATAGAGAAATTTCAGCAAGAGACTAAACCATCATGACTTACATATTTTAAAATTTCCATTTATTTTCATTTTACTTTGAAGTGGAGAGAGAGAGAGAGAGGGAGTCTGAGGGCTGCTGAATCCAAGAGCCCTGAACTCCATCCATGTCTCCCATGTGTGTCTTCCAGGGTAGGCACTATCAGGAATAAGACTGGAAGCCAAGCCAGATTTGAAATCACTCTGATATGGAATGCAGGCATCTTAACCGCTGAGCCAAAGGAGCAGGTGCAGCTCCACTTCCTTTCAGCCATCCAAGTCTCTCAGACACAAAAACCAACCCACAGCCCTTCCAGTAGGAATTCTGAAAAATTACGTGCCCACACTCTCAGCCTGTTCAGTGGAGGCGAAAGTGTCCTTTGTTGCCATTAGGGGAAATAGGAGGCCTCTGCAGAGGTCCAGATGGGAGATAACAGATTATGGCAACGTGGATGACGGTAATGGCAGCAGAAATATGGAGGTTTAGACAGTGCCGGGTACATTTCAGAAGGAAGGCTGAGAAGACTTGCTAATGAGCCGGATTTGCTCATTACTGTCCCTCTTTATGCTCTCCTCCAACAACCTTCTCCCCCACTCATCTCAGAAGTCACTATGGTGTTTTTAACAATTTTATTGAAATTTAATCCACATACTATACATGTAATTCGTCTGTTTAATGGTTTAATACAAAGGTTCTTAGTATATTCAAAAAACTGTCATCCATCACCACAATCGATTTTAGAACACAACCTGAAAAGAGAAACCCGGTACCCTTTGCCGCAATCCTTGAGTCCCCACCTCACATCTTCCCCTGCCCTAGCAAGCAATAATTTACTGTCAGTCTCTAAATATTTGCCTATTCTGGAAATTGCATAGAAATTGAATTATACAATGTGTGACCTTTTGTGTCTGACTTCCTTCACTTATAATGTTCTCAAGATTCATCCACACTGCAGCATACAATAACACTTCATTTCCAATAATACTGCACTGAATGGGGACCACATTAAGTTATTTGCTTTTTTGTGGGACTTCAAAAAAGATACACTCTGTTTATTAGTGACAATGATTACTAGAAAATGTATAATATAAAGTTGCCCCTTTATACATTTGTTGTTTTTAACATTTCATTAAAATACAGTATGCATACCAAGAAATGTACATAAGTATACAGTTAAATGATCTTTTTGTCATCTGATAACACTCAACCAACATCAAAATTAAGAACAAAACATTATTAGTACCTCAAGAATCCTCAGTATGCTTCCTTCTACATTTTTTTAACATGTGAAATAGGAATATATTGTCATCTGAATGGTAAGATTCAGTGAAACAACATTTACAAGTACATACCAAATGATTGAACATCTACACAATTTTTATCCTGTCCATAAAAATTAACTACTGGAAATAAGAGAAAATATTTGATATTTATCTTTTCAGGTCTGGTTTATTTCACTTAGCATAATGATTTCCAATTACATCAATTTTTGTTGCAAATGTCAAAATTTCATTATTTTTCATGGCTGAGGAATGTTTTATCATGTGTATACACATTTTTTATCCAGTCATCAGCTGATGGACATCTACGTTGACTCCACACCTTAGCTTTTGTGAACTGAGCTGCTATAAACATAGGAGTGCAGATGAATATTCCGTGTGCCAATTTATTTCCTTTGGAAACATTTCCAGGAGTGCGATAGTAGATTTTTGGTAGATCTATTTGTAGTTTTCTGAGGAATCTCCATACTGCCTTCAAAAATGGTTGTACATTCCTACCAACAGTGTGTTAAGATACTTTTTTCTCCATATCCTTGACAGTATTGGTTATTTTTTTATGATAGCCATTCTAACTTGAGTTTCATTGTGGTTTCCATTTGCATGTCACAGAAGGCTAGTGATCCTGAGTATTTTCTTCATGTTTCTGTTGTCCATTTCTATTTCAACCTTTGAAATGCCTGTTCATATTCCTTACCGACTTCTTAACTGGAATATTGTTTTGTTGTTGTTGAGTTTCTTGAACTCCTTACATATTCTGTATATTAAACCTTTATCGGATAAATAGCTTGCAAGTATTTTCTCCCATTCTATCAGTTATTTTACTTTGTTAATTATTTCCTTTGCTGTGCAGAATCATCTTAGCTTGATATAATCCTATTTGTCTATTTTTGCTCTTACTGTCAGTGCCTTTTGGGTCTTATCTAAGAAGTCTTTACCTGTACCAATGTCCTGCAGTGTTTCAGCTATGTTTTCCTCAAATAATCTCATGGCTTCAAGGCTCAAGTTTAGGTCTTTAATCCAATGTGAGTTGAATTTTTTTTTACAGGACGTGCTTCAAATTTCTTCATGTGGAAATGCAATTTTCCCAACACTGTTAAAAGACTGTCCTTTCCAACAGGGAATGATTTTAGCTCATTTCTCATGATTAGTTGGTTGAAGATGTATGGATTAATTTCTGTAATTTATATTCTGCTCTGCTGGTCTACATGTCTATTTTTGTGCCAGTACCAGGCTGTTTTGACTATAACAGCCCTGATGTGTGTCTTTAAGTCTTGTATTGTGATATTACCTCCTTTGTTTTTATTATTTAAGGTTGTTTGGCTATTCAGGGTCTTAAGTGTTTCAACAGGGATTTTAGGATTGTTTTCTAGATCTGTGAAGAATGTCCTTAGTATTTTGATTGAGATTGCATTGAGTCTATAAATTCTTTTGGGTAGTATGAACATTTTCTTCCAAAATTTTTTCCTTTTTTTGTGTTTTCTTCTATTTCATTCATTAATGATTTGTAATATTCATTTTAGAGATCATTCACATCATTGGTTAAATTTCCCCCAAAGAATTTAAATTTTTATAGCTATTGTGAATGGGGTTGATCTTATAAATTCTCTTATCAATCAGAGCATTGTTGGTATATAAAAATGCAATTGGCTTTCGTGTTGATTTTCTATCCTGCAACTTTACCAAATTCTCTTATGAGTTTCAATAGTCTCAGTGGAGTCTTATGGTTTTCCCTATATAAAACACCATATTGTCTGCAAACATGGATAATTTGATTTCCCCCTTTCCCATGTATATCACCTTTATTTCTTTTTCTTGCCTAATGTCTCTGGCTAAAACTTCCAGATCTATATTGAATAAAAATGTTGTGAGTGGGCATTCTTGTCTGGTTCCGGTTATTAGTGAAAATGTTTCCAGGTCTTCCCCATTCAAAATGATGCTGGACTGTGGGTTTGGCATATATTACCTCAATTGTACTGAGGCATGTTCCTTCTATACCAATTTTTTAAGGCTTTTATTATGAAATGATGCTATATTTTATCAAATTCTTTCTCTGCATCTATTGAGATACTCATATGTTTTTTAAAAGATTTATTTGTTTACTTGGGAAGTAGAGTTAGAGAGGGAGAGACAGAGAGAAAGGTCTTCCATCTAGTGGTTCACTCCCAAAATGGCTACAACAGCTGGAGCTGGCCCAATCCAAATGAAGCCAAGAGCCAGGAGCTTCTTCCAGATCTCCCACATGCATGCAGAGGCCCAAGGTCTTGGGCCATCTTCTACTGCTTTCCAAGGCCATAGCAGAGAGCTGGATTGGAAGAGGAGCAGCGAGGCTATGAACTGGCACCCATATAGGATGATGGTGTTACAGGCAGAGGCTTAGCCCACTACACACCAGTGCTAGCTCCCTCATATGTTTTTTAATCCTTCATTTTTTGATGTGCTGTATTATTTTTAATAATTTACATATGCTGAACCATCCCTACATCCCTGAGGATAAATCCCACTTAGTCCATGTAAATTATTTTTATGTGTTGTTTGAGTTGATTTGCTAGTACTGTGTTGAGGATTTTTGCTCCTGTGTTCATCAGGGATATTGATCTATAGTTCTCTTTTTTGTTGTATGTTTCTCTGGTTTTAGAATTAAGCTAATGCTGGCCCCATAGAATGAGTTTGGAAGTTTTCCCTCCTTTATCAAATGTTTTGAACAGTTTAAGAAGAATTAGGATTAGTTCTTCCTTAAAAGTATGGTAGAATTCAGCAGTGAACCCATCCAGTCCTGGGCATTTCTTTTTTGAGTGGCTGTTTATTATAATTGAATCTCAGTTTTGGTTATTGGTCTACTCAGTTTTTCTATGTCTTTGGGCTTCAATTTTGGTAAATTACATGTGTCCAGAAACCTATCCATTTCTTCTAGATTTTCCAATTTGTTGGTATACAGCCATTATGTAATAGTTCATAATTATTTTTTATATTTCTGTGGTATCAGTTGTAGCATCCCTTTGTCATCTCTAATTATTATTATCTTAGGTCACCTCTCTTTTCTTGGATAGTTGGACCAGAGGCTTATCAATTTTTTCTGTTTTCAAAAATATCAGCTGTTCATTTTACTGATCTTTTGTATAGTATCTTTTTTATTTGAAAGAGTTAGAGAGATGCAAGGAGAGAGAGAGATAGAGAGAATCCTGTATGAATCTTCCACCTGTTTATTCACTCCTGGGCTAGGCCAGAACAAAGCCAGGAGCCAGGAGCTTCATCCTGGTATCCCACATGGGTGCAAGTACCATCTTCTGCTGCTTTCTCAGACACATTATCAGGGACTTGAACCAGCACCCATATGAGAGAGCTGCACCACAGGCATCAGCTTAATCCACTGTGCCACAAAAATAGTCCCTATAATTTTCTTTTTTTATTATTATTTGTAATTTTATTATTTCTTTTTAATACTAACTTTGAGTTCAGTTTGTTCTTGTTTAGTAGGTTGTTGAGACGTATAGTTAGATAATTTGATGCCTTTTCAGTTTTTTGATGTAGGTACTAATTGCCATACACTTCCTGCTTAGCACTGCTTTTACTGTATCTCATAAATTTTGATATGTTATGCTTTCATTTTCACTCAAGAAAATTTTTGATTTCCCTTTTGATTTCTTCATGACCCACTGTTCATTTGAGCATGCTGTTCAGTATCATGTGTTTGTAAATTTTCTTGAGTTTCTTTTCTTGTTAATTTCCAGCTTCATTCTGTTAGGGACAGAAAAGATACATGATACAATTTCAACTTTTTTCATTTGTTGGGAGTTGTTTTATGGGCTAGTATAGGATCTATCCTAGAGAATGTTACAAGCACTGATGAAAAGAATGTGTATTCTGCTGCAGTGGGAAGAAATGTCCTATAGATATCAACTAAATCCATTTGGTCAATAGAGTACATTAGCTCTGCTGTTTCTTTGTTTTTTTGTTTGTTTGTTTTTTGTTTTTTGTCCAGTGGATTTGTCCATTGATTGAAAGTAGAGTGTTGAAGTATCCCATTATTATTATATTAGATATTATGTCTCCCTTTATATCCATTAACATTTGATTTATAAAATTAGGTGCCTCAGCATTTACTATAGTCACATATACATTTACTACAGTCACATTTTCTTGATCCATTAATCATTACATAATGACCTTGGCTCTTTTAACAGTTTTTGTCTTAAAGTATATTTTGCTTGTTATGAGTATACCTACTGTTACTCATTTTTTATTTCTATTCTCATGGAATATATATTTTCATCCTTTAAATTTCAGTCTGTCTGTAACCCTACTGATGAAGATTATTGCAGGCAGAGTGTAGATGGGTCTTTTTTTAACCATTCTGTATCTTTGAATTGGAGAACTTAGTCCATTTACACACAAGGTTATTATTGATAAGTAATGACTTGGTACTGCCATTTTTCCACAAGTATTCCTGTTGTTTGTTTTGAATCTCCTTTGATCTGCTATGAGGAGTATTTCAGCTTTCACATTCTTTAATGATGCTCATTATCTTCTGTTTCTGTATGTAGTACATCCTTAAGTATCATTTGTAAAGCTGGCCAGGTGGTGACAAATTCTTTTAATTTCTGCTTGTCTTGTAAGGTCTTTATTTCACCTTCATTTATAAATGAACACTTCACTGTGTAAAGTATTATTTACTTTAGCTTTTTTCTTTTCTTTTAGGACTTGGGACTATATCTCTCCATTCTTTCCTGGCCTGTGGGGTTTCTGTTGAAAAATCTGCTGTCAGTGTCATAGGAATCCATTTAAAGGTAATCTGGTATTTTTCTCTTGTAAATTTGAGGATATTCTCTTTATGTTTTACTTTTGAAAGCATCACTGTAATGTGTCATAACGAGCATGTTTCCTAATTATGCCTATTGGGAGTTCTCTATTTTCCCTGTATTTGAATGTCTGTATCTTACAAATGGGGGAAATTTTTTATTATCTCACTGTGTAAGTTTTCTAAGCCATTCTCCTTTTCAATATCTTCTGGACTACTAAGACTCATATATTTGGTCATTTGATAGGGTCTTAGGATCTCATAGTTCACAAACAGTGTTTCAGTCTTTGTAATTTCCTTCTCTTTCTCCTCCCTCTCTCCCTCCCTTCTTCTCTGACTGATAAATTTCAGTAGACATGTCTTGCAGATCAGGTGCTTTTTTTCTGCCTCACTTAGTCTGTTGTTAAGGTTTCCCACTGTATTTCTTACTTGACTTATTGAAAACTTCATTTCTAATACTTCTGTTCAGTTTTTCTTCAATACCTTAATCTGTTTGCAGAATTTCTTGAACATGTCATGTAGATTTTCTTATTTCATTTAACTGTTTCTCTCTGTGGTTTTGAGTAACGTTACAATCATTCTGTTGAGTATCTTTTCAGGCATTTTATAAATCTCCCCTTCTTCATAGTTCAATATTAATATATTATTGTATTCCTTTTTTGCAGTCATATTGCCTTCCTTGTTCATGTTTCTTATGTTCCTATGTTGATTTTTATGTTCCTGCAAGGTCAGTTGCTACTATTTTCTCTTGAGGACATGTTTCTTTCTTTTTTTTTTTTTCAATTGAAAGCTTTATTCTTGGAAATGTGCCTGTGTGGCTCAGTGGAGTGCCTATGGCTTACACTGGATTTATAAGGATGTGTACTAAGAAGGGCTGGGGAGCTTTGGCCACCATTTATGGGTGGGGCAAGAATCCAGAGTGACACCCAAGCTGGGCGTGGTAAAGCACTCCTTTCTACAGCCAGTAGGAAGAGAGATGTGGGAGCTCTCTAGTGCGTTCACAGTCCCAGCCCTTCTCTGTGCCATGGTAAACAAGCTGATCACATCCTACCCCACCCACTCAGGCACACACACTATACAGAAAACCAACCCACTCTATATTGTGTCCCCCAAGCTCTCCATGAGATCTGTCCCCAGCATGCAGGAAGTTCTCAGTTTCTGTAATCAGACTAATCAGACTGGGAGGGTACACAGGAACTCATGTCCCTCTCAGCTCTTTTGCCTATGCCCAGAACTCCCAGTCAGAGTGCAAGGGTTTCTGTTCTCTGCACGGAGAGCTGCCCCTTCCCTGCTGCAAATTGCCCACTGTTCTCTGAGTCAGGACAGATCCAGCTGCAGCTCTACCTCATTAAATTGAATCTGGCACTTTCCTGGGATGAAAGGAAGGAAGTAACGTTGTCTCCTTTCGTGGATCAAAGTAGTTGTTCAGCCCCATACAGATCCCCAAGCCAGACTCAAAACCAGTGGGGACTATGGAATTCTCCCTCAGTCAAAGTTGCCAGTGGCAGGGGCTGCAGGATCCTTTTCCAACCTTGCTCTGGAAAAATAGTGCTTCCCAGCCAAGTGCCAGCAATGTAGATGCAGGAGTCGCTGGTGGACTGTGGTTCATGGCTACATGTCTGTCCTGGCTCCTCACTGCTTCACAGAGTCTCAGTTCTGTTTATTCTCCACTGAAAATTTCTCTCAATCAGTCCCCTGAGAACATAATCTTTTGTTTTACTGGTATCTTTCTGTGGTTGAGGTCAGTGTAGATTTCCCTTTTCAGCTACAATGTAAACCTCTCCGATGTATCTTTTGACAGATATTTTTGATTGTTTCTGCACTGGAGCTTGGAAGAACTATCCTGCATTGAAGCACATGTACAGCTGTCTGTGTGGACCTGCATTTTTCATTTCCCTTGGGTATTGTACTACTATGGTTTCTGTGTGGATTATTTTTTTTTACCAAAGTATCATGTATTGGAAGCTTACTTCTCAATGTAATAATATTGAAGCAGTGAAAGCTTTAACGGGTGGAGCCTAGTGTGAGATGATTACATCAAGGGTGCTGTCTTTGGAAGTAATTAATACACAGCTCTCAGGACTGTGTTAAGTCTCACAAGAGCAGGTTATTACAAGATGAAGTCACCCTATGTGCTTAGTCCCTTCTGTACGAGGCAAGTTCTCCATACACTTCTCCATCGTGTTATGATGCAGCCATGGGGCTCTCACCAGGACACCGATGCCAGACTGGAACTCTGGCCACCAGAATCCTAAGCCAAATAAATATTTTCTTTATGAAGTGCCCACCATTTGGTAACCATACAAAAGAAAGACATACCCCAAGAAGCAAAATTGCTCAATCATTGCTAACTCTGTGTTTAAGCATTTGAGGAACTAACAGACTTTTTTCAAATAGGATGCATTATTTTATATCCCTATAAGCAGTGTCTAAGGGCACTCAAGTGTCAGAAGCATTCTCTCCTCTTTTCTTATGTGTTTGTTACACAAGTTCTCTCATCCCCACCAGTACTCTCTGTATGTCTTTATGATAGATAGCTCTGATCATGCACTACTGATTCTGAGTTCTCTATGGGTCCCTTAAACAGGGATTGTCTCTTTTACCTCTCTATTCCTGGTGGATGGCACAATTCTGGAATATGGTTGGTTTCCAGTTTCCTCCACAACTGAGTCAAAGAGACAGCGCAAATTTATTGGAATACATTCCCAGACACTTGCAAGCTATCGACAACAGGTCTGAAGTCTTTAGGGATGCTAAAGAAAATGAAAACAAAATCTAAAAGCAAGCTGCTGTCAGGGCTGAAGCTGGGGGAGGGGGTGAAGTATTGGCTTCTGTAGTTGCTATTGACAGATGTTATAAATGGGTAATTTACAAGTGTGTAATTTACAGGATATCTACAGCAGTGCCCAGAATGCTGATTCAGAGACAGCATGGGTGAGTAATGAGGATTTTATGGGACATTGTGTGCAGTTTTGTTAGGGATTTGTAGTATTGGTTTCTCAGCAATCACTAATGGCTTTTCTGGCCACTCCCCATCTTTCAGGATGAAAAAATATTAATTTGGACAGGATCCCAACAGGATACATTTAAATCATTATTTCAGATCTGACCAGGTCTATTGTATGGATGTGATCATATGATCTGGTTTTCCCTTGCAATCCCAGTAAACCCAGAGATGCAAATAATCACTTACAAAGCTGCTGAAGTTTAGGAAAATCTATTCCACTTCCACAGCCTGGCACATTCTCCATTTCCACCCCTTATTCTTTATTTACCAAACTTCATTTCCATGAAAAAAGACCTTCACTTTATCCAAAGGCATTGTTAGGCTTATGGCTTCCTAAGACTTTTCTAATTATGTAGACAATCTTGGGACTGATGAGAAGCTCAGAGGAAAATAAAGCTCTTTGGAAACAAATAAGTACATAAGCTGAGATTCTCTGGTCAACTCCACCGCCAACTCACTGTGGAATTCGCATTTATAAATAATGTTTTTTTTCCTGTATAACAAAAGCTTTGAACAAGACTAGCAGTTTTCAGCAGAGGAATTCTAAAATGGTAGATTTCCTCAAAATATGCTTCCCAGTTGTTGAAACTTCATAGAAAACACACCCTTTGTATGCAAGGGCCATCTAAATATCTAAACCATAACTTTTTCAATTAACATGTAGTACTCCAAACATATTCCAAATAAAATCCCTAATTATTTTTTCTCCAAATCCACTTCATTCCCATCCACCTCCCTTCAGCAGGAAATTCAGCAGGAAAAAAAATGTTTCCCTTTTCTACTTTCTCCTTTCAGAGATTTCTACCTGCCACACCTGCTTATCATTCTATCTTAATTTATAATTGAAATTAGTTGCTCTTACAGCCTTCCCTACTTGTAACAAAGAAGAGAAAAACTGATGGGCAGACACGGCAAAGGTTTTGCCAGCTGCTATTGTTTCTGTATCCGGATTGCATGTGAGCATGTTTCTTCCCTTCCCTTGTCTCCCTAGCCCTCCACATGAAAACTGAGAGAGACATCACAAGTATGGCTCTGGTTTTCAGGAGCCCCAAAACCATATCCTTGGGATAGCCTCAGAGTAATCATCCTCTGTGGGATTTTCTATAAGAGTCTGTTCTTGGTGTTGGCAAAGTATGTAGAAACAAAATTCTGGAAAAGAGGTTACCTCCTGAGAACTAGTAAAATACACAATGCAGTCGTGATTGGCCATCTGTGAGCACCAAGCAAAAGACAGCCTGTAAATGTGTCATTCAAGAATTTGCAGACACCCAAATCTCCAATAAAGATGATGGGAATAATCTCGAGGAGATGAGTCTGGAACTTGACAGCAATTTTAAAAACTACTCAGCTGCAATTTACTATACCTAAGAAAAGCGTGTGGAGGGGGTACACTCAACTCTGGGAGCTTTCAAGAGGGAGAGCCCCAGGAAAAACACTGAGTCATCCTACAAAACTGATTTTACATGTAGATCTTGTGGAAATTATGTTAAAATAAACATGAATATTTCATATAGTAGACATGTACAGGGAAAATGTTCTGAGTTTTAGGGTTTACAGTTGCTGTTTTCTCCAAGCTTTTTCTCCACACAAAGAAAACGAAAATCTTACTAAAATGTTTGCTTGCTTGTTAATGTCATTCGTTAACGCTGTCATGAGTCTGCTGCATCTCTCTCTAGCTCACTTTTGCTCTTTTTCTCTTTCTCTTTCTAGTTACAATCACTAACCAGAATTGTGAATTTCAGAGCAAGGGTTCTCTATTGACCTAACTCATCCAAGCCAAGTCCTTGCCTAAAATGTTGATACAATTTATCAGTCAGAACCCAGTAGGGCCACAGATACTACACTGGTGATTTGAAAAGGGAAAACTTGAAGAAATTATTCAAAAGTATTAATTAGTTACAGGGAATTGCCAAGTAATGGGTAAAGAGTATGTTGAAGGGGGTCAGTAAATCTGCCTTCATCCACTCTTGGATTCTATCTGTGGATACTTCATAATACAATGAAAAGACCCACATTAGGGTGCTACTGGAACTCATGGGAAATTTTCCTGTGGTGAATGCAAAATTCTTTGAATATTTGGTGTCATGAGGGCTCCATACATTGTTTGTTGGCATCCTTCTCACACCACAGGAGCCAGCGACAAAAGAACAGGAGAACCAAGAAGAAATGCCCCTTCCACCCACAGTGACCTTCCAGAGCATTCTGCTAACAAAGCTGAATAGGAACTTTCTTGTTTACATGATTCATGTCCCATGTTTACATGGGACAGCTCCAGTATCACACACTAGGGCAAAGAAGTGTGACTTGAGCTGATAAAAGACAAACAGAACCAGGATACCTGAAAAATGTTAAAGGAACTTAGGATTTCACAGCTTCTGAGAATTTTCTCTACTGCTAAGGAAAACAGATAAAAAACTTAGAAAAATAGCTTCTGTTTTGACACATATAAAATTCCCCTCTCTTCTGAAGCCCATTATAATGAGTTTTTAAAGTACTAAGTCATAAACAAAAAATAAAATAGGACAATTAGAAAGAAAATTTTAATTTTACTAAGATAGGCAGCCAGTGGAGGAGCAGCAAGTAACACAGAGCTGGCAGCTATAACGGAGGCTGCATCCAGAGGGGGTTGTTGTGAGCTAGTTGATCCCATGGAGTTTTGAAAGGTATAAAATGTGGAGGCAGTTGATTCCATAAAAGTGTGGGATGAACAACAAGGCTGAACAAAGTGCACTAGCTTGCCAGGGCTGCCATTATGAAGTCTAAAACACTGAGAGACTTAACAAATTTATTTTCTCATAAGTCTTCAGGCAAGAAATCCAAGACCAATCTGTCAGCAGAGCTCTGCTGAAGGCTCTCTGCCTTGTAGACAGCCAGCTTCCCTTCATCTCTTCCCATAGTGTTCTCTCAGGAAGTGTGTGGGCTCAAGTTCCCTCTTCATATAAGCACACCAGTAACACAACAGTAGGACTGCCTTAATGACTTCATTTTAACTTCATCACCTCTGTAAAAATTTTGCCTCCAGATACAGTTACTCTCTAAGGTACTCCAACACATGACTTTGGGGGAACATACTTCAGCCCATGGCACACAGGAGGCAGTCAAATGTCTCTTGGTGGATAGCTTTGTTTCCTGTCTCCTCTTTCACTCCAGGAAGCCAAACACACATGCACAGGGACACACACACACACTTGCACACAGACACACATACACACAGGACAGACCAGTGGCTTAGTCTAAGGAGAAATCAAATGTGGAAGGCTCAAGACATTAGACAAAATCAAGGGAAGACAAAGGTCAGAAGTTGAAAACGGTCATTTCCCTGAAATTTCTGCTTCTAGAAGTATGTCTTCCAGTCCAAACACAAGAGAAGTCTTCTTCTCAGTAACCCATAAACCCCAAAATAAAAGGATTCGACACTGACATCAGAAAGAGACAGCTGCCAATCCCAGCAGTTTGAATACTGCTTATTATTATGTCTCATTCACACTTCAATGCTTCTAATCAGCTTTTTTAATCTCCACTCTTAAATTTGAATAGACAGTCTGACAATTGAAAATGACCTCCATCGTGAGAACACAAAATACAGTTGACACTCTCAACATTTGCTAAGAACCCAAAATACAGCAAATGAAAAAAATAAAGATATGAAAGAAAAAATATAATCCATAGTACATAAACTAGAATGAATAAAATTAGATAAGGAAGACAATACAAATAACTTAAAAAATAAAAGGATAAGATGCTTTATAAATAAGGCTGAAGAGAAACAATTAGAAAAAGTTGAAACATTGTTAGCCAGAATTTTAAAAAAAACAATAACAAATTCTGGTACATAAAAATTTAGGGAAATAAACTTGAATAAATAAAGCAAAAATATGGAATAAAAATTTTCAAAGTTTAAAAATTTAGAATATAGATCCTGAAAGCCCAACAACAGATTAACAAAATAGAAAACAAAGGAGAGGAAGTAATTTTCAAACTCATAACAGACTATTTTCCAGAACCAAAGGCTAATAGTATCTCCAGATTAAATGAACAGTTCACTGTATCCAGCAGAGTGAAGGAAAAAAAGCCAAACACAAGGGACTTTTATTATGAAATTTCAGAAGACCAGGAAATTTAAAACAAATATATTAATTTCCTTGGAGACAGAGAAAAGGTCATAGATTTGAGACATGGAATAAAAAATTGGAATTCTCATCAGTAAATCTAGAGGTTAGAAAGCAGTGGAACAGATAATTCCATGGCTAAGAAAGAACTCTGAAGATCAATTCCATTCACAATAGCTACAAAAATATTGAATACCTTGGAATAAATTTAATGTAGGATGTCAAACATTAAGGGAAGAAATAGAAGAAGACAAAAAATTGAAAAATCTTCAGTGCTCATGAAGAAATAATATAATCAAGATATCCCTTCTACCAAAAGCAATTTACAGATTCAGTGAGATCCCAATCAAAATACCAGTGAAATTCTTCTCACATCTAGAAAATAATTATAGTAAAATTCATATGGAAACTTAAGAGACCCAGAATAGCTAAAGCAATTGTAAACAACAAAACAGGGCCAGAGGCATCACAATACCAGATTTCAAGACATACTATATGGCAGTTATAATCAAAACAGCTGATACTGGCAAAAAAAAATACATATGGACCAATGGACAGACTAGAAAGCCCAGAAATCAATCAACACATCTACAGCCAATTAATATTTGATAAAGGAGCTAAAATAAATTCCTAGAGAAATGACAGTCTCTTCAACAAACATTGGATCTCTGCATGCATAAGTATAAAACAAAACTCCTACCATACACATTATACAAAAGTCAACTCAAAATGGATGAAGGATCTAAATTCATGGCATGATACCATCAAATTACTGGAGGAGGGCATTAGAGAAACTCTGCAAGACACTGGCATAGGCAAAGACTTCTTGGGAAAGACTCCAAAAGCACAGGAAATCAAAGCAAAATTAGATAAATGGGATTATATCCAGCTGAGAAGCTTCTGCACTGCAAAGGAAACACTCAACAAAGTGAAGAAACAACCGACAGAATGAGAGGAAAATATGTGCAAAGTATAAAACTGATAAAAGATTAATATCCAGGACATGTAAAAAGCTCAAGAAAATCAACAAAAACAAAAAAATCCAGTTATAAGAAATAAGCAAAAGACTTGAACAGGCATTTTTCAAAAGATGAAATTGAAATGGCCAACATACATGAAAAAATGCTCATGATCACTAGCCATCAGGGAAACACAAATCAAAACCACAATGAGGTTTTATCTCACGTCAGTCAGGAAGATTCTCATACACAAATCAATAAATTATAAATGCTAGAAAGCATGAGATGGGGGGAGGTAACCTAATTTACTGTTAGTGGGAATGTAAACTAGTTTAGCCATTGTGAAAGATAATATGGAGATACTTCAGAAATCTGAACAGAGATCTTCCATATTACCCAGCCATCCCTCTCCTAAGAATTTATCCAAAAGAAATAAAATCAGCATTTAGTTATGTGTACCACCATATTTATTGCAGCTCAATTCACACTATCTAAGATGTGGAATCAACCAAGATGTCCATCATCTGATGACTGGATAAAATATATACACTACGGAATACTACCCAGCCATAAAAAGAATGAAATCATGTCTTTTGCAACAGAATGAATGCAATTTGAAACATTACACTTAGTGAAATAAGCCACACCTAAATTGACAAATAGCATATGATTTCCCTGATCTGTGGTAACTAATAGAGTACAAAAAATGTAATGTATATGAGGAAAATTAACATTTTGAGATTTGATATTTGATTATTATTTATAGCTTTTGTCTCTACTGAAACTATGTCATTTTAAGAATTAAAAGGAAGAATAGGCCAGCGCCGTGGCTCAACAGGCTAATCCTCCGCCTTGCGGCGCCGGCACACCGGGTTCTAGTCCCGGTCGGGGCGCCGGATTCTGTCCCGGTTGCCCCTCTTCCAGGCCAGCCCTCTGCTGTGGCCCAGGAGTGCAGTGGAGGATGGCCCAAGTGCTTGGGCCCTGCACCCCATGGGAGACCAGGATAAGCACCTAGCACCTGGCTCCTGCCATTGGATGAGCGCGGTGCGCCAGCCGCAGTGCGCCGGCCGCGGCAGCCATTGGAGGGTGAACCAACGGCAAAGGAAGACCTTTCTCTCTGTCTCTCTCTCTCACTGTCCACTCTGCCTGTCAAAAAAAAAAAAAAGGAAGAATAATAAAGGCAGGAAGAACAAGGGTGGGGGAGGGAAGGTAGTGTGGCAAGTATGATTATGCTCTTAAATCTGTATTTATGAAATATATGAAATATTTTTTGACAGGCAGAGTGGATAGTGACACAGAGAGAAAGGTCTTCCTTTTTGTCATTGGTTCACCCTCCAATGGCCGCCATGGCCAGCGCGCTGCGGCCGGCGCACAGCGCTGATCCGAAGCCAGGAGCCAGATGCTTCTCCTAGTCTCCCATGTGGGTGCAGGGCCCAAGGACCTGGGCCATCCTCCACTGCACTCCCAGGCCACAGCAGAGAGCTGGCCTGGAAGAAGGGCAACCAGGACATAATCCAGTGCCCCGACCAGGACTAGAACCCAGTGTGCCGGCGCCACAAGGTGGAGGATTAGCCTATTGAGCCACGGCGCCGGCCATGAAATCATTTTTAAAAAAATATTAAATCTATGAAAAAAATTATATACAAATGGGGTGGGCATTTAACCTAACAATTAAGACACCATTTCCCATGTCAGAATACCTTGGTTCAAGTCCTGGCTCCATTCCTGATTCTATTTTCTTACTAATGCAGACCTTAGGAGACAGCAACAATGGTTCAAGAATTTGGGTTCTTGTTACCCACGTGGGAGACATAAATTGCATTCTCAGTCCCTGGCTCCAGTTCCAGACAAGCCCATCATTGCAGGCATTTGTGAAGTCAGTGAGTGGGATCATTTACTCTCTCATATTCATTTATATTCATTCATTCTCTTTCTCTTTCTCTCTCTCTCTCTCTCTCTCTCTCTCTCTATCTATCTATCTCTCCCCTTCGTTCTCCCCCTCCCTCCCTCCTTCCCTTCCCTCCCTTCTTCTCTTTCCCCCTAAATAAGTAAATAATGTTTGAAAAAGAAATAAGAATGATAAACAAGAAAGAAAACATAATAATGATATAGTTCTTGGCTATGAATCTTTTTCATAGTCAATAATGGTCCTCTTCACCACTGATTTGATTAATTTTTTTATATAAATGCAGTTAGAATACAGAAAGAGAACACAAATGGGATGAAAGTGCCATAAGAGTAAGAGAGCTAAATCTTCATTTGCCATAGCAGAATGTCAATACATAATATCTAAAGTTGACAATAAGACAGTGCAAATGTTTATTTTAGAAATAGGGAAGTAAGTAAAAGAAAACAAGAGGTAAAAGAGTTGAAAGTGAGTGTCTGTAGGGAACTGCATTGTAGTATAGGAAATTTTAGTTGAGAACTTCTGTGTTTCATTATAAGCCATTTAATATCTGAATTTTAAACTAGAACATGGATAACTTTATTATAAACGAATTGATGAAGCAAAGAATTGGTCTAGAAGGAGAATTCAGTAAGAGGTGACACACTGACAGCTACCTGGGAACTCCAAAGCACTTTGGAAATTTACAAATATTGTAGCAAGTTGTGGGTTTTCTCTACCTGTGATGAAAGTGGCTAATGTTGTTTTAACTGTACATTAAAGGGAGGAAATGAGACCACAGACTGAACACTCAACAATACTCAGGTTCCAGCAGAACCCAAAGTTTCTGAATTTTAATAAATCCTAGAGTCCTTTATTGGCTTAATCTTTGTAGACTTGCAATCAAAGGCAATTGAAAAGTAACTCCACTCAGAAAGAATGAAAGGAAATTCAATTCATAATCCACCACAACCACTTCCAAAGCCCCCCCTCCTGTCTTCACTTCTCTTGCCCCTCACAAGGATTTGGGTCTCCAAAGGCAAAACTCCATCCTCTTCACCTCCCACCATGCCCTGGATCAGGCAGACTGACTGGCTTCCCTCCCACTTTCTCTGCTTTGGGGGCCTGTCCTTGTCCACACTCTTTCAATTTCATACTCAGGATAATTGAGGGACAGAAAAAACCATAACAAGGCAATAAATCCTGTCCTTGATGTCACTTGTAGGATTCTCTAGGTTAAATTCCAAGGTTTCTACAGTGTTACTCTTTCTTTACATTATTCCTCCAAGGACTGCAGCAGAATTCATTCATTTCTGGAGAGAGTTTGTAGAACTCTGAGCAAACAGAAGGCTCAGCATTGGTTGTGAGGGACCCAGATCTTGGGCTCAAAGAGTATATTTAGCACAACACGCTCATGGGCAGGGATGTTGGCCCACATTGCTCACTGCTGTATCCCCAGTCTGTAGGACAGGGCCTGCTCTGAAGTAGTTGATCAATAAATCATTCAGGACTTCAACTTTTGGCAGCTCCATCCTAGTGAGTGTCATACACCAGACTTCCTTGGCCTCAACGAGAAAACAACTTCTCCCTAAACTGAGCTACCAGCAACACAAGTGTCTTAAAGCAATGTCTCTCTGGTAAATTAAGAAATCATAGCACCAGGGTCTGCCTCAGCCTCATAAGTTGGTTCAGCTGAAGCTGGTTCCCCAGCACCTTTTTAGTGTTCTAGTGAATTTGGGTTTCGGCTACTACACTGCTGGGTACCTGACCACAAAGCACAGTGGATGCACCTAGGAAATACCATTCAAGAGCTGCTTCTAGTCTGCCAGGCTACCCTGGTGATATTCCCAACTTATTATTCCCTTTAGTTAGATCTCAATCACAATACCTAGGGCTTACAGAATTGGGGCCCTGGACTAGAAACCGTAAGATCCCAAACTGAGAAACTAATAGTATAGAATGGAATGGGCAGAAATAGGCAGAGATGGAGGGAGGGGGATAACACTAAGAATACACACAGCAGAAGACAAAAATCACAGAGCTAAGGATCAGTCAGGGTGTGGGAAGGACCAGAGGCTCTGGTGTCAGGCAGGAGCATTGTAGTGGGGAGAGGTGAGTCAGCCAGCACCAGTGTCTTAGTCCATTTTCTGTTACTGTAACAAAAAACTAAAGACTGTGTTTTTAGAAAGAATAGAAATGTATTTGACTCATGGTTCTAGAGTCTGGGAAGTCCAAGAATGTGGCATCAACATATGGTGAAGGCCTTCCTGCTGCATCACAGCACGACAGAGAGATCATGCAGTCACACAGAGCAAGCGTGCCGGCTTGACCCTCTCTTCCTCTTTTTCAAACTTACCAATGCCATCATGAAGGCTCAGCCTTCTTGACTTCGTCTAATCCTTTTTTTTAAAAAAGATTTACTTTTTATTTGAAAGGCAGAGTTACAGAAAGGCAGAGGCAGAAAGAAAGAAGGGTCTTCCATCTGCTGATTCAGATGACCACAACAGTCAGAGCTTCACTGATCAGAAGCCAGGAGCCAGGAGCTTCTTCCAGGTCTCCCACATGGGTGCCTGTACCCAAGAACTTGGGCCATCCTTTACTGCTTTCCCAGACATAGCAGAGAGCTGGATCATTAGTGGAGTAGCCAGGACTTGAACTGGCACCCATATGGGATACCAGCACAGTAGGCGGCAGCTTCACTCGCTATGCCACAGCACCGGCCCCTTCATATAATCCTAATGGTCTCCCAAAGGCCCTGTCTCCAAACACCATTAACTATGAATCTGAGGATCAGGTTCCCAACACATGAACCTGTTGTGGGACACATTCTCACCCAGCAATAGGGAAGACAAAGAACAGTTCAACTTCCTCTCCCCTATAGGATTCTACAAGATATGATCTTTAAAGACATATCAAAATGGTAGAAGACTTTTAAAATGCATCTGTGGGATACAGATGGTCCACAGACATATTTTGAAACAGACTACTTAATGTGACTTTTCATTGACCCTGACCTGGATGACTCCCCTTTGTTTCCCAAGGGTAGAGAGGGCATTCTACGTATTGCCCGAAGAAAAGCATAAGGAAGAAAACTTCCCATTATAACTTGGTCTCCTTTGTTTTTTTAGTGCCGACTGTCATCTAAGTCATTTCAAAAATCCCCAAAGAAGTCTTATTTTTAAATTCATAATGTTGACCAAAAAGACTTGCCTTTATTATGCTCATAAATCATTCATATCTCCTTTATAACAAAGATTTTTTTTTAATTTTTATACTGCCTTTCCCCCAACTTTCTTCCCAATAAGAGAGGAAATGAGAATAATATTTTATGTTAATAGGAACAAAATGTTCCAAATGTATGCACTGTATAGAAATGTTATAAAATGTTTCAGTGGAAACATTTTTAACCAACAAAGGAAATGAAACACAAAAAGCCACATTAAAAGAACGTTGATGATTTTTACTTTAATGAGGAACCTGAGAGGAGTGGATTATGGATGGATGGAAGAGAGCCTGAGAGAAAACCATAGTCCACAGAGCTCCTGTGGCTACAGGTGGGCTGGGGCTGCACACACTGCCCTGCCTTCTCTCCCTCTGGCCCTGGTCCCAAGATCAGCCTGGCTCTCAGGTGAACTTTCTGTTGGTTAGCCCTCTGGAGAAGCCAGGAAAGACATCTGAGAGCTCGCTAGAGAAGCATCATAACTCCTTGGCCCACGCATTGCTCCGAAGAATCCCTGGAACTTCACTTTGATCCACCAGAAGATGAAGACCAATCAGAACCCGCCCATCAGGAGCAGTACTTGTGGAACACGAGAGGATACGGAGGTGAGAGAGTCGTTTGGCACGTCAGAGTGGCACGAGGTGGCTGCAAGCCCAGCAGTCAATGAAAAGGCTTGTACATTGCAGTGGGACCATTTGCATCGCGGCAAAACGGCACTCTGTGGCAATCAGACTTCCCAGTTATCAGAAAGACTTCTAACCTGATTTCAGGACCTTCCCGTGGAAACAGACATTCTGACTACTACTGCAGAGCCAATGGGGTCCCTGAGCAGTGCAGGAATAAACTAAACACCCCAGGCAGGGCAAGCTGAACAGACAACTGGCCACTAGTGAGAACTCCAGGAAATGCAGAAGCACCCTTTCTTACAAACCTACCACCCAAATACCATTCAGTGAATTACTAATACCTAAAATACCCCAAATGTTTTGACTGAATCTCATCTCATGGTAAAATATTTATTAAATGCTTACAGTTTGTAAAATAAATAAATCAAAATTTTTGGAAATAAAATTTTGATAAATGAGGAAGGAAAAAAGCTGAGAAGAAAGAACGTACAATTTGGAGGCCCCTGGCTGAATGCACTCTTTTTTCATCCCATTTAATTCTCTCATCAGCCCTTTTCAATAAGGATTAGCTCTTGAACTGCTTCGTATTTGCCAGCTTTCTTCAATATCTAGGAGAAATGCATCACACAGCCTCCTGATTCTGGTAGGATTAGCCAATGGGAGGCACTGAAATAAACTGCAAGTGGGAGAAGACAGAGATCACAGTGTTTCTCCCCTAGCCCCTCCATGCCTTCTGTCTGCAGCTGTCTTTCATGATAATCCCTTTCATATTTGACTTTCAATCTGTCACTAACTTTACTTTAAGAATTATTTTAAAATAAAGAATATGGCTAGGGGTTAGAGATTGCAGAAAGAGTAACAGGTAGCAAGAACCAGTGAACTGAAGCACGCCCCCCTAGAATCTTCAAACAGGAGATTGGATTAAGATGGTGGAGTAGGGAGGGAGCTTGCTGCTCAGATCTAGGAGAAGATAGTTTTTAAAAAGTGGAAAGAGTGCAGTCTCAGGAAAAGTTAGGAAGAAAACAGCAGAGGAAACTCTATGTAAATTGATGGAATGCAGAGGACCTACGTGGAGGTCGAAGACACACACAACTTAGGACCCCACCAGCTGAGAGCCTCCACACCAGCATTGGAGAACAAGGTGAGATTAGACTGCAGCAGCAGAAGCCATTGGCAGAAAAGCTGCAGGAAGAGCCTAGAGGGAATCTAGCTTGGAGTCCCGTAAGGAATAGTGCACGCGCCAAACTAGAGGAGAAAAAACAAAGGGGGCACGTTTTCTCTCCCCCAATCATCCTGCAAAGGTATCCTGTAACAAGCTGAAAAGAGCAGGCACCATTTTGGACACATGTAACAGCTGTGCCAGCTCATGTCTATGCCCAGCAACCAGCCAAGCAGAGACTCCTGAGTCTGGTGGAGAGAACAGACAGGGAAATGGGTGAAAACACTGAGGCTGTGTGGGAGGATTCAGGGTGTGGCGGGGACATTGGGAAGTCACTGTGGGAGGCTCCACATGATCAGGGCTCTCTGGTTACCTGGTGAGAGACATTGCTGGGGAATCTGAGCTTATACTGAGGACGCACAGATCCTTTGTGTGGTCCTTGTGGCAAAGTAGGCAAATACTATACTCACTGGGGCTAGTGCCCAGGCATTGGTCTCCTTTGAGGAGAGGAACTCAGCTGAATCTATGCCAACAGACAAGAAGAAACTACCCCTCTGATTAAAAAAAAAAGGAGATTTACCATGCTAAACCTGAGTATGTCACCTCAGATATGCCTTTCACCCTGGAGCACTGAACAGAGCTCCCTGACCTCTCCCACCACACACCTCTAGGTATTCTCTGAAAGCAGACACTCCACTAATACCATCAGACATCGTCCAAAGATAAAAGCTCCGAGAATGAAAAATCAAAGATACCAACGATTATCCCCACAAATGCAAAATAACAAATGCACCAATCCAAGAAAAGAATAAGGAGGACAATATGACACCCCCAAAACAATACAACACCTCAATACTAGATTGTGAAGATGATGAGACTGAAGAAATGCCAGAAATGGAATTCAAGAAATTAATCATAGGATTACTTAGAAGTAATCAGAAGCAAATGCACAGACTAATGAAATCCATACATGACATAAAAGAAAATGTCTCCCACAAAATTGAGATCTTAAAGAGAAAGCATAGGCTGGCGCCACATCTGGCTAATCCTCTGCCTTTGGCGCTGGCACACCTGGTTCCAGTCCCAGTCGGGGCACCAGATTCTGTCCCAGTTGCCCCTCTTCCAGGCTAGCTCTCTACCGTGGCCTGGGAGTGCAGTGGAGGATGGCCCAAGTGTTGGGCACTGCACCCACATGGGAGACCAGGAGAAGCACCTGGCTCCTGCCTTCGGATCAGTGCGGCGTGCTGGCCGCAGCGCACCAGCCATGGCGGCCATTGGAGGGTGAACCAATGGCAAAGGAAGACCTTTCTCTCTGTCTCTCTCTCTCTCTGTCCACTCTGCCTGTCAAAAAAAAAAGAGAGAAAGCATAATGAAATATGGGAATTGAGGAACTCAATAGAACAAATAAAAAATATAGTGGAGAGCAGAAGAATATCTGACTTAGAAGACAAAGAACAGGAAATTATATAGTAAGAACAAACACAAGAAGAAGAAATTAGAAAACTAAAAAAACATTGTTGGGAATCTAAAGGATACTAACAAATAACCCTACATTTGGGATCTAGGAATTACCAAAGGAATGGAAAGAGAGAAAGTATTAGAAAGCCTTTTTAGTGAAATGATAACAGAAAATTTCCCCAATTTGGAGAAAGAAAGGGGAAAACAAGTACAGGAAGCACACAGAACTCCTAATAGACATGACCAGAAAAGATCTTGACCACAACACATTGTAATCAAACTCTCCATAGTAAAATACAATGAAAAGATTTTAAAATGTGCTCAAGAGAAATGCCAGATTACTTTCAGAGGATCTCCAATTAGACTCAGAGCAGACTTCTCATCAGAAACTCTACAGCTAGGAGAGAATGATGAGATATATTCCAAGTTTTTAAGAGAAAAAAAAACTTTCAACCCAGAATACTATACCCTGCAAAGCTCTCATTTATGAATGAAGGTGAAATAAAGAACTTCCATGACAAACAGAAACTAAAAGAATTTGTCAACACCCATCCAGCCCTACAGAAGATGTTTAAGGTGTGCTTCACACAGAAACATGCTCATCACTACAGAAGAAGGTAAACAAAAGTTCCCAATAAAGTACAAAGGAAATCCATGTAAAATATAGGGATATTTATGGGAAAATGGCAGGATTAGTCATTACTTATCATTAGTCACCTTGAATGCAAATGGCCTTATCTCTCCAGTTAAATGACACAGACTGGCTGAATGGATTAGAAAACAAAGCAATCTATTTGCTGCCTACACCAACAAAGATGCACACAGACTGAAAGTGAAAGGACAGAAAAATATATTCCATGCTAACAGAAAACAAGAAAGAGCTGATGTAGCCATCCTAATATCAGACAAAATAGACTTTAACACGAAAAAAAAATTTAAAAGAGGCAACAAACGACACTATGTAATGATTAAGGGATCAATTCAACAGGAAGATGTAACCATGAAAAACATATATGCACCTAATTACAGAGCACCTGGCTATTTAAAAGAAATGTTAAGGGATCTAAAGGAAGACATATACTCAAATACAATAGTAATGGGGGATATTAATACCCCACTTTCAGCAAATGGATAGATCAACCAGACAGAAAATCAGCATGGAAACAGCAGAGTTAATTGACACTATAGACCAAATTGGCCCGACAGATATCTACAGAACATTTCATCTTACAGTTGCAGGATACACATTCTTCTCACCTGTGCACAGAGGGTTCTCTAGGATTGACCACATGCTAGACCATAAAACAAATTTCACCAAATTAAAAAATTGAAATCATGCTATGCATCTTCTGGCATCACAATACAATGAAGCTGGTAATTAACAACTGAGGAATCTCTTGAACACATGCAAACATACGGAAATTGAACATTCTCCTGAATGAACAGTGGGCCATTGAAGAAATCAAAAGAGAAATCAAAAAAATTCTGTAAAAAATAAAAATTAGAATACAACACATCAAAATTTATGAATTACAGAGAAAACAGTCTTAAGAGGAAAGTTTATAGCAATTGGTGCCTGCATCAAGAAACTGTAAAGGCACAAATAAATGAATTATCAACCCATCTCAAGAACATAGAAAAATTACAGCAGATCAAACCCAGTAGGAGAAAAGAAATAATTAAATTAAAGACAAAATCAATAAAATTGAATCCAAAATAATAATACACAAGATTAGCAAAACCAACAACTGTTTTTTTGAAAAATAAGCAAAATTGACACACCACTGGCCGAACTAACCAAAACAAGGAGTCAGAAGACCCAAATCAATAAAATTAGAGATGAAAAAGGAAATGTAACAACAGACACCACATAAATAAAACAATCATCAGAAATTACTACAAAGAGCTGTATGCCAACAAAATGGATAACCTAGAGGATATGGATAAATTCCTGGACACATATACTGAGCAATGAAGACATAGAAAACCTAAACAGACCCATTACCAAGACAGGAATTGAATCAGTAATAAAGACCTCCCCAACAAAGAAAAGCTCAGGACAAGATGGCTTCACTGCTGAATTCTACCAGACATTTAAAGATAAACTAACTCCAATTCTTCTCAAATTATTCAAAACAATTGAAAGGCAGGGAATCCTCCAAAATTCTTTCTATGAAGCCAGCATTACCTTAATTCCTAAACCCAGAAAAGACACAACAGAGAAAGAGAACTACAGACCAATTTCCTTGATGAACATAGATGCAAAAATCCTCAAGAAAACTCTGCCTAATCGAATCCAACAACACATCAGTAAGATCATTTACCTGGACCAAGTGGTATTTGTCCCTGGTATGAAATGGTTCAACAAAAACCATGATTATCTCAAGAGATGCAGAGAAAGCATTTGATAAAATACAACACGCTTTCATGATGAAAACTCTAAGCAAACTGGGTATAGAAGGAACATTCCTCAACACAATCAAGGTAATTTATGACAAACCCATGGCCAGCATCCTATTGAATGGGGAAAAGTTGGAAGCATTCCCACTGAGATCCAGAACCAGACAAAATTCCCACTCCTGTCAATGGTATTCAATGTAGTCCTGGAAGTTTTAACCAGAGCTATTTCAAGAAAAAGAAATCAAATGGATTTAAATTGGGAATGAGTAAGTCAAACTATCCCTATTTGCAGATGATATGATTCTATATAGAGAGGATTCAAGACTCCACCAAGAGACTGTTGGAACTCAAAGAAGAGTTTGGTAAAGTAGTAGGATATAAAACCAACACACAAAAATCAACAGCCTTTTATACACAGACAATGCCATGCCATGGCTGCAAAAGAACTTCTAAGATCAATCCTATTCACAGTCGCTACCAAAAAAAAAATCAAATACCTTGTAATAAATGTAACCAAGGATGTCAAAGATCTCTATGATGAGAATTAAAAATTTTAAAGAAAAAAATAGAAGAAGGTACACAAACATGGAAAAATCTTCCATGTACATGGATTGGGAGAATCAATAACATTAAAATACCCATTCTTCAAAAAGCAATTTGCAGATTCAATGCGATGCCAATCAAAGTACCAAAGAAATTTTTCTCAGATCTATAAAAAATGATGATGAAATTCATTTGGAAATAGAGGAGACCTTGAATTGCTAAAGCAATCTTATACAACAAAAACAAAGCTGGAGCAACACATTACCAGATTTCAAGACATACTACAAGGCAGTTGTAATCAAAACAGCCTGGTACTGGTACAAAACCAGATGGATAGACCAACTGAAAAGAACAGAAATGCCAGAAATCAATCCAAGCATCTACAAACTATTTATATTTGTCTAAGGAGCTAAAGCCAACCACTAGAGCAAGGAGGTCTCTTCAATAAATGGCATTGGGAAAATTGTATTTTCACATACAGGAGTATGAAGCAGGAACCCTAACTTACACCTTACACAAAAATCCACTCAAAATGGATTAAAGACCTAAATCTATGACCTGATACCATCAATTTACTAGAGAATATTGGGGAACCCTGCAAGACATTGGCACAGGCAAAGGGTTCTTGGAAAAGACCCCAGAGGCACAGGCAATAAAAGCCAAAATCAACAAACGGGATTACATCAAATGAGAAGCTTTTGTACTGCAAAAGAAACACTCAGGAAAGTGAATATGCAACCTATAGATTGGGGAAAATTATTTGCAAACAATGAAACTGATAAAGGATTAATAACTAGAATCTACAAAGAGATTAAGAAACTCCACAACAACAAAAGAACCCAGTGAAGAAATGGGCAAAGAACTTAAACAGACATTTTTCAAAAGTGTAAATCCAAATGGCCAACAGACACATGAAAAAATGTTCAGGATCACTAGCCATCAGGGAAATGCAAATCAAAACTACAATGAGGTTTCACCTCACCCTGTCAGAATGCTTTCATAGAGAAATCAACTAAAAACAGATGCTGTCGAGGATGTGAGGGAAAAGGCACACTAATCCACTGTTGCTGGGAATGTAAATTGGTTCAGCCACTGTGGAAGACAGTATGAAGATACCTCAGAAACCTGAACATAGACCTACCACATGACACAGACATCCCTTTCCTGGGAATTTATCCAAAGGAAATGAAATGAGAAAATAAAAGTGTTATTTGCACCCCATGTTCATTGCAACTCAATTCACAATAGCTAAGACATGGAATCAACCTATATGCCCATCAACTGAAAACTGGATAAAGAAATTATGGGATATGTACTCTATGGAATACTATACAGTGGTAAAAAAAAAAGTGAAGTCTAGTCATTTGCAACAAAATGGATGAATCTGGAAAACATCATACTTAGTGAAATAAGCCAGTCCAAAAGGGAAAAAATACCGTATGTTCTCGCTGATCTGTGATAACTAATAGAGCACCTGAAATGAAATCTGTAGAAGTGAAGTTGACATTTGAGAAGCAATGTCTTGAACAGCCCCTGTCTTAACTGTCGAGGAACAGGTTTTTATTTTCTCTTAATGGAGAATGGGACTGGGAATAGGAGAGGGAGGAGGAGGTGGGGTTGGAGTGGAGGTGGAAGGGCAGGTATGATGGGGAGAAACACTATTTTCCTAAAGTTACTAACGAAATTTGTATTCATTAAATAAAAAGTTTCTTGGGGGGGGGGGGGTAAAAGAATCTTCAAACACTGGAGCCTAATGAATAGGCTTATGAGGGACCAGTCTGTCACACACAACCAAAAACACAGGCAGCCCAGTTTGGTGGCACATGTCTTCCAGCTTTATGCTAATTCAGTTAGGTGCCTTGTCTTCTGGCTTGAGATGTTTTTTCTCCCTCCTCTTCATTCAGAAGTAATAAAACTGATCTGACCTATAGGCCAAATGCCTCTTCATTGTTTGCTTCCTGGATGGTTTTTTGGCAAATAGGGAGTCTATATCCAGCTCTGACTCCTGAGCTCTGTTGAGATTTATTCCCCATCATGAATTCTTCTAGACACAGTCTAATGATGTATACAATAGCACTACTCATCTCTGTCTCTTATTGCAAAAGCAAAGAAAAAAATACCATAGCTTGGTTCACTAACAAAATTAAATACAATTTATAAGAACACTAAACATCAGATTTTTACTGCTCATGTAGAAATGGCACAAAGTAAACATATCACATAAATAATAAGAACATAAACTCTTCCCATATTCCTGGGAGTTTATGATCTAAAATGTGCTAGATTGAAACAGGATAGTTAATATAGAATATGATTTTACTTTTAGGACACTCCTTTTGTTTTGAATTTGAGAGGCCTGTTGTTTAAGACATGCCTCATGCCTTTTGATATGCCTAAGTAAAGCCCTCTTTTTAACTGCACAGCTCTTCTGAGGTTAACAGAGCAGCTGTTAATCTGACCAAAAAATTTAGTCCCTTTGAGAAAGCCATCAGAATTTTACTGTGCAAAAATCAACACCTGTGAATGGGAGCTCTAACATGCAATGAACCTGCAAAGGGATGTTGGAAACAACCCCTCACCGCTGGCACTGCCACATGCCTCAACCTTCCAGCAGGCAGAACAGACCCGGGGTGGTGGGTAGTAGAGCTCTATCAGGGAGAAAAGAAATATCAATATATTCACAGATTTGCTTAAAGAGTTGGACTTAAATCAGGAAGGACTCATCACATTGTCTGTGGGAAGCTTAACAATAAAGCCTACATATTACCTTTATAAATAAAAGGAATTTGATTTATTTTTCTTAAAGGGAAATTTTATGAAGGTTGCAGAGTTAAATGCTATCAACTGAGCAGGGCTAGGTGCAGCTCCATTGAACCTTAAATTTCTAAGAAAGCATTCACTTAAAGCTCACGGAGAATGAATATTCCTGCTGTACCAGGAGGCTCCACAGGATCCCAAGGGCTTTCTGACTCAACTGAGATTACATTGTTTCCCATAGAATTTTATGGCTGAATCAATGTTACAGCATCCCAGTTTCTAATGAAGTCAAAATTTTCATAGAGTGGGCAAATTCCTACTTCCACAGCAAATAATTTTAATAATTTGTGCAATTAATTCCTGAATGAAGCTCATGAAACTTTACTTCCAAAAATTTTCAAACGAAGTTATAGATGAACATAGCCAAATCAAATCATTTCCTGTGGGTGTTGATTAGATTTCTTTTGTGGAAAGTATATCATCCTCATCATTGCTGTTGTAAGTAAATACAAATAAAAAGCAACTCCAGCTGACAAGTGCATGACACACTGTGCCTGGCACTTTCATGTCAATTTGTAAGGATTATCTCAGGTAGGCATCATAGACTTCCTTATGAGGAAAGAAGACAACTATTATCCCAGCTTTTCTCGATATTCAAAATATAGTTAATAACTCTTAATGTGTTCAAGGCACTGATTTGAGTGTACAGCTATAAATAAATCTGTTAGTCCAACAAAAAATATACAATAAAGTCAAACAAGATCATTCAATGAAAAAATTCTATAAAGACAATAAAACATAATAATATGAATGAAGAGTGACCATGGAGACAGAGAAGGATTTGCAAAAGGTCCTTTAAGAAAGGATATTTCGGGAGGTTGGCATTGTGGTGTAGTGAATTAAGCTGGCACCTACAATGCTGGCAACCCATGTGATTGCTGCTTGGAGTCCTGGCTGCTCGATTTCTAATCCAGCTCCCTGCTAAAGTGCCTGAGAAAGCAGGGGAAGATGGCTGTAGTCCCTGGGCCCCGGCATACATGTAGCGGACCCAGAAGAGGCTCTTGGCTCCTGGCTTCCACCTGGCCCAGTCATTGTGGTCATTTGAGAATGAACCAGCAGATGAAAGATCTTTATCGCTCTCACTCTCTGTACAATTTGGGACATGCTCAATTGGACTTGCCCCAAATGATAGAGTTAGAAATGTGCCAGGGGATTCCAATACAATCCCATCAAGGTTGCATATACCAATGCTATCTCACTAGTACAAGTGATGAATTTCAGTTCACAATTGATCACACTGATAGGTCTAAGAGTCAAAGGGATCACACAAACAAGACTAGTGTCTGCTAATACTAACTGATAGAATAAAAGAGGGAGAGAATGATCCAACATGGGAAGTGGGATACACAGCAGACTCATAGAATGGCAGATGTTCTAAACAGCACTCTGGCCTCAGAATCAGCCCTTAAGGCGTTTGGATCTGGCAGAAGAGCCCTTGAGAGTATTTTAGGCATGGAAAGCCCAGACACTCAGGCAAAAAAAAAAAAAACCTAAATGAAAGATCTCTGTGGGTGAGATCCCAGTGGAAAGAATGGGCCATCAAAGAAGGAGGTACCCTTCTCTGAAGGGAGGAGAGAACTTCCACTTTGACTATGACCTTGTCCAAATAAGATCAAAGTCAGCGAACTCAAGAGGCTTCCATAGCCTTGGCAACTCATGATGAGAGCCTAGGGAGATTACTGACGCCATAAACAAGAGTGTCAAATGGATAAGTCAACAACAGGAGTCACTGTGTACTTAACGTCTCATGTGGGAATCTCTGTCCTTAATGTGTTGTCCAATGTGAATTAATGCTATAACTAGTGCTGAAACAGTATTTTACACTTTATGTTCTGTGTGGGTGCGAACTGATGAAATCTTTACATAATACATACTAAATCGATCTTCTGTATATAAAGATAATTGAAAATGAATCTTGATGTGAATGGAATGGGAGAGGGAGCGGGAGATGGGAGGGTTGCGGGTGGGAGGGAAGTCATAGGGGGGAAAAGCCATTGTAATCCATAAACGTACTTTGGAAATTACATTTACTAGATAAAAGTTTAAAAAAAAAAAAAAAGAGGGCCAGTGCCGCTGCTCAATAGGTTAATCCTCCACCTGCAGCGCTGGCATCCCGGGTTCTAGTCCCGGTCGGGGCACCAGATTCTGTCCCGGTTGCTCCTCTTCCAGTCCGGCTCTCTGCTATGGCCCGGGAGTGCAGTGAAGGATGGTCCAGGTTCTTGGGTCCTGCACCTGCATGGGAGTCTGGGAGAGGCGCCTGGCTCCTGGCTTCAGATCAGCCCAGTGCACCGGCCACGGCAGCCATTGGGGAGTGAATCAACAGAAAAGGAAGACTTTTCTCTCTGTCTCTCTCTCTCTCTCATTGTCCACTCTGCCTGTCAAAAAAATAAAAACTAAAAAAAAAAAGTAAAAATTTAAAAAAGAAAAGAGAGAGAGAAAGGATATCCGAGCAAAGTCTGAAGAGTGAAAAGCAGTTACCTATGAAAAGGTTGTGGAGAGACAGTTGATCAGCCTGCTGTGTTCTCATGAGTGTTTCATTGGCCATGAAAGCCACAATGGCCAAAGCTTCAGTTCCCCACCATGAGTCATACCCACTGTGTTGTCTTTGTACACAAGAAGGGTTATTTGCTATGATTTTCACCCAATGTACTGATTATGTAGCACTGATTATTTATATATTACTGATTATTACATATCACTCTCATGCTCTCCTCTCTGATTACACCAGAAAAATCAATCTCTAATCTCCCATTACTATTGTTATTATAATTACATTTTAGTTCCAGTATTTGCAGTTTACTTCTCAAACATGCAGGTAATAGCTACTGTGTGTTATCAGAGCCAGCTCTTTGGCTCTTTCCAACTATTCCAAACAGACTGAGTAGGAACACAGGCATAACTATACTCCTGATGAACACATACTACACACACACACACACACACACACAAGATCAGAGTTAACACAAAAACTAAACAATCTGGCACAGCATTCATCAGTTTCATAAATACCAAAAATACCCACACGCTTTTTATTCAGCATGATATATTTTTTTCAAGAGAGATGTTTTAAACTTTCTATTTTGTGCCAAGGTAAGTTTTATGCCTCTGTAATGTACAACATATGGATCTTATGACATTACATATTATTTGCATCCCAATAAAACAGCTCATTAATCAAATAGCCTATTGTAACCTCCAGCTGCAAAAACCACAAAACACACCCAAGAAGGAAAGTAATGTTTAACTCAGAATGTATCCTTTTACAAGAATATTTGATCATTTTAAACAGTGGTCAAACATACAACAGATATCAGTGTGATGGAGAAAGATAATGATAAGGATGTAGCCAACTCTGAGTCACCCACATGGTGAATTTCTTTCCTAACTTTGTGCCATGTGTTTTGCTTTCCTCCAGTTGATTTTAATGTAGTTTTTTTATGAGGTCAAAACAAGGTCTTTTTATGGCAACCAACATTTAGCTATAATAAAGTACAGCTAATTTAGGAGCAGGTTCATTGTTGAAGAGTTCATTAGAGAAGTAAATTGGAATTTTACACCTACATCAACTATTACAAACTCATCATATCTAATAAAAAATGCAAACATTTTTCGTCCCCATTCTCCTGGTTCCTTCATATCAATTCTTGACACTATGTCAGCCAGGTTTAATAGCAAGCAATAAAAGTCAACACCAGCTTACTTCATCAAAAAAGGACTTCTCTGGAAGGGTATTGGTGGATGCTAACCCAACCAGTAAGCTACCACAGCAACAAGACCTGGGAATGAGTAGGGAACACCATGGCATACCAAAGTAACATGAAGCTTGAAGCAAAAAACAAAGATGCTTCTGTTATATAATAAAGGAAATACCTGGTCCTGGTCCCAGATTCCTGGCACAGAATTCCTAAAGCTCTTGGAATTTTCAGAGCCATTGGCATGTGTTTTGTTATTCATAATGAACCTCTCTGGAACACAGCTGAGTCTACATTAATGCAGTAACTCAGGGTAGGGTTCCTGGATACCTGCAGCATGGGGACCGGTCATCAGAAAGATCAAGCACAAGGCTGGAGGTAGACACTTACAGCGCCACCCCTACCTCTGGAGGAGCAGGGGGAAGGGATATTGGGTCATAAAAGCTATTCAACAGGAGATCTGCCGAGCTCCCAAGTGGTGAACACATTCCCATGCCTGGAAAGTGGTACACACAAGTCAATGTGGAAAGAGACTCCTGTGCTTAGCACTCTTTTAGACTTTGCTTGTGTACCCTCCTCGCCTTCCAGCAGTTCATCTGTAGCCATTGTAATAAACTATAATAATAAAGTTTAGCATTTGCCTGAGTTGTTTATGTCATTCTAATAAATACAAGAATATATATTGAAAATATACTATATATATATATATATAGGTATATATTTGGAACATATATTTGGAATATTTGGAATAAATACATTTGGAAATTCCATTGTCCCTTCAAATCAGTAGGGCATTAGTTCCAAGACTTCTCAAGGATATCAAATGATCCACAGATGCCCAAGTTCTTTATACAGAATGGAATGGTATTTGCATGTAATCTATACATATCTTCCCATATGCTTCAAATCATCTCTCTATTACTTATAATACCAAATATAATGTAAATGCTATGCAAATAGTTGTTATACTGAATTATTTATGGAAAAGAATAAAAAAGTCTGCATGTTCAGTACAGACTCAATGTTTTTGATATTTTCTTTTTTAAGATATATTTATTTGGAAGGCAGAGAGACAGAGACAGAGACACAGAGTGATCTTTCATCTGCTGGTTGACTCCCTAAATGTCTGCAAGAGCCAGGGCTGGACTAGCCTGAAGCCAAGAGCCAGAACTTCATCTGGAACTCCTACATGGTTGGCAGGAACCCAAGCACTTAAGCCATAATCCCTTGCATCTCAGGAGCATCAGCAAGGAGCTAGATTGGAAGTGAAGTAGCCAAGACTTTAACAGGAACTCCAATATCAAATATATCTGTTCAAAGCAGTGGCATTACCCACAGCACCACAATACTTCCCCTTAAAAATATTTTCAATCTGCTGTTGGTTGAACCCATAGAGTAAGAACTCACAGAAACAAAAGGCTAACTGTATGTAAGATCTACATGTAGATATAGAATATATGAGAATACTTCAAAAATTCATGGGACTGGAATTAAAAGGTAAGTTCTTTTTGGTGCAAAAAATTTGAAAACCAGGCATAATATTTTTATAATATGCATTTTTATGAACTGTTTGAAGACACCTTGAATGTATGGATTTCAAAAAATATTGCACCAAAATAAATTTATCTTTTAACTCCATTTCCACAAATGTTTCTGAAATATTCTTTTATATGACATATATAATATACATTCTATATTTCCATATACATACAAGTATTTCAAGGAATTGGCTTGCATGACTGTGGAGGTGGTGAGTCTGAAATTCCTAGGGCAAACCAGCAGGCTGAAAACTCAAATACAACCTGATATTGCCATCAGGAGATGGAATTTCTTCTTCAAGGAAAATGTAATTTTGCTTATAAAGTCATTCAACTTATTGGATGAGTCCACTCTGAATATGAAGAATAATTTCCTTTGTTTGAAATCAACTTTAATCATAGCTGTTAACCATGTATAGGAAGTACTTTCACAGCATCACTGAATTATTCAAGTGAATAACTAAATACTATAGCCTAGCCAATTTGACATATGAAACTAAACATTACAATCCACCCCTTGTCAACTTGGCACCCATACACATCTCCTTAAAAAGCATTTAATCTCCAATAAAAGCAAGAACAAAACAATAGTTCCACTAAACAGGATACAAGGATCCTGTATACAACAATAACAAAAAACGCATTAACTCTTTCCCTAGAAGAGAATATAAAGTCATTGGATATTGTTCATATTCCTCTTTGATCTATTGTAATTTATATGTGATATAAAGTTAGGCATTATTAACAAATTTTATGTTAAATATAAAGTATTAGATAAAGAAAAGCACAAAATTATTTTATATTTACACACAAATATATCAATACACTAATGCATTAGGAATAAATACTAATAACATACAGTCTTTCTCTCTATGACTAGCCAGATGCCACTGATATTTATAACTACTATCTTCCAATACCAACTCCTCAGCTGGTCATGGGTTTTTTATTTTACATTTTTAGTGTGTTTAGAAGTAGGGGGTGGGGGAGGTTTGCCTAATAGAATAACCCATTTATTTCTTAAGAGCCTGGGCCACTTTTAGTCCTGCCTGAATTAGGTCACAGTAGTTTTCTAGCATCTATGGTCATGGTAATGTCTGACTCTCAGACATGAATGGTGTTGGCTACTTTATCATGGTGATCCTAAAATGGCATAGGTGGGCATTATATTAAATTCTTACATGTTCTGTATAAGTGTAGGAATTCTAGGTCAAGTGAATAAAAGCATAACTTAAATCCTAAAATTAGAGCCTTATAGAGTAACTATGTCCCTTAAAATTCATACAAAGAAGGCCTAACCCCCATTGTAACTGTATTTGGAGATTGGGCCTTCAGAGAGGTAATTAGTTAACTGATCTCTTAAGGGAGAAACCCTATATGACTGCTATCCTTATAAAAAGAGTAAGAAACACCAGGGATGAGTAAGCACTCAGAAAAGACCATATCATGAAGACATAAGGAGAAGGTACCCACCTGTCAACCAAGGAGAAATGACTCAGGAGAAACCAAACTGCATGCCTGCAGAATTGTGAGACACACAGTTCTCTTGTTTAAGCCATCAGTTAGTGGTATTTTGTTACTGCAGCTCTTGCAAACTAAGAGGGTTTGAATACTCAATTAATTCCCAGTTTTGAGCTTCTATACAAAAAAAGAATGCCTTGCATGATGCGAAAGCCAGGTCCTTATGAGAGAAGACTGCTACACTGCTACAGATTTATACTATTAATCTTTCTCCCAGCCCTCCCCAAAGGAATCTATGGCCTTTTTCCAGGGTGACAGCACATTAGAGAAAATGATATAATCAGATATTTTTGAGAGTTACTATACATGGACTATAGACTGACATTAATTCTAGAAGACCAAAATCATCACTTGGTCCATCAGTCTGAGTAGGGACTTTGTGAGGTGAACCGATCAGAAGACATTTATCTCAAATTCATGTAACAATGGTTTGAGAGCATTCCTGAACCAATCCAATAACTATTTTCTCAGCTCCAGAATGCATTACTAAAACAGACATACTCAACTAGTGACAGAATTCACACATTGAGTCTTTGACCAGTGGAATGAGGGCATTATAGTGGGAAAATCCAAGTAGAAATTGCTAGAAATTTTCTCAAGCTGGGGAAACAGTGGATCAAAAGCAATACTTCATTAGTAGCAGAATTTCAGAGATTTGTGCCATCATCAAGGACTTGAAAGATGCAGAGTTGATGACTCCCATCACATCTCCATTCAACTCTTCATTTTCGCCTGGGCAGAAGACAGATGGATCTTGAGGAATGGCAGTGGATTATTATAAACTTAACCAGATGGTGACTCCAATTGCAGCTGCTGTTCCAGATGTGGTTTCGCTGCTTGAGAAAATCAACACATCCTCTGGTATCTGATATTCATCTATGGAGGTAGTTAATGTTATTTTTTCTTTTAATGCCTTTCCATAAAGACCACCAGATTCAAATTTGTTTCAGTTGGCCAGGCACAGCAATACATCTCACCCTCCTACCTCAGGAGTATATCAACTCGCCATCCCTAATTTAATCCACAGGGCCCTTGGTTGCCTTTCTCTTCCAAAAGATGTCACATTGGTCCATTACACTGATAATATTATGCTGACTGTACAGTGAAGATTCTTGGAATTCTGAAGCAAATCACAACCATCTTTTGTAGATCACTACTCTCCTTTTGATAAATATCATTTGCATTGCTACTTGGCCTTCATGGACACTGAAAACTAAACACAGGATACCAAGTTTGCATGTGATCTGAGATATTCATCATAAACCTGGTGCCACTGCACTCAGCTAGGCAAAGTTAGATGTGCACAGATGTGGTATATATGAGCCATCCAAAAAATTCACGGAAAAGGTATATTATGAAAAAATAATGCACAGATTTCAGAGACTCTTTTTCACCAAAATAAACTTATCTTTTACTTCCACTCCCCATGAATGTTTTAAAGTACCCTTATTTAAGAATGAACAAGTCCTAAAGGCACAGTGATTTATATGAGGGAATGCCGAAATGGCCCTACTCCTGCTATTTTATTTTCTCTCCCCAAAATTGTATCTCTTGCCTCATGGTAAATTCCTCACACTCAGTTGACTAAAGAAGAAAAAACTTGGTCTTAGTTTACAGATGCTGCTGTCTGCTATGCAAGCACCACCCAAAAAATACATAATTTCAGTGTTACAGTAACTTTCTGGGATATCCCTGAAGGACAGCAATCAAGAGAAATCAAGTCCTCTCCACTGTTGCTCATTTTGCATGGAAAAAGAACAGTCAGAGGTATGAGTCTATATGGACTCTGGAGCTTTCTCTGATGATTTGCCTGGCTGGTCAATGACTTGAAAACAGTATAATTTTAAAATTGGGAACAAGGAGGTCTAGGTAAGAAGTATGTAGATGAACCTCTAAAATATAGAGATATATGTGTTCCATGCATATGTTTATTAAGAGTGACAACAGCAGGGGAGGATATTAATTAAGTAGATAAGATGATTGGTTCTGTGGAAACCAGTAAGCTTCTGCACCCAGCCACTCCTGTCATTGCCCAATGGACTCATGAACAAAGTGGCCATGTGGCAGGGATGAAGATCATGCATGCCTCAGCAACACGGATTTCTACTACTCATCAAGGCCAACCTGGCTATAGCCACTGCTGAGTGTTTAGTCTGCTAGTAGCCAACCAAGAATCTCGGAAATCTTTCTAAAATGATCAGCTAGAGGTTTCATGGTAGATTGATTACAGTAGACCATTTCTGTTATTAAAGGGGTGGTGCTTTGTTATTACTAAAGCAGACATTTACTCAGGTTTGGACTTGCCTTCCCTGAACACAATGCTTCTGTCTACTATCACCTTGGACTTACAGAGTGTCTTATCTCCAATAATGATATTTCACACAGCATTGCTTCTGATCAAAGGACTCACTTCACAGTAAATAAGTGTGGTAATGGACCCCTACATGGACTTAATAAGCTCTACCATGTTCCCCTTCTTCCTGAAACAGCTGCCTTGATGAAGCAGTGGAATGACTTTTTTGATGACTAATTTACAATGAAAACAAGACAGTCACATCTTCCAAGGCTGCAATGACATCATTCAGCAAGCTGTATATGCTCTAAATCAGCATTTAATATATGGTTCTGCATCCTCCATAGCCAGTATTAGTAAGTCTGGGAAACAAGGAATGGAAATAACTTGGAAATATTTGCATTTACTCCTTTAACTAACAAAATCTTTGCTTCCTGTCCCTTTGACTTTATTCTCTGTTGTTCTGGTGGTCACATTTCCAAAGGAAGGAATGCTTCAAAGACTTCGTTAAACTGGAAGTTAAGACTGTCATGTGGCCACTTTGGTCCCATTCCTCTGAATCAGTAAGCAAAGAAGGGAGTTACTGTGCTAACTGAGATGATTGATCATAATTAGCAAGGGGATTCAGGCTGCTAAATCCTTTGGGGCATCTCTTAGTACAATTGATTACTGTTTTAGTACATGAAAATTTGTATGACACACAGAAATCTATAGTAACACTGATCACTTAGTATTCTGATTATTGCTTTGGTAGCTGCAGTTCCACTGTAATTTCTGACCTACAGAGAAGAGTGACCACAGAGTTCTTCAAGGACACAGCAGCTGTCCTCACAAATTTACTTTGTATTGTCACGGTGGGATATTTGCCCTCTAGACTCTCCAAGGCTGGATGATCAGGTCATTCATGAGCAATCTACTCTAAATTCCAATCTTCCTGAGTCCTGAGACACCATCCTTGGAGCACACAAAGGCACTTTGGCATTTCAACTACACTGAGTGTAGTCACCCATGGTTCAGCCAACAACAAGCTGTTAGAAATATTCCTAAAATCTGAATCTGAAAATTTGAATCTAAAATCTGTTTAGAGGGCCTTGATAAATTCATACTGAGCCAACTTTGTATGCTTTCTCATTATTCTACACTCTTAATATACATTCCCATACAATAAACCAGAAAAATCATGCATTTCTTTGGTGTGGAGTAAACCTCTTCATGAGTCACACTTTTTTCCTAACCCTATGGGACCTTAGTCTAATTTTAATTTTAGAAGCAAAACCAGATGAAGACAATATTCTGTGGAGAAATCAGTGGTATCTTTCCACAGCATCAACATCTGGGCAGGTCTTCGCCGATTCTTCTGACAAAGTGGAGCTGACCTCCTCAGCCAGAGATAGAAAGGCTGCTTCCATGGGCAAAGATAACTTGGCAGAATTTGGATGTTCAGTAACCTCTGGTTCACTGGGATCCTTCTCTATATCCTTTTTATAATTTTCAAAATCCAATTCTTCCCATCAAATGCTCTCACTTTAACAGAAGAAATTCTGTGAGGTTGGGAACTCCATCTTTTGGCTTTCAGAAATTTCAGCCCTGCAACCATTAAGAGTTTCCACTGTATGCAGAGTGTTTCTGTCTCCTCCAAACTGTGTTGAAATGCTAATCCCCAATGTGATAGTACAAGGAGGTGGAGCCAAGGAAGGTGATTAGGCTGAGGGCAGAGTTCCCATGCACAAAATTTGTACTCTTACAAAAGAAACTCCAGGGATCAGCATTGTAGCCAGTAGTTTAAGCCACTGCTTGTGATGCCAGCATCCCATATTGGAGTGCTGGTTTAAGACTCAGCTGCTCCATTTCTGATCCAGCTTCCTGCTAATAATGTGCTTGGGAAGGCAGGCAAAGATGGCCCAAGTACCTGAGCCCTTTTCACCCATGTAAGAGATAAGGATGGGCCCAGCCCCTGACTGTTGCAGCCATTTTGGAAGTTAAGCAGCAAATGGAGGATACTTCTTTTTTCCTCTTCATTTCCCCCTCCCCCTCCTTCTCTTCCTCCCTTCCTCCCTCTCCCTGTGTCACTCTTCCTTTACAATAAAATAAAAAAAGAAGCTCCCAGGAGCTCTCACCTCCTCCACCGTATAAGGACACAAGAGAAGATGGTCTTCAATGAACAAGGAAGTAGGATCTCACCATCTGCTAAATGTACTGTAGCTTGGCTTCCTAGCCCCAGGACAGTGAGAACTAAGTTTCTCTTGCTTATAAAATATCAGTTTATGATATCTGGTGACTAAGACGGTTCTTTTCAGGGAAGATTTAGAAGTTTCTGGAACATTTATAAAGAGGTTAAAGTAGGAAGCTCATTCAAAAGAATTCAGCTTTTGTACCTTGCTTTATCCAGAAAAGTTAGGAGGAACCAACAAAGTTCAGCATATTATTTATTAGCTTCACTAGAATATGCTAAGATATCAAATGCATGGTCTCCTAGAATCTTGCATTTTATATGCGTTTGACTAGGAGCATCTAATGACAATATTTTGCATATCACTGTAGTCACATTACGTCATAAACAAGCAGCGTCCTCTTTACCACTGTACTCATTTGTGCCCTTAAATGTAATAGAGAAACAATTCCTTAAGAGTTTATTTCCCTTTAACCACATTTGGTAATAACCTACAGCAGTCAGGATTCTGCCAGAGAAACAAAGCCATGTGGGTACCTGAGTGTGTGTGTGTGTGTCCATGTGCAGGGGCTGGCAAGTCAGAAATCCTCAGGGCAGTCCAGCAAACAAGAAACTCTCAGGCAGGAGCTGATGAGGCCATCCAAAGGCATAATTTTCTTTCTGGGGAAAACTCAATCCTGTTCTTAATGTCTGCTGATATATCAGAGGAAATCCACCCAGATTATCAAGGATAATCTCCTTTACTTACAGTCATCTGATTACAGATTTTAACAAAAATATCTACAAATACATTCACAGTGACTCCTAGATTAGTGTTAAACTGAATAACTGCATACTAAAACCTAACCAAGGTAAAATATAAAACTCAAAACCAAGCTATTGTCTTCCCAGAAAAATTGGGACATTAGGACATGTGACATTCCAAGAAAATGAAGTCCATATGATAGTCCATCATTCTGAGTACTACTCTGGCATTGAGTTCAGTCCAGGTAATTCTGGAAATAAATCAAAATCCAATAACTGAGATGAAGTCAATGTTGATCTGTCAAAGGCAACATCAGAACAATGAGACCTGCATGTCAAGATAGTTAAGCCATTGGGTATACATGCTGGTCACTCAGTGGGCAGGAATTAAGGAGACCTCCTGCCTTAAAGCAGTTCCATAGCCATAAAGCATACTGTTTCCAGGAGTCTCTTTTCAAAACTATTTTTGAGTATTTATATTATGCCACAAGTTAAGAATTATATTAAATACTAAAGAAAACTTAAGAGGTATCCAAGGAAATAAAACAAACAAAAATATTTTTTATTAAAGAGAGGACAGGGCCTCTTGTTGAACATTTATTGAACTTTAAGATGATATGAGTCACTTTATACTATCCTCCAAACAACCTCAGGAACACATATTAATGACTCCACTCTAAGCAGGAAAATTCAGGCTAATAATTGGCAGTGCTGAATGTTTCTCCATCAGTCAGGTTTTCAACACACTTCCTTCCTCAACTAATTCCTGCCCAATCTGAATACAACGTTAAGAAGTCAGAATGCTTAATGATCAGGTAAAGAGCAGTGCTGGGATCAGTGTTGTGGCATAATGGGTAAAGCCTCAGCCTGAGACAACAGCATCACATATGGGTGAGGGTTTGTTTCCCAGATGCTCCACTTCCAATCCAGCTCTCTCCTAAAGGCCTGGAAAAAGCAGTGGAAGGTGGCCTAAGTGTTTGGGCACCTGCAAAGTGCATAGGGACCAAGTTGAGGCTCTTGGCTCCTTGCTTGAGCCTGGCCCAGCCCTGGCCATTGTGGCCATCCGAAGAATGAACCAGTGAATGGAAAAATAATCAATCAATCTCTCTCTCTCTCTCTCTCTCTCTCTCTCTCTTTCCAATAAATAAAAAAAAGAGCAGTACTCTTTTACTTCTGCCGCACACTGACCCTTCTTCTATCCCAAGAAAACAGGTTAAGTCATTGTTGGGGACACTAAATCATTTCCGACCTAACACCAGACAAAATTCTCAAGACCTTTTATACCTTTCCAACTGTAGGCAATCCCTGCTAGTTCCAGTCCCAATGTCCTCAGGGCCATGAACATAAATGAAGACCCATATAGAACACACCTAGTTTCAACTGTCAAAGCTGAGCAACAAAACCGTTGTGTAAGATATATTCTACCCTTCAGCCTTGTTAAGCATGCTTTCATAATGACTTGGAACGCCAACTCAGATTTGTCAAACTCAGACTGCTCAAATCTAGTGCTGGCACATGGTAGCAGCATGGGGGAACTTGGCATAGACTTAGCCAGAACTCACCCCACTTCCTTTTCTACCCTGAAATCCTTATCACACCATAAAGAGGCTCATCTGCATATGTGTGGACACTTCACCTAGAATTTTTTGCAACTTTTATTTAATAAATATAAATTTTCTAAATTCACCTAGAATTTAAGTGTTTCCTTCCCTGCTACTAACAAACTCCCCCTGGTTACCCTAGAGGCCTACGAGTCCCACCTGCACAGTAACTTCCCCTCAGGAGAATGGACCCAGAGGGAGACCCAGGATACAAGGGCAAGGAACAATGCGTACTAAATTGCTGAATGATGATCTAAAAGGATCAAGTAGAGGCAGGTATTAGGCATGGCAGTCAAAATGCTGCTTCAAACTACTGCATCCTGTATCTTGAGTGTCAGCCTTCAAGTCCTCGCTCTGCTTCTGATTCCAGCCTTCTACAAACACACACCCTGGGAGGACAGCAATAATGGCTCAAGTACTTACATCAATGCCCCACATGTGGGAGACCCAGATTGCACGGCCAACTCCTGGCTTTGGCCTGGCCTAACCCTGACTACTACAGGTATTTAGGAAGTGGGTGAGAAGATGAAAGATCTCTCTTTGTCCCTATCTATCTAGCTAGCTGTCCACCTATCTATTTACCTCTATCGCTGACTTTCAAATAAATAAAAGTAAAATAAAGAACATTTTTTAAAAATTAAAAAGGATAAATATGAACTCTGGTAAAAACACATCATCCATCTTTCTCCTCAGGCTCTTATCCTGATAGGGAGGAACACAGAAAGACAAAAGCCAGAGGACACTCATGGCAAGGACCCCCTCTGGTGGCAAAGCACAGTAGGTAGATTCAAGATGGACTCCTGACACATTATAGTTCCCAGCTCCTAGGTTAATACTGTACCTGGCCCCCTTTTACTTTCAATTCCAGACCCATTAAGAGACTGTATTACTGCAATGTTCATTTAACAATAACATACAGAAGGCCTGCTTTCACAGTAACTAAGCCTCAGTACACTCTTGACAGCTATCACTAAGGGAAATGGTCTGGACAGACTTGCACTATATTTATCATGGAAATAACAGAGTCCTCCTCACACACACACACACATACACATACACACACAGAATCAGTTTGTTCCAGAATCTGATCAGAGGCATCAAGTAAAAAAAAAAAAAAGTGTTTGATTAAACTCACTAAGTAGAGGATTTTCCTTTAAAACAAACACGCAAAAAAGGAAAATATGTAAAACTATCTAATTTGGTTACACTTCTACTTCTCTGGGTCACAAGGTATCATTTTTAATAGGATTTTGAAAGGTTCAAAGCAGATTAGACTCCTAAATTCCTCTGGAGTCGTAGAATCTCAGGGATTTATTCCTGTTTATTACATTCTAACTAGGCATCTGAACCTGGGATACTACCAGCACAATTATAGAATTTGTATACCATTGCTTAGTTGTAGGAATGAATCCTATAGATGTACTGTTGAGAACTGTTGCCACACTCACATACGTAGGCTCAGAGTATCTGACCTCTGTGCTTCTCCTGTGCCTGTCAGTCCGACTAAACATTTTCAGCATTTTTACCCTTTCTCGGCCCTGTGTCTTAATTATCTCTTTCATTTTTCACCCATGATTTTCTAATTGCATGGAGATGGAGTAGTCCTCCATTTCCATTCACTGGTACATTATACTACCACTAGTATTTGTAGAATCATTTTCACCAACTATTTAATCAAATGATCAATCCACATATGGAATTTTCAAGCCATGGGTACTTAGATGTGTCCCATACACAACAGACACTCTATCTCCATGTGTAATACAATAAAAGTCACTTCCTTATTTTATGTAATCTATACTCCAAGGTTCTGCATCCATGGATTCTAGCAACCTAAAATGAAAAATATTTTTAAAACACATTATTTATGCACCAAACATGTACAGATTTTCTGTTGTCATTATTCCCTAAACAATAAAGCATGACAACTATTTTTGTGGCATTTACATTTTATTAGGCATTACAAGTAATCTACAGATGATTTAAAGTATACAGGGATATGTGTATAGGTTATGTGAAAATACTACATCATTTTATGTAAGAGACTTGAACACTAAAGGATTTTGGTATTCACAGGGGGTCCTGTAACCAATCCTGTAGGAACAACTGTAAACACAACAAGAATTAAAAATATTTTTCAATTCACTCATGTGTGTGGATTAAAAGATGTCTAGAGATGCAAGGGGAAAACCAACCATTCATGACGTTAAATGAATTGTCCCCTGACACTAGTCATGGGTATTTTGCCTTAGTAGTCCTTCAAGAATTAAAGTTAGTTAATACATAAATGATTTTGTACACGCATTTTTTACTTCTTTGGGAAAGAAGATGACATAATGAGAAAAAATAAACCAAATGAATTGCCAGGTTCACACTCAACTTGGTCTATGACAGTGGGTAAAAAACTACCTGCCGAGAGAGTCTGATCTATCAGTAAGCAGAGATGATTCCTGCACATTAGAATTGTTCTAGGAGAAAAAAGTTAGGACCTGATAATAAGGAGAAAATCAATAAATGTCTGTTTCTTCTCTTCCATTAGGATATAATTCATTAAATATATTTAAAAGGGTATGTTTCAGGTGTTCCTAAAATCAGAAAGACCAAGGTTCAAATTCTACTACATGCCTTGGGCAAGTTACCCTCTCTAGCCTCAGTTTTCCCATCTGCAAAACAGTACCCACTTTCAAAGGTTGTGGTGAGGACTAAAGGGGTCATAGGCTTAGAATCTCTTGGAATTCTGACACAGAAATAATTAATAAAGGTCAATATCACTGAGGACATGGAGTATAGCAGCCCAAGCTTCATATCCTGCTTCTGTCACTTTCAGACTATGTTAGCAGGAACAAATTAATCTATCCAAGAATCATTTTCTTCACAACTACTCTGAAATTAATAATTCTTGAGGAGTCAATTCCAAAATGGTGGAATAGTGAAGGGCATACTGCTCCAGGCTAGGGATAAATAGTAAAAAAAAAAAAAAAGTGGAGGGAGTGCATTCTCTGGGGAGAGTTGGAGAGAAGACTGCAGTGGAAAGTCTAGAGAGGGAAGAGGAACACTGTGGAATAGCGTGGGAAGTGTGGATGTGCAGCACAAGCACGGACACAACACATGACCCCAACAGCCAAGAGTTGGAGAAAGCGCCAGCTTTGGAGAGTGAGATGAGATCAGACTGCAGCATCCAGTGCATACAGCCAGATGCAGAGATTGGCATGAGTCTGGCCTGGAGCCCTAAGGGGGATAGGGTGCCCACTAACCCAGTGAAGAAAAGGGGTACATTTCACTCTCCCCATCCCCCCGACAGTGGTGCCTGGCAATCAGAAGAGAAGGCAGGCACCATTTTGAGCATAAGCAGCAGCTACAGAAGCTCTTATGCAGGTACCCAGCAACTGGCAGGGACAAGACCTCATCCTGTCAGGGCAGTGCAGCAGGAGCTCGGGTGCACACACCTGGCAACTGGCCAGGAGAAGGCAACACAGTGAAATGAGGAGAGGCTTTGGCCAGTGGCTCTTGTGCACACATGTGATCCACAGATTCTTCCAGAGGGAATCAGTGTTCCCCACTGATTTTGAGTTTGGATTTTGAGTCTGGGAGGATTGACAGGGGGCTGGGCACCCACATAGGACTGTGAGGAGCCAGCAGCCTCTCAACACAACACAGGCTCTAGGGCTTAAACCGCTTAGGCAGGGCACACACAAACAGCTGGCTCTGGGAATGCCTCTCTGTGGACAGGGCAGGCTAGTGGGGCACAGAAGATCCTCTGTACCCTGTGAGCATGGGAGCCTTGTGTATTGAGACTCTGTGAATTTGTGATGGCATGAGAGGGCATAGGGTGTAACTGGGTCTCCAGGCAAGCACTGCAAATGGCTCCACATGGCCAGAGCTCCCTGATTGCCTGGAGTGGGTCATTGCAATGAGATGCATTCTCACACCAAGGACTGCACCAATCCTTTATGCAGTTCATACAGCAGTGTGCATAAGTACTGCCCCCACTGAGGCTAACATCCACAGGCATTGCTCACCTAGGAAGAGAGGAGGTGAAGGTATGATAACACTAACAGAGGTGATCATATGGTCCTTCCTGCTAAAAAGAGATTTATCATGCCCAAATTGGGTGTCACCCTGGATACTTGCCCCACCCTTGGAGCACTGACCAGAGCTCCCAGACCACACCCAACACACACCTCTGAGTATTCACTGAAAAAGCAGATACTCCAATAAGCCACAGAGGAATAGTTCAAAGATAAAAGCCATCAGAGGAAAAAAAAAAAAAACCACCAAGTATCCCACAAATCCCTAAAAATAAATGCAGAAATTCAAGAAACAAGACTAAAGAAGACAACATGATCCTCTCCAAAGGAACACAAAAACACTTCAATATTAAAATGTGAAAATAAAGAGATTCATGAAATGCCTAAAGAAGAATTCAAAAGATTAATCATAGCATTACTCAGAAGCAATAAGAAGCAAGGTCATGAAGTAAAGAAATCCATACATGACATAAATGTAAATTCTTCCCATGAAATGGAGATTTTAAAGGGAAATCAAAATGAAATATTAGAAATGAAGAATTCAATATTCAAATAAAAAATACAGTGGATAGTCTTAATAAGAGACTTGGTGAGCCAAAAGAAGGAGCATCTGAGCTACAAGACAAATCTTTGGAAATGTTTTAATCAGAGCAAAAAAAAAAAGAAGAAGAAGAAGAAATTAGAAAAATTAAAAACAGGGGGCCAGTGCCGCGGCTCACTAGGCTAAGCCTCCACGTGTGGTGCCGGCACCCCTGGTTCGGGTCCCGGTTGAGGCGCCGGATTCTGTCCTGGTTGCTCCTCTTACAGTCCAGCTCTCTGCTATGACCCAGGAAGGCAATGGAGAATGGCCCAAGTGCTTGGGCCCTGCACCTGTGTGGGAGACCAGGAGGAAGCACCTGGCTCCAGGCTTCAGATTGGTGCAGCGTGCCAGCCATAGCGGCCATTTGGTGGGGGGTGAACCAACGGAAGGAAGACCTTTCTCTCTGTCCTCTGTCTCTCTCTCTCACTAACTCTGCCTGTCAAAAAAAAAAACAGTTTGGAGATTTATAGGATACCATCTAACAACCAAACAAATGAGATTTAGGAGTTTCTGAAGGTATGGTAAGAGTGAATGGATTAGAAGGCATATTCAGGGGCCAGCACCATGGCTCACTTGGTTAATCCTCTGCCTGCAGTGCCAGCATTACATATGGGCACCGAGTTCTAGTTCTGGTTGGGGTGCCAGATTCTGTCCCTGTTGCTCCTCTTCCAGTCCAGCACTCTGCTGTGGCCCGGGAAGGCAGTAGAGAATGGCCCAGGTGTTTGGGTTTTCTTGCACCTGCGTGGGAGACCAGGAAGAAGCACCTGGATCCTGGTTCAGATTGGCGCAGCACCAGCTATAGTGGCCATTTGGAGGGTGAACCAATGGAAGGAAGACCTTTCTCTTTGTCTCTCTCTCTCACTCACTGTCTAACTCTGTCAAATAAAAAAAGGTATATTCAGTGAAAAAATTACATAAAACTTCCCTAATTTGTAGAAAGAAAGGGATGTCCAAGAATAGAAGCATATAGAACTCCTAATATATATGACCAGAAATGATCTTCAACTTGACACACTGGAGTCAAACTTTCAACAGTAGCCGGCGCCGTGGCTCAACAGGCTAATCCTCCGCCTTGCGGCGCCGGCACACCGGGTTCTAGTCCCGGTCGGGGCATCGGATTCTGTCCCGGTTGCCCCTCTTCCAGGCCAGCCCTCTGCTGTGGCCCGGGAGTGCAGTGGAGGATGGCCCAGGTGCTTGGGCCCTGCACCCCATGGGAGACCAGGAAAAAGCACCTGGCTCCTGGCTCCTGCCATCGGATGAGCGCGGTGCGCCGGCCGCAGCGCGCCGACCGCGGCGGCCATTGGAGGGTGAACCAACGGCAAAGGAAGACCTTTCTCTCTGTCTCTCTCTCTCACTGTCCACTCTGCCTGTAAAAAAAATAAATAAATAAATAAATAAAATAAAAAAAAAAACTTTCAACAGTAAAACAAAAAAAAAATAAGATTCTAAAATGTGCATGAGAGATCAGGAAGATTACTTTCAGAGGATCTCCTATTAGACTCACAGCTGACTACGCATCAGGAAACAAACAAGCTAGGAGATAATGGAGAGACAGAGTACAAGTCTTAAGAGACAGTCAACCCAGAATATTGTACTCTGCAAAGATCTCATTCATGAATGAAGGTAAAATAAAGTCCTTCCTTACAAACAGAAATTAAAAGAATTTGTCACCACTCATCTAGCCTTACAAAAGATGCTTAAGAATGTGCTACACAGAGAAACACAGAAAGATAGTTATCATTATGAAAGAATGCAAAGGAAGAAACTCTCCCAGTAAAAGTACAAATGAAATCCAAAGCAAACAATATAAATATTTACGGAAAAATTGCAGGGTAAGTCCTTACTTATCAACAGTAACCACGAATGTAAAGAGACTAAATTCTCTAATTAAAAGATACAGGCTGCCTGAATTTATTAAAGAACACAACCCATCTATTTGCTGCCTGAAAAAAAAAACATACCTCCCCAACAAACATACATACATAAAAATGAAAGATTGGAAAAAGATATTCCATGATAATAGAAAGCAGCAACAAGCGGGTGTAGACATCCTAGTATCAGACAAAATAAAGTTTAACAATAATTGTTAAAAAGACATAGGGAACTATATAATGGTTAAAAGATCAATTCAGCAAGAAGATGTGACTATAATAAATGATATGTACACAATGTCAGGGTGTCTACCTATTTAAAACAAATGTTAATAGATATAAGAGGAGACATAGACTATAATGCAATAGTTATGGGGACTTTGACACCCCACTTTCAGCAATGGACAGTTTAACTAGAAAGAAAAAAAAACAGAAAACAACAGAGCTAATTGACACTATGAACCAAATGCACCTAACTGATATCTACAGAACATTTCAACCCACAGTTACAGAATACACATTCTTTCATCACTGCATGGAATTTTCTCTAGGATAGACCATATGTAGGATATAAGGCAAGTCTCAGAAAATTCAAAAATCAAAATCATACATAACATGTATCTTTTCTGATCACAATGGAATGTAGCTGGGAATTAACAATTGAAGAATCTCAAAAGCATATGCAAACACATGGGGTGGGAGTGGGGGGACTGAACAACATGCTCCTGAATGAAAGGTGGGTCATGGAAGAAATCAAAAGAGGAATCTATACATTTCTGGAAACGGATGAAGATGATAAGACAACATATCAAAACTTAAGGGATACAGCAAAAAGCAGTGTTAAGAGTAAAGTTTATAACAATTGGTTCCTATATCAAGAAATTGGAAAGGAACTAAATAAATGAACTACAATGCAACTCGAAGACCTAGAAAAACAACAAAATAAATCCAAAATTAGTAGCAAGAAAGAAATAATTAAAATTAGAGAAATAAAAAATTGAAACCAAAAAAAATGCAAAAGATCAGTGAAATGAAGAGATGGTTTTTTTGATTTTTTTGTTTTTTTTTAACTTTTACTTAGTAAATATAAATTTCCAAAGTACAATTTATGGATTACAATGGCTTCAACCCTCCCATAATTTCCCTCCCACTCACACCCCTCCCATCTCCCGCTCCCTCTCCCATTCGATTCACATCAAGATTCATTTTCAATTACCTTTATATACAGAAGATCGATTTAGTATATATTAAGTAAAGATTTCATCAGTTTGCACCCACACAGAAATACAAAGTGAAAAATACTGTTTCAGCACTAGTTATAGCATTAATTCACACTGGACAACACATTAAGGACAGATCCCACATGAGACATTAAGTACACAGTGACTCCTGTTGTTGACTTAACAATTTAACACTCTTGTTTATGGCGTCAGTAAACTCCCTAGACTCTCATCATGAGTTGCCAAGGCTATGGAAGCCTCTGGAGTTCGCTGACTTTGATCTTATTTGAACAAGGTCATAGTCAAAGTGGAAGTTCTCTCCTCCCTTCGGAGAAAGGTACCTCCTTCTTTGATGGCTCTGTTCTTTCCACTGTGATCTCACTCACAGAGATCTTTAATTTAGGTCTTTTTTTTTTGCCTGAGTGTCTGGGCTTTCCATGCCTAAAATACTCTCATGGGCTCTTAGCCAAATCCAAATGCCTTAAGGGCTGATTCTGAGGCCAGAGTGCTATTTAGGACATCTGCCATTCTCTGAGTCGGCTGTGTATCCCACTTCCCATGTTGGATCGTTTTCTCCCTCTTTTATTCTATCAGTACTAGCAGACACTAGTCTTGTTTGTGTGATCCCTTTGACTCTTAGACCTATCAGTGTGATCAATTGTGAACTGAAATTGATCACTTGGACTAGTAAGATGGCATTGGTACATGCCACCTTGATGGGATTGAATTGGAATCCCCTGGCACATTTCTAACTCCACCATTTGGGGCAAGTCCGATTGAGCATGTCCCAAATTGTGCATCTCCTCCCTCTCTTATTCCCACTCTTATATTTCACAGGGAATACTTTTCAGTTAAAATTTAAACACCTAAGAATAATTGTGTGTTAATTACAGAGTTCAACCACTAGTACTAGAATAAAAAAATACTAAAATGGATAAAGTATTACATTGTACATCAACAGTCAGCACAAGAGCTGATCAAGTCACTGTTTCTCATAGTGGCGCTTTCACTTCAACAGGTTTCCCCTTTGGTGCTCAGTTAGTTGTCCCCGATCAGGGAGAACATATGATATTTGTCCCTTTGGGACTGGCTTAATTCACTCAGCTTAATGTTTTTCAGATTCTTCCATTTTGTTGCAAATGACCAGATTTCATTGTTTTTGACTGCTGTATAGTATTCTATAGAGTACGTGTCCCATAATTTCCTTATCCAGTCTACCGTTGATGGGCATTTGGGTTGGTTCCAGGTCTTAGCTATTGTGAATTGAGCTGCAATAAACATTAATGTGCAGACGGCTTTTTTGTTTGCCAGTTAAATTTCCTTTGGTAAATTCCAAGGAGTGGGATGGCTGGGTTGAATGGTAGGGTTATATTCAGGTTTCTGAGGAATCTCCAGACTGACTTCCATAATGGCTTCACCAGTTTGCATTCCCACCAACAGTGGGTTAGTGTCCCTTTCTCCCCACCCACATCCTCTCCAGCATCTATTGTTGGTAGATTTCTGAATGTGAGCCACTCTAACCGGGGTGAGGTGAAACCTCATTGTGGTTTTGATTTGCATTTCCCTGATTGCTAGTGATCCTGAACATTTTTTCATGTGTCTGTTGGCCTTGGATTTCCTCTTTGGAAAAATGTCTATCGAGGTCCTTGGCCCATTTCTTCAGTGGGTTGTTTGTTTTGTAGTTTTGGAGTTTCTTGATCTCTTTGTAGATTCTGTTTATAAACCCTTTATCTCTTGCGTAGTTTGCAAATATTTTCCCATTCTGTGGGTTGCCTATTCACTTTCCTGACTGTTTCTTTTGAAGTACAGAAACTTCTCAATTTGATGCAATCCCAAATATTAATTTTGGCTTTGACTGCCTGTGCTTCCGGGGTCTTTTCCAAGAAGTCTTTGCCAGTACCTATGTCTTGCAGGGTTTCTCCTATGCTCTCTAATAATTTGATGGTGTCGGGTCATAGATTTAAATCTTTAATCCATGTTGAGTGAATTTTTGTGTATGGTGAAAGGTAGGGGTCTTGCTTCATGATTTTGCACATGGAAATCCAATTTTCCCAGCACCATTTATTAAATAGACTGTCCTTACTCCAGGGATTGGTTTTGGATCCTTGATCAAATATAAGTTGGCCGTAGATGTTTGGATTGATTTCTGGTGTTTCTATTCTGTTCCATTGGTCTATCCATCTGTTTCTGTACCAGTACCATGCTGTTTTGATAACAACTGCCGTGCAGTATGTCCTGAAATCTGGTATTGTGATGTCTCCTGCTTTGTTTTTGTTGCACAAGATTGCTTTAGCTATTTGAGGTCTCCTGTGTCTCCATATGAATTTCAGCATCATTTTTTCTAGATCTGAGTAGAATGTCTTTGGTATTTTGATTGGTATTGCATTGAATCTATAAATTGCTTATGCTAGAATGGACATTTTGTTGATACTGATTCTTCCAATCCATGAGCATGGAAGATTTTTCCATTTTTTGGTATCCTCTTCTATTACATTCTTTAAGGTTTTGTAATTTTCATTGTAGAGATCTTTAACATCCTCAGTTAAGTTTATTCCAATGTATTTGATTGTTTTTGTAGCTAATGTGAATGAGATTGATCTTAGAAGTTTTTCCTCAGCCGTGGCTGTTGATTTTTGTGCATTGATTTTATATCCTGCTACTTTGCCAAACTCTTCTATGAGTTCTAATAGTCTCTTAGTAGAGTTCTTTGGGTCCCCTAAATAAAGAATCATGTCGTCTGCAAAGAGGGATAGTTTGAGTTCTTCCTTCCCAATTTGTGTCCCTTCAATTTCTTTTTCTTGCCTAATAGCTCTGGCTAAAACTTCCAGAACTATATTGAATAGCAGTGGTGAGAGTGGGCATCCCTGTCTGGTACCAGATCTCAGTGGAAATGCTTCCAACTTTTCCCCATTCAATAGAATGTTGGCCATGGGTTTTTCATAAATTGCTTTGATTGTATTGAGAAATGTTCCTTCCATACCCAGTTTGCTTAGAGTTTTCATCATGAAAGGGTGTTGTATTTTATCAAATGCTTTCTCTGCGTCTATTGAGATAATGACATGGTTTTTCTTCTGCAGTCTGTTAATGTGGTGTATCACATTGATTGTTTTGTGAACACTGAACCATCCCTGCATACCGAGGATAAATCCCACTTGGTCTGAGTGGATGATCTTTCTGAGGTTTTTTTGCATTCTATTAGCCAGAATTTTATTGAGGATTTTTGCATCTATGTTCATGAGGGATATTGGTCTGTAATTCTCTTTCAATGCTGCATCTTTTTCTGGCTTAGGAATTAAGGTGATGCTGGCTTCATAGAAAGAATTTGGGAGGATTCCCCCTTTTTCGATTGTTCTGAATAGTTTGAGAAAAATTGGAGTTAGTTCTTCTTTAAATGTCTGGTAGAATTCAGCAGTGAATCCATCTGGTCCTGGGCTTTTCTTTGTTGGGAGGGCCTTTATTACTGTTTCAATTTCTGTCTCAGTTATGGGTCTGTTTAGGTTTTCTATGTCTTCCTGGTTCAATTTAGGTAGGTTGCATGTGTCCAGGAATCTATCCATTTCTGATAGGTTTCCCTGTTTGCTGGCATACAAGTCCTTGTAGTAATTTCTGATGATTCTTTTGATTTCTGTGGTGTCTGTTGTTATGTTTCCTTTTTCATCTCTGATTTTATTGATTTGGGTCTTTTCTCTTCTTTTAGTTAGTCGGGCCAATGGGGTGTCAATTTTGTTTACTTTTTCAAAAAACCATCTCCTCGTTTGGCTGATTTTTTGTAATTTTTTTAGATTCAATCCTGTTGATTTCTTCTGATTTTAATAATTTCTCTTCTCCTACTAGATTTGGGTCTTGTTTGCTGCAGATTTTCTAGATCCCTAAGATGAATTGAAAGCTCATCTATTTGGTGCCTTTCCAACTTCTTGATGTAGGCACCTATTGCTATAAACTTTCCTCTCAACACTGCTTTTGCCGTATCCCATAAGTTTTGGTATGTTGTGCTGTTATCCTCATTTACTTCCAGAAAATTTTTGATTTCTCTTTTGATTTATTTTATGACCCACTGTTCATTCAGGAGCATGTTGTTCAATCTCCATGTATTTGCATATGCTCTAGGGATTCCTGAGTTGCTAATTTCCAACTTCATTCCTCTATGGTCTGAGAAGCTGCATGGTATGATTCTAATTCTTTCGAATTTGCTAAGACTTGCTTTATGGCCTAGTATGTGGTCAATCCTAGAGAAGGTTCCATGTACTGCTGAGAAGAATGTAAATGCTTTATCTGTAGGATGAAAAGTTCTATAGATATCTGTTAGATCCATTTGGGCTATAGTGTCATTTAAATCTACTGTCTCCTTGTTGATCTTCTGTCCTTTTGATCTGTCTATCTCTGAGAGTGGAGTATTGAAGTCCCCCAGTACTATTGTATTGGGGTCTAAGTCTCCCTTTAAGTCCCTTAACAAATCTTTTAAGTTAACCGGTGCCCTGTAATTAGGTGCATATACATTGATAATCATTATATCTCCCTGTTGAATTGATCCCTTAATCATTATATTGTGCCCCTCTTTGTCTCTCTTAACAGTTTTTGTGTTAAAGTTTATGTTGTCCGATATTAAGATGGCTACGCCCACTCTTTTTTCATTTCTATTGGCATGGTATATCTTTTTCCAGCGTTACTCTTTCAGTCTGTATGCATCTTTGTTGGAAAGATGTGTTTATTGTAATCAGCAAATAGATGGGTTTTGTTCCTTAACCCAATCAGCCAATCGGTGTCTTTTAACTGGACAATTCAGGCCATTAACGTTCAATGTGACTATTGATAAGTAGTAACTTTGCCCTGCCATTTGCTAAAGATATTTTCAAATATGATTTGAACTTCCTGTGATCTTTTACTGTGAGGTTTCCTTCCTTTATCTTCTTTCATATTGATGACCTTGTTTCTGTGTTTTTGTGTGTAACACATCTTTAAGCATCTTTTGCAGAGCTGGACGAGTGGCAACAAATTCTTTCAATTTCTGTTTGCTATGAAAGGTCTTTATTTCACCTTCATTCACAAATGAGAGCTTTGCAGGATATAATATTCTGGGCTGGCAGTTTTTCTCTCTTAGTACCTGGGCTATTTCTCACCATTCCCTTCTAGCCTGTAGTGTTTCTGATGAGAAGTCTGCTGTGAGTCTAATTGGAGATCCTCTGAGAGTAATCTGACGTTTTTCTCTTGCGCATTTTAGAATCTTTCCTTTATGTTTCACTGTGGTGAGTTTGATGACAACACATCGTGGTGAGGATCTCTTTTGGTCATGTTGACTAGGGGTTCTATGAGCTTCCTGTACTAAGATGTCTCTGTCCTTCTCCAAACCCGGGAAGTTCTCCGCAAGTATCTCTCTAAAAAGTCCTTCTAATCCTTTCTCTCTCTCCATGTCTTCAGGAACTCCTAGAACCCGAGTGTTGGGTTTTTTAATAGTATCCTGTAGATGCCCAACAATATTTTTTAGATTTTTAATTTCCTCTTCTTTTCTTTGGTTTGACTGTATACTTTCCTGTGCTCTGTCTTCTAGGTCTGATATTCTCTCTTCTGTTTCACTGACTCTGTTGTTCTGACTCTCTAAAGTGTTTGTCATTTGATATATTGAGTTCTTCATTTCATTTTGATTGCTCTTCACTATCACACTTTCCTGTTCTACTAGTTTCTGCATTTCATTTTGATTCCTCCTTAAGATTTCATTTTCTCGAAGGAGATTTTCTATCCTGTCCAGTAAGGAATTCTGCAGCTCAACCATTTGTTTTTGAAAACTTCTAATTGTTCTTATCATAAATTTTTTGAAATTGGTATCTTGCATTTCTTCCATCTCATCATCTTCATAATCTTGGCTTGGGGTGTCTTGTTCATCTGGGGGTGTCATAATGTCTTCCTTGTTCTTGTTTCCTCAGTTTCTGCATTTGTTGCTTGGCATTGTGGAGATATTCTTTGGATTCTTCTTCCCTCGCTGTGGTGTTTTTTTCTTGTTAAACTATGACTGTATTAAGTAGACTGCTTTTGATGGAGCCTTAGAGGCTTGAGATGGGTGTGGCCTGAGAACTCTGTTTGATTCCTCAGGTTTAAGGGTGTGCCGAAAGTGATACAACCAGGTTAGGCGTGGTAAATCTCTTTCTTTCTTTCTTTTTTGATTCAAAAGGGAAGTAATTCTGCACAGCTGAGCAGAATTGGAGTAGTTAGCAGGTGCATGATATATCCACAGGAGCCAGAGATCGGAAGCTCTTTCCCAAGGACCACACAGGGAATCTGTGCTACCCTCAGTGTGGGCTCAAATGCTCCTGCAGTTTCCCACTGGGTTGCCAAGGTTACTGAATTGTAGCATCTCTGGAGAGTACTCATGTGAATTCCGTGAGTTCTCTCCCCCACCGTCTCTTTTTTCACAGTCTCAGTTCATTAGCACCACATATTCACTAGGTCCTAATCTCCTGTTATTTCACCCCCCTCCCAGAGTGAGGTTTTTCTGCTTGGCTGAGGGCAGATGCAGCCTGGAGGTCACCCCACTTATGACATATGTCCAAAATGGCGCCTGAAGAGCTGGTTTTTTGGGAAAAAAATGAAATTGATATTATTGGCTCAATTAGCCAAAAAGAAAAGAAGACCCAAATCAATAGAATAAGAGATGGAAAAGGAAATGTAATAACAAATACCACAAAAATAAAAAAGGATCATCAGAAATTACTACAAAGAGCTATATGTCAACAAATTGATAAATCTAGAAGAAATGGAGAGATTCCTGGTCCATAATTTATTGAAATTGAGTTATAAAAACATATAAAACCTCAACAGATCAATAACCAAGAAAGAGAGTAAATCAGTAATAAAGACCCTTCCAACAAAGAAAAGCCCAGGACCCCATGACTTCACTGCTGAAATCTATCAGACATTTAAAGAACTAATTCCAGGCCGGCGCCGTGACTCAACAGGCTAATCCTCCGCCTTGCGGCGCCGGCACACCGGGTTCTAGTCCCAGTCGGGGCGCCGGATTCTGTCCCGGTTGCCCCTCTTCCAGGCCAGCCCTCTGCTGTGGCCCAGGAGTGCAGTGGAGGATGGCCCAAGTGCTTGGGCCCTGCACCCCATGGGAGACCAGGAAAAAGCACCTAGCACCTGGCTCCTGCCATCAGATGAGCGCGGTGCGCCGGCCGCAGCGCGCCATCCACGGCAGCCATTGGAGGGTGAACCAGCGGCAAAGGAAGACCTTTCTCTCTGTCTCTCTCTCTCACTGTCCACTCTGCCTGTCAAAAAAAAAAAGAACTAATTCCAATTCTTCTCAAGCAAATCAAAACAACTGAAATGAGGGGGCATTCTGCCATCCTCCATCTATGAAGCCTAATTACTAAACCAGAAAAAGATATAACAGAGAAAGACAACTTCGGACCAATACCCGGATAAACAAAGATGCAAAAATCCTCAACAAAATACTAGCCAATCAAATCCAACAGCACATCAGAAAGATCATTCACCCAGTCCAAGTGAGATTTATCCTTGGTTTGCAGGGATAGTTCAACATTCACAAATCTCTAAATGTGATATATCACATTAACAAACAGAAGAACAAAAACCATATGATTATTTCAATAGATACATAAAAAACATTTGATAATATACAACACCATTTCATGATGAAAACCCTAAGCAAACTGGGTACAGAAGAAATATTCCTTAAGACAATCAAGGCAATTTATGGCAAAACCACAGCCAGCATTTTACTGAATGGGGAAAAGTTGGAAACATTCCCACCAAGATCAGGAAACATACAAGGATGCACACTTTCATCACTTATATTCAATATAATCCTGAAATTTCTAGCCATAGCAAGTAGGCAAGAAAAAGAAACCAAAGTGATACAAATTGGGAAGGAGAAATTCAAACTATCCCTATTTGCAGATGATATGATTCTATATATAGGAGATCCATAATACTCCACTAGCAGACTATTGGAACTCAAAAAAGAGTTTGTTAAAGTAGAAGGATATAAAATGAACACAAAAAAACCATGGCCTTTGTATACATAGACAATGCCACAGCTGAGAAAGAACTTCTAAGATCAATCCCATTCACAATAGCTACAAAAAAATTAAATACTTTGGAATAAATTTAACCCAGGATGTGAAAGATCTCTACAATGAAAATTATAAGACATTAAAGAAAGAAATAGAAGAAGACACAAAACATGGAAAAATCTTCCATGTTGTGGATTGGAAGAAATAACATCAAAATGGCCATACTACCAAAGGCAATTAACAGATTCAATGTGATACCAATCAAAAGACCAACGACATTCTTCTCAGCCGTAAAAAAAAAAAAAGATATTAAAATTTACATGGAAACACATGACACCCCAGATAAAGTAATCTTATATAACAAAAACAAAGGAGAAGGCATCAAAATACCAAATTTTAAGACATACTACAGGGTAATTATAACAAAAACAGCCTGGTTTCTGGCCCAAAAAGAGACATGATGATGAACAGAAGAGAATAGAAAAGCCAGAAATCAATCCAAGTATTTACAACCAACTTACCTTTGACAAAGAAGCTAAAGTCAATCCATTGAGCAAAGCCAGTCTCTTCAATTAATGGTGCTGGTAAAATTAGATGTCTCCATGCAGAAGTATGAAATGAGACCCCTACCTGACACTTTATACAAAAATCCCCTCAAAATGGACCAAGGACCTAACTCTTCCCCCTATACTATCAAATTACTAGAGAACATTGGGGAAACTCTGCATGACAGTGGCATAGGCAGAAAACATCTTGGAAAAGGCCCAGAAGCAGAGGCAATCAAGGCCAAAATTGGCAAATGGGATCACATCAAGCTGAGAAGCTCCTGCACTGCAAAAGAACAGTAAAATGAAGAGGCAACAGACAGAATGGAAGAAAATATTTGCAAATCATGCAATGATAAAAAGTTATATCTAGAACCTATAAAGAGCTCAAGAAACTCAGTAACAACAAAATAATCCAGTTAAGAAATGGGCAAAGGACTTCAATAGATATTTCTTCAAAAGAGGAAATACAAATGACCAACAGACACATGAAAAATGCTCAGGATCACTAGCCATAAAGGAAATGCAAATAAAAACTACAATGAGGTTTCACCTCACCCCATTTAGAATGGCTCTCATAAGCAAATCAACAAACAATAAATGCCCACTAATGTGCATGGGAAAGCTGCAGAAAATAGCTTAAGTGCTTGGGCTCCTGCACCCACATGGGAGATCCAGAAGAAGCTCCAGGCTCCTGGCTTCAGCCTGAACCAGCCCTGTTGATGTGGTTATTTGGCATAGTGAACCAGCAAATGGAAGTGCGCTCATTCTCTCTATCAATTTATCTGCTTTTTTTTTTTTTTTGACAGGCAGAGTGGACAGTGAGAGAGAGAGACAGAGAGAAAGGTCTTCCTTTGCCGTTGGTTCACCCTCCAATGGCCGCCGCGGTCGGCGCGCTGCGGCCGGCGCACCGCGCTCATCCAATGGCAGGAGCCAGGTGCTAGGTGCTTTTTCCTGGTCTCCCATGGGGTGCAGGGCCCAAGCACCTGGGCCATCCTCCACTGCACTCCTGGGCCACAGCAGAGGGCTGGCCTGGAAGAGGGGCAACCGGGACAGAATCCGGCGCCCCGACCGGGACTAGAACCTGGTGTGCCGGCGCCGCAAGGCGGAGGATTAGCCTGTTGAGCCACGGCGCCGGCCAATTTATCTGCTTTTTAAAAATAAAAATTAATAACTTTCAAAAACTTCCAAGGGAATAAATTCCTAGATTACTATATTGCAAACCCATATGGTTAAACATATGAGAAACATCAAAAACTCGAATAATCTGGAGAGCAAATAAAAAATATTACTAGACATAATCTGAAAATAATATAAGTATATATGTATATGTATATGTATATGTATAAAGGACTATATCTATAAGATACATAAGATAGAAATCTAGATATACACACAGATATATGTAGATATATAAAGAAAGGACACTAGTACCCTAGAATAATTAACTTTATTGGGTGAATTTTGTAAATCCCCTATTAAAGCACATATCACTCTGTATGGAACAGTGAGTTTTTTTTAAAAAAGATTTATTTATTTATTTGACAGGTGGAGTTACAGAGAGGCAGAAGAAGAGGCAGAGAGAGATAGAGAGATCTTTCATCCGATGGTTCACTCCACAAATGGCAGCAACAGCTGGAGCTGGGCCAACCCAAAACCAGGAGCCAGGATCTTCTTCCAGGTCTCCCACACCAGTGCAGTGGCCCGAGCTTTCCCAGGCCACAGTAGATTACTGGATCAGAAATGCAGCAGCCAGGCCTCCAACTGGTGCCCTAATGGGATGCAAGCACTGCAGGTGGCAGCTTTACCCACTATGCCACAGTGCCAGCACCAATAGTAAGTTTTTTTAAAGATTTATTTTATGTATTTGAAAGAGTTAAAAATAGAGGTAGAGCCAGAGAGAGAGGTCTTCCATCTGCTGGTTCACTCCCCAAATGCCTGCAACAGCCAGAGCTGAGCTGATCTGAAGCCAGGAGCCAGGAGCTTCTTCTGTGTCTCCCACATGTGTGCAGAGGCCCAAGGATTTAAGCCATCTTCTACTGCTTTCCCAGGCCAGAGCAGAGAGCTGGATCAGAAGAAAAGCAGCCAGGGCCAGCGCCGTGGCTCAACAGGCTAATCCTCCGCCTTGCGGCGCCGGCACACCGGGTTCTAGTCCCGGTCGGGGAGCCGGATTCTGTCCCGGTTGCCCCTCTTCCAGGCCAGCCCTCTGCTGTGGCCCAGGAGTGCAGTGGAGGATGGCCCAGGTGCTTGGGCCCTGCACCCCATGGGGAGACCAGGAAAAGCACCTGGCTCCTGGCTCCTGCCATCGGACGAGCGCGGTGCGCCGGCCGCAGCGCGCCAACCGCGGCGGCCATTGGAGGGTGAACCAACGGCAAAGGAAGACCTTTCTCTCTGTCTCTCTCTCTCACTGTCCACTCTGCCTGTAAAAAAAAAAAAAAAAAAGAAGAAGAAAAGCAGCCAGGACTTGAACAGCGTCCGTATGGGATACCGGCACTGCAGGCTGAGGCTTTAACCCACTGGGCCACAGCACCGGCCCCTAGTGATAGAAATTGCACACTTCCTCCCTAAAAGCTATCAAAAAGGTTGGCCCACAGTAACCCCTCAGTGATTTTTAATACATTCTTGAATACATTTTTCTTCCTCTATGAGCCTATATTCCTATCAGAACATAAATGCCTAGACTTGGTGATGGTATATTCTATGCATCCCTTATATCTAATACAGAACCTACTACCTTAGAGGATCCTCGAAAAGGATTGAACAATTATTTAGATTAATTAATCAACTACTTCGACTGAATTAACCTGATAGCACAGCATTTTGTATCTTATTGGACCTCTCATAAACATGTGAATTCAGGCAAGCTATCTACTTATTTACACACCCATCAGTCAAATGCTAAGCTGCCTGGCTGTACCTGTTATTGCTCTCACTCCTACTGTTATAACAAGCATCTCCTAATAGACCATACCTTTCGACAAGCTGCCTCATGCTGTGATCACACCAGATAAGTTGGAGTGATAATAATAAGGCTAATCTTGCAGAGATTAAGTCATAGCAGTCCCCAGAAGGAGGGTGTTGGAATGTCAGAGGCAGCGATGCCATCAAAACACTCAAAGAAGTGGAAGGAAAGGAAGGCACTGGGAGGGGATATCGGATCCAAGAAAAACGGTCTGTTTCCATGGCCCGGAAGCCAAAGGGAGGGCTTCCTGGGATAAGAACTGGGGTGAAGAAAGGCCTGGGACCACACAGGACAAGGTTCTCCATTCAGAATCCTGGGCTAGCAGATACAAAATTAAGGTCCTTTTTTTTTAATCAGCTTAATTTCGTTGACAATAATCTCACTCAACTCATAGCCCGGCTTCCCTTTCTCACGTTCCCCGAGAGCTGAATCTGTGTTCTACAGGGTTTATGCACAGTTAAGGGCAGCCTCACAAGTGGAAGAGGCTGTCTGGACCTCATTCATTCCCCTCCCATGTTGGCATCAAGGACTGTCCCTGTACCTGGGGACTTCAACCAGAGTTTAAGCCAGAAAGATGAAAATAGGATATGGAGTTCTGAGCCTGAGGTTGAGAAAGGTGACCTCCAGATTAATAGATAGACACATATCCCAGGAAGGGCTCTTTCTTTGTTCTGTCCTAGCTTAACACAGCCTTCCGCTGTGGGCAGAAAGGGTCACAGTTCTGAACTCAGGCTTGGGCTTCAGATAACCATGGGAAGAGGGAGAGACCAGAGAGTCACACACCTGTGTCCCTCGTCTCTTGCTATGTGACTCCCTGTGCCACCTCAGAACTCTTGGCAGCAGGAAAGCCATCACCAGATGTGACTCTTTGGCTTACAGTTCTGGTTTGAAGTCAAAGAGAATCATTTTCTTTATCAAGTTAGCCTGCCTCAGATATTTCATTATAGTCATGAAAAACAGACAAATTTACTCCCCTGACTTTCTCTTCCTTCTTGGCATTACCTCAACCCCTTAAAGAAAAAATAAACACTTTGTTTCACTCCCTGACACCCAGAAGTCCACCTAGAAATTAAGTAGTAAAGCTGTAGTTTTTATTTAGTGAATTTCCCTGATCTTCTGGGTGACTGCAAACTCTACCTGTGACCAGGATCAATCTTGACCCCGTATTATCATCATAAAACCTAATGGCCTGCGAGCTAAATGCACAGCTAAAACCCAGTGAACGGCACACAAGGCACATACATGATAATGAACCTAACACAGAAATCCAGGATTTCCTTTATTTACTTCTCTCCTCTGTGTTTCTGTATGATGGTAGCAACACCATTAAACAGCACTGGGCATGAGCAGAATCTTGGACAAGGAAAAGCGCAAGCAAAAATCTAGGTGCTAAGCTTAGCTCTGCAATCTCTAGCACCCATTTGTAAATAGATTGCACTGGGCTGGCAGTTTCCAAATCTGGCTAATGGAATGGAATAACAACATATTTCACTGAATAACAATGTCCAGGACTGGTGCCCAGGAATGTGTATTTCAAAGCTTTCTGGGAGATTTTTTAAATCAATCAAGTCTGAGAGTCACTGCACTCTATGGATAAAACTCAGGCTACCTCAACTTCCATAATCACCTTCCCCTGAATTTACATTTCCATTACTGCCATGGTTAAAGATCCTGTTATAGGAGAGCAGAACCCTTTAGTATTAATATCAACTAACCAATATTAGAAGGATTCTAGATCTATTGTTATAGTCTGTTATTACAGGAAACACTATCATGTCACAATGAAGGTGTACTCAAAAGTTCTTCTCAGAAACTTGGGGTTTATTTAAAGGTAAAATATTTTTCAAGAGAGATTATATTGTCACTTTCAGCTGGTCAAAATCACCTGTTAGGAAACTATACCGTATTCTGTAAGACATACACTATCCCTAGCTTCTGTTCATTAATACTTGCAACACTCTCAGATTCATCAGGTCTATCAAACACACATCTCACATGAGGAAACCAGTGCCCAGCTCAGTGTGGGGAAATGAGTAAAAACCAATCCTAATTAGTAATGTGAGAATTAAATGAACCAGTGCACGTAAGGCATTTTATAGCCACAATGCCTGGCACTGGGAAGTGTTCAATCAATGGCAAGTATTGTTGCTATTATTTTTATTACTAAATCAGAAACATAAATGTTCAAATAGGTGAAAATTTTAAAATGAGATAGAGTGCTAAGAGGTCTAATAGAGTCTCAGCCCATTAAGAAGAATAAAATCAACTTCTCCTTTTCAGGATTCCTTTATCCAACCCCTGTTGTGACTTGCTGTTCCCTAGAAAGCCATTAAATATTTGCCATTCTCTTGGTTCCTCTTAAGTCAGAGTTTAGTGCAACCTCCAGAATTCTACATGATGAATCTGAATGGTCACCCACTCTGCTCCCCTATGTTCAGGCAGGAAAGAGTCTCATAGAGATAAGAGTATTCCGATTCATCCTACTCATCTCTAGCAACACTGACACCCACTGCATAACCATCACTCCCAAATGAACATCCAAGCCCCCCTGAAATTATTCTTAGAGCTGGAGTCAATGAACTTTTATTTTCACACATCCAGGACCCAGTGCTTTTGCCATCATCTTAATGATCTTCAATCTAAAAATAAGGAAATGGGAGGCTTGGGGAGATTTCCTGATTTGACCATAGTCAAAGAAAAAAAAAAAAGTGTGCAGTGTGAGATCCTACAAAGTGGTGGGTAGGGGTTAGGAAAAAACTATCAATTAAAAGCCAGGCACTGAATTAATGAGAGCTACACAATAGAGTGAAACTGTGGAGGCCATTCAAAGATTTGTGTCTCAGTTTCCTTCTCATAACCAAAGTGATAAGATAACCAGCCTCAGTAGGATGTGTTTTGTTCTCTCATTACATGACACATAGCAAAAGATCCACTTATCTCATTTTTAAAAGCCATCATCTGTTAAAAAAGTAGCTTTATGCCCCAATTGATAAATAAGAGAAAACAGATTCAAATGTGGTAAATACTTTGCCCAGAGAGCACTTGCCTAGTGATAATGAGGGGAAGTGGAATCTCCTGTAAGGTATAATACATGTCTCAGTATGCATTAATATCATACTTTAAACTAATTTTCCTCACTGTAATTTAATGTTTTTCTTTTGTCCCCCTTTATAATGAGATTAATTGACTTTCACTTTGTCTACTATGTCTGCTCATGTATTTATGATTATTTCTTCCCACATGTCTTTTTTTTTACAAATAGTCTGAATTTAATAACTTAGACATGATACGGTTAATATATATACTGAGTATATCAACTGACCTTTTTTAGGAAAGGTGATAATGAAAAAGCTTAAATTTACAGTTTGTTTCTGCTCAGAAGAGAGATGTCTATTCTGGCAATAGTAACATCCCATTATAGTAAATGCAGAACATGCTAATGTACGTATTACACTGAATTACATATCACTAAAGAAATAATTCCATGTACAAGTAGGTCCATATTCTATGTGCAAATTTTCAATGGTGCAAGTTTACAATCAAAGTTAGGTGTAATAAATGCTTTCTGACTTCCAAAAACAAATCATGAAAGCACTTCCTAAGATTGAACAAGCTAAAGTTACAAGTAGGTGACACCAGCTGTCTCTCTCTTTATGTGTGATGAACTTCATGAAGCATTAGTTCCCGAGGTATACTTGTTTCTGGACCATACAGCTTACATGCTCTTCTTTCAAAGGCAGCTACCATCTGCTTCACAACTTCATCAAAAAACAACGTGGCAAGCTGAGAGTGTAGAAGTGAGCGAAATTCAAAAGAAATTGAAAAATCCAAGGTACAAGTTCTTGGATAGCCAGGAAGACCTGGGCTAAAATGCCAAATAGTCTCCAAATGATTAAAAAGTTTCCCATCAGTACAGGATGCCTTCACCAAATGTGGCTTCACCAAGGTTACAACTGATGTATATCGTTCCAGCACAGGTGGAAATCCAATTTCTAATCGTGTTTTACAATATCCAGATCTCCTTGATATTATATCTGATTTTTTGCACCAAGGAACAAAATGCTTATAATCCTCCACTCCTGATACCACATCATACATTTCCTGCATTGAATAGCCTATAATTCTTCGCTCTGAGTATTCTTTCCTCTTGTTTATTAATGGTGCAGCAATTTTGAAGAAAGTTCTTGCATGTATCTCCTTGGGTAGCATTGAGGTATGTAGCATAAGAGATCTGTTCATCAGTATCCCACAGGAAGCTAAGTATCTGACATTCCGCACGGGCCCCCCGGCTGGAGCCAGGGCTTCAGCCGCTGTCGCCGACTTCGGCCGGCATCCCAATACCACTCTTGTCAAAGCCCTAGGACCGGTTCGCGCTGCCATGGTCATCTCACCGATGCCGGTCGCCACCTCCCCCCCACATGTCTTTTGACCCAAGGCTGAACATGTTCAATTTTCTTACTTCCTCAACAGTCTTATATTTTTCAACATTTCATCATTTTTGTTGCTCTCCACTGAACTTCCCTGGGTATATCACTACAAGGGAATTTGTCTCAAATTGCAATCACTCATGGAACAAATTATAGGAGGAAAAAAAAAAGTCAGGCTAATACTGAATGTTAACCCGACTCTTCCTATCTTCAAGAAGTTTTACTAACACTAACTAATTGCCATGAATGTTCTTTTACAGTTTTGCCCCCCCAAAAGTTAAGAAGAGAAAATTCAATAAGCAGTAACACACTGTAAGTAGAAATATCTGTGTATGTTTGCATCTGGCCAGATATTTAATAGATTAATGTTGAATCAGGGAAAACTCAGGAACACTATGGGTGGATTCCATTGTAATATTTTTAACACATTTTCACCAAAGTATAAAATCAAAATGAAAAACAGAAAAATCACTTGCTCAGGGCAAAAAAGTACATTTAATAATCAGAATCAAGACAGTTTCACAATGAAGTTAATGGAAATATCTCAAGATTAAGGATATGGAGACTTTAATACTGTGTTTAATATCCTAGAATGGCTTCACGTTAGCTGTGTGGCCTTAGGCAAATTACTTAACCTTCAGAGTGTCAGTTACTTCATCTATAAAATAAGAGGCAGTATGATTGGCCTGTGGTTAAAAGACTGCATGACACATGGAAATAGCACAGCATCTGGGACACAGTCGGTCATCAATGAGTGATTATTGTTCAGACTGTTGTCATAAGACTTTCCTAATGTGTGGGAAGTGTACAGCACAGGATGAGGCATGTAACAGATACTTACACACATCACTAAACTATGAAATAGCCACCCTTAGCCTTCAGAGGCTTCATTCAACCTTGTTACCTACAAATGAAATAGTTAATGAGTACAAAAGTCACTGAAACCAAAGATGTTTGAGAAAAGGCAGCTGGGATCCCTTACTTATGTGTTTAAACAGCACATGTGAAAGTACCTCTAAAAGACGAATTTTGATGCAAAAATTTTGAAATTCATACATATTTTTCCATAATACAAATTTTCCATGGACTTTCTGAATACCTCTCGTGTTAATCTCTCCTATTTTTATTTCATCTCTTTGAAACTCAATGGCTAGGGGCCCGCATTGTGAGACAGCAGCTAAGGCCATCGCCTGCAATACCAGTGTCCCATGTGGGCACAGGTTCAAATCCCAGCTGCTCCACTTCCAATCCACCTCTCTGCTGATGTGCCTGGGAAAGCAGCAAAAGGTGGTCCAAGTGGTTGGACCCCTGAACCCAACTGGGAGACCCGGAGGAAGTTCCTGGATCTTTACTTCAGTCTGGCCCAGCAGTGGTCCTTGCAGCCATTTGGGGAGTGAGCCAGCACACAGATGATCTCTTGTCTTTTCCTCTCTCTCTCCCTCTCTCTCTCCCCCTCCTCTACCTCTCCTCTTTCTCCCTCTCCCCTCTCTCTTCCTCTCCCCTCTCTCTGTCTCCCTCTCCCCTCTCTCTCTCTCTCTCTCCCTCTCTCTCTCCCTCTCTCTCCCTCTCTCTCCCTCTCTCTCCCTCTCTCTCTCTCCCTCTCTCTCTCTCCCTCTCTCTCTCTCCCTCTCTCTCTCTCCCTCTCTCTCTCTCTCCCTCTCTCTCTCTCTCCCTCTCTCTCTCTCTCCCTCTCTCTCTCTCTCCCTCTCTCTCTCTCTCCCTCTCTCTCTCTCTCCCTCTCCCCTCTCTCTCCCTCTCCCCTCTCTCTCCCTCTCCCCTCTCTCTCCCTCTCCCCTCTCTCTCCCTCTCCCCTCTCTCTCCCTCTCCCCTCTCTCTCCCTCTCCCCTCTCTCTCCCTCTCCCCTCTCTCTCCCTCTCCCCTCTCTCTCCCTCTCCCCTCTCTCTCCCTCTCCCCTCCCTCTCCCTCTCCCCTCCCTCTCCCTCTCCCCTCCCTCTCCCTCTCCCCTCCCTCTCCCTCTCCCTCTCCCCTCCCTATCTCTCCCCTCCCTATCTCTCCCCTCTCTATCTCTCCCCTCTCCCTTATACCCCTCCCCTCTCCCCTATACCCCTCCCCTCTCTCTCTCCTCTCCCCTCTACCCCCTCCTCTCCCCTCTACCCCCTCCTCTCTCTCTCCCTTCTCCTCCCTCCCTCTCCCCTCTCCTCCCTCCCTCTCCCCTCTCCTCCCTCCCTCTCCCCTCTCCTTTCTCTCTCTCCCCTCTCCTTTCTCTCTCTCCCCTCTCCTTTCTCTCTCTCCCCTCTCCTTTCTCTCTCTCTCTCTTTCCCCTTCTCTCCCCTTTCCCCTCTCCTCTCCCCTTTCCCCTCTCCTCTCCCCTTTCCCCTCTCCTCTCTCTCACTCTCTTGCTCTCTCGCCGTCTTTCTCTGCCCTTCAAATAAATAAAATAAACCTTTAAGAAAAAATGCAGGAAATTCAGTGACTAAATGCTAGGAAAATTCATTCAACATTAGAAGTAGGACATCTGTTACTTGAAGTAGAATTGTGCTGAACCTTTATAGAGCTCTGTCCAAGGTGAAGTCCCTGAAGGATCTTATCATATCATGACATCATCTTTATCTTGCTATGACAGACAACTCCTATGATGCTGCTTTCTGAGGCCCCAGAGTACAATCTGTGCAATTCCTGTCTGCCAAGAAATTTAGTCTTTCATTCCTCAAGTTGCTCACTAACTAAATTGATTATTCTAACAGGTCAGACAACACCTCATTTCTTTATTAGTACCTGCTCTCTGATCACATGTCTAAAAAGTATTGAAATTGTCATAAGGCATTTACATTGGAAACCACACTGTCTTCTTGCTCCATACTACATTCTAAACACTTCCTGGCAAGGTTAGGGAGAAAGTAATGAGAAAAGCAAAACTCAGGGAAAAAGTCTTTCCAGAAATCTGAATCATCAGGGTACTCAAAGTTCCTTCTTTTGTTCCTCATTAAATAATACTTTTGGTGTTTTGTCATAGTATAAAACCCAACACATGTTCATTGTAGAAAAATAAATTCTGATAAGCAAAAATGAAGAAAAACACATCTTACACACAAATAGATTTCTATTATTAACCATGGGATGATTCATCAATATAAATACATGACCCCTGTATAAATCAAGGGCAAAGGGGGAATCAAAGGGAGCTATCAAAATGTGGCCGTTTTCTACTGGGAGAGGAGAACAACAGACAAGTGGATAACGAGGACCTTCCCCCGGAATAGATGGAGCAGAGGACTGACCTTTCAGATTCTGCTTCGTCAGATTCTTTTCTGCAGAGTAGTCTCTGTGTCATGCCTCACCATGATCAGTTTCTTGCACAGAGCCATGAAGGGAGAGCAGTTTGGGTTCCATCATTCTTCTCCAAGGCACAATGGTGGTAACTGCAACACAACCAGCAGAGGTGTTTGTCTCAGATACCCTGAAAGTGACCCCACAACAAAGCAGGAAGTAGCCCTAAGAGGCCAGGAAGGAGCAGTTCTGCTGTATGTAGCATACTGATGAAGGCAAAGATGTATGTCAGACTCATTGTTTCAAAGACAAAAACACTGGAGCAAAGTCATATTCTGCAAGTGGAAGAGAAGCTAAATCTGTTCCATACTTATAAACCAAGGCCTAAAACGTGACCTGTATTAGTCATTACCATAAGAAAATACCTGAGGCTGGCTCACTTTATAAAAGAAAACTGCTTAGTTCACAGTTTCAGAGGATCAAGGGAATGGTGGCAGCTTCGGTGAGGACCTCTTGGCAAAAGTATCACAAAGGTCAGAGCACGTAAGAAAAGGAGAAATGACATTGCGGACAGGAAGCCAGAGAACACTAGAGGGGGTCAGGATCACTTTTAGAACAATTTACTCGGCTGGCACCGTGGCTCACTAGGCTAATCCTCCACCTGTGGCGCCAGCACCCTGGGTTCTAGTCCCAGTCAGGACGCCAGATTCCGTCCCGGTTGCTCCTCTTCCAGGCCAGCTCTGTGTTGTGGCCCGGGAGTGCAGTGGAGGATGGCCCAAGTGCTTGGGCCCTGCACCTGCATGGGAGACCAGGAGAAGCACCTGGCTCCTGGCTTCGGATCAGCGTGGTGCGCCAGCCAGAGCACACCGGCCACAGCGGCCATTGAGGGGTGAACCAACGGCAAAGGAAGACCTTTCTCTCTGTGCCTCTCTCTCTCACTGTCCACTCTGCCCGTCAAAAAAAGTTACTCTCAAGAAAACTCAGGGCCCCATTAATCCCTCCCAAGGGAATTCCCCCTCGCAGGGACCTAACTAAGTCCAACTGGGTCCTCTACTTGAAGGTCTCCCACACCAACCCCATCATACTGCCAACCAAGCTTCCAATAAATAAATCCTGGGAGGGCAAACCACATCTAAACACATAGCATGGCCTAACTGGGCAGCTCGTATCAGTGGCTCACACACATATTTCTTAAAATTTAACCATTTTCTAAAAATTCTAGTGGATATCCAAAGGTACCATGGTAGACAGTTTCCAACGATGGCTGTCATCAATCCCTTCCCTGTATGTACTTGCTGTTTCACCCATCAGAAAATGGAGTCTTGAAGAGCCGGCACCATGACATAGTAGGTAAAGCTACCACCTGCATGCTGGCATCCTATATGGGCACCAGGTTCAAGTCTCAGCTGCTCCATTTCCAATCCAGTTCCTTGCTAATACACCTGAGAAATCAGCAGAGGTTGGCCCAGTCGTTGGCCCCTTGGACCCACATTGGAGACCCAGAGGAAGCTCCTGGCTCCTGGCTTTGGACAAGGCCAGCTCCAGCCTGTCACTTGATGAGTGAATCAGAAGATGAAAGCTCACTCTCTCACTCTCTCTCTGCCTTTTAAGTAACTAAATTTAAAAAAAAAAAAGTCTTTAACCCCACACCTTGAATTTGGGTGACCTTGTGACTGGCCTTAACCAACAGAATATAGTGGAAGTCATGTTCTGCCAATTTGGGTATCTGCGGTCCCTACTAGGAGCACACTGTGGTCAATTAATTTGGATTTATTAACCAGCTGTAGTGGGGGAAAATATGCACCATGGGGAACTCTGGAGTCTCAATAAGAAAATGTTAAAAAGGACTATTTAGAGTTTGACTTGTGGTAGATCATTTTAGGGAGTTCAAAGAAGTGCGATTTTGCTCTGGAATGGAATCTGTTAGAAAGTGGGGAAAACATGGCATGGATATCTTAGTAATTTTTATCAAGAAGACAGAAAGAATGGATTAAGGCTTACAATTAGTTAAAAGAAGCAGTCATTCCTATTAGCCACAATGTTCTAATTTTTGTCTGCCTTTGGACATGATTATGGAGTGGTCTTCATTTTGTCCTGCTCCACTATGGTCATAGAATGACCATGTCTGGTGTCAATCTTCAATAAAAATGCTTATATTTGGTAGGAAAAAACACAGTCTAGGGATAAGTATCAGCACATCTCCTAGCAACACCAAGGTATAGCTGACAGTACGTAGCCAGCCCACAAATGTCAAAGGTTGTTTCTCTTTTGTAGGAGCATAACCTTTAAGAAGCCTGACAGCATTCAATTTTGCTTGGGATAAGCCAGCCATGATGTAAGAAGTTCAGCTACTTTGAACTACCATGCTAGGAAGAAGCCCAACCTCATCACATGAAGACACACTGAAGACAGAAAAGGAAAAAAGAAAAAGAAATGAAACTTAGCAGGAAACAAGAGCAGAGACTCCAACCAAATGAATTTTTTTTTCTTTTTCTATATGACTCTTGTCTAACCATACCAGCCAACCACTTTCAAGATCTCAGATAAGACCTCAGGTGTCACAGAGAAGAATTAACCATCCCTTCTACAACTTGATGGGATTTTGGTCCACAGAACCCTGAGAAATGAAATACCACCATGCTTTGGGGTAATGCAGTACAACAATAGACAACCAAAACAAGTAGAATGCAAGTTTATTTTTTGCTTATATATTAGTCCCAGTTCTGCAGAGAAACAGAGCCAATATGAGAAACTAGCTCAAGCGATCACAGACATTGAAAAACTCCAGGATCTGCCTTGGGTAATTTAAAGGCCCACAGGAGCCAGTGGCATAATTCAATCTGAGTCCAAAGGCCTGGGAACCATGGGAATTTTGGAGTAAATCCTAATCTAAGGACACAAGAAGAGATGAGATGTCCCAGATCAAGCAGTGAGGCAGAAATAAAAGAGAGGGGTCAAGAAGGGAGGATTCCTCTCTCTTCTGTCTTTTGTTCAAATATCTGAGGCCCTCAAAGGATTGGTTGGCACCATCCACCTTGGGAAGGCCATCTATCTAACTTAATCCACCAATCTCTGGGGCAAGCATTTAGCACAGCAGTTTAAATGCTGCTGGAGATACCCATATCAGAGTGCCTGAGTTCAAGCTCAGGCCCTGCTTCTTATCTAGCTTACCAGTAATGCACACTTTGAGATGGGAGTTGAGTCCCTGACATCCTTACAGGTGACTCAGCCAGAGTTCCAGACTCCTGGCTTCAGCCAGGAGCATCTAGGGCTCTTGTGGGTATTTGAGGAGTGAACCAGCAGATAGAAAACCAGTCTGAATCTCTGTGTGTGTGTCCTTACTCTGTCTTAAAAATAAACAAAACTTTTAAATGCTAATTTTGTCAGGAGACAGCATTACAGATAAATAAAAAATAATGTTTATTGAGGCATCCCATGGCACAATTTGACACAGAAAATTTACCACTGTAGCCAGTGGGATAGTACTTGCTTTATACAATTTAAACTAAAAAGTTGAACACTGAGGGGTCACTGCTATGGCACAGCAGGTAAAGCTGCCACCTGCAGTGCTGGCATCCCATGTGGGCACCAGTTCCAGTCCCTGCTGCTACACTTCTGATACAACTCTCTACTATGTCCAGGAAAAGTAGTAGAGGATGACTCAAGTGCTTGGGCCCCTGCACCCACATGGGAAACCAGGAAGAAGCTCCTAGCCCCTGGCTTTGTATAGGCCCAATTCTGGCCATTATGGCCATTTGGGGAGTGAACCAGCGGACAGAAAACCTCTCTCTCTCTCTCTCTCTCTCTCTCTCTCTCTCTGCCTTTGACTCTCAGTAACTCTTCCTTTCAAAATTAATAAATAAATCTTAAAATAAAAAAGTTGAACACCAAGAAGACTGTCATTTAAAAACTGTTAAAGAGTTACCACAGGTTGAGACGAATAATAAGTCTCTCATCTTTATACCATAGGAGCAAATTTCAGTCTATTGTATTTCCTTTAAGAAGCATATCTCAATTTAAATAATCTAACTTTATACCTCTAATATGTAGTACATCATTGTGTTACAAAAAAGATAAATTTTCTGGCAACCTATTGAAGATTACCCAAGCACACCCCAAAACTGCAGTGCCTAGATTATCTCAAGAGCTGTGGAGATGGGGCTCTGTGCATGGTGGCACAGAGAGTTAAGCCACCGCCTGCAATGCTCACATCCCATATGGGCGACAATTAGAGACCTGGCTGCTCCACTTCCAACCTAGCTTCTTGCCAATGTGCCTGGGAATGCAACTGGATGCATTGGATGGCCCAACTTCTGGGTCCCTTGATACCCATTTGGAAAACTAAAATGAGACTCCTGGCTCCTGGCTTTGGCCTGGCCCAGCTCCAGCCACTCTGGCCATCTAGAGAATGAACCAGTAGATGGAAGATATTTCTCTCTCTAACTCTGCCTTTCAAATAAGAAAAAATTAAATCTATTTTTAAAAAAAGAGTTGGAGTTTTCTGACTCATTCCAGTTCAACTCTAGAAGCCCAAGCACTTCTAAGTGACAGGCAAGAGATCTGGAGCCAATATTTAGACCCATCCCACATAGGTTTGAAATTAGAATGTCTTTCTCAGGGCTGAGATGTATGTGCCAATGTCAGGCGAGCCTGAGGTTCCCGCTCTTGACTCAGCAGCCCAGAGCACATCTGTCACATCAGAACAACAACACCATTCCACTTGAGAAGCTCTGCCCAGGGTCTCTGGAGAGACTGCCTTCTCAGCAATCATTATTTGCGGTACTAGGGCCCCATGGCAGGCAGAAGACAGCTATGGGATTTTTTGGTGCACCATCAGCCAGAGTGTCAATTGAATCCCAGCGATGGCTGAGCACTAGTTATACTCTATACAGAGGAAAAGTGCGCAGGCATAGTTCTCAAAACCAAGTTGTGTTGACTTTTACCTTTGCAGAAGGCCAAGTTGTACAAGCAGAAAAAGAATGAAATAGGACAAATTCCTGGTACTTCTTTCTTACGACTTATTTGTTTCCCTTCACCCTCACTGGACTCTACACCCTTTCCACCTCAGAAGCATTAGTTCTACAAGGACTTACTACTCTATTTCACCTTCATTTCAACATGCAATTCATATAAAACATTAGTGAAATATTGCACTCCTTATTTTTCACTGTTGTAGAAATCTGGTGTGTATTTTATACCCACATTCAGCATGTCTCAAATAACTTGCTTTTCAAGTTGTCTACTGTCATATGTGGCAATGACTACCATGTTGGAAAGTGCATCTCTAATTTAATTGAAATTTATCTAATATTTAATTCTTTTAATGATCAGTTGGTAACTCTAATAAGTTAATTGAACTATAAATTAATGTGCCTTCAGTGCAGTATACTGGCATTAGCAGAGATATAGAATGAGTTGATAAAAACCAGAAATTCATCAAAGGCTCTTCCAGCACACCTTAAATTACTCAGGTATGTTCCTATACATACATATGAAAAAAAAAGCAGAATGATAAAATATATTTATAGGGCACAGAAATAATCCTGATTTGGTTTAACTTTAAGTACCTTCCCTGTCTAGAAAGATTTGCAGAATAAGTAAAGACATCTTTGAGGAAAAACAGGAGGACCACCTGTACACACTCACTTTTCCAAAAGCATTGCAGAAAAAAAAATCCTTAGGAAACTAGCCCTGAGAAAATGGCGATGAGCCATAAAAAGCATAAATTAAAGAAGTTAAATTAAAAAGCACGAAGACATTATATGACTGTGAAAAGAGCACATATTTCAGAATCTGACAGACTTGGATTTAGATCATGAACTTGGACAGACGCTCTCTCGGTACCAGTTTCCTCAGATTGCAGGAAATACCATTTTTCTTGCAAAGTCACAGAATTTAAATAACTCTAATGCCATGCTTGATCCAGAATAAACAAATATTTACCTACATATCGTTCTATAGTAATTAGCCATAATCTTTCCTACCTAAAGAACTGCTGCACCGTCTATGACAACCAGTCAAGTCAAAGTGCTGTCCTCCCGAAATCTGCAAGTCAGCTGATAAAGATCTCAGGTGCCTGTCTTCTTTCAAAACACCTTGGGGGATCGGTGCTGAGGCACAGTGGGTTAAAGCCCCAGGCTGGCAGTACTATGGAGGCCGGTTCAAGTCCCAGCTGCTCTACCTCTGATCCAGCTCTCTGCTAATGCACCTGGAAAAGCAGTGGAAGGTGTCCCAAGTCTTTGAGACCCTGCACTTACATTTCTGGCTTTGCATCTACCCAGCTCTGGCCATTGTGGACATTTGGGGAGTGAACCAGCAGATAGAAAACCTCTCTCGCCCCGTCTCTTGCTCCCTCTCTCGCCCCCTCTCTCGCTCCCTCTCGCTCTCTCTCTCTAACCCCCTCTCTCTAACCCCCTCTCTCTAACCCCCTCTCTCTAACCCCCTCTCTCGTTCCCTCTCTCTCGTTCCCTCTCTCTCCCCCTCTGTCTCCCCCTCTGTCTCCCCCTCTGTCTCCCCTCCTTCCTCCTCCCACCCTGCCCTGTAAGTTTGTGTCTCAAATAAAGGAAATTTTTTTTTAAAATTCCTTTGGAAAAGCCATGTTAGAAAGACTGGCTCACTTGACAACAAACAAGCTCCCACAACTATGGGTCTCCTCCAGTCAGGATGTGAGTTCTATGAAACAGTATTTTCTGACCCAACAACATTATGTTGCTAATGACCCAAGTCTTTGCATCCAGCCCATGGAGGGACCACTTTTCAGTCAGGTATTCATCCCTCATCCAATCAGCTGCGTGGCCGTGCCGGATGTGTGGGCAAATTCATCCTGAGGGAAATCAGAATGTGTTGCCCCAAAATACCATTCGTTGTTATATATAAAGTCCTCAGGGCAATTAAGAAACAGGGAGCAAAGGTGTTCTTTTTCTATCCCACCCCTCTTGCTACCTAAAGACAGGAAATAAATTCCATCTTTGCTGGATTTAGTTCTTCACAGCCAGACACAGTGCCAGGAAGATTTGCAGACAAGCCTGCTTCCAACTTTCTAACTTCTCACAGTTTCCCTGCCCTTGGAAGCCTGCAACTGCTCTCTTTGTCTGAGTCACTCTAAGACGTACTGCTCTTTATTAAAACACTATCCAAGCAAGGCTTCTGAGTCAGTTTCATCCTGTAGGATGGGCATAGCATGCGTTATTAAATCTTGCTGTTTTTCTCTTGTTGATCTGCCTTTTGCTGCAGAGAGTATGTCAGCCAGAAACTTACGAGGGTTGAGAAAACAGAATGTATTTCTCCCTTTCAATCCCAAAGGAGATAGGCAGACAGTTTCCTGAAATATCAGTACTCACATGCATGGATTTCAAAATGGTTTGCATCAAAGTAAACTTACCTTTTTCAAAAAGTTTCTGAAATATTCTCATAGATCACATTGCACAGATGAGGCAAGTGAGGATCAAAGAGCATAAGTCACTTACCCAGCTCACTCTCCAAGGTCAGGGGATGTGTCTGGTGCTGTTTCATAACTCTAGTACCTAACCCACTGACTGCTATAAATATTTATGAAATGAATAAGCACAAGGCCAAAGGACTCCAAAACTCAACCGTGGTCTCCAATGTTATTCTCAACTTTGGCCCCACATTAGAATCACTAGGGGGCCTGTGATTCTGGCAGATTGACAGAGCCTGGCAATTTTTTAAAAGGCCCTGAGTTGATCCAAATGTGCAATCAGGGTAAAGAAACATCGCACTGGTGTAGCGGTTCTTAACCTTAGCTATACATCAGCATCTGCTGGGTGGCTTTTAAAACCCCAAGTCAATTAAGTCCAACTCTGCTCCACAGGTGATTCTAATGTACAGCCAAAATTTGAGAATCTCCATTCAGAGAAACACTTGTCAGATTTCAGTGTGCTTTGAATCATCTGGAGAAGTTGTTAAAATGCAGATTCTGGCTCAATGAGTCTTAAATGGACCTTTAGAAACGTGCATTTCTAAAAAGGTCTCCAGCAATTTCGGTGCCACTCGTCCTGAGCCCCACACTTCGAGTAGCCAAATCACTACGCAGCCACTTTTAAAGTTGTGGAAAAGCTGCTTTCCTCAGGTTGAGAATGATCTTGCTTTACCTGCTTATAAGCACATTGTAGTGAATAGTTGCAATACTGCTAATGTGCTTTTTAACAGGTGTTCTTTACAGCAAGGCTCTTTGCCCCCATGACTGAAGATGAACATGATTTGTTCACGTGTGAAGAGGTACTGCTTAGTAGCTAGGAGCATAGATGATGGTGAGATATCCTGGCATGGAAATCCACCATTGCTATTTAATATTTGTGAACAGTGGGCAATTTCTTAAACTTTTTTGTGCTTTAGTTTCCTTATATGCAAATAAGAGATAAGAGAGGGCCTGTAAGTATGTATTTTTGGATATAAGGTGAGTTTATGCATGCAAAAGACAGAACAGTGCTAAGCATGTTGGAAGTGCTCAGTAAGAGTAAGTTATTATATACTGAGCATTTCTGATCTTTCTTAAGCTGCAAAGGTCAAGGGTTTTAGAGCTTGACCACCTGGGCTCAAATCCCACCACTCCAATTAACTGTGTGGCTTAGTCAACCTAATCTCTCCACCTTAGCATCCTCAGGTATAAACAGAAATAATGAGAGCACCTGGCTCTTAGGGTTGTTGCAAGGATAAATGATATGCAGTGCACTTACACAAGGGCCAGGCTAAAGGTAAATATGCAACAAATGTTTATGATTGTTGTCATTATCATTATTACCTTGTGCCAGGCACTGGGAATGCAAAGGTAAATAAGAAACTTCAAGCGTAGCCCTTGTTGGAGCTAAAAGGAAATCACAAGTGGAAAGCCTTTGATTTAATGAGGTTTTGGAGGGCCCAGTCATCCTTGAAGAGCAAGTAGGAAAAGGAAATGCTGTCAGTTAATATCTCCTGTATCTAGAGTCTTGGTTTACAGCAGTTATTTTTACTCTTTGCTTCAGGCCTTTCATTTGCTTAAAACTGATGGCTTGAAAAGAAAAATTCATCTGGATTTCCTCCCCGAGCTGACAGTCTACTGCCACTGTTATTACAATGATTTATCACTATTCTTTCCCTACTGATTTTGACAGGCAAAGGAAGGGGTTTGCTGTCTATGTCTTGACTTTGACAGACACATTCTGCAGAAAAAGCTGCTTATGTCTTCTAATCTCACATAGTAAGAGCTGCTTGCCCTGGTCCAACAAAGCCAAAACCTCCCAAATACATGTCAAATAAAAAATGAGCTTCCTATTTATGTAATTCATTTCCAGATAGGTTACACAGAATTCAATTTATCAAACACAGTACTTACCAAATAATAATTACTAATATATACTAAGGTGTCTTCTAAATAACAGCATCTTTATATTAGAAATTTGGAAAACACAATTCCCAATTCCTGGGAATACCTGTGCTCTACTCCATGCATTGTTGATCTCTCTCTCAAATTCATGAGAGCAGGAAAAAAAATATTATGAATAAAGATAAAGAAATGCAAATAGTAGAGACTGCTTGTTTTGGGTAAAGCACACACACATCCACTTTGTAAGCTGGCAAAAATAATTTCTGAAAAAGGAGTCAGAAATACTATATGTAAGTTGGAATCTGGGTTGTCTTCTGTTTCAATTTTATTTATTTTTTTTGACAGCAAAGTGGACAGTGAGAGAGAGAGACAGAGAGAAAGGTCTTCCTTTTTCTGTTGGTTCACCCCCAAAATGGCTGCTTTGGCTGGCGCACTGCGCTGATCCAAAGCCAGGAGCCAGGTGTTTTTCCTGGTCTCCCATGCGGGTACAGGGCCCAAGGAATTGGGCCATCCTCCACTGCACTCCTGGGCCATAGCAGAGAGCTGGACTGGAAGAGGGGCAACCAGGACAGAATCTGGCACCCTGACCAGGACCAGAACCCGGGGTGCTGGCGCCACAGGCAGAGGATTAGCCTAGTGAGCCACGGTGCCAGCCTTCTGTTTCAATTTCTTAAAGGCTGCCATAACAAATTACCACAAATCTAATAGCCGCAAATACCAGAATTTACTCCCTTAAATTCTGGAGGTGAAATGTTGGGAATCAAAGTATCGCAGGGCCATTCTTCTTGCAAATAGCAGCAGGGGGCCAGTGCCAAGGCTCACTAGGCTAATCCTCTACCTGCGGCGCCGGCACTCCAGGTTCTAGTTCCAGTCGGGGCACCAGTTCTGCCCCGGTTGCTCCTCTTCCACTCCAGCTCTCTGCTGTGGCCCGGGAAGGCAGTGGAGGATGGCCCAAGTGCTTGGGCCCTGCACCGCATGGGAGACCAGGAGGAAGCACCTGGCTCCTGGCTTCCTATTGGCGCAGCACTGGCTGTAGCGGCCATTTGCAGGGTGAACCAACAGAAGGAAGACCTTTCTCTCTGTCTCTCTTTCTCACTGTCTAACTCTGCCTGTCCAAAAAAAAAATTACTAGCAGGGAGACTCTGTTTCTGGCCTATTCTGGCTTCTGGTGATTGCAGACATTCCTGGCCTGAGGTCAGCACTCCAATCTCTGACTCTACACTCTTTCTCTACAGGCCTCTGTTTTGTGCACTTCTTATAAAGACACTTATGCTAAACATGATTTATGGGAGGCATTTTTTTGGATGAGCCTCTTCCTCAGGGCCACATCAGACCAGAGCAGCCCAGAATGGAGTCATTTATGCCAAGTGTCACACATTTAAGACAAACACAGGAGATTTCAGTCAACCCGGGTCAGCAAAATAAGGAAGTCCTTTCTGTTTTTACATTATAAGGAAAGTAATTTTGAAATGACTAATCCAAACTTTTTGCCATGGTTTTGCTTTCCTCAGCCATGCTCTGCTCATAAGGCCAGCCTCCTCTGCTCTGCTCAGCTCATCAGAATACTCCTCCTACTGTATAAGTAGTACTTCTATTCTAGAATCACATAGAAAAGCCAGTTAGACCTTTAAGCTAATTTTGTGGTAAATTTGCCTTTTGACACTGTTACTAAGATTTACGGCCTACTAGGTTGATGTCATTTCATGATCCTTAGTTTAACTCTACTTGCAAAGACCCTTTTTCAAATAAGGTCCCATTCAAAGGTTCCTGACATTCGAAGGTAGACACATCTTGTACAGGGCCACCACTCAACTCACTACAATATATAAAGAGAAAAAAAAATCTGAAATTATAATTAAAAATAATTCATGGCAAGGACTCATAGTGAAGAGTGGGCAAGAAAGAGCTGTGATCTCGGGGTCAGCATGTGGCACAGTAGGTGAAGCTACCACCTGCAATGCAACCCTACCATATTGGAGTGCTGATTCGAGTCCTGGCTGCTCCACTTTCAATGCAGCTCACTGCTATTGTACCTGGGAAAGCAGTAGATGGGTCAACTACTTGGGCCCCTGCCACACACAGATGGAGTTCTAGACGCCTGGCTTCAGCGTGGCCCAGTGCTGGCCATTGCAAACATTTGAGGAGTAAACTAGTAGATCAGAGATCTTCTTCTATCTCTCCATCTCCCTCTCTCACTCTGCCTTTCAAATAAATAAAATAAATCTTTAAAAATAAAAAGATGTGACCTCTGAACTAATGAATGGCCTCAGCTCCTAGATACTGTTTAATTTTCAGATTGCATCCAAATAAGACTATTTTTAAATTGAGCCTACCGTTCCACACTGGAGTAGCTCATGGACTATTTCCACCTTAGATTGCAAAAGGAACACAAGAGCATATCAGAGAGCCCAGCAAAGCTGCTAAGACATATCTTACTTTCATGGGGATCTCAATTATTCTATCATGAGATTAAGAACCTGACTTTTTAAGATGGTGAACTAGATGCACTAGGACATATTAGTACTTACTACTTGGTTACTACTGTGTTTGATAAATTGAGTTGTTTCTATGTAATCTATCTGGCAATGATGTATATAAATAGGAGTTCTAATTTACCTGAATAAATCAAAAAAGAAAAATAAGAAAGTCATGCAACTCTGCCCCATTCACTCTTAGTTCCTAAGAAGTTATGGAACAAAATATAAAAGTCTGACCCAGAAAGAAAACAGTTTAGGAATTTAAATTACGGGATTGGAAAATCACAAAGAAATCTATAGCAGGCATTACTTTTCCCATCATGCAGATGAAGGATCAAAGGCTTAGAAATGTTAAGTAATGGTGCTGGCATTGTGGCATAGTAGCCTAGCGGCCTCAATGCCTGCATCCCATATGGGCGCTACACCCAGCTGCTCCACCTCCAATCCAGCTCCCTGCTAATGGCCTGGGAAAAGAAGCAGAAGATGGCCCAAGTGTTTGGGGCCCTGCCACCCACATTGGAGACCCACATGAAGCTCCTGGCTCCTGGCTTCGGCCTGGCTCAGGCCTTTCATGACCATCTGAGGAGTGAACCAGCAGATGGAAGATTCTTTCCCTCTCTCCCTCTTTCTCTCTCTCTCTCTCTCTCTCTCTCTCTCTGTCTCTCTCTCTCCCTCTCTCTCTGTAACTCTTTCAAATAAATAAATAAATCTTTGGGGTCACCATAGTGGCATAGCAGCTGCCTACAACACCAGCATCCTATGTGATTACCAGTTCTAGTCCTGGTGACTCCACTTCAGATCCAGCTCCCTGCAAACAGCCTGAGAAAAGCTGTGAAAAATGGCCCAAGTATCGGAGCCCTGCAGTCACATAGCAGATCCAGATGAAGCTTCTGGCTCTTGGTTTTGTTGCAGCCATCTGGGAGTGAACCAGCAGATGGAAGATTCTCTCTCTCTCTCTCTCTCTCTCTCACCCTCCCTCCCTCCCTTTATCTGCACCCCCATGTTTATTGCAGCTCAGTTCACAATAGCTAAGATATGAAGTCAACCCAGATGTCCAACAACTAATAACTGCATAAAGAAATTATGGTATATATATATATATATATATATATATATATACACTATGGAGTACTACCAAGCAGTTAAAAAAAATCTTGTCTTTTGCAACAAAATGGATACAACTAGAAACGATTATATTTAGTGAAATAAATGAATCCCAAAAAGACAAATACTATACATTTTCCCTAACCTGTGGGAACAAATAGAGTACCAAGAATGAGATGTATAGGAGTGAAATTGACATTTTGAGCTCTGAGGATTGTTTACAGCCATAAACAGTGTTTTCTTTTTCTTCTTAATACTTTACTTACTGTAGAGTTAATCTTATGAGTATAAAGTAAACTGAAATTAGATCATTGTGAAAATTGAGAGGCATTAGTTGAGGAAGGAGTAAGGAGGGTATCAGTGTAGGTTGGATGGAGGGTAGGGTGGGAAGAAAGTATTACCATGTTCCTAAATCTGTATACATGAATTACATGATATTTGTGTACCTTACATAAAATTTAAAAAATTAAAAAATTATGAAGAGGTATCTAAAGCCCTGTTAAAGAAATAATCCCTATCTTTGGCCTCCTAATGTCATTGCAAAGTGACAACAGATCCTCTTTTATATCTAAAGTAACTCAACTAATAGACACCTAAGGATCTCTTATCACTTTCTTGCCTCCTGGAACTTAATCATCAGAAAAGGTTGAAAAAGATAGTCACAACCTTATAAGAAATCTGAATCAGAATCATTATTCTTAATTCAGAATCATGACTTAAACTATTGCCCATTGCCCCTTTCAGTATGAGAATGGTGCCAAATGTTGCTTTAAAATTTGGTCCATTCCAAATGTTATATGAAAGACCCTTCCTCCCGCACCTCTGACATAATCTTTGGTTCAGAATCCCAAGATGAAGCATATTATCAATTTATGTCAGGTACAAAGGGCTCTAATTCAGTATGGTAACAAAATTGCCCCAGTGCCAGATTCTAAAAGTCACAAACAATCTATCTCCTCAAGAGACCCAATTTTATTAAAGACTTGGAAAAAAGCTCTTCCTCTGAACAATGACAGTTTAAATGGAAGGGACCATACCAGTTACTTCTCAGCACTTCTACTACAATTAAATTACAAGACATTCTAAGCTAAGACATGGAAGCAACCTAAATGCCCATCAACCAAAGACTGGGTAAAGAAATTATGGGAAATGTGCACTATGGAATACTACATGGCGTAAAAAAGAATGAAATCTGGCCATCTGCAATAAAATGGAACAAGCTGGAAAACCTCATACTTAGTGAAATAATCCAGTCCCAAAGAGACAAATACCATATGCTCTCCTTGATTTGGGAGAATTAATAGTGCTCCTAAAATGAAAGCTATAGGAACAAAATTGACACTTTCAGAATCAATGACTGGAATAGTCCTTAACTTGACTGTCAATGGACAGTTTACCATTGTTACTTTTTATTTTGTATATCTTTTTGGTTTTGTGGTTTTTTTGCTCTTCTCTTTCTTTTTCTTTTCTCTCCTTCATACTATATGCTGAACTCCTCAAGTAACATAGAGTTAACCATATCTATTTTAAGATAATTGGGAAAAGATCCCAGTTAAAAACAAGAGGGGGAATAAGAGATGAAGGAGGTAGTCTCTAACTGTAAAGCAGTATAGTTCTGCATACAATCCTACAGACTTATTTCTAAGGGTACAGCCTAAAAACTTGTCATGGGACTCCAAACCCATAAAAATCGGTGGTTTAAATGCCATCTTAACTGTTAAAATGATCATATTAAATGTCACAGTCAACATATAGATGGGTTTAAGTGTAAAACTGATCATATGAATAACATCAAGTGCCTGGTAATAATAATAGAATTAAAGGAAGGAAAGTTCAATATGGGAAGGAGTCCACACAGCAGACTCCTAGAATGACATTCGCTGTAAATAACACTCTGACCTCAGAATCAACCCTTAAAGCTTCCTGGTTGGGCTGAAAGGCCTGTGAGAGCATTTCAAGCATGGAAACCCAAGACTCTGTGGCAAAAAATATCCTACATAGAGGATCCCTGTGAGACCTCCGTGGAAAGAAAGGGTCATCAAAGAAGGATGCACTCTTCTCTGAAGGGAGGAGAGAACATCCACTTTTCTTATGGCCGTGTCCAAATACTTATGGAGTCTATGGTCACAGAAGGCTTCCATAGCCCTGGCAGCCCATGGCAAGAGCCTCAGGTGATCACTGACATCATAAATAAGAGTGTTAATTGTTAAAGGAACAACAGAAATCATTGTGCACTTACTCCCCATATAGGACCTCCATCCCTAATGAGTTGTACTGTGAGAATAAACTGCAAATTTTGTTCCCAAACTGTACTCTATATGTTGTGTATGTGCATGAGTGCAAATTATTGAAGTCTATGCTCAGCATGGAGTTGGTCCTCTGTACATAAAGTCAAACTAAAAATGAACCATAATGAAGAAGGAGATGGGAAAGAGAGGTGGGATGTGAGTTGGGGGGAGTGGGTATGGGGGAAAGAATGAGTGTATTCCTAAATCCTAAGTATCTATGAAAAATGCATTCATTAAATAAAAAAAATAAATAAATAATAAAAAAGACATTCTCGTCTGGATACATTTGGCAAAAATTAAACTTTTACCATTTGAATCTTCACAGATGCACACAGAGGATAAGTCTGCCTACCCTTGTGAGCCAACTGAAGACCTCAAATACCTCTTCAAAAACCAAAGCAATAGTAAAGTCTTTGCTTTTGTTATATCAAAGCTGTTTCACTTTACAGCAGACATTTTTACCTGCCCTTCTCCTAATTCACTAAGGAAGCTGCTATTGCTAGGGAAACTCCCTAGTGAATTCCTCCATCATAATGGGAGAAACCCTGCTGTACTTCATGAAGCCACTTCTAAAAATCTATCTATTGCCTGAGGCAACCTATCCCACACTTCAGGACAGCTTTTAAGCATGGACTGCATGGATTCAAGTCTGTGGAGGCTCTAGCTTTGGTAATCATGGACAATCAACTAGCCCTAAAATACATGCTGGTAGAGCAAGAAGGCACATGTGCAGTGATTAATGGGATATGTCACATTTACCATAACACCACACTCATTCAATAAGACAGTACAAAGCTTTATACCCAGGATGACTGGTTTTATAATCTGGGCAGAGAAAGTCTATCAGCTCCCACTATTTGGGAATCAATGGAATATAATCTTCGTTTCCTAAGAGGGATTCCTTCCTATGATTTGTCTTTTTCCAGTAATGCTTATCCTTATTGACAAACTTGTTTCAGAGTTCAGTAACTTCTCAAAGTAATGATGATCATATAGGGGCCACACCATTAGCAGTGCCAGATGAAAATCATCCAGCTCGTGAGATGTATCCATTGATGAGACAGGAAGATAGTTCCATACCTAATAGGCAGGGCCCACAATCCTGATTAGCTGGAAGTAGGTACAGGAAACGGAAAATCATCCCCCAACACTCCTTAAGATTAAGAGATGGAAATCTCTAAGAGGGGAATGATGTAGGATAAATAGGCAAGTGGTTAATTTAGGTCTGCTGAGCTGGAAGTCACAAACACCTACATGTAATTCTATCTTTCTCCATGGCAATTAAAGTGCCCTATTTCCTGGGATGCAATTGCGTCATCAAGGACCTAAGTGAGGCTGTCATGAAAATATGGATACTAAGTTGCATGTCGATCTTGTGTAGATTCCACATAATTCCTACCTGGCTTCACATCTATAGAGGCACCATTCTACCTCATAAAAGGGACCAGCATTAGGAGGCACTTCTCTCTCTCTCTCTCTCTCTCTCTCTCTCTCTCTCTCTCTCTCTCTCCCTCCCTCCATCTCTCTTTCCTTCCCTCCCTCCCTCCCTCTCTCCCCCTATCTCACCATGAACAATGGCTGGAGCACTGCATGGGTACAATCACCCTCTCTCTCCTACCCCTGCTTCCTTAGGGAAATCCTCTGGCCCACTGCTCACTTATAACAGGTACATTTATTCACTTTTTCACCTTTTGAATAAATTTTGTTATCATTTTCTACACTTTACATCTGCACTACTCTTAGTTAGAATCTTGTATTGGGGCCAGCACTGTGGGGTAGCAGGTAAAGCCACTGCCTGCAGTGCTAGCATCCCATATAGGCACCAGTTCAAGTCCTGGCTGCTCCAATTCTGATCCAGCTCTCTGCTATGGCCTGGGAAAAAAGCCAAAGATGGCCCAAGTCCTTGGACCCCTGCACCTGCGAGGGAGACCTGGAAGAAGCTCCTGGCTCCTGGCTTCAGATCAGCCTACCTCCAGCTATTGCATCCATTTGGGGATGGAAGACTCTGACTCTCTCTCTTTCCCTCTCTCTCTCTCTTTCTCTCTCTCTGCCTCTGCCCCTCTGTAACTCTTTCAACTTAATTAATTAATTAAAAAGAATCTTGCACTTGTGCTAGACATGGACCTGCAATAAATATTAAAATACCCTAGCCCGTATCAAGAGGATAGAAGGGCTGTAGAGGGAGGAGCAGGATGTGTCCAAGGAACTATAAGGTCAGTTTGCTGCAGGACAGAGCGAGGAGGATATTGATGTAAATTGAGCCTTAGAAGGCAAATTAACCACACAGGGCCTTCTCAGCCATATGAAGGTGGTTGATCTTTACCGGCAGAACTGAGTGCTGAAGTGCTTAGTTTGAGGGTTGGGGTGGTGGGAAGAGCACAGCAGCATGAATGATGTGGTCAGATGTGCGGTTCAGAAATACTCTGGATACACCATGGAATTAGCAGAGGAAAGGCACGGGTGGGTAACAATACACAGGTAGGAGGCCATTGGAGCAGATCAGGAGACAGCTGGTGGTGGCGTGTGGCTGGTAGGAGCAATAGAAAATAAATGGAAAGAATTGAAGATATGAGGATATATCTACAGTTCTCATACATGCCTCAGGACTCACCAATCCTGGCCATGGGTGAAGGAGCTGTCAAGGACAATGCTATAGACCGAATGTCTATGTTCCCCAAAATTCTTGTGTTGAAACCCTAACCCCCAATGTGATGGTATTAAAAGTTGGGGTTGGGCCAGCGCTGTGGCTCACTAGGTTAATCCTCTGCTTGTGGCACCAGCACCCAGGTTCTAGTCCTGGTCGGGGCGCCGGATTCTGTCCTGGTTGCTCCTCTTCCAGTCCAGCTCTCTGCTGTAGCCCGGGAGTGCAGTGGAGGATGGCCTAAGTCCTTGGGCCCTGCACCCCATGGGAGACCAGGAGAAGCACCTGACTCCTGGCTTTGGATCAGCGCAGCGTGCCGGCTGCAGCGCGCCAGATGCAGCGGCCATTGGGGAGTGAACCAACAGAAAAAGGAAGACCTTTCTCTCTGTCTCTCTCTCTCATTGTCCACTCTGCCTGTCAAAAAAAAAAAAAAAAAAAAAAAAAAAAAAACTGGGGTTGTTAAAAAAGAGGGGATTGGGCCATAGGGTAGAGCTCTCATGAACAGCATTACTGCCTTTATGAAACAGACCCCAGAGAGTTCCCTTGCCCCTTTGACCACATGAGATCATAATGAGAAGACAACTGTCTACGAACCAAGACGTGGGCCCTCACCAGACACCCTATTTGCCAACACCTCACTCTTGGACTTACTAGCCTCCAGAACTCCGAGAACTAAATTGCTGTCTTTAAAAGCCATCCAATCTATGCTAATCTGCTACAGCAGCTTGAATGGACCAAGACAAATAACTACTGGACTGTTGGGTTAAATAACTGAGTAAAGAGTGACATGTTAACTAAGGGGAAGAACTTTGGAGGAAAATGCCTTTCCTTGGATGGGAAAGGGAGGATTGATGAGTTTCAGTTGCCTTTCAGCCGTCCGACCATATGCCTATCAGGCATGCCCGCAAAGCATCCAAGTCAGGAGGCCAAGTAGGAAGTTGGACATGTAGAGGATGACAAGAGATTCTGAGAGGAAGACATAAATATGGGACTGAGTAAGTGATAACTGAAGCCCTTGGTGTGGATGAGACCACGTAAAGAGACAGGACAGAATAAAAAGAGAGAAGGACCACAAAGTAGACATAGGGAGAATCCTCTGGCAAGACAGCAAAGGATCTGACTGCAAAGGAGAAAGAGCATCATGAGGGAGGGAGCAAGGCGGGAGAATGCTGGGCCACCGAAGTCAAGGAAATGTGTGAGGACAAGAAGCATGTGTTGAGATGAATGCACTGAAAATGGGAAAGGTGGGGCCAGGACACGTCATCCAGCTTTTGTGGCATGGAGGTTTTGTGGCTAAGGGAAACAATGAATGAGGGCAGGAGCCAAATGAGAGTGGCCTCGAAGGGGAACAAGAAGAATATGGCTTCCCGCAAGAGGATAAAGGGTTAAGAAAGGATTGCTGGCTTTGTTTGATTGTTGTTGTATGTTTTTCTTATTCATATTTGTTAATGCTGAAAAATGCTGCTTTGATTTCCTGGGAGAAGAATGTGTTTGAGATGGAAATCACATCAAATGAGACAGAAAGAGCCTGAGATTGGACATCAGGTTCCCCAGAAGGCAGGAGGGGATGGAATTCAGTTTGCAGGTAGTGAATGGCCAGCTGAAGGCAGCGGGAAAGGCACTCCTCTAATGTTAACAGGAGCAGAGGAGGGGAGACAAGTTTGTATGGGAAATATCCTCTGCTGACTTTGATGCCCTGCTCGCCAGGTTTGTAGAAAGTGAAATAAACTTTCCAGGAGGAGTTAATGCCCCCAGACACCGGCCACAATGCTAGGAAGAGACTCATGCAAGGCAAAGGGATCTGATTTTGTGACTCCCAGTGAGCACACACTCCGTGGATATTCTCCCCCAGGGCTCTTGGTTTCTATGAGAGGATTTGATGTGAGTGGAGGTCTAGGCAGAAGGATTTTATCTTGGTTTTCTCCCTCCGACAGATTTGGAGATATGAGTGCCTCTTTGAGGCAAACTGTTTCTCTCTTCCAAGAAAACCACTAGTTTTTTCTTGAAAACTATAAAGTCTCAAGCACCTGAACACAGACACAGAAGAGGCCCAGCCACACATTCTCCATGGAGATGTAAACCACTGTGTACAGCTGAGTCAGATCAGTGCCTGGCTGGGTCTGTGGCTTTGGGCAGACAGGAATGATTCTTTGGTCGGTTTTGATTCAAATGGCATTAGGGCTATGAGCTGTCATTTGCTCTTTGGGAAATGTCTATATTTTTTTTGCACTGCAGGCCAAACTAATATGCATAAAGCACTTGGCAGACTGCCATGATGCGCAGAGAGAGTTCAGAACAAGGAACACAGCAGAGGTCTCAGTCATCAGAAAAGTTTCTAAGTAGAAAATACCTGGATGAGGCCTTGAAGGACAGAGTTGGGAAGTAAGGGAGGAGGAAAGAGCATTCCCATGAGGAAGGCAGCTTGTCTGAAACTTCTCTGTGTATCAGTCTGCCTCTAACACTTACTCAATCCCTGTGTGTCTCTTTTCCCTTCACTGTAACAAGATCATATTAGTACATACCAGGAAAGCAGTGCTGAGGATTAGCAAGATAGTCCTTTTTTAAAATTGCTTTATTCATTTACTATTTATTTCAAAGACAGAAAGACAGAGATCTCCCACCTGCTGTTCCACTGCCCACATGAACACAACTCAATCTAGGTGTCCCATATGGGTGGCAGAGACCCATGTACTTCAACCATCACCTGCTGCCTCCCAGGGTGCACACTGGCAGGAAGCTGGAATCAGGAGCAGAGCTGGGAATCAAACCAAGGCACTCCAATACGGGAAAAAGGTGTAGCATCTTATCCACTGCACCAAACAGCTGCCACCAACAAGATAATTCTTACAGTGTTCTTACCACAGTGCCTGAATAAAGCCAAATGTCTCCTGGCTTTCCTGTTGTGGGCTAAAAAATTAAGAGGCCAACTATCTCCGTGTTCCAAAGTGAATTCTGAAGCTATCAAGCAGGACTTGCCAAGAAGGTATAAATGTACGTGACCCTCAGCCCCTTGCCCATACTGAAGATGGAAAAGAATCACAAGGAAATAGTTACAAAGGACAGTCTTTAAGAGAGTTTCAGATGTGCCTGGAGTCTAATCTCCCAAGGGCAAGGGATCCCTCACCTGAAGCTGGAGTGGGCGACTTCCCAAGGACCACTTATAAGAGTCTAGTGTCTGATTCACCCCTGACAAACACAAAGAACACAGACAACTCTCTGGGTGGCAGAGAGGAAGGGCATCACTGGCTTGGCCCACATTTGAAGACTTTGCTGGGGTAGAAGAGGCATGAGAGTTTCCTGTGGACCATTTCCAGGCCACATGCATGAAGGACCTGGCAGGGAGGAGTCCAAGGGCATCACCAGTAATGCGGACGTCAGGAAAATGAGCTGGAAATACCTAAAAGCTGAGACAGGAGCCATAAGTGGCTCCTTAGAATAGAGAAGTGTTCATTCACGCCAAGAGGGACTCACTAATCAAGGTATGCGTTGAAGGGCTTGGAGGAAGGGATGTGAGTGAAGAAGGAAAGGGGAGAGAAACCCCCTGAGAGGAAGAATCAAGCCCACGGGAACACAAAGGCCAGCTCAAGTCAGAACGTCCGTGTATGGAGTTCCTGATGCTGCTGTAACAGGCATCACAAACCTCTTGGCTTAAAGCAACACAAACTCATTATTTTATAGTTCTGGAGGCAGGAAGTCTCAGATGGGTCTCAATGGACTCAATCAAGTCAGCAGCAGGTCTGCCTTCCTTTTACTAGCTCCGGGGAAGAATCCAGAGTTTCTGGTCTTTTCCAGCTTCTAAAGACCTTGCACGCCTTGGTTCTCAGCCCCTTCCATCTTCAAAGCGAGCAATGCCAGTGGAGTTCTCTTCATGTCACATCACAGTGACATGCTCTTGCTTCCATTGCCCACTTATAGTGACCTAGTGATTACACTGGACCCACCTGGGGAACCACATGACACTCTATGTCAACATTAACTGATTTGCAGCCGTAATGTCATCTACAGTTTTAATTCTCATTTATCATGTAACCGACTACATTCACAAGTTCCAGTGATTAGGATGTACACCTTTCTGGGGAGTCATTATTGTACCTACCATGGTCAATTAGAATATTTTTGCCCCTTAACTCTTCTCTCTGCCTTCAGTTGAACCTTAGAGGAGCCAGGTGAAGGCTAGTCAGTGTGAGCAGGGAGTTCTAAGCTGGGAACCAGAAAGAACCAGAAAACAACCTCCCTCCTCACCCCCCATTGAGTCACCCTCTCCACTCTGCCTTTCCCACTCCAGTAGGGGGCCAGGCAAAAGGGGTCCCATGCTAGGGGAGATGGACTCTTACATTTAAAACAAACAGAGGCCGGCGCCGTGGCTCAACAGGCTAATCCTCCGCCTTGCAGCGCCAGCACACCGGGTTCTAGTCCCGGTCGGGGAGCCGGATTCTGTCACGGTTGCCCCTCTTCCAGGCCAGCCCTCTGCTGTGGCCCAGGAGTGCAGTGGAGGATGGCCCAGGTGCTTGGGCCCTGCACCCCATGGGGAGACCAGGAAAAGCACCTGGCTCCTGCCATCGGAGGAGCGCGGTGCGCCGGCCGCAGCGCGCCGACCGCGGCGGCCATTGGAGGGTGAACCAACGGCAAAGGAAGACCTTTCTCTCTGTCTCTCTCTCTCACTGTCCACTCTGCCTGTCAAAAAAAAAAAAAAAAAAAACAGAAGACTTTTCACTATCATCCTTAAATATTGTTGTTGTTTATGTCACTGGAAGTAAGGGGAGGCTTAAATAAATTTTTCAGAGATTTCACCTAAAGGGAGTAACTAGCCCCAGGACGGGTATAAATGGATGTCGGAAGGAAGCATTGAGAGTTGTTTTCTCACTACATCGCACAATTCATGTGTGTTCAATATATATGTTATTATTATTATTATTATAACTACCATTATCATCACCTCCATCATTAGAGCAAGTAGGACAGAAATCTCTTCTTCATCTATATATCCAAAGTACCAGTACAGTGCCTGAAATATCATCAGCATTAAATAAATAAAATATTCAATCAACATACACATCAATATCCCACAGGAACTGGGGGCCGGGCCACATGTGACTCCAAATGGAAGCACTCCTGATTTGAAGCCTTCAGCCAGATCTGTTGTCTCCTGGTGAGGGGAAACCTTTTACCAAAGCATAAAGGCCAGCTTTTTCCTTTTTAAGTTGTAGTCATTGTTTTCACCCTGAACTCCAGAACTGCATAATTATACCTCACAACACACAGCACACATAGCTCCCTAAGAAGGCCCCATCAAAATTTATAAGGAAAGAGTTTGCATCTCTGACTTTAAATGGACTTAACTGCGCCAATTAGAGTAGCTTTTCTATTCCTAGGAGAGAGGAGAGTGCTGAGGAATTCCAAGAACAATCAGGGCAGCCATACCCTCCAGCCACAGTCAGATTCAATCTCCGCTCCGTTGGAACCAAATGTGAGACCTAAGCCCGTGTGTGGGCTTCAGAAAAAAAAGGAAAGTGAACATGTCAGATGATCAGAGCTGACTTTTGATTTTTCACAGAGAAAGGAGAATAGGGCAACATGAAAAATTGAGAGCCTAATGCAGAGAAACAATTCGGTGCCTCCTGAACACAGAGATAAAGCCACCTCTGTGTGTGAGCCTGGTTAATTCAGCCAGTGATGGATAGCAGCAGTCCCACCCAAACCAATAATCCAACTGCAGGGGCTCAGGAAACACTCAAAAGTAATCAAAGAGACCAGGGAGTTTCCTCAGGCCCAAACTGCAACTAAAGAAAGGCTATAATCTAAGCAACGGCACAAAGAAGGATGATGCTGAAGTCCACGGTCTCTGTGTACCCAGAAAGGAGATTCAAGAGAAAAGCGTGCCCCTGCGCCGACCGGGGCCGACGACCGACGACCGACCCAGACAGATGGCAGAGAAGCACTCTCCTGCTGCAAGGGGGCTTATAAACTTTCAATGGCCTGAATGACATTGCGACAAACGCTTCTATTCCACACTCACCAGAGTCTCCTGATTACCAATTAGTCCCATATATTTGGAGAAAAGTTCCAAATAACCTAGGAATTAATAGGTATGAAGTAGGCAGGCATACAGGCTAACATTGATTAGATTTGAGAACGGGAAGACCACGCCTTCGCCACGCCCCTGTGTGACCTCATGCCCCTGTCTGATGCCTTCACCATGCCCCTGTGTGGCCTCATTCCTGTGTGGTCACACCTGGGTGACCACCAGCCAATAAGGTTAATTAACCACTCCTCTTTGGAAGTGGGTTAAAAGCCGGGACACAGTGTGGCCCTCTCTTCTTCCCTGGCCTCTTGCCAGGACAGGGCTTGCTCTAGCCCTGAGCCTCCAGGGCGCATGGCCTTCGGGCCATGTGCTCCAGGCTTCCTGGCCTAGATGGTCATCCACGCGGATGGTTCCTGGTGCTCGGTATGAACCCCTATTCACTTCTCTCCCCTAAATAAAGCTCTCACTCTCCTATGCATCTTTCTTACTAAATAAAAGCTTAAAACATACCATGCTGCCTCATTTATCTGTGTTGATATTTAGAATTCTTCTCTAAGTATTAGGCAAGAACCCTCTTGGGCTTATTAATATTGGGGATTTAATAATAAGCCCGTGGTGAAATCATATGGCACCCCAAATTCCAGTAGCACATGTGGTATCCCAGATAGCATTTCTAGGGAACTTTAAGGACCACATTTTAGTGTAAATTTTAGGGGGTCTTGTCCGATTTCAGGTATACTATCCCCTTCTATTCAGTAACCATGGGTTTTGGTTTATCCATATGACTTCAGGATTGCCTGGGTCATTCCCTAAGAATGACTCTGGGCTTTCACAAATGGACCAAACTGTAGAGATCTACTGAGGTTCACCCTGGAAATTCAATCACAGCTCTCTGAATCCCAGTCCTGATTCCCTGACCTTTGAATGATAAGATGATTTAGAAATACTATCAATATACTAGAATAACCACTTACACACAGGCACACACACACACACACACATACACACCGCATACATCACAGAGAACTCTTACTTATCCTTCAACATCCAACTTAAATGCTACACATCTGAGAAAAATTTTTTCTGTTTACCCAGTACTCTGGGGGAGGGCAGAGTAGAGAAAATAAAGCATAGTATAATTGAGAGAATTACTATTTTGCAAACATTTTTAGCTAAACAATCCCATTCAACCAAAAGCTGATATAGAAGCCAATACATAAAACACAAAAATGGATCTGCTCTGAGTTAAGGGGAAGTAGGAGGCTCTAGACTACCCCAATATACTCCCATCTCTGTTAAATTTTTCATGACCCAGTTTGAAAACCACTTGCGGGGGCCAGTGCTGTGGTGTAGCAGGTAAAATCACAGCCTGCAGTGCTGGCATCCCATATAGGTGCTGGTTCTAGTCCCGGCTACTCTACTTCCAATCCAGTTCTCTGCTGTGGCCTGGGAAAGCAGTAGAAAATGGCCCAAATCCTTGGGCCCCTGCACCCACATGGGAAGACCTGAAGGAAGCTCCATGCTCCTGGCTTCAGATTGGCAGCCAGTTGGGGAGTGAATCAGCGGATGAAAGACCTCTCTCTCTCTCTCTCTCTCTCTCTCTCTCTCTCTCTCTCTGCCTCTCCTTCTCTCTCTGTAACTCTTTCAAATAAATAAATAAATCTTAAATAAAAAGGAAAAAGAAAACCACTTACCTAGTCTAACTCTCATTTCACAAATGAGGAAACTGATAAGAGAATGTAGATGTCAAAAAGCAGTTCATACAATGGTTTGATGTGGTTCCCCCAAATCACGGATGATAAAGAGCACAGCATTTATGCTGTCCATTTCCAGCCTTGGTAGGCATAACTGCACAATGCCATATGTGGCCTCAGAATCTTTCTCAATGTGGTCTTCCAGTAGCTGCTAACCATTGATTGGAGCTGATGTGTAAAATGAACTAATTTACCATTTATGTCCTAAATACTAATGATTCAGTCCTAAATGTTAACATGCATTATTTTAGCTATATCATTATCAATGCAAGTCATTAATAGTTAAAAGTACATAAGGCTAATCCTCCGCCTGCGGCGCCAGCACACCGGGTTCTAGTCCCGGTTGCCTCTCTTCCAGGCCAGCCCTCTGCTGTGGCCCGGGAGTGCAGTGGAGGATGACCCAAGTGCTTGGGCCCTGCACCCCATGGGAGACCAGGAGAAGCATCTGGTTCCTGGCTTCGGATCAGCGTGGTGTGCAGGCCACAGCACACCGGCCGCAGTGGCCACTGCAGGGTGAACCAACGGAAAAGGAAGACCTTTCTCTATGTCTCTCTCTCTCTCACTGTCTAACTCTGCCTGTCAAAAACAAAAAAAAGTACATAAAAGGGAGGGGGAGGGACAGGTACTCAGCCTAGCAGTTAAAACACTAGCTAAGATGCTCATCTCTGACATCAGAGTGCCTGGGTTCATTTCCAGGCTCCACTCCTAACTCTAGCTTCTGGCTAATGCAGACCTGGCGTGCAAAGATGAGGCCTCACGTAACTGGGCTTCTGCCACCCACGCAAGAGACCCAGACTGTGCTCCTAGCTCCTGGTTTTGGCCTGGCAGAGTCCCCACATTTGTGGGCATTTGTAGAGAGAAGCCAGTAGATGAGAGCCCTTTCTCCCTCCCTCCCTCCCTCCCTCCCTCCTATCTCAAATTAAAAAAAAAGTTAAGTATGTAAAAGGCTTTCATATTGTATGTAAGCCAAAAGAAAAACTCTCCTTTTAGGAAGCAGCCTGAAATTATTGATTTTGGGAGTTGATCTTCCAAACCTAATGATGTTGAGTAAATAATTACTATATAATTATATTTCTTTTACTAGATTAAAATATAAAAATGAAGGTGTTAGATTTATTCCTTGGTGGTGATGGTGGTGGTCAATGTAACCACAAAAATAAAAAGGGTTGGGGAGTTCTTTGTTTTTAACTGTCTCAAGTTTGGTTGACTCAGGCTTAATCAGAAAACATAGCATCTCAAATCCCAGTTCTACCTTAGCCATTCTCATTTCTAAAATATTCAATTCATCCTTATTAAGATTTTCCCTTGTAGGAAAAGAAACTAATGCATTTTTACAGTTCATTGAGCTGATTTATACATTTCAACTATGTACAACAGTCCAGGCAAGCTTTAAAGGCATGGCTTTCAGCCCATTGGCCAGTTCTCAAAATTAATCTCTCTCCCTAGATTCCTACCTAAGCTCTTAATAACAAGCATGTCTTCCCTCTTGGAAGAACTGGGAGAAAGTCATGATGCTTTTCACTAACTGCTGACTCCGTTTCCCCCTCAACCCCACAGAGGGAGGTGGTTTGCTCGCTTGCATAAGCAGGTAGGATAGAATACTTTTGTCTGTCTTCAGTGGTATTTCTTCATCTCTCACTCTGGGATCTGTTTCAACCTTAACTGTGTAGCTTCTCTCCTCCATGAAATGACAATTACTCCGTATCTCATTCTCTGCTGCTGAACACAAAAGAAAATACAAGTTTTTCCTGTCTCTGGAATTAGGGTTGAGATTGACTGCACGCATTCCTGCTAGTCTTACAGGATTACTCCATAACATTAAATTGTATGCATACTTTATTTTTTCATTTGCTCCCTTGAAGCCTTATACAGACTAACCGCTCATTTGCACTGCCTCTTATACCATATCTTCTAGATCTCTGCCAGTCACCCTTTTAAACTCTCTAGGTTACAAACACAAATCTAAATCATGAATTTTAAGTCCTTGAATCATTGAGTGTGCACAATATTTTGACCCATTAACTTGAGACAATATGTTAGGTTGAGGAAATTAGGGCTCCTAATTTCCCTTAATATCACCTCATTTATTCAACTCTTTCCTTGCCATGTTCCCCTTAATCCAACATGCCATTAACTTTATATGGTCAATGTTAAGGCTTATAATATCTATGTCAATGTTATTATTGAACTAAGGGCTCCATGCTTTGTTTATAAGTTGATTCTAAGTTGAAAGCCAATAGCTATCACTGACAATATATGACCATGGGCCAGCAGTGAAGGTACTGTAATCCTAACCCTGTTCTGCTCAAAGGAGAAAGAAATAGAGGAGTGTCATATTTCAAGTGCATGTGTATATGTGCATATACATGTATATGCTATATGAGTATACTTGTGTATAAATATACTCATATATCATTCAATAATGTACTTTCATTTGTATTATTGAGATCACCTAATGTTTTGATCCACTCTTGGCTAAAGCGGTATCATTTTTTCCTTGCAAAATTCTACTACTTGTTTTCTATTATTTGTTTTAATATGAACTAACAGATTTCCTACCCTATTCCATTTTTATCATCCAAGGATTTCTTTTTATCATATTCCAGGGTCGCATCCATATTTTCTTATTAGACATGGATTCCATTTCCTAGGATTTCTTTTTTCTATTAAACTTCTGATTTTATGATAACTGTAGATCGGCATGCAATTAAAAATAATAATAATACTAAAAGACCATATATATGCTTTCCCAAATTTAGTCCATTGGCAACATACTAAAAAACTCCAGTGCAAAATCAAGACCATTACATTAACACAGATGTAATTAAGATTCATAACATTTTCCATCAACAGAAGGATTCTTCATGTTGCCCTGCTATACCCACACCCATTTTCCTCATCTTGGCCCCTGACAACCAGTAATCTGTTTGCTACTTCTATGATTTTGTCATTTCAAGCACATTATTCAAATGGAATCCTACAGTAAGTAACCTTTGAGGTTTGGCTTTTCTTCTACTCAGAATGATTCTTAATGATTCTAAAGATTTGTCCAAGTCATTATACATATCTACAGTGTCTAAATTTTTTTCTAAATGTTATTTCATGCTATGTATCTACCAGACTTCCATTCTTGGCTGGCTATAGGGTGGATCCTCTACTAGGATCTCTATTCTCCATTGGTCTATAAATCTGCTTTCATGCCAAAAACATGCTGTTTAAATACTTTAGCTTTGATATATATCTTAAAATCAGATAGTGTAAAATCTTCTGATTTGGTTCTTTATACACAAAAGCACTTTGAGCCGGCGCCGTGGCTCAATAGGCTAATCCTCCACCTTGTGGCGCCGGCACACCGGGTTCTAGTCCCCATCAGAGCGCCAAATTCTGTCCCGGTTGCCCCTCTTCCAGGCCAGCTCTCTGTTGTGGCCAGGAAGTGCAGTGGAGGATGGCCCAAGTCCTTGGGCCCTGCACCCCATGGGAGACCAGGAGAAGCATACCACTCCTGCCATTGGATCAGCGCAGTGTGCCAGCCACAGCCGCCATTGGAGGGTGAACCAATGGCAAAAGGAAGACCTTTCTCTCTGTCTCTCTCTCTCACTGTCCACTCTGCCTGTAAAAAAAAAAAAAAATCACTTTGGCTACTTAGGGTCTTTTGTGGTTCCACACAAACTTTAGTGGTTTTTTTCCACTTCTGTAAAAAATGTCATGTATTTTTATTATAGAGATTACATTGACTGTGTAAATGAATTTAGGTAGCATGCACATTTGAATGATATTGCTTCTTCCAATCCATGAAAAAAGGATGGCTTTCCATTTCTTTCTGTGTCCTCTTCAATTTCTTTCATCAATGATTTATAATTTCCATTATGAAGATATTTCACCTTTTTGGTTAAGTTTATTCCCAGGTATTTTTTTAAAGATTTATTTTATTTATTTGAAAGACAGAGTTACAGAGAGAGGTAGAGATAGAGAGAGAGGTCTTCCGTCCACTGGTCCACTCCCCAGATGGCTGCAACGGCTGGAGCTGTGCCAATCTGAAGCCAAGAGCCAGGAGCTTCTTCTGGGTCTCCCACGTGAGTGCAGGGGCCCAAGGACTTGGGCCATCCTCCACTGCTTTCCCAGGCCATAGCAGAGAGCTGGATCAGAAGAGGAGCAGCCGGGACTAGAACCAGCGCTCATGTGGGATGCCGGTGCTTCAGGCCAGGGCTTTAACCTGCTGCGCCACAGCACTGGTCCCCCCTCCAGGTATTTTTATAGCTATTGTAAATAGGATTGCTTTCTTGATTTCTTTCTCAGATAATTCACTATTGGTGCATAACAAAGCTACTGATTTCTGGACACTGACTTCATACTTTACAGAATATGATGTTACTGTTGAATTGTTACATATGGCCTTTATTGTTTTGAGATATGTTCCTTCTATACTAATTTGGCCAGAGTGTTGTCATGAAGATATGTTGAACTGTATGTACGAAAAGCCTTTTTTGCATCTATTAAGATGATCATGTGATTTTTCTCCCTCATTTTGTTGATGTGGTATATATTATTTATTGACTTGCATATGTTGAACCATTATTGCATGCCTGGGATGAACCCCACTTGATCACAGTAAATTATCTTTTGAATGTGCTATTTGATACAATTTGCTAGTATTTTGCTGAGGATTCCTGCATCTATGTTAATCAAGAATATTGGCCTGTACATGCCCTTGGTAACTCTACATGACCAACCCTATGTCTGACTACCTCTCTTAAGGCCGTTGACTTTGGGCCACAGCCCTGTATTTCCCCTTTAATTATCCAACCAGTCTTGACCTTGTTAAGGGAAGCAGAATTATACAGACCCTTACCCAGTTTATCATTACCCAACTTAATGATGATTTCACTTAGGAATTTTTGACTTTATGATGATACACAAAAAGAATTCACATTCAAGAGAATTTGTATTGTACTGAATTTGATTTAGTGTTGTTTCAGACATTTTTAGGAAACATTAATGCATAGAAAGGTCTTGGATAGTGGGATCATATCCATATTATTAATTATTGTGGAAATATTTTCTTCTTTTGAACTATTTGCATAAGGAAAGCAACCTCCATGTACTGTGCAAACTCCTATACTTCAGTTCCAGATAGCAGTTGACCCAGCTGGATGTCCTGAGAGACAGCTGACCAAAAATATTTAAGGGCTAGCAGCACACATACAGGTAAATCAAATGACATTGACCCAACAGATAAACCAGAACAGAGCAGCAGAGGGTTTAGGTGCTTAAATGATGCATAAAACCAAAGCCAGACTGGATGTTCCTTCAACCCCTGGCATTTGAGACTAGTCCAGGTCATAGTGCTTCTGCATCAACATTTGTATTAAATGATGTAATAGACTGCTTTCCATGGCCTTTTATTTTTCTAAGTCTATCATCTTTTCCTTGTTAGTATGTACAATTTATGTAATTGTGGTATTTCTTTCATTTCATGCTGGACATAATAATGAATATAGCCTGCATTTCTCAATGTTTATGGGTGGGACATCTGATGACTGGACTTCCTGTGACTTGTAGGATCAGATTTGGGAGAGGTAATTCCTCATCTCTTTTGGCGAATGGCAAGCTTTTCATGAACCTTAGGTATTATGTTGACTGAGAAACTAGATAGAAAACTCAGAAAAGGGCTGTGAAAGAGATTTAGAGCCCTAATCTAGTTTTATCTACTGTGATCAAGGATAAAGACATCCATATACGTGTCCCTGTGATATGACAAGCAACAATGAAAAGTCCAATAATTCTCCAAATGAGAACATCGTGTTTTCTCTATGTTATGCCAGGCTTCTGAGAGGCTTTGAATATAAAATTGGGACTTTAGTATTAATACTACCTGGGATCCTACTGCAGAATATTCTCCCACTGAGGGTAAAAAGAAGCAGGATAATTCAGGAAAAAACTTTCTCCTTACCCTGTGAACATCTTAATATGTATGAGAATATCTCAAAATGTCCCTGGAAATGGAATTAAAAGATTTTGTTTGGGTGTAAAAAAGTTTGAAATCCATGCAAAGTTTTTTCAGAGTATGCATTTTTCCATAAACTTTTCAAAGACCCCCTCGTAAAACAGCTACACATATTCTCATGTTCTTCCTGCATATCTATTAACAGTGCCTCCTCTTCACTTTCAAACCTATCCTGGAATTAATAATAAAATATATTGTCATCCTACTGATGTTACCCAAACATATATTAGATGGATATTTCTGAAAACATCTAGTACAATTTGCTTTTGCTCTTTAAAAGTTTCTTGAAGAATACATATATTTCTATAGCTGATGTGAGTTCATTTTTTTAGGAAAAAATTGAAGCTTTCCACATATCTTCAATACTCATCAAAATTATCACAGAGTATTTCCTAATTCATAGAAATTGAACTGTTTATTGTTTAAACTCTTCACCCAAATACCTAAATAAAAGCCACCGATAATCTAATCATATGCCTAGCCATAGATGGTTTGGTCAATTGTTTTGAAAAATATAAAAACAAATAGCACAAAGTCTGGAGTGCACCAACACCCTGTCGTGTGTCAGCCTCCTCTCTACAGCTTCCATTGTACTCATTTTGTAGAATAAGGCTCTGCCCACTGGCCACAACTTACTAGTCCAGAGTTAGAAAATTGATAGCAATCAAGAATGATTCTGGGCCAATAAGAGAAAACCACCGTCTTTCCCAGAAACATACTGTTAAGTAAAGGTAATCTATAACACTGTGTTGAGCTAAAGTTCTAAGATATAAAGCTTTAGAACTGCTGGTGGCTGTGTTGTGATCTCATGGAGAAAAAGTGAGAAGGGAAGGAGAGAAAAAGAGTAAAGAATGAAGCCAATGACAACAGGAAGCAAGGACTAGAGACCAAAAGAGCCCTGATGACATTTGAATACCTGCTTCTAGTCATTTCTGACCCCAACTGCCTCCCTGTCTCTCCTGCCCCCACTTGATGGCTCTGGTCTGCCACAAAATGCCTACATTCCTAGCAATAAATTCCTCTCATTCCAGAAGTAGAAGGACTGCTCTCTGTCACCTTTGATCAAGGAGCCCTAACACAAGATGAGAGATTAATGCATGTGTCCCATTTAAGAATCTTATGACAGAGAGTTCACGGAGGAACCACACAGTTAAAAGCCTTTACTTTTAAGCTGAGATGCCCTGGAGCAATCTGTTGCAATGTTTCTACTTACCATTTAGTAATCGAAAGGTAATTTTTTATATCTCTTCCTCACATCCTATATATCCCTAGAGTCATTCAACTACCCTTCTCCTTTCAACTGTGTCCATTAAGAAAATAGTGTATAGCTTCAATGAAAAGAGTGTTTGGCCTCATAATCTCCCTAATAAAAATTCTTTTTTTTCTATGTGTGCCATTTCCAGCATTTAATTTGATAGCATCGAGGACTGACTGTGAAAGACCCTCCTGATTCTATGTAAGGGTCTTTCTTACGGACTGAATTGTGTCATCGTTCCCATTCAAAAATTATATGTCAAAGTCCTAACTCCCCAGTACTCCAGAATGTAACTACATGTGGAGATAAGAACTTTTAAGAAGAAAAGAAGTAAAAATACATCTTTCCCCTTGGCCCTCAGAAGGAACCAACCCTGCCAGCAACTTGACCTCAGCCTTCCAGCCTCCAGAACTGTGAGAAAATATACTTCTGTTGTCTAAGTCACCTGGCCTATGGTCACTTTGATATGGCAGCCCTAGAAAATTAATGCCATCTGTTCTCCAGAGAAACAGAAATAACAGGATGATCAGCAGGACTGAGACCCAGGAAGAGCCAGTATTTCAATTAGTGTCCAAAATCAGGGTAAAAAAAAGGTCTCAGATTGGAGACAGTTAGATGGGAGGATTTTCCCCTTATCAGAGTGATGTGAGGTTCTCTGAGCCTTTCTGTACCACAGAGATCTTCAGCTAACTGAATAAGGCCTACCCACACTGAATAGGGCAGTCTGCTTAAGCAGTCCACCAAATTCAGATGTTAATCTGGTCCAGAAACACTCACAGCCACAAGCAGAATAATCAAAATAATGTCTGGTCACCCAGATCCCAATTGACACATGAGATTTCCCATCACACCATCTTATAAAACGAAAGCTGTAACTTAATAACCACCTGATACCCCAGATCACAAAACAACATCCCACCCATGCTCTCGACACACCTGTTAGGTGTGATGGAGGGGGTGGAGTCGCCTGGTACCAGAAGATACAGAGAGTAAGCCTCCAAATTACACAAAGTTCCAAGTGAAGTGTCCTGCCTGCCAGTAACTTTAATTACGGCTTCTGATCCCTTCAGGGTGCACCAAAGGCAGCAGACCTGTGGGAGGAGAGCTCTCGTGTAAGGGCAGTGCTAGAAGGCACTTTGCTTCGGAAGGGCTGTTCACTCTCTTTCCTCTATTCTAGTGGCTTTTATGAGGAATGAAAGGCATCTGCACATTAAAGTCCTCCTCCAGCAACTTGCTATACGCTTCGCTGGTGAAGAGGGTGATCGGCAAACCATCATCCGTTCCACGCCTCTGGTTTGTCAGCACTCTGTCGGCTCCGGTTATTCTGCTTATTTTGGGCAATCATCTCCCTTAAGGGTTGCCACATATTAGGGTAATGGCTAATTATCAATCGCATCTCATGAAATGTAGCTAATTGGGTGTAATATGTACAGATGGATGAGGGAGCCTTGAGTGGGGACTCTGAATTACCATAAAATAATGTTATAAGCGCTTTACAACTTGGAAGTATCAGAGTTCAGCCACAGTGGAAAAGAGTGCCAGCCTGGTCCAGGCTCATTGCCTTCTGCCCACTAAGCATTCTACACTTCTTCTACCCACACATATCAAACTATTACTTCATCATTCGAGCACCTAGGCCTTGGAATTTCTTAAGGGGACAGGAAAATAATCAGTCGTTAGAGACATCCACTTTGTTTTCAAGTTAAATGCAGGTACATTCAATGCTGAGATACTGGATAAATGCAAGGTCATTGAAAACAATTGTTGGCCGGCGCCACGGCTCACTAGGTTAATCTTCCACCTGTGGCTCCGGCACACCGGGTTCTAGTCCCAGTCGGGGCACCGGGTTCTGTCCCGGTTGCCCCTCTTCCAGTCCAGCTCTCTGCTGTGGCCCGGGAGTGCAGTGGAGGATGGCCCAAGTGCTTGGGCCCTGTACCCGCATGGGAGACCAGGAGAAGCACCTGGCTCCTGGCTTCGGATCAGCGCGGTGTGCCAGCTGCAGCGCATTGGCCACAGTGGCCATTGTGGGGTGAACCAACGGAAAAAGACCTTTCTCTCTGTCTCTCTCACTGTCCACTCTGCCTGTCAAAATTAAAAAAAAAAGAAAGAAAAGAAAACAATCGTCAAGCAAATATAGGGAGGGGTCAAGGTCTACAAAGCCCTCTGAGAAAAGAGAAAGAAAGATTAACAGCACACCAGCCCATCCAAAAGATCCTGAAAGAAACGACATGGTCTGGGCAAAACTTACTTCTGGTTCTTTTCATTTGTGGGTCAACTGTGCATCCAGGTTTACCCACATTCTCACTCAGCAATTATTAATGGAGCCTCATTTCACTCTCAAAGGGGTTCTGATTTAGGTAATAAGTTCTACAATGGCTGTGATTGGTTCAGCTTCCGAGGGAGTCCTGGTGGAAATAAGGCTCCCAGGCAACAGAATGCCCTTCCTGAAGGCAACTGGTGGCTCCTCAGATCAAACCCACCAGACAGCAGCACTTTCCAGCTATTCGTGAACCAGATTTAGCCACACGGTCACAGCGAGATGACAGCAGGAGCTATCCGGGAACCAGGCCTGGAACGCGCCAGCTCCTCCCCTCCTTTCCCTGCGGCAGCACCCCTCCCAAGGCGCTGCCGTCACATCTGCTCTTTTCTCCTTCAAAGCACACTCTGCTCCCACGACCTGTGCACCTCTTTGCACCTGCACCCCTAATTCACGTTTCTAGTTTCGGTCTCCAGCTCCAGCCAAAGCTCCATTAACCAACAGGACATCCCTAGCTGAATATTCTCAGGTGCCTCCATTTTCAACTTGCCTACAACTGAACTCACTCTCTCACGATACACTTTCCTCTCTAGATCACTATCTCTTTCAAATGGCATGATTTTTCCCATTTACCCTCTTAAAGTTATTGATGACTTTTCCTCTTGTTTGACCCATCACCCCCCTCCACTCTCTTTCATGAGGCCTCTCTCTCTCGCTCTTCAAGTCCAGCACGCAGGCCTGGGATTCCCCTTGCTCCACTGAGGGACACCATATTATCCTTGCCTTCTTCCTATTCCCAAACACACCACATGGCGGCGCTGCGGGGTATGACACCCACATGCTCAAAGCGCCTAACCATGAATCTCATTTAATCCCAAACTAAAGATCAGGGTCTTACTTGGGGATACAAGAAATAATCACCTCACTCCAGCTCCTTTCTGTTTGAAGTTCCTAAACTCCTATGCTGCTGGAAGGAGTACTGTGATTTGCGTTAAGCCAGCTACAGTTTACAAATCATGTTCATAACAATGAATTGAAATACCAGCACTTTGAGGATAAGGATTCAAGCAATGCCTTGATCTTCTCAGCATAGCCCCCATCAACAATGTGGGGAAAATAGTTAGCTATTCATTTACAAAATAATTAGCATTAAATGTATATGATACTCTTTGGGTATAAACTATAACTCTAAAATAACAATTACTACTGTTTCCTTGCCCTGTATTTCTATAGCTTCTCCATCCCCAAAGTTATTTCAAGAAAACCCAAGATGTCTTCTTACTACGATCTTCTGTCTATAAAGATAATTGAAAATGATTAAAAAAAACTTGGTGTTAAATTGGAAATTGCATAGATAATTAATCAATTTTTTAAAAAAAAATCATGTAGGATCTCTGTCCTTAATGTGCTGTACATTGTGAATTAATACTATAACCAGCACTCCAACAGTGTTTTTCACTTTGTGTCCCTATGTGGGAGCAAACTGTTGAAATCTTTACGTAATATGTACTAAACTGATCTTCTGTATATAAAGAGAATGGAAAATGAATCTTGATGTGAATGGAAGGGGAGAGGGAGTGGGAAAGGGGAGGGTTGCGGGTGGGAGGGAAGTTATGGGGGGGGATCCATTGTAATACATAAGCTGTACTTTGGAAATTTATATTCTTTAAATAAAAGCTTTATAAAAAATGTAATATAGGCATTTGGCTTAGCAATTAAGAGACCAATTAGGATGACCAATCCCATATCACAGTGCCTGGGTTCAATTTCCAGCATCCAATTTCAGCTTCCCACTATTTTACACCCTAATTCTAGGGCAACAGGTAGTTGGATCCCTGCCTCCCATGTGGGAGACTAGGACTGGGTTCATGGATCCTGGCTTCAGCCTGGCCCAGACCCAGCTGTTGTAGGAGCAGATGAGATCTCTCTCTCTCTCTCTCTAACGTATTCTCTCTCCCTTCCCAAATTACTGTAACACCTGTACATGTGTAGACACATGAATTGAAGCAAATTTATGTACAATTAACATTTCAGAACAGTTTTAGATTTGCAGAAAAATTACAAAGCTGATACAGAGTTTCCATATGCGCCACAGCCAACTTGCTTTTACAAATATTTTAGATTAGCATGGTACATTTGTTACAATTAAGGAAACAATAGTAAATTTTTTAAAGATTGATTTATTTGTTTGAGAGGTAGAGTTACAGATGGAGAGGGAGAGACAGAGAGAAATACCTTCTGCCTGCTGGTTCACTCCCCAAATAGCCACAATGGCCGGAGCTGGGCAGATCTGAAGCCAGGAGCCAGGAGTTTCTTCTGGGTCTTCTCACATAGGTGCAGGGGCCCAGACACTCGGGCCATGCTCTACTACTACATCCTCTACTACTACTCATATGAGATGCAAGCACCACAGGCAGAGGCTTAGCCCACTGTGCCACAGCACCAGCCCAGATAAATTATTTTTAACTAAGATCCATACTTAATTTAGATTTCCTTAATTTTTGCCTACCATACTTTTTCTATCCCAGGATCCCACTGAGGACACCAAACTACACTTGTCATGTTTCTTTATGCTCCTCTCAACTATGACGGTTTCTCAGACTTTCTGTAATTTTTGCATCCTGAACAGGTATTTTATAAGATGTCCCACAACTGGAATTTTTCCAGCTTTTTCTTATGATTAGACTAGAGTGATAGGTTTTTGGATGGAACACCATAAAAGTAAAATGCCATTGTTCTTGCATCCTTGCTATTAGTTTGACATCACTGCTGATGTTGACATTGATCACCTAAGGTGATGACTGTCAAGTTTTTCTACTACAAAATGTCTCTTTTCTCCCCATTTGTATAATGTACTCTTAAAAGGTAGTCATTGTGCATACTCCACACTTGGGGAGTGGGAAATTATTTTCTACCTCCTTGAGGACAGAGAATCTACATAAAATACTTTGATTTCTTCTGTATTGGTGATTAGCCTCTTTTTCCACATTTATTTCATTATTCAATCATTCATTTACATCAGTATTAGACTCATGGATACTTATTTGAAACTTTGGGTTATAATCCAATACTACTTTATTTTGTTGTTTATATTGTTCTAGCTTTAGTCACTGGGAGTTCCTTCAAGTGACTACCATGCCCCCTTAACATACAAGCACTTCCTCATTTTCTGGCCCTACAAGTTAATCTGGCTTCATCCTGTACATTTCCTGCCTGGTACCAGAATCATCATTTATTGAAACAGGACAGTTTCCTTGATTGGAGAATAGTATCAAAAACCAAGATTAAGGGGCCGGCGCTGTGGTGTAGTGGATAAAGCTGCTGCCTGCAGTGCCAGCATCCCATATGGGCGCCAGTTCAAGTCCCGGCTGCTCCACTTCCGATCCACGTCTCTGCTGTGGCCTGGGAATGTAGTAGAAGACGTCCCAAGTCTTTGGACCCCTGCACCCACATGGGAGACCCGGAAGAGACTTCTGGCTCCTGGCTTCAGATCAGCGCAGCTCCAGCAGTTGTAGCCATCTGGGGAGTGAACCAGCAGATGAAAGACCTCTCTCTCTCTCTGCCTCTCCTTCTCTCTGTGTGTAACTCTGTAAAGTAAATAAATAAATCTTTAAAAAAAAAAAGAAAGAAACCAAGATTAAAGCACTAGGTATGCTCAAATAAATTTGCATTTACCTAAATCCAACTATATTGTTAAAGAGCTTTAAATAGCAGTCTATTTCTCATACATAACAGGTAAAAACCAGGTAAACGAATTTCCCCATTTTGTTTACAGACATGAGTCATTCTGGACTTTTTTTATAAGGATGCTTCAATTCTAACTTCTACTAATTGAATACTTCTGATAAGGAAAATCAGATTTAATAATGATAATAATTGTGGTTGAGGAAGGTGTTAAACTAAGTACTATACAAAAATAATCTTGTTATATCCTAACAATTTCAGATACATTAGTATTACTAGTACCCCATTTTATAGATGGTGAAAGTAATATCTATCTTGATTGTCATACTGAGAACTAAATGCAAAAAACACCTGGATACCTCCTAGCACAAAGCATGTAGAAGGTGCTCAATAAATCATCACATTCCCACTCTCTTGCCTCTAGAAAAAAAAAGAAAATATGCAAACTTCAGCAACATATCAGCTGTAAAAATTCAGTTCATGGTCTGTGAGATGAAAAATATGGAGGTTATATTAGCTCATTTGTTTTCTTTGTTGCTATATAAATGTGATCTGATTCAGAAGAGCCAAAAATCAGCCTGCTTCATGAAAGATCTCAAATGAAATGAAGACATATTTATCTGACTGCCAATGCTATTTACTAAGTTATCACTTATAACACCCAAATTCTCAGACACTAACAAAATCCATACAACCCTCAAATATTTTTAGAGATATTTAAGTAGTCTAAGGCATTCTCCCAAAATGTTGTTTGGATCAAGATGGAGAAAACATTAAATAAATGCACCACACCTCATAAGGTACTGAAATGGGACAAAGTTACCAGAATACCTATAAAGCATGCACGAACATTCTGGAAGCTTTACCTCTCTGAGGAAGTAATTTTACTATTATTATAAATCTTGGGCAAAGAAGTTGCACTATATGCAAATATGAAAACTTTCTTAGAATAGATAAAATAAGCTGAAAAGTAAAAGGCTTGTTTTCATTCTGATTTGTTTTTTCCAACCATTCCTCCCTCCTAATGTTTTAAGAGGATGGAAATTGAGAGTTGGAGGAAAAACCAAGGACATGAGTCTTACAAGCAGCAAAGGTAGCATCAGAATTTCAATCTACTCTGAAACACCATCTAGTATCTCTACTGTCTTTAACAGGAAGCTTAAAAATTCACTGCAGACATAACTCCAGACCTTAGCTAATGACATTCCTCTGCTTGAAGAGCCCTCACCTTTCTTGCTGACATCCTGGATTATCAAATTCAAACCCACTATAAACTCCAAGTGCCCAAAAGTCACTCCCCATCAACAGTCTGCTATCATTTTTGAAACGCCTCAGATTTTATTCTGAACCAATCTGTAGTACCACCCATTACAGTCGTATGTCCAATCTTCTCATCTAACCTGTAAGTTCCCTCAGGCCTGTTGCCATCTTTCCTGAAAAGCCTAATCCAGGTCATCTCAACAAATATTTCTGAGCTCTTTTCATTGATTGCCTTATAGCCAGGAGTAACTATGTCCTTGGTCTTCAGGGAAAAAAAAATCAGAACAAGGATGCTCCCCACCCTAACTCTGGCCTGGAAAGGGGCTCAATGGGTACTCGCCCTCAGCAAAAGTTTTCTCCAGGCTAGCATTTTGGAAACCCAAGAACTCTGAGAATATTTCTTTGATCAGATTCCTCTGCAAGCCATAAACAAGAGTGTCAAATTGTTAAGTCAACAACAGGAGTCACTGTGTACTTACTTCTCATATGGGATCTGTCCTTAATATGTTGTCCATTGTGAAGTAATGCTATAACTAGTACTGAAACAGTATTCTATACTTTGTGTTTCTGTGTGGGTGCAAACTGATGAAATCTTTACTTAATACATACTAAATCGATCTTCTATATATAAAGATAATTGAAAATGAATCTTGATGTGAATGGAATGGGAGAGGGAGCGGGAGATGGGAGGGGTGTGAGTGGGAGGGAAATTATGGGAGGGTGGAAGCCATTGTAATCTATAAATTGTACTTTGGAAATTTATATTTACTAAATAAAAAAATAAATTAAAAAAAGATTAAACAGATAAAAAAAGAGGATAATGCAACTTAAAACATTTTTTTCAACAAAAAGAGTACAAAAAGTGAATTTAAAAGCAAATGGGCCAAGGATTTTCCCTAGGAAGTCTTTCGATTTCACACACAGAAAATTCCTGTAGTATGGTCCTATTAGAAATGCTTTTTTTAGTCCATTTTTGCATATTTATTACGTTCTTCTATGGCTCTGTTATCACTTAATTTGACACTGAACCTCCAAAGCCACATCTTCTTTCTTGCTGAACTATTAAAAAGGGGCAAAATATTTTAATCATGAAGCCCTGTATAATTTAGAGATTATCTTCCTTCTGTGTGAGTTACAGCAATAATCAAAGGAAGCCTGGGGATTCGTAAAACTAAGGCCCTAATTTTTTGACAGGCGTTCTGCTTAGTGTGGAATTAACCTCTTTTCACATCTTATACATGCATAAGAGCAAACTGTTACATATGTTCTCAGTACCCACAGAAAACAAAGAGCCATGATCCAGTAGATAGGAACTGCTTTGCCGCAGTCTGAAGCCAGGCTCAATTATTCATTATGAGAAGAAAACAAATGATGGGAGGGAGAGGTTCTATCAAATGCACAGTCTGAACCTGATTGATCAGCTCATCTGTTGGGCTTGGGAGCACCAGGAGTCTTGATCCCACTGTTAGTTATATTCTCCATTGCAGCCAAATGGAAGATTGGGAATGGCTACAGGCTCTTTTTTTAATATTTATGTATTTATTTGAAAGGCAGAATTACAGAAGCAGAGGCAGAGGAAGAGAGGTCTTCCACCTGCTGGTTCACTCCCCAGATGGCCAAAACAGCCAGAGCTGTGCCAATACAAAGCCAGGAACCAGGAGCTTCTTCCTGGTTTCCACGCAAGTTTCCCACACAGGTGTAGGGGCCCAAGCACTTGGGCCATTTTCTACTGCTTTCCCAGATCATCAGCAGAAAGCAGGATCAGAAGTGGAGCAACAGGGGCTCAAGCCTGGCACCCACGTGCAATGCCAACACCGCAGGCAGCAGCTTTACCCACTATGCACGGCACCAGCCCCTACAGGACCATATATTGCTTTTCAATGTCCCTCAACTTTGATCAGTGCAGTGGCTAAAGCATAGTAACTAAAATTAGACAGAAGTGGGTTTGAAGCCTACAGACACAGCCTACTACCTATCTGTCTTATGGAAAGCAATTTAACCTCCCAAAGTTTCATTTCATTTATATATGAGAGACATTAATCACAACCACCTATAGGGTATTTTTTAAAGATTTATTTTATTTATTTGAAAGATAGAGTCACAGAGAGAGGTAGAGACAGAGAGAGGTCTTCCATCCACTGGTTCACTACCCAGATGGATGCAATGGCTGGAGCTGTGCTGATCTGAAGCCAGGAGCCAAGAGCTTCTTCTAGCTCTTCCACGTGGATGCAGGGGTCCAAGGACTTGGGCCGTCTTCTACTGCTTTCCCAGGCCATAGCAAAGAGCTGGATCAGAAAAGGAGCACTGGGACTAGCACCAGTGCCCATATGGGATGCCGGTGCTTCAGGCCAGGGCTTTAACCTGCTGCACCACAGCACTGGCCCCACCTATAAGGTATTGTAAATGAGGTTATGCATTGACAGAGTACGTGGTTAAATAGCAATTGCTCAATTAAAGCTCTCTCTTCTCTGGGAACCTAATTAGTATCTTGTTATTCACTCATTTTTACACTCATGCAGCAAATACTTTTTGAGTCAGACACAAAGGACCACGTGAATACTATATCATGATAAATAAAACAAGCCTTGACTCTATCTTATGAAACTCATAACTGACAAAGTATTCATGGATAAAATAAGTAAGTAAACTTTACAATTATCATAAGCAAAATGGGAGCGGTTGGTTGAAGATGAGATTTGGGTCGGAAACTTAATCACTAGCTGGCTGAGCAACAGCAACAGACAGAAATGGAGATAGTGGTTTTATATGTTGGGTTATTATTCCCAATTCTTCACTCCCAACTATTGACAATTGCACATCAATGTCATGTGACTTTTATAATACCTCCACGTAATATAAGAACTATAAAGAGGGCTGAGTATACTTCTCTGCCTCTTCGATGTTGAACTTTGCTATATGACTTGCTTCATCCAGTGGACTATTAGTAGATGTGATATAAGCAGAGGTTTTAAATGGCCCTTGCATTGTTTGGCTTGATCTCCTGTGATCTACCATTAGGAAAGCATGTACCAAGAATCCCCATGAGTCAACTTGGACTCAAATGGAGTACACCTTGGCCCCGTCATATTCATCTCTAGATCAGCTAATTGTCATTTGGCATTAGCAGAGATGTGTGCTACTCAACAAAAACTGATGAATACTAGGTTCTCGTAAATGTATGGGGGACAGAGCTATGGACAGGCTGGGTGGTTTCATAAGCACAATCACACTATCATCTTGGAAAAGGATTAGCAGCAACCTTCCTGGTGCTTCATCTCTCTGTTTTCAGCAGGTTCATTCATGTAAGAATCCTGCACTTCACCCCAAAATTCCACAGCCAGAGGGATCTACTGATGTCAGCCAGAAGATATGTTGGGATCATGTTTCTCTTTTCCTTAAATGTCCAAACTGTTGATTCCAAGTGTTGTAAAATGCCAAGATCCTACCCCTTCCTTGTGGTCCCAATATGTCAAGTAATGTATTTGTATAAATGCCTGTAATGCCACCCTTCTCCCCTATGGCTTCTCTTCATAATCAGACTGGCTGGCCCTTTGACCATTCAATGTTTCATTCTCTCCACATCATGGACCTATCTGGCTACATACGCTCTATATTTCACTATTCTATTTCAGATATGAGTTCACAAACTTCAATAAGACATCAGAAACCCTCTAACAGATGCTTAAAATGATGTCCAGAGGTGGACATGCCACATGCTTCCTCTGAAACACCTGTTAAAGGAATTGAGAATATACATAAATCATCAGCCCCTCCATTTTCCTGCTGAACCCAAAATACATACAGCAAAAGAAATGACTCTAATGGTTTCAGAAAGAGCCCAGGCTAATGTGCTGCCTGCTAAAAGACACTATGCACCAGATACTGTGCTTAAATGGGGAAGAATATAAAGAATAAGAACAAATTTCATGCCCTCAAAGAGTTCATGGATTACAAAAACAAAATATTTTGAAGTAAATGCTACTGCTAAGAACAAGAATAACTGACAATGAAAACTAGGCCATGAAGTGCCTAAGCATTTAATAAAGAGTATGTCCTGGATTCCTTGCACCCGTGCCCATATTACATTCAGAACTGAGGCTTGCCAAGATGCAAAGAACTCACCTAAGGCCAAAAAGGCTCATAAAGGGTTAATGTAGGACTAATCCTGGATTCCTGACTCTGACCTTGAAGAATATGGGCTTAGCCACTATCTTTAGTCATTCTCCAGAGTCATAGCACAATAAAACTTAGTCTCAATGAAGGTAATTACCAGTGAAATAATACCAATGGCAGAAAGTGGCTCTCTGGGGACTGACAGAATCAAATCACAAAGAAGATGAACAATGAACAGACTATTGAAGAAAGCATTAGATTTTACAAATTTAAGTAAGAGGTATTTGTTTAAAGCAATAGAATTTGCAAAATCATAGACGTGTGTAAGAACATAGACCATTCAAGGAAGCTAAAGAGAAAAGTACAAAGCAGGTGGTAACACAGACAGGAACAACACGGAAAAGGGAGAAAGAGAGGTACATCAGTACCTGACTAAAAAGGACCCTGAAGCTATCTTGCAAATTAAATAAGTTCTTAGTGCCCTTATAGGAATCATTTTTTTTTCTTTTATGTTGTCCCCTGGTCTACCCTAGTTTGCATTTTTTGAAAATGAATCTCATTTTGTTGTTTATTACCCATATATTGAAACTGTCTATATCTCTTGGAATAAATTCTATCCATCATTCTTATTGGATTTATTCCAGCACCACCCCAGTTTGTATAATTTGCAAATTTCATTAACATTCTCTTTACTTTCTCTTCAAACCCATTAATAATATTGTTGCATATGATCAGGCTTAACACCAATCTCTTTGGCACCCTTACTAATCAACTACCCCTTGCTGAATGTCACACTATTCATCACCATGCCTTGTTTACAGACCCCCTGAAAATTATCAATCCCTATGACAGTGTTCATATCCAAGCCAGCGTCAATTAATTTTATAAGTAAAATTTTGTGACGTGGTATCAAATGCATTACTAAAATCAAGATGTATTACAGTGACTTTGTTCCCCTCCACTGTGAATTTTAAACAGCTTTCAGATCCGTCCTGGATGATTTATTTGTGGCAACACCAAGCTGCTTATTCACTCGTGATTCCATTACTTCTTAGATGTTCTGGGCTATTTTTCTCCATACACTTAAACTTCCTAGAGGTAATCTCAGGGATCATTCCTCTTTTGAAAAGATAGGTGAACACATTTGTTACTAGCCTGAACTTCTGTGATCTCTGCAAATATATCAAGTCATTTAAAAAGCAATTCCTTTTTTTTTCCTCATCTGGCAGCTTTTATAAAGGAGCTAGGTACTTCTACAAGCTTCCAGCTAGCAGCCCAGTAAGCTTTTATCAGATGTGACCTACTGGTACAATGAGCATGCGTTGCTGTTTATGGACAAAACATCATGGTTTGGGGGCTTTTTCCATCTGCACCTCTGTCCTGGAATTTTCTCATTCATTTAGCCCTGGCTGCAGAGAATCTACACCATGAAATATCCCAGGTCAATATAGCTCACTGCCAGATTCTATACCCTTTAGGGACATAATGGATTCAAAAGTAAATGATCAAGGCCATAAATCTACTGCTTGAAAGTCATATTGTATCTAAAAGTTGTATTATGTTTTGTTGCACTTATTCTCATTTATCCCCAATAATGACACCCCAAATTTGCTGTCATTAACAAGGGTATTTGACAGATAAGATTTAAGTATGAACAGCAACATTTTCTGCCCAAATGTCCCTTTTGTCTCAAAATAAGAAAAATGAAAAAAAATGAAAGTGGAAAAGGCTTATGAAAGAAGAGGGAGAGGCCAGCACCGTGGCTCACTAGGCTAATCCTCCTCCTGCAGCGCTGGCACCCCAGGTTCTAGCCCCGTTTGGGGCACCAGGTACCGGGTACTAGTCCAAGTTGCTCCTCTTCCAATCCAGCTCTCTGCTGTGGCCCCAGAGGGCAGCGGAGGATGGCCCAAGTTCTTGGGTCCCTGCACCCGCATGGGAGACCAGGAGGAAGCACCCAGCTCCTGGCTTTGGATCGGCACAGCATCAGCCATAGTGGTCATTAGGGGAGAGGACCAACGGAGTTTCTCTCTAAGTCTCACTGTCTATAACTCTCTGTCTAACTCTGCCTGTCCAAAAAAAAAAAAAAAAAAAACGGGGTGGGGGAGGAGAGGCCATTGACTGCATTGACTGGACACTCCTGTGAAAAGCAGCAGTTTACCATGAATGACAACAAAATACTGGGCTTTGTTCTTTGTTAGCATTTCAATGATCCCAAACAAACCTTCTTAAACTATCCAGATTACTTCTCTCAGGTACTTATAAAAGCATTTTGCTGCTGACTTATCCTGGTATACGCAAGATGCTACATACCTGGTGGGTTCAGGGTGCCACACACATTTGGTAACAGCTACCCTAGGTGCTTTTCTGAATAAGGTTTATATATTAGTCAGGGCTCCTCAGAGAGATAAAAGAAATACATTTTTTTTCAAAAGTTCATGGAAAGTGGAATTGAAAGTTGTTTATTTTGTACCAATTTTTTGGAGATCTATGCAGTTTTTCAATAATATGCTTTTCCATGAATTTCCATGCATGGTTTTCACAGATATTTTTACACCCAAATACAATTACCTTTTATTGAACAATATTTTTTTTTTGATAGGCAGAGTTAGACAGTGAGAGAGAGAGACAGGAAGAAAGGTCTTTCTTCAGTTGGTTCACCCCCTAAATGGCCATTACAGCCAGCGCTGCGCTGATCCGAAGCCAGGAGCCAGGAGCTTCCTCCTGGTCTCCCATGTGGGTGCAGGGCCCAAGCACTTGGGCCATCCTCCACTGCACTCCCAGGCCACAGCAGAGAGCTGGACTGGAAGAGGAGCAACCGGGGCAGAATCTGGCACCCCGACCAGGACTAGAACCCAGGTTGCCAGAGCCACAGGTGGAGGATTAGCCTATTGAGTCGCAGCGCTGACCACAATTACCTTTTAATTCCCATTTTTCATGAACTTTTTGAAGATTCTTTGTGTCAGGGGAGGGAATTTATTATGCAAAACTGGCTCATAGAATTATAGAATCTGAAAAGTCTGACAATGTGTAACCCGGAGATCTAGGAGAGCCAATTATGTAGTTCCGGTTTGAGTCTGAAGGCCTGAGAATGAGGGGAACTGAACCTAGTTCAGAGACTGGAGGAGACCCAATGTTGCAGCCCAGCCAGGCAGGAAGGATGAGGACAAAATCTGTGTTTTGATCTATCCAGGACCCCAGTAGATCAGATGATGACCACCCACATCAGAGAAGGACATCTAAATTACTGAGACCACCAATTCAAATGCTAATCCCATCCTGAATTCCCCCTAACAGGCACATTCAGAAATAATATTTAATCTTCACAACCCATCAAGTTGACACATAAAACTAACATCACACTGGCTTTCCTCTAATACACGAGTTTGAGCTGCAGGACTTCATTCATCTATGGGAGACTCTGAGATAAATCAAAGTTGTTCTTTTAAAAATTACATATTCATTTTTAGAAGTATATGCATGTGTATCCTCTGTTTCTGGCTACCCATGATACACTGCAATTATGTTAAGAGTGGCTGAACTTCTGCCAGGGCAGATCCACAGAAAGTCTCAACAGAGCATCCCTCATTCTGACATCAAAGGTGTATAGCTTCCACTTGAAATAAAATCTTCCAGCCCAGCTCTTGCCAGGCCACAAGTCTCCAGTCTCAATGTGGTTGTCCCCATGGTGACACTCTCTTGGACCCTCCCACCCCCATTGCACCCCACACATTAACTGCCTTAAAGTTAAACCCCATCATAAGATTAAAGCACTCCACCCTCACATTCCTCCATTCACTTATTTATCAGCTCTAAACCAAACCTCTTTATCCAAAAGTCACTTAACCACATATTTTGGTGCCGCCAAGGTGAAGATGGTTTGGTGTCTACCATCCGTGGAATAACAGTGAGAGTGGAAACATTCATAAAACACATGTACACATTAAAACACACACACACACATAGAAACGGCCAGTGTAGTATGAGTATTGCAGACAAGAAATTATGGAAATTCAGAAGATTAATCTTGGCTGGGGAAATCCAGAAAGTCTCCAGGATAGAAGCAGAATTTAAAGTAATAATCAGCAAGTTATGATGAGGAGAAAGGCTTTGCAGACAGAGGTATATTGGTCTACATTAACTCTGGATCCCCACAGAGAGCAGTAAGGAGGATCCCACGGCTTGAACCTGAATGAGTGTTAAGTGAGTGACATTACAGCGAAACAAGTTAGGCCAGGCTGAGATGTGAGTCTAATTTAACAGACCTAAATGCCTTCAAGGATGTGTAATTTAATCACATACCCTCTGTCTTTACAATTAACCTGTTGAACAACGTTTCCAAAGCCTGTGTAAAACTAGGCTCTTTATGCCCTCTAGAAATTCACTCATGAATGTGTAATTTTATGGTATTGTACTGTGCGAGAAATGCCACTGGGAGTATACAGGACCACAAAGACAGGACCTATAAATTCTGCCTTCAAACTTACTCAGCATTGACCACTGAGAGCTAAATCAGCACACATAAATTTAAGCCAGTTGAACCCATATCTCTTATTGACATTCTCTTTTCCCACACCTTCTGGCAGAACACTCTCCCCTGGGTGTCCCCTGGTGTCCTTAAAAACTCATCTCCTCTTACTAGATTCTTGTCCTTCTGCCCACCTGAACACTTGAGTCTACTCTAGAACCCAACTGTTGTGCCTTCTCTTTTTATGTGTCATGGCCCCTTTGGAGAAGTGCTTCTGTTTCCCTGTCTCTAACAACCACTTATGTGGCAACAGTTACTATCCAGCTTCAACCATCCCTCTGAACTATGACCAGCATTTCCCAGTGCTCCCTAACTACATTCTCCTGTAAACATTTTCAAAGCAGTATGTTCAAAGTGAAGGTCGTTTGCTCCCCTTTCCAAAATCTACCCCTGGTAAATCTGTTCTCTGAATGATTTTCTTTCTCAATTAACTATCACTACACACTGGAGTTCTCACCAGTAAAATGAGAAAACTTCTGAATTCTGCTTCTCCTTTAACCCCAAATGCTACTTAAGATACTTTTCAAGCATCTTAGAATTCATACTCTCTCTACATCCCAGGGCAAGTGTGTTGACTTCTGTTTCCTGAGTTATTCCAACAGCCCTACAGCTGGTCAACTTGTCCATGGATTACTTTCCTTCCATGGCAACACTTGGTGAAACTAGATTCCAAGATTTTTTTAATCAGTTTTAAGGAGACAATAAAGCATAACTGTCATTAATCAAAACTAGAATGCAAAAATAAATCAGACATGGTCCCTACGTTTAAGCATCTTTGTTCTATAGTCTGGTGTGAATCAAACTACAAACAAGGAAATCACTGGGATACATTATGACAAGGAGTATGAAAGAAACATACACAGGTTCTGAAACATCTAGGCTAGGCCTCAGATTCAAACTAGAGTCATGGGAAGATATCCAGAACAAAAAATGGCATGCAATTCACACTACAAAGAATGTGTAGGCACCAGCTAGGCAAGGAAGATATTAAAATGCCATTCCAGACAGTAGTCGTATAGACAAGTCCAGTGGTGTTACAATGAAATAATGCCCTACAACTTTGACATGAAAACAACAAGAAACAAAGACTGGAACTACAGAGGAGACACAGGCCAAGTGGGCAAGTGTCTTGTTTAGTAAGCAAAGTTTTGCCTCCTTGTCACCACCACACTAGCTCTGAATCAGGAGAAAATGTCTTTTATGTTAAATCATACCAACCAGCTTACAATGTAATAAATGTGAGATATAAATTCACTTTAAGTACCTGGTTCAGAAAGATCAAGCTGAGAAATTAACATCAAAACTGGTCATGGAACAGTGAAAAGTTTTAGGTTTCGCAGAAAAAACCACAAACTTGTTCTGGATTTTCACACATCCCCAAATACCTAAAACTCCTACAGAGAAGTAAACCCCCACCGAAGGTAAGCTCACAATCAAAAGTTTAAAAATCACAAGAAGACATATGTCATCCCAATTAAAACCACTGGTTGCAGTAAATAGAACTGGCATTCCAAGAACTTCAATACCTAAATTTGGAAGGCTTAAAATCAATAACATGCAAGGCCTTCACTGTGGTGTAGTGGGTAAAGCCACCACCTGCAGTGCCAGCATCCCATATGGGTGCCAGTTCGAGACCCGGCTACTCCACTTCCAATCCAGCTCTCTGCTATGGCCTGGGAAAGCAGTAGAAGATGGCCCAAGTCCTTGGGTCCCTGCACACACATGGGAAGCCCCAGAGGAAGCTCCTGGATCCTGACTTCGGATCGGCGCAGCTCCAGCCATTGCGTCCAATTGGGGAGTGAACCATCGGATGGAAGACCTCTCTCTCTGCCTCTCCTCTCTCTGTGTAACTCTTTCAAATAAATAAATAAATCTTTTTAAAAAATCAATAAGATGCAAAAAAGGACAAATAAAGACACAAAGAATAGGACGCTAAACTGTTTAATTAATTAATTTGAAAGGCAAAATGAGAGAGAGATGAGGGAGAGACAGAGGGAAACACTTTCATCTGCTGGCTCACTTTCCAAATGGCTGCAATAGCCAAGAACTCCTTCAGGTCTCCCCCGTGGCTAACAGGGACGCAAGTACTTGGGCCATCTGCTGCTGCCTTCCCAGGTGCACTGGCAGGAAGTGGAGTCAGAAGCGTACTGGCGGAGGAGGGGAGCAGCCAGGACTGGAACCAGGCACTCCCATATGGGATCCCCACGAGCCAAGTGGAGGTTCAAACCCCGGAGCCACAATTGCCCCTTGATTTTTTAAAAACAGATTTTCAATAGACCTCAGTAAACCGGCACAAGTGGAAAACACAAGCTTTGACTAGAAGACGCGACCAAAGACAAAAATTAAGAGACAGAAGGCATTGCTATGGACACCATCCTAACCAGGCATATAAAGAGATGGACAATACGAACAAGGGGTTCAAATATGCAGTGAACTACATGAAACCATCTAATGTGCATCTAATAACATCTACAGAGAAGAAAACAGTACCCCGGGACTGAAGGAAAACGCATCAGATGGAAACATCCGGGTGAGCTGTAGTCTTGGTCAACACAAATCCTTGGAGGAAATGATTCGACTCGCGCATACGACCACCTAACTTTAAAGAATGCATCTGGACGGGCCTCCACACCAGGACCCGCACACGCGCCCACCCACAGTGCCCCGCGCGCAGCTCCCTGCGGCCCCCGCGCGCCCGGCCCGCGCGCTCCGCCATCATGCCGCGCTGCTTCCTCGTCCGGAGGCCGCCGGGCTGCCGCCCACAGCCCAACTACAGCCGGCTGCCAGACTCCCACTCTGCAGCGGCCGCCTCCCGGGGGCCCTGCGACCCGGCCCACCTGCGGGCGGCCTTGCCAGCCCCCGCGCCCCTGCACCCCTCGGCCTCCCTGCCCACACTCATCTGGGACTCTCTGCTGGCCTCCCAGGCCACGCTGCTGGGCCCTGCTGGTCAGCCCCAGGAGCGCCCCGCGGCGGGGCTGGCCACCCTGTCCGAGGAGCGCAGCCTGCCGTCGTCGGCTGCTTCCTCGTCCCCCTCCACCGCAGCCTCTCTGCACACCGAGGCCTGTGCCGCCACCCCGGCCTCGGGCCAGCTGCCCGTGCAGCCAGGCCGGCTGTGGGCGGCCGAGGAGCCCCAGCCCCGCAGGGCCTTGGGCTGCAGAGACTACAACAAGGAGTCCGGCAGCCTGGGCGCCCTCCAGGGCCACTCCCGGAGCCACGCCCCGCCGGCCGTCTGCGCCACCTGCGGCAAGGCCTTCTCCAGGCCCTGGCTGCTGCAGGGCCACGTCCGCACGCACACCGGCGAGAAGCCCTTCTGCTGCCCGCACTGCAGCCGCGCCTTCGCCGACCGCTCCAATCTGCGGGCGCACCTGCAGACCCACCTGGCCGTCAGGAAGTACCCATGCGAGAGGTGCTCCCGCACCTTCTCCCGCATGTCCCTGCTCCACAAACACCAGCACTCGTCCAGCTGTTCCGGGGACGGACGCTGACCCTGAAGTCCCTCCCAGCTCCGGAAGGAAGGACCCCCGCATTCTCCCTACTGCCACGGACTCGGGACTCTCGCTCCCCCCACAGACCCACTTCCTGCTGCGGCAGCCCCGCAGGACTTCCGCAAAGACCATTTTCTGGCCCTGCGCTCTCTACGGTGGCTCGCTCCGTGGACGCTGGAAGGGGCCTTCCCGTGGCCATTTCTGTGACTGGCTGATGAGAGCAGCGTGCAGTGGAGACGCCTTCCAGCCACCGCTACTCTGGAGCGCTTCTGACTTGGTCTTCCTCTGGGGGGTTGCGTGTCCCGAGCTGCTTGGGTAGGGGCGCTTTGAGCTACAGGACAAAAGCTGAGAGATTGGGAAACTCCTACGGCTGAGGGGACGCCACTCTGCTAACCCCATTCCACCCGCCCAAGATACCCTCAGACCACCCTCCTCAGAGGCAGGATTGACTGCAGTGATCTGCCCCATCCTCATCCACAGAGCCCAAGGACATCACTGCCCCAAGATGCCCCTGGGCCTGTGCAGCTGGTTCAGCTGCTTGTTTGTCATGGCAGCACCTGTTTCGTGGGCAATTTAACAGTGTCTCAAAAAGGACTGTGAATAATGGCCATCACTTCTCCCCGGCCAAGTGGGGCACTTTGGCCTGACTCACGTGTCTGCCTGAACTATTTTAGGGGCCTGACAGGTGGGCCTGGATGGAAAACGTTTACATTTCTATGGGTACACTGGTATTTAATTACAAGTAATATTTGCACTAAGGAACTATTTTGTATAGTTATACATACAGTTTATTGATATGTCATAAATCAGTTGTTAAGAGGTCTCAACAAATTCCACACAAACCAAGTTTTTGGTATATTCTTTGAAAATAATATTTTAAAATAAATTACTGAGAGATAGTAAATCAATCTGAGCTTTATACCAAACGGTTTGGGGAACAAGGGGCATTGGAGGTTTGAAGTGAGACAATAATATGGTCATGTTATATGTGTTATACAGCTCAGTCTAGATGTAGCATGGAGGATCACCCTGAGCCAAGAAATCTGACTCGAATTAGAAAGGAATCTGGATGAGAGTAATTAATTAGGGCCAAGATAAGCACAGGAGGAATGTAGAGAGAGGGATTTTGAGAGGCATTAAAGATCTAGAAACTGATGACTTACTGGTTAGATATGGATGAATGAGTGGCAGGGATCTAAAATTCAGAGTTCTGATTTGGGTGAATGAATGTGGCAGTATTTCATGGAGGTAGCAACCAGAGGAACCCGTGACAATGACAGCCTCACCTGAGCTCAGGATTCTCAATACAGCATAGAAGTGGTAGCTAAAGCTACTGGAACAAATGAAGTCAACAAAGAAAGCATACAGAGTGAGAGGGACAAGGACCCTAGGAGCACTCTGAGAAACACCAACATGTAAGATCTCAGCACCCTCGAAAAAGATTACGTAGGAATAGCCACATAGTGATCAGTCAGACCAAAGTTTCTTACAAGGAAGCACAAGTGTAAGAAAGAAGGCAGAGGTGTGGCCAGTGCCGTGGCTCAACAGGCTAATCCTCCGCCTTGCGGCGCCAGCACACCAGGTTCTAGTCCCGGTCGGGGCACCGGGTTCTGTCCCGGTTGCCCCTCTTCCAGGCCAGCCCTCTGCTGTGGCCCGGGAGTGCAGTGGAGGATGGCCCAAGTGCTTGGGCCCTGCACCCCATGGGAGACCAGGGAAAAGCACCTAGCACCTGGCTCCTGCCATCGGATCAGCGCAGCGCGGTGCGCCGGCCGCAGCGCGCCATCCGCGGCAGCCATTGGAGGGTGAACCAACGGCAAAAGGAAGACCTTTCTCTCTGTCTCTCTCTCTCACTGTCCACTCTGCCTGTCAGAAAACAAAAAACAAAAAAAAAAAAAAAAAGAAGGCAGAGGCAAATACAACCTCTTCTCAGAAGAAATCGGACGAACCAAGGAGAAAAGCTCTCCACTGGATTTTCAGTTGTGTGGCTGAATTTGGGAGGAAGAGTTTCAGCAAAATGTCAGGGTTGGACATGGGGATGGTGTGGATGAAGAGTGAGTGTAAGGTGATTAAATGTAAATGGTAATTGAGGCTATTCTTTCATGAGATTTGGCTGAGCAGTGAAGTAGAGAAAAAACATGGTGGTAGCCCGAGGGTTACCTGGCTCCAAAGAACACCAAGGTTTTCACATAGGTGGAACTGAATATAATTATCAGGAGTGAGGGAGGAAGGATCATTTCGCTGAGATTTATATACTAGTAGAATTTTATCTCTGCAGATATCTGAACAAGAGGTTTTAATAGTTAACTGAATGAAACTAATATACATATAATGTCAATTATAGAAGGAGAAAATGAAGACAAGAGAAAGGCAACAGTGAATTTTTTAAGTGTATTGTGGGAAAAAAACATGCTTTAAAAGACATGTAAGAGTCATTTCATTCCAATGTAGTCAAGTATTTTCAATGTGTGTGGCTGAAGCACCTTCTAACACTTGTTGTATCCTTCACTGTGGCTCCATCAAAGCCTCCTTAAAGCATTTATGAGTTGGGCTGCAGAGTTCAAGCCAGGTAAAGGATAGCAGCACTCCTCTAACTCTCAAAACTCCCATGGAGAAATAATTTCTCAACATATTAACAAATTAATTTATTGACAGCCCACCTAAACTAAACACCTAAACTCAGAGGCAACTGAGTTTTAGAGAAATAACACAAAGTGTCCTGATCAACATTCTCAGATACAGAATTTCTCTATGTAAATATATGGGCCTCCCTCATTTACCTAAGTCCTTTCCATCAAATATTAAATAAATTCAGTACACAAACACTCGTTAAGGTTCAGGGAATAGTTTTTGTTCCATTCTGTTTGTCTTTGCTTATTTGTTTGTTATAAGGAGAGTAGTAGAACAAAGAATTCACTACATTCAATAGTGACTAATATTTATTCATGAATATAGGACTTTGAGATAGATTTTTTAATAGAAGAGGTAGAAAAATATAGTATTAACAATGCCATTTAGGGTCTTGATTTATTTCACTGATTTGGGTTTTTTTGCACTTTGCTGGAGAAAAAAATTATAAATAGTTGAAAGCATTTATCACCTGAGATGCACCATTTGGAAAAGAAAAGAGAACATATTTTTAAGCCATAAATTTCCACCATGTTCACCCCTCGCATAAATAAGCATCCCTAGACTTTGCAAGAAATATTAAAGTTCATTTAAATTGCAAATCTGACCTTATTAAAATGGCTTTCTCAAAGAGTCATAAACAAATAGAGTGCACTGGTAATACTGCCACACAACAGAACACATTCTCAACCAGTTCTGTAATTAAAGTGGAAAGATAGAATTTTCACAGTTTTGAATGACAGAGATGGACGGAGAAAACATGTTATGACAATAATTTTAGGTGGGGAGAATGCATCCATCTGGAGGCTCCCCTCAATAAATGTCTCAGCACAATTACTCTTTGAAAGTCAATGTAAGTTCTTATGAACAGCTTGGAAACATTATTATATGGTTGCTAATTCGATGTGTTTGACTACTTTCCTAAAGCTACCACATTCCCTCTTAATGTTGGAAGCATAACCATTAAGATTTACTATGTTTGGGGTAAGAATAAAAATGAAACAATTAAGAATGAGCTTATATCTGCAAATGGTTAGAAAGAGCTAATAAATTTCAGGATTAAAAGCCAAACAGATAGGATGGGCTGTTTACCGAGTTTATGGAAAATCCATATTTGAAGGTAGATTGTCACCAAACAAATAGCTCCCTTTTACTTAGAAAAATAATCCAAAGTGCAGTAGGCCATGTAAATTAGGTGGAATTGAGATGGAACTTGACTTGTTTCTCACTGATTTAAGCAACTGGATTTATGGCTAAGTAAGTGCTACCATGAGATCCACGGCAGAATGGTAAGTTTTAAAGCACAACAAAGTGAAGGTATTTGGCTGCTCATGCAAATGAATTCATGTTACGTTTTCCTAGGTTCATTTTGATTGCTTTATCAAAGTTCAATATGGCCACTGTTGCAATACTTTTGGTTTTTAGAGGTGGTAATAGTAGTCATGGTAACTAAGTGTTTTAAGTGGTACATGTAGTAACAACATCTACAGACTGGAGTTTATGCAAGCTTTCTCCTGTATTATCTCATTTAGTCTCCTGAAAACCACTGCAGAGAGTGGGCATTTGGCCAAGCAGTGTAAGATGCCCCTTGGGACACCCTCATCCCATATTGTAGTACCAACCTGGGTTTGAGACCTGGATCTGCTTAGGAATTCCTGGGAGATCTGCAGTCTGATGTACCCCATCAGATCAGGAGGACAGAGTTCTTTGCAGACCATGCAACTGGACATGCTTACCTTCTGAAAGTAGCCCCGGGTTAGACCAAGGTGACCACTAGGTCACCCTGCAGAACAAATAACCATGTGTGCCTGTCTGACATAGACACATCTAAAGATAAATCAACTCTGAAAATCCACAGGATTTTCCCAATATCTTCCTCCCTTCTTATAGAGTTGAGATTTCATTGTTTCATTTCACTCAGTTTGATAATCAAACATTAATTGCATACCTTCCTGAAGCATGATAGAGCATTAAAATTCTATTATATGTGCCACAGGAATCCATTGGAAAGTTAATGTGTAGGCACATGTACCCAGCACAGTATGCACTCAATTATTCTTAGTTCCCATATAATTAAAGATTTGAATACAACAAGGCTACTAAAACAGAAATAGAAACTAGAAAAAGAATCAAATCACCAGGCAAATAGAGTTACTGAACTTAAGCATTTCATTTTGTTCTATATATAAGCAATTCAGACCAAGGAATGTGTTTTAGTTCTTGTCATTTTTTTTTCTCCCTGAAACACCAGGAAAGAAAGAAAGTTTCACATGACTAATGACTAAAATGCCCCCAGATTCCTCATTCAGAAAGGACCATTTTCTATGTTTGAAATGTAATGAGAAAAATATCCATCAATGCTAAGCGCCTGAGTGTAGCTGTTCCCAACTAATAAATCACAAACCTTGGTCAATCAGTTGATCCCAAAGTCTGACCTGGGAGATTGCAACTCTTCTTTTCCTACTCAATCCACCCCTTTCTGCACAGTCCTAAAACCCTTTGGTAATTTCCACTATGGAGAAGGTATATGGGTATGAGCTTTGCCATTATACCTATATTTAGATCTGTATCTATAGTTCTATATCTACATGAAGAGCTATATCTATGTACATATGTATGACTCATGGTGTTATTGGTACACCAAGGTACTATCAAATTCAAGCCACCATCCTGGTTTAGCAATGACTTATCATCACTTACAACTTTATCCTTCCAATCCAGTAATGTCAAGACTCAAGAAAACTGAAGATAATTCACTCTTAGAGAAGACTGAAGAATCTATTTGAATATATTTCCAAGTGATCTAGGGATTAGCGTTTACAGTTAAGGCAAACTACCTCTTATTTGGATTGTCACAAAACTGTGGGAAGAATAATCTAAATTGGGAGAGAAAGGGATTTGGGAAGAAGTCAGTTCCTCCTCAGGCATCAGTGACCCTGATAAACAGCCTGTTGTATCCATTCAATGTATGCGTATCCTTCTTCCTACTAATTCTAGCTCAGGAAATAAAATCAAGGGACTGGAACTGAGCAAAAACAAGAGGCAAACTTGATTTAAGCTTCGATTTTCCATGTAACACAGCTTGAAAGTAGCAAGCAATATGACTCCTTGAGGGGATAATAAAGAATGTGATGCACTTCTCTGAAGGCAGAGAAAAAGGCTCCCCCATTACAGCACATGGCTCCATTTTCTAGAAATTGTGAAGAAAACACCCTTCCCATTCATGCCATTTTTCTGCAACTTATGCAACTTCCTAGAAATGCCTATTAAGGAATACCTTCAGGATGAGGCCGTGACCTGGTCTGAGTGTGAGTTGGGTGTGCATTGTCAGATGCCAAGCAAGGGTGAATTTACAAAACATGAAATCCTCTTCTCCCTAAGGAAGTTAAATCAAGTTGGAGCTGCACCATCTGTACACATAAGTTCAGAGACCAAAAGAGATGCTGCCAGATCCAACACAGGCACATCATACAAGGACTATATATCATAAACATAAGGTGGTCAGAAAAAAAGAAAGGCAACAGGAAAGACATCATGGGCCAAGCCAATTCTGAGCAGTCTCAGAAGAATAGATGGTGTTCTGCTGGTAGTACTCCTGGCACTCTTTGGGGCTTCCAAACCTGGCATTCTAGAGTTGGGTGACACAGAGCTAGGTTCAGACTTCCAGATCCTATTGTCTTTCCCAGAGCCTTTTCATATCTGTCTCTGTCCCCACAAAATTTCTACCTACACAAAAATCCTCAGCAGGAGTGGAGAATGTATACAATGTTTAAAAGAGTATCTGGGGCAGTGAAGAGGGAGGGTAATAATTTGAAAGGATGTTTTTAAGACCTCCAAAATATCTTTTTGACTCAAAAATTCCACTGGGAAAAATTAATGTTGGGGAAAAATAAGGCTGTGCATAAAGATTTAGCACTCTATTTGTATATCTATATATAGATATATTATTATAATAAATATATAGATAAATACATAGTTAATATATTTGTGTGTGCATGTATGTGTGTGTATATATATATATGTGTATATATATATGTGTGTGTGTATATATATATATATATATATGTTTGAAGCAACCTAAAAAACCAAGAATGAGAATCAGGTAAAGAAAATTATACTACCTTGACACAGTTGAGGTACTATTTAGCTATTAAAACTGATACAAAGATGCACATCTGACACAGTGGTTACATCACTGCATGGGATTCCTGCCTCCCCTTTCAGAGGACCTGGTTCAAATCCCACTTACTCTGCTTCCAATAGGAGACATGGATTGAGTTTCTAGGCTCCTGGCTTCAGCCTGACCCAACTATATCTGTTTTGGGCATTTGGGGAGTGAATCAGTTGATGAAAAATTCTCTCTCTCTCTCTCTCTCTCTTTCTCAAATAAGTAAACTTCTAAAACTGAAACATAAATATCCATTGGCATTGGCATGAAAAGATACTCATAGTATATTAGTCATGCTACAAAATATTATGTATAATATTCTAATTTTGAAATAAAAAAAGTGTGTAAAAATGCAAACAAGCACACCACACTAGTTTGTGTCCTTGTGTGTGCATTTGTAATTACAGGTATGATAAAACTGCAAAGTTGTTATCTCTGGATGATGGGACTGAGGTGTATTTTATTGTATTTTCAATTTTATGAATTTTATAGTTTCTATGATTCAGGTATTTTATTAGATACTTTAAAAATTGTTTTTAAAAAATTAAACTAATAGACAAAACAAACCTAAGAGCCACATAGTGTTGGGACCACTCTATGGTTGGTGGGGCCACGGGTTGATATATGACTATAATTCAACCCCAGGCAAAAGTCAGCAGTGAAAAAGAAAGCATTCTGATTATCAGTAAGTCAGCTTGATCATTTTATTCATAGCACACCAAAAATGGCCTGGAAAATAAAGTTCATGCCACCTGAGCTCAGCACACTCAGTTGTCTTCAAGTCATTGCACATGAATCAGATAAAGATGAGAACGGTAGATACGCAGCAGAACCAGCCATGCATGAAGGCAGCAAAGGAAGCCTTGTGTTTGTCTGACTTTAAGAAAGCTCGAATTATATGACTTATAAATAGGGCCTGGCACTTCACAGGGGATAATGACAAAGCCCTCTGAAACCCAGTCAGAGCCTTCTCAGGGGATGCAGTATGCACCCTCGAAAAGCGGCACTGTTACTACACAACTTAATAACAGCCCTTAAGTGATGACAGAAAGCACATTGAAACCACATTATCCACTGAATAGGGAAAAATAAATAAAGCAGCCTTTATTAACTGGTAGAGAGAATGATTACAGGGTAAATAAAATCAACTCAGGGAAATGGAGATGAGGGTGTATCAAGGAAGAAAGAAAGATATTACAGCCAAAGAGGAACTATAGAATGAGGTGAAGAAAGGGCAGCAAGCTGACAATGAAGTAGAAAGGATACACTGGCTCTAAACACAATGTGAAAACTCATTCAGTTTTCTTAATACAGTGGCAGGAAAGAAGAGAAATAAAATGGAATGCAGTCATGCATACATGCTTGGGAAATGCAGAAATTAGAGGCTTGGCATCGTCCAGAGGCAGTACAGGAAGGGATTGGGTGCCTGAATGAGAAAGAACCTACAAGAGATTTTGAAAAGGGCACAACATAGACTGCTCCAGGAAACTAAATGGCACTGCTCACTACAGAACTGGGAATGTAACCCACAACCTGTTGGAAAAATAAGCCCCATAGGGCCCGCCTACCTACCGGAGCCTTGTGAGAGCTGGTGGTTTACTTTCTTCTTTTTTTAATGCATCTACTTCTTTACTATGTCTCTGCTATTCTGGAAGAGATTCTCTGGAGAGAAACCACACCTCTAAGAGTCACCTAATGAACACTGGTTCTACCATACCAAGAGCTCATTATTCCCTTGAGCATATGGGTATGTAAACCCCTACTCCACAAAGCACATCCCTAAACCAAACATGTTTTCTAAGCCTTAGTTGTTGAAGGTAATAATATCCATGTCCCAGCTGCATTCCCTGCAACATTTATCTCTTTCGTGTGAGTGACTCCTTACTTTCTGTACTTTGGCCAGTGTATAACTTATGAATAATTCTCTGATCCCTTCCACAAGTAGACTTTTGCAACTATGTGGCTTTGTGGATGAAACTCTGTTTGCATGACCTGCCTTCACCTCAGTAACTCAAACACTAACCCAGTATCATTTCCTCTCAATACACTTACGTACCTGCCCCTTCCTTCCCCTGCATAGGTTTCCTCAGTGGCCTGTTGTAATTGCTACCCTTATAGGACTGAAAGCTCCCTGAAGACATGAATCAAACCTTTTCTTCACATCCGTTCACCATGCTGAGAGGCTAACACTAAGATGGCATTCAGTAAATGCTTGCTAAAATGAATGAGCATCCAAAAAATTTTTCCTCAGAGTCATCCCTCTCCTTCCTATTGTTCATGTTTTGGGAGGAAGATTAGAGTCAGAGAGAATGGCTGGGATTCACAATTGCCTTGGTGACCTCCTACCCTACCTGGTTGCTGGATACTTTACATCTTGACATCCTTATTACCTATTCATTGGTTCAGTTTATACTAAGTACTTATCCTAGTCTAGGCCTGTCCTTGGAAGTTCAGACACTTAACTTCACTTAGTTCTGACCATCACTATCTTCATGATTCTATGAGTAATCCTGACATGGCAGGTGAGAAGCAGGTAAGCAAAGAGGAGCTGAGAGACTGTCAGCACCCGAGCCACAGGCACCCTAAACTCTACCCACTTCTGTGCAGATCCAAAATGGCTATAGGCTCAGCACACCTATTCCCCATCATGCACCTAGGCCTCACTTCCCATAATGCATGAGATATCATAGATGAAACATGTGTGTGTTCCATATGGAGACTCCATGACCACCATGACACATTTTGAGAACCCCAATAAAGGGACACAGAGCCAAGCAGTACTCACATCCCATCCAAATTCCACCCTATTTGTATATTCAGCTAGGACCTGACCAGAACACCACTCCAGTCCTACAAAAGCATGAGCCCAACCTTGGTGGGGGCAACAGTTCCTCCTGCCTCGTGAGGAGACGTTATCCATACTCACAGATGAGGGTGTACTACCATTTTCAATAAATCCTGATTTCCTGTGCACCTTTGTGCTTCCTCCTTTAATACTTTCATTCATAGAGATAAGAACTGAGAACTGGCCCAGCTTGGGGCTGAGTTGCCCACAACAATCCCAGCTGCATGTTTTCTCCATCCCCTCGGTTTCTAATCAGAACATTAACATCTGTGTCCCAATAAAGTGTCCCTAAGTCAATGAATTTTTGTCTATACAATCTTGTATCGTATCTCATTTAATCAAAAACACTCAAAACCCAACCCCTTAAATGTTCTTCTGGTTCTTGCCAGTATATTCTAGTTAATTCTTGTTGTTCCTTTTGGTATATAATCTCTTTTCTCTCCCTAACTAGACCCAACATGTCCACAGCCAGATTATGCCCTACCAAAATCTGTGGGGCAAGTTTTGGAAAGGAGAGAGTGATTGCCTTGTAGAAGGACTTTCACTGTGTCATCCAGCACAGAGAAGACCATTTTGAAAACTCTCAGAACTTAGGGAGGTCTACAGAGTCAGCATCCATAGTAGCATCCATCAAGATGTCCTTATCCTACATCTCAGAATCCCATTAAGAACCATGATCTTAGCAAGAAAGCCCTACCTTGGCTGAGCATTAAAACATCTCTAGAGTGCTGCAGGTCTATTAGACCTTCAGTCTGATACTCATGCCTCCCATGCAGGAGATAAAGGGTTATTTGTAAGTTATCAAGAAGGTAATCTGGTGCTCAACTTAATCTTTTTTATTATTATTATTAAGTTTGTGTAGCCTTTCAAAGCAAGTTTCAACTGACTGGTGTATTTATGCATCCTGTCTCTGTACTGGGAATTATGTTCTTTAATTGCAAGAGGATTTGTACTTTTTAAAAAAGATTTATTTTATTTATTTGAAATACAGAGTTACATAGAGAGGTATAGACAGAGAGAGAGAGAGAGAGGTCTTCCATCCTCTGGTTCACTCTCCAGATGGCCACAATGGCTAGAACTGCACCGATCCAAAGCCAGGAGCCAGGAGCTTCTTCTGGGTCTCCCACATGGGTGCAGGAGCCTAAGGATTTGGGGCATCTTCTGCCGCTATCCCAGGCCATAGCAGAGAGCTGGATCGGAAGAGGAGCAGCTGGGACTAGAACCGGTGCCCATATGGGATGCCGGTGCTTCAGGCCAGGGCATTAACCCACTGTGCCACAGCGCCAGCCTCCCCAACTTAATCTTTAACTGCTTATTAAGGTCTTTTAAATTTTCCTCTCTCTTCAGGGCATCAATGCAACCTAGAAGCTAACACCTCTGTCTTATCAAGCATTATTCCCGTTATATCTTTCCAGTACCTGAACCATCATATGTGCAACCAGGTGGTCTTCCCAAATTACTTTAATGAAATATTTAGCAATTTCACTACCAGTCTGAACCAGTGATTATCCATGCCCCCAAACCCACTCACAACAGCATCCTGCTTGCCTGCCAGGCAGTACAAGAGACAGTGACAGAAGCCCATCTTACTGTCTATTGCCTTGGACCATGCCAGGAACAAATTAGGTCAGTTCAGATTTTCTCACAGGCAGATACCAAGATGGAATGAGATATGCAAGAGACTTAGTGAGAGAAAATACCTTTGAGGAAAAAGGGGACGAAACAATAGAAGGTGAAGCAAGCCATCCAACTGCAGGTCTGGTCTTGGCCCTGTGAAAAAGACAGGAGAAAACAGGGGGGGGCGGGGGAAAGGTTGAGAAGGAAGCCCCAGATCAAAGTGTGGTTCTCAAAAGCTTCAACCAGGCCAACAGGGAGTCTCAAGTCAAAGTAGCTCATTGTTAGTCAATGGCTGAAGTCAGTCACTGGCAGGAGCAGTCTATGAAAAGTGAGTCTCGGTGTGAAGGTGGTGGTAGATTCAGAGTTAAGGTCATGTGTTGACTGCTTTCTCTGCATCAGGGACCCCACACCATATATTCCCATGATCACCACACCTATCTGTGGCAGAGATACAAAAGAACAACAACAACAAAAATGTTGCAGAATCTAGCACAAAACAGGGGGCCACCAAAACTGAAAACAGGCAAAGAAGATACTGGTTATAGTTAGAGAAGCCTAAAACAAATTTCTTCCTATCACAAGGATGGAGTGTAAGGGTAACCTGTGAATATGATCATTTATCAATCCTGTGACTGTGTTACATTATATGGCCAATGGTATTTTTGCAGGTACAATCAAGGTTAACAATCAGTTGACTTTGGATTAATCAAAAGGGAGGTTAACTAGAAGACAGAATTTTGAATGTTTTCACCATAAAGAAATGTTAAGTGTTTGAGGAGATGTATTTACCCTAATTGGACATTACCTAATATATACATGAATCAAGACATTCACATGGTACCCCATAAATCTGTCCTGTATTTATGTCTGTTTAAAAAAGGCCTTTTTTAATTGGAAAAAAATTAAAGAGAGAGAATCGGGGTGGGTCTAATTAAATAAAATCTATTCAAAACTAGTCTAATCTTACCTGGGTGAGCTGTAGACTTTTCTCTACTTGGTAGTGAAGGAAAGAATAACTCAAGATATGAAGGAGATTCATCCAGAGTGATTCTGCTGCCAGCTAGGAGGATGTAAGCAAGCCTTTGAAAGTTCTATGGCAAAGCACTGCCAGTAACCCTAGTAGCTGGGAGTGCCTCCAGCTACCAGCCAGAGGTTGCATTCCTTGATCCTATCACAGTCCTTCAGAAAGCCTGGGGGGAAAAGGAATTATAAAATGGGACTACTTTGGTGCAATAAAAGGGTTGAATTGCATCATATTTCTTACAAAGTGCACATTTTGAAGGCCCCTCTTAAATTGTAAAGAACTGAATTTTATCAATCACCCGGATGAGCTTGGATTCTTCCCAAAGCCTTGTAGGAGACTGCAGCCACTCGAGACATCTTGAGTGTGAGTACTGACACAGGAAACCTAATTGAGCCACACTGAACTGCTCTAAGACTCTGATAATAAATGATATTGTTTTAATCTACTCTGTTGTGTTAATTTGTTACAAACAATAGAAAACAAATAAACCTGTTCTGCTCCTCCCTAAAATGTACAAATTAGGTAAGACGGATGGCTAGAACAGATAGACAGACTGACAGGTAGAGATGGATGATAGATAAATCATATTTGTCACAATGCTCTCAAAAGTTTATGTTCTCAAACACATTGCTTGAGCTCTCCTAGAACCCAGATTCTTTATGTTCAGAAAGTGAAGACTGGGGTCAGTACTGTGGCACAATGGGTGATTCTGTGGTGTCAGAATCACATACTGAGGTGTTGGTTGGAGCTTCCTGCTAATGTGGCTGGGAAACCGTGGATGATTGCCCAAGTACTTGGGCCTCTGTCATCCATGTGGGAGACACAGCTGGAGTTCCCAGACCCTGCCTTCAGCCTGGCCTAGACCTGGCTGTTCTAGCCATTCTGGAAGTGAACAAGTGGATGGAAGCTCGCTCTCTCTCTCTCTCTCTCTCTCTCTCTCTCTTTCTCTCTGTTACTCTGACTCTCAAATAAATATTTTTTAAAAGTGAGGATGAACAAAGGCACAAATGAGTTCATCATTTCTAATTCTAAGATCACTGGGACTACCATGATAATGACATCCCATTTTATTTATCATTTATTAATTCTCCCTTATCAGCATATATGCATGGTAACTTTAATAATAAAAAATAACAAGTTGTTAATGTTTATTTATTTTCCTCTACTTGAAAGAGCAACAGAGAGACATTCCATCCACTAGTTCACTCCCCAAATAACTGCAACATCCAGGACTGGGCCAAGTTGAAACCAGGAACCCAGAACTCCATTTGGGTTTCCCATATGGGTAGCAAGGGTTCAAGTACTTTAGTCATCATCTTCTGCCTCTCAGGATGCATTAGAGGAAGTGGATCAGAAGCAGATTCAAAGTGACACTCTGAGGTGGAGTGCCGGCATCCTAGGCCATAGCTTAACTCACTGCTCTACAATGCCAACCCTAACTGTCCTTAAGTTTTTGTCTTTGTATCAAGCACATGTATCGTGGCTTAAAAAAGGGCAGCAGAGAAAATATTGTTATCTTGGTTCTTTGACTCACATGGAAGAAGAATTACCAAGCAGACAGCAAAGAGATTTAAAAGTTTTTATTAGAATCAAGGACCTCCAGCCACAGCGGCATGGAGGGGGCATCCAAGAGAGGAAAACCCCACACATGTATAATTTCATGTAATGCTCAACCAAATCCTATAAAATATAGAGACCATTCATTCTCATATTATTTATTTATTTATTTGAGAGGTAGAGTTACAGACAGTGAGAGGGAGAGACACAGAGAAAGGTCTTGCCTCCGTTGGCTCACTCCCCTAATGGCCACAACAGCAGGAGCTGCACTGATCCAAAGCTAGGAGTCAGGTACTTCCTCCTGTGGGTACAGGAGCCATGTGGTACAGGAGCCCAAGGACTTCGGCCATCTTCCACTGCTTTCCCAGACTACAGCAGAGAGCTGGATTGGAAGAGGAGCAGGCAGGAATAGAATCGGTGCCCATATGGGATGCCAGCATTGCAGGTGGAGGATTAACCTACTGCGCCATGGTGCTGGCCCCTCATTCTCATATTTTATTTGTTCACAAATTCTTATTGAGCAGATACTGTATGTTGAACACTGTTCTAGGGCCTTTGACATAATGGTAAGGAAAGTTCTAAAAAACCTTACTATTTTCATAAAACTTAGGTTAGTGGGAAAACTAGACAATAAATGAGTAAACAAGTCAATGAATAAGACAGTTCCAGATTTAATCAGTGCTATGAGGGGATCTGGTATTTAGCATAATGTTTGAAAATTCCATGTCCTATATAAGAATGCCTGGGTTCCATTCTCAGCTATGGCTCCTAACTCCAGCTTCCTGCCAGTACAGATCCCAGAAGGCAGCTGTGATAGTTCCAGTTATTAGGTTCCTGTTTCCCACTTGGGAGATCTGAATTGAGTTCCTCAGTTTTGGCCCCAACCCAGCCCCTGTCATTTCAGTCACTTTCATAGTAAGTCAGCAGATGGATGCACTATCTGTACTTGTCTCTATTTCTATCTCTATCTCTATCGCTATCTCTATCTCTATCGCTATCTCTATCTCTATCTCTATCTCTATCCCTATCCCTATCCCTATCCCTATCCCTATCCCTATCCCTATCTCTATTTCTCTCAAATAAATGAAAATTTTAAAATTCTATGAAAGAAATAAAGCAAGGCAATGGGATAGTGAGTTAGCTACCTAACTCCCCTACAGGATGACCCTGAAGGTTGAAACCTGAAGAATGAAATCGATCTTATTGCCCAAAGTTCTGAGAAAAGAGCAATCCAAGTGGAAGCTAAAAGCAGGAAGAAAGCTTGACACATTCACAAATGTAAAGACCAAGACAGAAACAGGCTCAGTGGAGCTAAGTGGCCAAGGTCACCCAGCCAGTAGCTTGTAGAACTGGATATGAATGAAGGTCAGCTTCTGAGTGTTGGATATTATCCACGGTGTTCACAAACAGGGTTTGGAAACTGTGGATCATGGACCAAGTATTACCTGAAACGTTATGACTGTTACATAAGATGTGTGCAAAATTAGTGGTAAGTCCAAGCATCTAGCCTAGAATCCAGGCCATTCCAAAGGCCTAATACATGGTATTTGTCTGTGAAAGAAACAAAATCAACACACACACCCACTCCACCACTAGCTATTGCAATTTCACAAGCTTGTCATGCTAAACAACAAAATGCCACCTGCTGCAGTTTCATAAACCCCAGGGAGAAGGAAAGAGTCAAAAGCTGTTTGCTTGATAAATTACTCTGGGTGTTTCTTTCAAAAGCTGTTTTCCAGTGACATAATCATATATAAGAACAGAGTCGGATTCTCGGGCTACCATTCTCAGATACAATGACTTATTTCCCAGAGAAAATTGAAGGAGAATGTGTGTCATCCTTTTTGCAATTCCTCATGGAAAACAGACATTCCATTCTCCTTTCCATTGTTGTTGAGGTTTCTTATTTTTTATTATTTTTAACAAAAATGATGTTGAACACAATGATCAAAAAAGTTGTAGGTCACATACTTAGTCTTCAAGTAGTGGGACTGAAAGGACAAGCACAGTCACAAAAAGATTTCCAAAAAGCTCCCACCCTCTCTGTGCATGTCAAAACCTCTACAACAAGTTTCTTTAAAATATTTTCCTTCTCCCCTCTATTTCCTTCTTTAATAGCAGCTGCTTCCACAGCTACTCAGGTGAAACAAGAGAACAGCTGATTTGTACTTGTTTTAAAAGCCACAGGAGATCCTGAAAGATTGTGGCTTATCTTCCCATTTACTCTCTGGGCACCTTTGGGAAAGCAACAAATCTTCCCCGTGCCTCACCCTTCCTCCTCTACAAAATGGGGATAACAGTGCTTTATTCCACAGAGCTTTTATAATGAATAGATGTATTCTTGAAACATGGACCGAAAGCACTTAATCCATGACATTTGCTAACTAAGGGGTTATGGTTGTCATTACAGGTTACATTGATGAGATTCAAGGCGAATCTCAAGTTCTCTAATAATTCCTGTCATCAACTGAGAGCTCACAATATGCTAAGCACCACTGTGCTTTTCCAGATTTCTATGCTATCCTTGCAACAGTCCTATGAGATTGATAACTCCTACTTCACAAATAAGGAAATCTGCCCAAGGCCACTCCATGGGTGAATGACAGAGCTGACATTTGGACCAGGTTGTCTGACTCCAGAACTGGAACACTTCCCCATTGGCATGGACTGCTTACCCCTGAAATACCTTGATGGGATTCTGGAAGGCAGTAATGGTAGCTCAAGGAACTGGGTCCCTGTCATACACATTAGACTCAGATGAAGTTCCTGGTTTCTGGCTTCAACTAGACTAAGCCCAGGACACCACAGGCAACTGGAAGTGAACCAGTGGATGGCAAATCTCTCTTTCTGTGTCTCTCTGTCTCTCTCTCTCTCTCTCAAAAAAATGAAATATTGTGACAGTTTTACAGTCCAGAGACACTCATACAGATGCTAACAGTAATAATAGATTTTAAAATTTTACTGTTATTTGCTTTCCAGAAAAGGTAGCTCTTGTACTTTATCAATTTAGCCACACTTCTGTATATTTTCAGGAAATACTCATTTTAATATGAGGAAGAAAAAGATTAATGCAAATTATTTTATGTTTTACAATACAATGTTGTTATGGAAAAACAAACTCCATGAAAAGGTGCAGAATGTAAGACCAAAAGAAAATATGTGAAGGGGTGGGCCTTGTGACATAACATGAGACACTGATCAGGAAATCCATATCCCATGTCAGAGTGCCTGCTTCAAGTTCTGGCTACTCATCACTTTCCAATCCAGATTCCTGCTAATGCGCCAGGGAAAGCATCAGATGATGGCCTAAGTAATTGGGCCCCTGCCACACATGTGGGAGACCTGGATGGAGGATGGAGTTCCTGGCTCCTAACTTCAGCCTGATCCAGGCTTCATTGTTGCAGGTATTTGAGGGAGTGAATCATTAGATGGTAGATTCTCTCTCTTTCTCTCTCTCTCTCTCTCTCTCTCTCTTTCTTTCTCTCTCTCTCTCATCTTTCAAAATTTCAAAGTGTTAATCATCTTTTCAAAGCAATTCCCACCCTACTTTCCAAATTGACTATAATTTCCCAATTTTCTATATTTTCCTATACATCATCTTTTGAAGAAAAAGATATTACTTCATATGCAATGAAAATTATACATTTTATCATCTTTTGCTCAGAAACCAGCACTTTCCACATATTCTGAAATATACAGTTGAGGCCAATTGTGCTTGTTTAAATACTTCAAAGTTCTCTTAAATATAAAAAGTTAAGCTTTCTTCTATTTAAATTCAAAAGCTGATTCTCTTCCACTTTTCACATGTGCTAATCTAAGCCTGACATTTAGAAACTGCCTAAAACCTTTTCTGTGAATGGAATCCTGCCAAAAAAATAAAATTTTATTTTGTTCCTGGTTTTATGCCATTGGACTACTTTGCCCTCTCTTATCCAGGTGTTCTACAATATTTTTGCATATATTTACTAGCCATTATCATTGTGCTAAATACTGTACCATACAAATATCAAACTGAAAACAGAGACAAACTATACCAAAGGCCATTCTGTATCATACTTAAAAAGCTGGCCACTTCACTGCATTTAGAAAGCTTTTAACAACCACACTTTAAAATGTGGCATAGTACTAGATACATTCTCAAACAGTTAATCTTCTGAGAGTCCTGTTGTATTCATCAGTGTTCTCCAGAGAAATCAAACCAAGATGACTTTATGGAGAGAGAGGTAGAAGGAGTGAAAGAACAATTGTGCAGGTACAGGTCCAAAATCTACAGGGTATGCCAGCAGGCTAGAGACCCACAGAAGAGTTGCAGCTTGAGCCCAAAGGCCCTCTGTTGGCAGAATTCCTTCTTACTCAAGGGAGGTCAGTCTTTTTCTATCAAGACCTCCAACTGATTGGATGAGGCCCATCCACATTATGGAGAATAAGCTGCATTAGTTAAAGTCCACCCATTTAAATGTTAATCTCATCCAAGAAACACCTTCATAGAAATATCCAGAATAAGGTTGGACCAAATATCTAGGCACCATGGCCCAGCCAAGTTGGACATACAAAATTAATCATCATGCCTGTGATGCCAGCCAAGGCTAAGAAATGAGCCTCAAAGCATCCCCACCTGCCCTTACTGAACTCTTATAGAATTGCCATTTATTAATATTTTCAAAACTCCTGTGTCATCTGTTTTTACTTCTAAGAATAAGAGTCCTGAATGTAAAATTTAAACATGAAAAGAAAGCTGTCAACACTAAAATACAGAAGAATCTCATTAATCAGCTGGAGTCTGCCTAAGATCTATCACAGGAAAAAAAAAAAAAACCTGAATTACTGGATAGTCAAAGATATACACATTTATAAAGGACAGTAACACACATTTTAGCCAAAACGGGATCACCATGAGTTAGAAAGTGAGGTTCCTTCTGGATCTGCTTTAATAATCAGAATGAAATGATCAACAAACAGTGCGTCGATTACTGATATGGAAATAAATGCTGAATGTACTTTCAACTAATATGTTCTCTGGGGAAGTCAAACATGTCTCATGCAGTCTCATTTTCATTATTAATGATCGTAATTTTTCAAGCTTATGTCTGATTGGAGTAGATTCTACATTGATGAGGTTCAAATTGTTAACGTTCTTCTAAATAGGGGGAAAGCCAGGTTGTTCAACAGTTTCACCTAGTGTTTGGAATTCTTTGGTCTTTTTTAAAACGCAGCAGTTTCATTGGTGTGATCCCAGCAAAGAGGCTAGAAAATGTCCCTTGTCTTGCACAGTGAGCGATGCCCCTTTTAGTGTGGTCAATAGAAGCTGTGAAGGGAGGGATATTTCAGAAGGACATATAAGCAAATGCCTGAAAAATACCTGCTGGAATGGAGTCTTAGGAAACAAAATTGGGAAACAATTTGCAGGTCGGGTCAATTCAAGTGCAAAACTGTTTCCTGATAGGCTTGAAAGAGACGGGACACATTAAGGGAGGTTTATCAAATGGGGCGTGAGGAGTTACTCCAACAATAAAACAAGATCAATGGAATCTCTTGGCAGTGAAATTTTCTCTCTAAAATTTCAAAGTTCTTCCACAATCACTACTCTGTTTCTATGCAAGTTTGAGGTCCCCCCTTTAGCATTACAAGAGAAACAGTCATTGAGAAATTCTTTGAAGTCTTTTAATACATATTACATACAGGACATTTCCACTCTTAGTTTCATATACCACTATGCTCAATGCTTTTCCTTTAACACTAACCATCTTCCAGTCAAGACTATATTTATAATTTTTAAATAAATAACACATTATCAATATAAGTAGCCACATTTCTCTCCATTTCAGCTTATACCATTCTTCATCCTTTTTGCCTTGAACCACCAAGAAATGGGGATAATTCCATAAGCCTCACAGGTCTAACAAGATAATGTCAACCCAAGATGCTGCACAAAGAGTCTGTCATAGAGTAGCACTCTATAAAGTGAAGTAACTTTACTTTAGAAATGTAAAAAATGTTGGCTGTAGAATTCAGGTATTTTGAGAGAGAGTCTGCTGTCTGTAGCATGATATCAAAAAGAAAATAACTTATTTTCTATAACACAGCTTTTTTATAAGAATTTTGACACATTCACCTTCAGTTTTAATAAAAAGAGGAAAGACAGATATTCAAACTCACTGCCTATGAATTCAGCTCAGCTTTGTTCAGTCCCTGAAGGACAGGACCAGTTGACCCAGAAAGGATGGAGCTCCTCAGGGGTCTTCCTATATAAGGAGCAAAGAGAAAGTAGCATGCACCTTCCTAGGCAGGGCCAGCATGGTCTTGGGAAGTTCCTGCTGACATACAGCTCTACCCAGTTTCCTTCTGGGCACACCAACCTCCCTGCCTTCCTTCACTCCACAGGAGCTGGTTCAAAAGTCCAGGGATCTCAGTTCTATGTGACATTAAAAGATCTCCACCAAGAGGACTAGGAACATCAAAGGCCATCCAAACTTGGACCTCTGCTGATTGTTGGGACACATCTGCCCACCAACTTTTGACATTAGAGAAAAAAGAATCATCTAGCAAATGAAATCCTCAAGAAGGGAATAACTTGAACACTTTTAAGTGCTGGGCGGTTGATTGTGTAGAGGTGAATGCTGTAATTCATTTGATGTATTTATGGTACCTACTCTGTATGATGCCTTCAAAGAAAGCAATGACCAAATGCCACAAGACTTCCTCAGAAATACACAGTGGACCCAACCAATTCATAAATAATTTGACATTTCTTTGACATTTATTGGCTTCCCAGAGGCTTATGGTATATGAAAGACAGGCTACTTGAATTTTAAGCAGTATCCTACTGATATAGTTTGGGTTATTGTTTAAAAAGTTTTATCTACACACTATCCCCCCAACACAAGTAAAACAGAAATGGGTGTTGAGGAGGGACACCCATGAATTTAGCAGGTGTTTAAGGACTGATGGTGACAGAAGTCCTTTCTTCTCTGCAAGCTGGGGAACCGGTGCTGGAGAAGCAGTGCCTGACAAGGCAATTGCCCCTCCGTGAGTCTGACTTTCCATCTTCAAGGAGGCACTCACTGCTCTGGAGGTGTAATGGTGTCTAGTTTGTTTGGGGTGAACTTAACAAACTGCATTGGCCAGTCCATAAAGGCTCGCCTTTGATATAGGTGAGGACAGTGCTTTTGATGATTCACATTGCTGCAGGGCACAGAGTCACGTAAAGTTTTTCCATTGGAACCACCTGCACCAATAGTTCACATAAATTCCTGAAGGAGAAGCATTAGGCTGAGACATAGAAATGCTTCCCTTTGACATCTTGCACCAATATACTGCGCCCGATCAAGGAAGCCATTTCTCATCTTCAAATGGTTGAGCTTTCTACTGCAGCTCCTAAAAAATTCTATTTGTAATTGTAACCAGATTGTCTCCCCCCAAACACACCATAGAATCTGGTAATAAAGGTAATGTTCTTCTATAAAACAACGGTTTCATAAAATGATCAGAGCCTGGCCCAGCGTCCTAAACACTTACCTACCCCTTAAAGTGCTGAATTAAATTAAAGTGCCATAGGGACGTAACTGATGTAATGTTTCAAAATCGTAAATGCAGGAGGAGGGATTTTAAAGCTGGATAATGGAGAGAATGGAATAATGCAATAAAACCTGGCTCAAACGCTCAATCTGTGATACATGATTTATTGTTTTAATATAATGCTGTAAAGGCCATTCTTGAATATACAGCAGTATTTTATTTATCTAATAGTCATGATCCTAACAATGGTGTTTAACAAGAGCTTTAGACTGAAGGTGGTGGCATGCACAAATGAATCTGGCTTCAGGATGTTCCCTGAAAAGGAGAAGGGGGCAGAAGTGGGGAGAGTTTGAGAGGCGGTGTTTCAGTAGCACCTGGGAGTCCCATTGAAAAGAGTATTCCGCCTCTTCAGCATGGCTCTACAGCTGCCAAGCTCAGCAACTTGGGTACAGACAAGGGCCCTGATGAATAATCACAGCCCACAGGACTGGTCTGAGCCAAGAGCTCTGTATCCTCTCTACGGTTAGCAGGGTGCAATGCACACCAGCAGGCAAGAGGGCACAAGAAGGGAGGGAGAGAGCAGTGCCTATGTGGTCCCCATTTCTCAGAAGGACCAGCCCTGTCTTGAGATGCCCCAGAGTAATGCCATAAACCATGAGGTCAAAGTTCTGCTTCATTCTGGGGATCTTTTCAAGCTGTCCTATAATTAACAGATGGGGAACTGGGTATGGTCCATTGGTTAATATCCTTATATCTTAATAAATATATAAATAGATAGATAGATAGGTAGATAGAGCCCAGCATCTGTGGGTTGTTTCCACCAGTTCACAGTCATGTTGTCCAATCATGAAATCCTTCATTACTTACCAAGAAGCATGGCACAGTGGCTAACAGAAGCTCTGGCTTCTAACACTGCTCCACTTCCTACTTCCTGTGAGTACTTGCTGATTAGTTTGAAAATCTTCAAGCCTTGCCTTAGTTTCTTAATCCTTACAACTAGGTTCAGAATGTTTCCCAACTTACGGAGAGTTAAATAAAATACTCCATACTAATAGAACCAGCAGTACTGGGACAAAACTAGTTCAGGGTTGAAATCGAAACCCAACACTTCCCTTTAAAATTCATTCAGTGGGGAAGTTTCCTCCTTTGTTCTTAGGTGGAAGTCCGTCTGAAGCACAGCCCATAATATATGGTATGTAGATAATAAATCTCAATTCACCAACTGGGAGTTCCAATTCCAGCCTATAATCACTTTTGACATGACTTCAAATCTTCTCCCCTCTCAAGCCAAGATCTATTCCACTGAAAACTCAACTCTTCTAGATGGTGCTCTCGGGCACAGTCCCTTTAAAATAGCCCCTGACACAACATTCTGGCCACAGTTTTCACCTCTGGCCCACATCCAAGTACCTCTGACCTGCTTTCTGACCTGCTTTCCTATTTATCATGTCTCCCTTTTGCTAAAATTCTCCATTGGTTTCCCATTTCTCTTAGAGCAAAAAACCCCTCCCTATCACTCACACTCCAATCCCTGTCCATTTTCTACCTTGTCTTCATTTCCTACCACTCACCCCTTCCTTCATTTCCCCTAGTGACACTGGGCTTTTTATGTTACTGTTTATGTTACGTTTTTCCAAAATCTCAAGTCCTGTGGTCTTTGTTCTGTTCCTACTGTCTCAGTTACCTGAATGGTCTCTGTTGTCACTCAGACCCCACCCAGAAAGGCCCAACCTGATCACTCAATTGGAATAGATTTCTCTGCCCCACTTCAATCCCAGACATGAAAGAACCCATTCTTATGAAATATTTCCATCATCACATTTGCCACAATCCGAAACCATTTTCTTAATTTTTTGTTTGCTAACATTGTGCTAACATTGAATGTTAACATCTCCCTCAAAACTCATATGTTAGGGGCTGGAGCTGTGGCGCAGCAGGTTAAAGCCCCAGCCTGCAGTGCTAGCATACCACGTGGGCTCCAGTTTGGGTCCCAGCTGCTCCTTTTCTGATCCACCTCTCTGCTATGGCCTGGGAAAGTATGGAGGATGGCCCAAGTCCTTGGGCCCCTCACCCACTGTGAGAGACCTGGAAGAAGCTCCTGGCTTCAGATCGGCTTAGCTCTGGCCACTGTGATCATTTGGGGACTGAACCAACAGAATGTAAGACCTCTCTCTCTGGTTGTAACTCTGTCTTTCAAATAAATAATTCTTAAAAAAAAAAAAAAACTCATATGTTAAAGCCTTAATCTCCACTATGATGATATTTTAGAGATGTAGGCTTCAGGAGGTAATTAGCTTCAGATGAGCTCTCGAGAAGCCTTCATGATGAGATTATTGTTCCTATAAGAAGAGGCAGAGGGACCAGAGCACTCTCTCACTCTCTTGCTGTCTCACTCTTTCTCTCTCATCACCTGCCAGGAGAAGACACAGGAAGAAAGTAGCTATCAAAAGCCAAGAAGAGAGTCCTCACCAGAAACCAAATGGGCTGGTGCCTTGATGTTGAACTTCCTATCCTTTAGAACTATAATAAATGAATGCTTGTTGCTGAAGCCATGCAGTCTTTGGCATCTTGTGATAGTAGCATGAGCTGAATAAGACAGCTCATTGCCTTTTTTCCTCCTTCAAACAAAGAGTTACTCCTCTATAGTCTCATCTAAAGAAAAAAATCTTCCTCTTCTCAAATAAGTAATGACCCCTCAAGCCTGTTAGACAAGAGGATAATGGTCTTACGCATTTTAATCCAATTAACACACCAACCCTATAAGGTAGTTAACATTATTATGCCCATTTTATTCTAAGGAAACTAAGGCACAGAAAAGGTTAAGTAAACCACACCAAGGTTACACAGCTAAGAAGTTGTTAAATTGTGGCATCAACATTTGAATAGGGCCAGCGCTGTGGCTCAACAGGCTAATCCTCCGCCTTGCGGCGCCAGCACACCGGGTTCTAGTCCCGGTCGGGGCGCCGGATTCTGTCCCAGTTGCCCCTCTTCCAGGCCAGCTCTCTGCTGTGGCCCGGGAGTGCAGTGGAGGATGGCCCAAGTGCTTGGGCCCTGCACCCCATGGGAGACCAGGAAAAAGCACCCGGCACCTGGCTCCTGCCATCGGATGAGCGCGGTGCGCCGGCCGCAGCGCACCGACGGTGGCAGCCATTGGAGGGTGAACAAACGGCAAAGGAAGACCTTTCTCTCTGTCTCTCTCTCTCACTGTCCACTCTGCCTGTCAAAAAATAATAAAATAAATAAAATAAAAATAAAATAAATAAAATAAAAAAACATTTGAATACACACCATCTGAACCTGAAACCCTCTGTGAGCAGAGCAGAGGTTCTGTCAAGAGAGACCATTGTATTTAATGACCCGGGCATGATCATCTCTTACCTTCCACCCTCTTCCTCACTTTTATAAATTCACAACACAGCCACAGATTTAAGACTGAATTTTTGCACAAATGCACAGAGAAGTCATAAATCTACAAATTTACGACCATACATCTTTACCATTCAAATTTGCTTTAGCTTAATCATCATTTTATGATGTTTATCTGAAGTCTGTCAACATCTGCTTGGCACTGACTTAAATGCTAGACTACAAAATCTGCTAGTGTCTAACTTAGAGAATCACCCACACACATGATACTCACTCACGGGATGTGACTTCTATACCAAGTCAAAAAGAACACCTCTTGTTTCCTCTGTGTTATCTATCCATCCTTTCTTACGTTTTTCTGAACGAAAGAGGGAAAGAGGGGGCAGCACTGAGGGGGTAAGCACCAAAATATTTATTTCTAGAATCAATAATACTAATAATGAATGTGTAGTAAGGACTTCTTTCAGAGATACAGTATAGAGTAGTGGTTAAAAATGTGGGCTCTGATAATTACCTTGATGCTATAATTATAGATTGCATAATATATTAAATTATCATAGCATATACCATAAATATGTACACATATTACATCTCAATTAAAAATTTTTTCAAATATGGGCTCTGGAACCTGATATACTTTGAACACCCACTTGATATCTTGAACGTGTTACTTATCCTCTCAGTGCCCCAGTTTCCTCATCTGCAAAACAGTGCTACATCTATGATAGAATATTTTAATATTAATTGGATTAACACATAGTGCTTAGAACAGTGCTGGCATCAAGTGCTATATAAGCATGATGAGCCTGCCAGTTTGGAGTGCAAAATAGGAGATTGTCAGAAGAGTGGGGGATCTCCAAAGACTGAGAGAAGGGCTCAACTTACCTATGGGCTAGTACAGACTGAATGAAATGTAGCACCCCAAAAATGCATGCATAGGTAAAAAATTTCCATAGTTGAGATGAAACATTACATTGCCATACAAAAAGAGAAATACTTCTATCTGGAGATGGTACAATGTTCCCATTGTTTCCCTTCTGAAATCATAGGTTCTAAATTCCTACAAGACCCTCCTAAATAAGCTCCCAGCCACAGGAGACGTCCTCTCCTATGCCTGACACAAGATTAACCCCCAACTTTTGCTTGCACAATTTGAATGAAGGAGAAGTCTCTGACCTGTAGTGGGCTGAGTGATGACCCCTCCAAGAAGTACACATCACATTACCCAGCACCTGCAAATGCTACCTCATATGTAAAAGGGACTTTGAAGACTGGATTATTAAATCAAGGATTTTGAGAAGGGAGATTATCCAGGTGATACCTAAATGTCATCACATGTGTCCTCCTTACATAGAGATGGAGGGAGCTTTAACAATAGAAACAAGAGATGTGATAAAAAAGACAAGAAGATGGGAGGTTGGGAGGAAAGGGTCACAATCCAAGAAATACGGGCTCCAGAGACAGCAAAAGTAAAGAAATTGTTTCTCCCCTTGGGTCTCCAGAAGGAAAAAGCCCTGCCAACATCTTTAATTCAGCCCAGTGAGCTCAACTTTTGACTTCTGTTCTCCAGAACTTAGACTAAATCTGCTTAAGGCAACAAGTTTTGGGTCACATATTACAGTAGCAGTAGGAAACGAATACAGAACAAAACACAGTTGTGGTTACTACTGACAAGTGGTTCTCCAACTTTGCTCCTAAGAAATGCTTATGCCAGATATACAATAGCTAGAGTGAACAATAAATTTATTTTAAAATAAGGGAGGCATTTTGTCTGTCAGTTAGGATACTAATAGGGACACCCAATCACATATTGGACCACCTATATTTTAGAGTCCTGGCACCACTCTCAATTCCGGCTTCCTGTTCATGTGTACCCTGGAAGGCAACAGGTGATGACTCAAGCAATCGTATCCTGCCATCTACGTGAAAGACTTGGATTGAGTTCCCAGCTCCTGGCTTCAGCCTGGACATGTCCCAGTCCCAGCCAAAATATGCATTTTGTCGGGGGTGGGTGAACCAGCGGATGGAAGATATCTCCTCTCCCTCTCTCTCTCATAAATAAAAGATAAAATTAAAAAAAAAATAAAACGGGATAGCTATCAGTTTTTGAAAACATATTACCATTAAACTTTTCCATGTATAATTTCATTAAATTTAATTCTCACAATTCTTCTTGTATAGATGAGCAAACAGGTCTTAAAAGGTTAAGTAAATTGTCCAAAGTCATATGCTAATTAAGTAGCCAAACAGGGATTAAAACTTCACTTGAATCCAAAAATAATCACATCACAGTTAACATATGAAAATGTATCAAATTTCAGTTTTCTCTCAGTGGTTTTTCTTAGATCTTGGGGGTCTATTTTCATTTTTCCACCAGTATGTGCTGCCAGAGAATTACATAAATGAACTAAATAAAATTGATATAAACATCAAAACTCAGAATCATCAATGCTAACATCAAATCACATCTTTAAAACTCTAGGCATTTGGGCTTCTAATTGCAAGGTCATGTTGTTTTACAGAAGGTACATACCATCTGGTTATATTCAATATTTCTATGCATAATAACATGTGGTTTTTTGCTTTTTTAAAAGATTTTATTTTGTTTATTTGAAAGTCAGAGTTACACAGAGAGAGAGAGAAGAGAGGCAGAAAGAGAGAGGTCTTCCATCCACTGTTTCGCTCTCCAGATGGCCGCAACAGCAGGAGCTGCATGCATCTGAAGCCAGGATGCCAGCAGCCAGGAGCTTCTTCCAGGTCTCCCACATGGGTCAGGGCCCAAGGACTCAGGCCATCTTCCACTGCTTTCCCAGGACATAGCAGAGAGACGGATCAGAAGTGGAGCGGCTAGGATCCGAACCAGCACTCATATGGGATGCCGGTACTACAGACAGTGGCTTTACCCGCGTCAGTCACATAGTAGTGTGGAAAAATTTAATGTACGGTGTCCTTTGAGATTTCCATTTATATGTGTCTATGATTAGGTATCAGGCCATTGATAAGCAATCACAATACCAGAATTCATGACATACTATAGGGCAGCTATAATCAAAAGAGTGTGGTACTGGCACAAAAATATACATGTGGATCAATGGAACTGATTAGAAACTCCAGAAATTAATCCATACATCTACAACCAATTAATTTTTGACAAATGAGCTAAAAATACTCCTTGGAGAAAGGACAGTCTCTTCAACAAATGGCGCTGGGAAAATTGCAGCTTCACAGGCAGAAGTACAAAACAAGACCTCTGCCATACACCCTATACAAAAATCAACTTAGAGCAGATCAAGGATCTAAACCTAAGACCTGAAACCATCAAATTACTAAAGGAAAATAGGGAAAATGATGCAAGACATTGTCATAGACAAAGACTTCTTAGATAAGACCCCAAAAGCACAGTCAATAAAAGCAAAAATAGACAAATGGTATTACATCAAACTAAGAGGCTTCAACATAGCAAGGGAAACACTCAACAAAATAAATAAATAACTGACCGAATAGGATAAAATATTTGCAAGCTACACATCTGAAAAAGGATTAATATCCAAAATATATAAGGAGCTTTAGAAACTCAACAACAACAAACCAAACAATGCCATTAAGAAATAGACAAAGGAAATGAACAGGCATTTCTTCAAATGGCCAACAGACACATGAATTCAGGATCACTACCCATTAGAAAAATGCAAAAACCACAATGAGTTTTCACCTCACTCCAGTTAGAATGGCTGTCATACACAAATCAACAAACAATAAATGCTGGCAAGGATGTGGGGGGAAAGGTACCTTAATCCACTGTTGGCAGGAGTGTAAATTAGTAGAACCACTATGGAAGACAGTATGTAGATATCTGAATATAGATCTACCATTTGACCCAGCCATCATATTCTTTGGAAAATTACCCAAAGAAAATGAAATCACCATATGAGTTATCTGTACCCTAATGTTTATAGTGGCTCAATTCACAACAACTAAGATATGGAATCAATCCAGATGTCCATCAACTGACGATTGGATAAAGAATGAAATCCTGTCTTTTACAATAAAATGGATGCAACTGGAGACCACTATATTTAGTGAAATAAGGCAGACCCAAAAGACAAATATCATATGTTTTCTTTGATTTTTGGTAGCTAATATAAAAAGTGCAAAATAAATGTAATATAGGGGCCAGTGCTGTGCTGTAATGGTTGTGGTGGAATGAGAAGGCCATACCAAGGTGGCCACTGGCAAGCGAGTGTCAGTTACTCAGGAATGGCTTTGAAACCCACCTGGCAACGGAGCCTGCCTGACAACAGGCTGTGATTGGTTGGGGCATAGACTGCCCCTTGACCAGATTGGCTGGTCTTGGCTATATAAGATGTTGTTCCAACTGTAATAAACGAGTCTGAAGGCTGCACGCCTCAAGCCTGCTTTCACCGGACTTCCAGGGTCTGTGTGGTGACTCTGTGCCTCTTGCCCCCACCACTCTGCTCCTCTCAGAAACAAATCCACTGCAACATTGTTGAGAAATCAATGGCAACAAACGGTTAAGTTTCTGCCTGCATCACTGGCATCCCATATGGATACCAGTTAAAGTCCCAGCTGCTCCACTTCTCATCCAGCTCCCTACTAGTGCACCTGGGAAATCAGCAAAAGACAGCCCAAGTGCTTGGGCTCTTGTACCATGAGGGAGACCCAGATGATGCTCCTGGCTCCTAGCTTTGGCTTGGCCCCCCCTGGCTGTTGTGGCCATTTGTGCAGTGAACCAGTGGATGGAAGACACCTCTCTCTCTCTCTCTCTCTCTCTCTCTGTCTGTCTCTCCCCAACTCCCCTCTCTGTAACTCAGTCCTTTAAACAGATAAATCATTTTAAAAAATATAATGTATATGATGAAATTGACATCTTAAGACTTGATTATTAGATTTATTGGATTATTTATTATTGGATTATTTGTCTATACTTCTATGGAACTTTCTACCTTCTACCTGTTGAATTCTTTATTTAATGGAAGGTTAACCCTGTGACTATAAAGTATTGAAAGTATGTTATCACAAAAATTAAAATGAAAAAAGGAAAGGGAAGAGAAGAGAAGGGGAGGGAAGGGAAGACAAAGGAAGGGAGAGAAAGGGAGGAACGGAGGAACGGGAGTGGGAAGTATCACTATGTACTTAAAATTTTATAAAATCTGTTCTCTTTATATAAATTTGAAAACAAAAAGATATATTGGAAAGGGAAAATAAAAGCATTTAATTCTTAAAACTCCCCTATCAGATTTGTGGTTTTTATTTTTGCACTTTCCAAATAGCAATATTAAGGCTTAGAGTGTTTGAATAATTTGCCTAAGGCAGCAGAGCTAAGGTTGGAACTAGTGATAGTATGATTCTGAAACCTAGAATCTTATCTACATCCCATTCAGAGGTGAGAATGCCACCGAGCAGAGCACTAATCATCCCCTCCTCCAAAAAAAAAGTCCAAAAAAGCATTCTGCCCCATGCGCAATTCCTTAGGACTTTCGGACTCACTTTTGAGGTAACAACTACTTTTCAGAGCTATGTGGATAATAACCATGCAGAGGCAAAGCAGAACCATTTAGTGAGGTATTTGTTTTGTCTTGTTTTGTTTTTGTGGTGGCCTTCAAAGAACATAGTAACTTCTAGGTATGAGTCATCTAGACTAAAATGTTGTCCCTTTTACTGAGTCCAAGTGTGTTTGTGTGTGACCTCAACCCCATACCTTGGATCTGTCCTCTGGGTTCAAAGAGAATGGATTTACTCCCCATCCTTCTGACAGGCCTTTCAGGCCTCCCTATGTTTTTGTTTGTTTCTGAGCTAAGTGCATTTCCTTTCTTCAATAGCCCTTGAAGTAACAGCTTTCAGTTTTAGGATTTGCCAAAATCAGAAATGACTCCCTAGCTGGAGTGACTGGCTAAAGTCTGGATTTTAGCTTTGTCATCTCAGCAAGATGGAAGCCTCTGGACATGAAAAGAGAAAGAGAGACTAGTTAAAAATGTTATTTTTGTCTCTATTTTCCTTTAGTTATGATCAAGGCTGTGAGATGTAATATTTACTTGCTGTTTCCAGCCCATGCCCAAAGGAGTGACTACTTGAATGAAGGGCACCCGGGACCCCTGAAGCTAGCACTGCTCGTTAACATTGAGGGGATAGCACAGAGCAGTGGCCCACAGCTCACAGTCATCTTCATGGACATGACCAGGAAGCACATTGAATGCATGTGAAAGAGTCCTCTTTATTTCCTCCATGCAGACATAACTGTGCATTCCTCACCTAAGGCATTGAGAGGCAGGCATTCACTATCTCCACAGAAGCAAGCACACAAAATTTCTGGGCAAGGAGCTTCTTAGCATAGGAATGTTGTGATTATTCCATGGGAGAGGGCCTACAGAGCTCATCACAACAGCCCTGAACATGCAGACAAGAGCCATACTCTGTGAAGCTCATCTACTCTCTGAAAAAAGAAAGATTATTCATTTCAGGTGAGCCTCAGTACAGTTTTCAACTGCGCAACTTGCTCTGCACATTTTAAATAAACTCCTACTTTCTTCTATCGCCCCAGTGTCAAGGATTGGCTTCCTGCACATCAGGTGAGCAGACCCAAATTTAGGAGGTTCTATAACACCTCCAAGGGTTATTCTGAAAAATACAGAGGTAGCCAATAGGACACAGAGCGTATCTTGTGGAGATAACCAAGGGGCAGCTGCAGGTCTACTAACCTTGGGCACTTCCAATTTATTCAACAGAACTATCATTTTCTTGCCACTGATTCAGATTTGGGGAAAGTTTCATAAGTCTTTGACACTTTCAAGGAACCAAAGAAGTCTCGGTCCAACAAATTCTACCTCCTGTCCAATGGGACAGGCAAAACCAACTGTTTATTCTTCCTCGCTCACAGCCTCTCTATGTTCACGCACTATTTACCTGCTTGGGAGAAGGGCATATCTGACTTCTGTTTCTCCACCTCACTCATTCATCCTTCCTCCTAAAACTTGTTCATCATGGTTTCTGATCCTTCTGGATCAGAACATGAAGAGAGAAGAAAAGGGGACTCATCTTGAGATGATCCAGGCAGCCGTTGGTTGTCTCCTTGTGCTCTTCCCAGAGTCCCTAAGACTTGCTCCATCACTGCAGGTTTCCTTCCTGTAGTTCTGTGAACTTGGGCAAAGGCATCTCATGCTGCTGGCACTTACGGATCTTCTTCAGCCTCTGGAAATCCATAGCCCACCATCTCTCCTTTGGCAGTCCCTCACCTTCTAGCAGCCATCTTGCTCAGGACCAATGCAGCCTAGGCATAACTGGCTCATTCTGGAGCATGGCCCCAAGATATCTGCTCCACAGGCCCAGTTTGCTGTTTGTTTATTTCCCAGATAAATACTGAAAGTATAACCATCCCTAGAGCAACAGCAGTTTATCCTTCAATCCATTATCTGAGCAACTAGCTTGTCAGTCTCCCACATTCTGGGGTTCTGGAGATGAGTCATGCATTGGTCTTTTGGTTTCTGCCAAGATACCAGAGTCATATATTGCAGTCTTGGGGAGACCCCTTCCAATCCCTCTCTCTGGACCCTAAGTGACACTCTCTACTCTTCTGCCTCTAGGAGAGACTTACCCACACTAGCAACACCCTCCACCATGCTGCTTCTCAACCTCCTCTCCCTTTGTTCTTCTTTCCAATCCTATTAGACACTAGGTGAACGGTAAAGGGTGGGTCATTCCCCAAGTAGTTTGCTCATCTCTTTCTGCATGTCTTGCTTGGGGAGTTACACCGCACTTTGGCCTGCAGCCTCTATTAATGTGAGCACACAGCTGAATTAGGTCTAGACAACCTTTATTTTAACGTATCTTTAAAATAATAATAGCAATGGTAACAACAAGAATCAAATGTATTGGTTACAGAGCTGTATCTGTCTCTGAACTGAGAGCTTTGTGGGTGTTGCCTTATTATATAACCCTTACAGGGTGATATGATTTGTCATTTGACACAAGGGAACAGTCTTAGGAAGGGTCTGTGACTTGGTTCAGGTTGAAGTTCACACAGCACAATGAAAGGATTAGAAAGCACATCAGTCTCATTCCAAGGCCAGTGTCAGAACATCCACATACTAGAATGTTTGTGTAATCATCAAATCAGTCATTTATTTGATAGTCTATGAGAAAAGCTTTTGTAAAACTATAAAGTGTTCTTCAATTATTTATATTGTTATTGTAGTTATAAAAAGATAATAATTTTTACTATTCCATTCTATTGGTACAGCTTTAGGCTGCTTACATAAGACACATTAAATACTCTAAAAAGATTTAAATTGAGGATAGGGATTGCAAGGTGATAGAGTAAGTGTTACAGTGGTCATTAAAATGTCTTAAACATTAAGGTGCCTAAAAATGGAATATTTAACTGTATTAAGATTGCCAAATTAAATTGGCTGTTTTCCCAAGAATGATCTCTAGTAAGTGCCACTTGATTGAAGAGCAATCCAAAAGGGCTGTTATATGAGCAATGAAAATGTTGTTCAAGCTGCCTCCTAGTCCACTAACCCCCCATTAGGTACATGTAGTTCTAGTGATTGCTCAGACAACAGAATATCTACATTTTTTCTTTGGATTCAAACAAGCAGCAAAAATATTAGCACAATATCCCCACCACTTAAAAGAATTTAAAAAGAAAGTTTTCTATTAGAACATGATAAGATGAAATTGGTGATAATATTAACATCTAATACATGAGCTGTTTGCCCTGAGCTGAGTGTTCCACAAGAATGACATGTTGGAACCTTCTTAACAACACCATGGAATAAAACAGCTAAGGTTCCCAATTTATAGAGAGAACTTAGGGTAGGGCAGCCACTGTGGTCAGAAAATAATTCTCCCCAAAGATGTCCAGGCCCTAATCCTAGAACCTGTTTATATTTTACTTACTGTGGCAAAAGACTTCACAGATATGGGCCTGCGCTGTGGCTCAACAGGCTAATCCTCTGCCTTGCGGCGCCGGCACACCGGGTTCTAGTCCCGGTTGGGGCGCCGGATTCTGTCCCGGTTGCCCCTCTTCCAGGCCAGCCCTCTGCTGTGGCCCGGGAGTGCAGTGGAGGATGGCCCAGGTGCTTGGGCCCTGCACCCCATGGGAGACCAGGAAAAGCACCTGGCTCCTGCCATCGGATGAGCGCGGTGCGCCGGCCGCAGCGCACCGACGGTGGCAGCCATTGGAGGGTGAACCAATGGCAAAAGGAAGACCTTTCTCTCTGTCTCTCTCTCTCACTGTCCACTCTGCCTGTCAAAAAAAAAAGACTTCACAGATATGATTAAGCTTAGGACCTTGACACGGAGAAATAACACTGCTTATTTTATCAGGTGGGCCCAATGTAATCACAAGGCATCCTTAAAAGGAGGGAGAAGGTCAAACTCAAAGAAATATTTGAAATGTTATATTACTGGCTCTGAAGATATAAGCAGGAGCTGTGAGCTAAGGAACACAGGCAACCTCTAGAAGTAGAAGGGCATGGAACTTAGAACCAGCAGCCCTCCACATAGGAACTAACTCTCCGTGATTTTAGTCCCCATAGGACCCATTTCAGGTTTTTGATGTCTACAACTATAAGATAATATGTGTTGCAGAAGTATGAAGCAAAACCCCTACCTTACACCTTACACAAAAATCCACTCAAAATGGATAAAGACCTAAATCTACAACCCAATACCATCAAATAATTAGAGAACATTGGGGAAACCCTGCAAGACAGTAGCATAGGCAAAGAGCTCTTGGAAAAGATGCCAGAGGCACAGACAATCAAAGCCAAAATTGACAAATGGGATTGCATCAAATTGAGAAGCTTCTGCACTACAAAAGAAACACTCAGCAAAGTGAAGAGGTAATCAACAGAATGGGAGACATTATTTGCAGACTATGCAATAAAAATGTATTAATAATCAGAATATATAAAGTGCTCAAGAAACTCAACAACAACAAAACAACACAGTTAAGAAATGGGCAAAAGAATTAAACAGAAATTTTTCAAAGAGGAAATCCAAATGGCCAACAGACACATGAAAAAATGCTCAGGATCACTAGCCATCAGGGAAACGCAAATCAAAACCACAATGAGGTTTCACCTCACCCCCATGAGAATGGTTTTCACACAGAAATCAATAAACAACAAATGCTGGCACATGTGAGGGTATCCTAATCCACTGTTTTTGGGAATGTAAACTGGTACAGCTACTATGGAAGAGGGTATGGAGATACCTCAGAAATCTGAATATAGACCTACTATATGGCCCTGCCATCCCAGTCCTGGGAATTTACCAAAGGGAAATTAAATCGGCATATGAAAAGAGTTATCCATACCCTCATGTTTACAGCAGTTCAATTCACAATAGCTAAGAAATGGAATCAACCAAAATGTCTGTCAACTGAAGACTGGATGAAGAAATTATGGGATATATACACTATGGAATACACACAGTGATAAAAAAAAAAAATGAAATCCTGGCATTTCCAACAAAATGGATGCAACTAGAAAACATTATTCTTAGTGAAACATGCCACTCCCAAGAGGACAAATATATGTTCTAGCTGTTTTATGGTAACAAATAGAGCACCTAAAAGGTAATCTATAGACGTGAAATTGACACTTTGAGATGTGATAACTGAAAAGCCCTTGTCTTGACTATTGAGGAACAGTTTTTTCCCCATATTATTTGTTGAACTCTTTACTTAATACAGAGTTAATCTTATGTGTATAAAGTAAATTGAAAATAGAACTTAGTAAAAAACAAGAATGGAATAGTAGAGGGAGGAAGAAGAAGCTTGGGAGTACAGGTGGGAGGACGGGTACGGTGGGAAGAATCACTACGTTCCTAAAGTTGTATTTATGAAATGATGAAATGCATGAAGTCTGTATACATTACATAAAAGGTTTCTGGGAGAAAAAAGATAATATGTGTGTGTTTGTGTGTGTAAATCATGAAATGTGTCTTACAGCTGCAATAAGAAACTGGTCCAGGGGCTGGCGTTGTGGTGTACTAGGTTAAGCAACCACCTGTAGTGCCAGCATCCCATTTGGGCACAGGTTTGAGCCCTGGCTGCTCCACTTCCAATCCAGCTCTCTGCTATGGCCTGGGAAAGCAGTAGAAGATGGCCCAAGTGCTTGGGCCCCTGCACCCACATGGGAGACCTAGAAGTTCCTGGCTGCTGGCTTCAGATCAGCCCAGCTCCGGCTGTTGGTGCCATTTGAGGAGTGAAGCAGAGGACAAAAGGCCTCTCTCCCTCTCTGCCTCTGCCTCTCTGTAACTCTGCCCTTCAAATAAATAAATAAATAAATCTTTTTTAAAAAGGAAAGAAACTGGTCCAGTCACTTGGGCATTAATAAATGGTGAAGGTGGGATGTGAACTTTGGAGTGCCTGATTCCAAATTTCATCCCTCATGTATCTATTGTTATGCATCCAATTTTGTTCCCACCCCTCCACTCACTCCCACCACCTAATATTGAAGTCCTAGCCCCCAATATCTGTAAATGTGATCATATTTGGAAATACAGGCTTTGCAGATGATCGAGTTAAGATGAGGTCATTTAGTGATGGGCCTTGATCTAGTATATTGCTGTTCTTACAAAAGGGAGAAATTCAAACACAGACATGCACAAAGGAAAGGCAATGTGAAGAGACAAAGAGAGCAAATGGCCAAGAGGACACAAGCAGAAAATCAAATGAAGTAATGCCTGCAGCAAACAGAAGTTAGGGGAGAGGTCTAGAACAGATCCTCCACCTTCGAGGGAGCACAGTCCCACCAGCACCTTGATCTCAAACCATCAGCCTCCAAAATGAAAACACTAAAATTCAGTTGTTCCAAGATGTGATGTTTTCATACAGAAGCCTTATACACCCACTCAGCAAAGCAGCTTCTTGGCACACGAGTCTACGGTGTTGCGTAGACACTACTCACATCCAAATATTCAGGAGATGTCTTGGTTCCTTCGTGCATCTATAATAAAATACCTGAGGCTATAATAAAATATCTGGTAATTTATGAGTAATAGAAATTCCTTTCTCACGGGTCCAAAGGCTGGAAAGTCCAAGATCAAGATACTGCAGGTTCAATGTCTGTTGAGGGCCTGGTTTCTGCTGCTGCTGCTTTTTTTTTGTGATGCAGCTTTCTGGATCTAGCACCTGGCCCTGTGGGTCTAGACTTCTCCAGCTCCATGAGCCTGGGATCTAGAACCAGCTTTCCAGAGCAGTCAATGCTGAAGACATCGCCATTCTAGAATTTTTAAAAAAGATTTATTTATTTATGTCTTTAATTTTTTTTAATTTGACAGGTAGAGTTATAGACAGTGAGAAAAACAGACAGAGAGAAAGGTCTTCCTTACTTTGGGTCACTCTCCAAATGGCCCCCATGGCCGGCACTGCACCGATCCAAAGTCAGGAGCCAGGAGCTTCCTCCAGTTCTCGCACGTGGGTGCAGGGGCTCAAGGACTTGGACCATCTTCTACTGCTTTCCCAGGCCACAGCAGAGAGCTGGATCAGAAGAGGAGCAGCCGGGATTCGAACCAGTGCCCATATGGGATGCCGGCGCTTCAGGCCAGGGCATTAACCCACTGCACCATAGCGCCGGCCCCTGGTCTCTGCTTCTAAGATGGTGCCATGGCCATTATGTCCTCCCACACAGACTGGAAGGAAGAACAAAAAGGGCCCAAGCGGGTTCCCTCCGGCCCTTTAATAAGGTACCAGTTCGCTCAAGAGGGCAGAGCTCTCATGGCTTAACCACTTCTCCACAAGGCACCAACTCTTAGATGACTACAGTGAGGAGGAAGTTTCAACATGAGTTTTGCAGAGAATGCTGTATTTTTTAACCACAGCAGGGGTCCACTAGTAATCAGTCGAAAACAACATTACTTTACGTTTGTAGTTGAGCTCTTATATTATAGAACTCCATTCAAAAATATTAATTGGTCTATTCCGTACCACAATCATGTGGGCTAGCCAAGCATTCTCTCTCTAGGATAGTTTTACAAGAGTACTACATATGGAGAGGTTCCACACCCCAGTAGACTGCATCTAAGTGCTGCCTTGTCTGTGGCTCAGGAAAGTTACTGATCTTCAATGTGCATTGACTTCTTCATCTGTATAATGGGAACAATAATAATAGTACCTACCACATAAGAATCTTGAAACAGTTAAACTAGAAAACATCTGCATTTCTTAGAGTAGCCTATTATAAAGCCCTGGAAAGGGGCCAGTGCTGTGGCATAGTAGGTTAAGCCTCAGCCTCCGGTGCCAGAATCCCATATGGGTGCCAGTTCAAGTCCCGGCTGCTCCACTTCCAATCCATTTCCCTGCTGATAGCCTGGAAAAGCAGTGGAAAATGGCTCAAGTACTTGGGCCCCTGCACCCATGTGTGAGATCCTGAAAAAGTTCCTGGATCCTACCTTCGGATTGACCCAGCTCCAGCTGTTGTGGCCATTTGGGGAGTGAACCAGTGGATGGAAGACCTTTCTCTCTGTCTTTCCCTCTCTCTGTCTATAACTCTAACTCTCAAATAAATAAATAAGTCTTTTAAAAAAGGGGGGAAAACTCTGAAAAACTCCATTTACAGCCAGAAAAACTGAAGCTCAGAGAAGCTAAGTGATTAACCCAAGGACACATAGATCTGAAACAAAACCAAAATCAAGATCCAAGATTTTTAAACCCTGGGGCAGCATTATTATCCTGTCTCTCTATTACTTTTCACTTTCATGATTCGTTAGTGTCCTAAGTTTTAAATCATTCTGAACTTTATTTGTCTTTTAAGCAATTATAAATTCAACGCCTCTCCCCATGACCACCGCAGTCATTCAATAAAGATTACAGTTTCTATAAACCACAATCTTCTTGTCCAAATTCTTTTATGAGAACCTTTATTCCAAGAAGTAACTCATTTTATTGCCCAACAGCAAAGCAGTTCTGTCAAGATAATGCCTTAGCTGAATAAAGCGCCAGGGATATAAAAAGGTGGAAGACACAACAGCCGTCACTACTAGCCACTAAACCGCTGACTCCCCCAAACCTGCCATGTATTGATCCCAGATCATCTGTGCTTAGCAAGGGAGACCATCATAAATTCATGAATTCTTACAGATTTGTAAATAAGCTCAGCCCCCTGCAGATGGCAAAGTTGCCGTGGGACCTTATTTCCACCCTGTAACACTTTTTGCATGTACTTAGAAAGTAGCTCTTAAAATTAAGACTTGCAGAATGAAAAACCCATCAGGATTTAATGGCCATATTTTAGCATCTTACTGCTTAAAGGAACTTGGCTTTTTCAGCGTTTTTGCAAGTTTTGATTTTTTTTTAACTGCCACAAACCATCCATCAAAGTTAAACTATTGATAGGGAAAAGGAAAAGAAGAGCCATGAATGAGAAGAGCTGCTGAATATTAAAACAGACAATCTCCCAGTCCAATAAAATACAATTAACTAAATTTCATCAAGGCTTCTATAAAAAATACACAAAGAATCAATATTAGGCATAAAACCCAAAAGTGGGTTGTTATCTCTAAACCAGAAAAACATTTCATTAGGCTGAAGGATTTTATATTCCCATTGGGAAAATTGCTTTTTCCTCACACTCCTCTTTGCTTGCTACAGAAACTCAATTGAAAAGTCAATCATCGAAATCACTTAGCAAATGTCACAAGGTGCTGCCGCTTTCTAAATATATTTGTTTCCCAAAGGAAAATTCAGGCCCTAGAAATCTGCCACCTTTCCTCTGTGTTGACTAACACTGTTCCGTTGTTCAGCTGTTTTTACTCTCCTATGGTTTTCTTTTTCTGTTTGTCATTTTTTGTTGTTGTTGGCAAAAGAAAGCCTGTTTTATAAGGGTGTGGGCAAGAACTTTTCCCTTTAACATTTGTGTACCTAGTGAGTGCACCTTTTGCCCAGGTTATAAATGAGCATCACTCTCATACTCATTGCAACAAGGAAAGCCTCTTCAGGCTAGCAGCATGAGGTACAGTCTTCTCACATTTCATCCTTGGAAATGCCTGTTGCCTGACTGACACTCTGCCCGGTAACAATGCCAGTTTGGTTTATGATCCTGTGAACCCCAGGTCAACAAGGTACTAACCTTCTTCCACAGCTCCCTAAAACACAGTTGCACAGATAAACACATATGCACAAAGACCCCAGGAGCAGAATTTGAAGATCAGACACAATACCACCAAAACAGAAGCTTAAGGAATTTTCTGAAGACCTGAAGTCATAAATTATTGAACTAGAAAGAGCAGAGATAAGACTATGTTCTCTGGGTACCAATGACCTAACTTCAAGTAAAGAGTAGTCACAGTAAAATAGCAATTTATTGGGTGCCTCCAATATGTACTTGATATATGTTTTATCTTTCTACTTCTGAATTCCCTTTTGACTGGCTAGCTATGTGAGCTGAGGCAGAGAGCCTCCTTATTCAAGTTTAGGATTGTGAAACTCACATGAGGTCTATTTCAACATGCTTTACAAACCATCAAGTGCCTTAAAAAGGAAAGAATTATTTTACCAAACCTAGCACAGGGACCTGTGCTACTAGTTGACCATTCTATATGTGTATTCATTTATTTAACTAACCAGACTCACTATCTGCATATTTCTAATTTACTTTGTCTTGGTCACATGGATGTGTACTAAAGGTGACAGATGGTGACAATAGCAGACAGCTGCAGTGGGGCCCAGGCTCCCCACAATCAGATCTGACATCAGACTTCTAATAATCCTTAAACTTGGAAAACCACTGCTGGGGTCCTTTGGAGACCAAACCTTTTAAGATTTTCCTCATCACCCAGATAACTTCTGAAATAATGTACCCTGTTTAACAGAACAAGTATCTTCGCCTTAAAAGGATTTGTAAGAAAAGAAATTATGTTGTGCTAAAATGTGCACTTCATACACAAGTCATGGTGTATTCCAATACAGCAGAGCCTCCATGAACCTCTTGCCAACAGCTCACCCAGAATCTGGCACTCAGAAAAAAATGTAATTACCGAACATATTGCATCCGTGAAATATCAAACATGGAGTTACAGTTAATATTAAATTGTAGTATAAAAAGAAATTGCTTACATTCTACAACTCAGTGAAAATTATGAAAGAACAGTAATTAGTAGGATCATAGCTTTGTGACTAATGCCTTAGGCTAGAGTCATTCAAAAAACATTGCCTGCCCTTTGAAGAACGTAGTTTTAGCCAGGCAAAGCTGAGACTGGCCAAGCAAAGGTGGCAGTAGCCAACAAAGGACTTTCAGCCATAACATTAAAGCTGCTTCAATCACATGTGATTTAAGTAATGAAGGTAAGAATACATTAAGAATGTCAGTATGACACTTTATACATTAGTAGTAAGAACTTTGTATTAGTTTTAGATATACAGACATATACAGATATATATGCTTCATAATTTGGAGTAGTTTAATACTGCACTCATATCTATAAAACCTTTTGAGTTTCAACATCTGTGAAGCATAATAAATACCCAATTTCTGTTCCTGGGAAATCCAGAGATTCTTTTGCCATGGTCATGCTGCCATCCAGTGGGCAATCCTTGGAACTAAGGTTCTTCTGTCCTCAGGAAATTGTCAAGAACGGATTCAAAGTCCTAAAAGTGCAAATGAGACGTCTATTTTTCTTTAGGAGACTAATTTCTGGAATACCTCTATGGATTTTTCTGAGCTTGGATCACAGTATTTGTCACACTAGGCCTCTTTCTTAGTATAAAGATGTTTTCAAATGTGACAGTGACACTCAGTGTGCTGGAATAGAATCGCTGTTTTTCTTATCTTTGTCAGAAAATGAGAAGATGCTCACAAGAGAAACATGTGCCCCTGGAAAGAAGCATCATCAGACTAGCCAGAGCCTGCTCCTTTTGTTTAGCTCCGAGGTGCATCTTTGAGAACCAGACCCCAAACAGAAGGAGTAACAGATCACTTTCTTTTTATTTTTTTCTTTACGTTCTTGTCCTGAGACAAACACTGCTGTGTGATAAACATGCTACCGTCTGGAATGGGACATTTTACTTGAGGCCCTTCACATGCATCAGTGCGGTGTCAAGGTTGCCCCATGTAGGATAAAGGGAAGTGAAGGAGAAAGACAACACTGTGGCTCCTTATTGAGGACCCAAATTAGTCATTTCTTATCTCTGAACTCCATTTCTGCTCCTGCTAAAGGAGGAGTGGTGTTAGATGATATCCGCTGTGAACAAGGCAAGTACTGTGCCAGAACTAAACACAATGAAAGACAATTATAAGATTTCTCCTCTGTCATATCAGGCCCTCACTGCTCTCTGGAAAGACTTGGAGAGGATGGTGGCTCTGTTCACTCAGTGGGGACTTGGCACCTGAGATTCATAATCACCTCTGAGTCCTCCATTCATTATAGGACAGGGATCTGAACCTGAGTGTACAGTGTTATCACCTGGAGTGCTTTAAAAACAGCAAAACCTGGATTCTACTCAGATTTAACTGGTATGGAGAGCCGCTGGGACTTCGCGTTAGTCTTAAAGCTCTCCAAGTGGGTGCACTTTGCCGTAAGGCTTCAGGACCACTGCTCTAGAGAAAACAAAACACAGAGCCCTTGGATAATGGAATGAATCTTTCCAGGATGAGGCAGGAGAGCAAAGCACCTGTACCCAGCCACCTCATTCCTCATCATCCCTCAGCTTGAGAACTATGACCCACTTCTGGCTTCCTGCGGGCACTTCTGCTCCCACTGGTAAATTTCAAATGCTGTTACTTGGTTCTTTAAGGTACACGCACGCACTGCAATAACTCATTCTTTGCCGAAGGAGGAAAAATAAAAGCAAAAGGAAATATTAAATTCCCCTTGCTAAAGGCTTTTTTTAGTACCATAGATGTTTAAAGGGAAGGGGGAATTTAGAGATCATCTATTCCAAGTCCCTTATTTGACAGAAAAAGATGTAGCCAGGAAAGATCAATAGCTGGATATGGGTTTTTACATGCTCTGCATCAGCAGTGCTCCTGGCTACTACTTCTAGATAATGTCCCAACAATAACTCTTCACTGCAGACTTTACAAGTCTGTTGAGACTTCATGATTAAGCCAACATGAATGACACTGGACATGAACTTGAACTAGGTCATCAATTTTCTCTATACCATACAACGTCCCACAGGTCATGTATGACCAGGTGAAACAGGAGGACTCAGCCCTCCTCCAATTTGGACTCAGCTACTCTCCACTGCCTATTAGGTCAGCCAGGACTATTTTTATATGAAGCATTTCATCTGCTAGCTTACATTAGAAACCTACTTTAGGAGCCGACATGGTGGCATAGTAGGTTAAGCCTCTGCCTGCAGTGCTGGCATCCCATATGATTGCTGGTTTGAGTCCCAGCTGCTCAACTTATGATCCAGCTCCCTGCTGATGGCCTGAGGAAGCAGTGGAAGATAGCCTAAGGGCTTGGGCCCCTCTACCCACAAGGGAAATGCAGAAGCTCCTAGCTCCTGGCTTCTGGCTTCAGTCAGCCCAGATCCAGCCATCACAGCCATTTGGGGAGTAAACCAGTGGATGGAAGATCTCTCTCCTTCTGTTAGCTCTGCCTCTCATATAAATAAATGGAAGGAAAAAAATCTACTTTTAAAACTTCTTGGGGCCGGCGCTGTGGGGCAGTGGGTTAACACCCTGGCCTGAAGTGCCGGCATCCCATATGGGCTCCAGTTCTACTCCCGGCTGCTCCTCTTCTGATCCAGCTCCTTGCTATGGCCTGGGAAAGCAGTAGAAAATGACCCAAGTCCTTGGGCTCCTGCACTCACGTGTGAGACCCAGAAGAAGCTCCTGTCTTCGGATCGGTGCAGCTCCAGCTGTTGCGGCCAATTGGAAAGTAAATCAGCAGATGGAAGACCCCACCCCCACCCCACCTCTCCTCTCTCTGTGTAACTCTGACTTTCAAATAAATAAATAAATCTTAAAAAAAAAAAAAAAAACTCTTGACTTTCTTCTATGGCACCTTTTCTTCTCAAATCGAATTACATAATCTGACCACAGGGCAGAAGTTGGAAAACGGATAATGTGGGGAATTCTAGACGGTATAGTTTTTCCTGTAGTGGCTTAACATGAACAAATGCCTTGCTATATGTATTGGATATGTTCATTGAAGAAAATGTATGAGCTTTTATAAGTATAAAGATTATAAGCCATCTATGCATTGTCATTCTTATTTTAATGTATTTACTTCCAGTTGTTTTATGAACTTTTATTTTCTTTGTAAAACTAGAAACACAATGCAAATACTATTTTATAATTCCCTTGTAAAAACTTAATATTATATCATGAGCATTTTCCTTTACTGTTAAGTATGCTTTACAATTATAATTTAAAAAAATACTTTCTAAAGCCTTCAAATCCATCATATGAGTTTGTGTAATTTCTTTAGGCATTCTATTATCATTAGATATTTAAGTAATTTCCACTATTTTAGTATTATAAACAGCCCTGTAATAGGCATCCTCATACAAACATATGTTTATCTTTTTATATGTGTAAAATATATAAATATATAAACATTTATTTTTATAAATACATAAAACATTATGCATTTATATATAACAAACATTTCCTTATACATGTATTTGCAACTGTGATAAACCAAAATATGCTTTCTAAATTTCATTTTATTTGAGAAGCAGAGAGAGAAAATCCTCCCACTTGCTGGTTCACCCCAAAAGCCTAGGAGCCAAGAAACAAATCTAGGTCTTTCACATGCCTGGCAGGGACCCAACCACCTGACTCATTACTTGCTGCCTCCCAGGGTACACATCAGCAGGGACCTGGGATCTGAAGTGGAGCTGGGACTCAAACCCAGGCACTCCAATATGGGATGAGTACATATCAAGCAGTGATGCCCCCTTTTATTCTTTTAATTAACTATACATTTCCATAATACTGCATGTTAATAAGAACAATGCAAGTCCTGAGTAATCCTCACCAAATACCTTTGCTTGAAAGTAGCAGCAAAAATGGCTTCTCTTATCACAAACTGCTAAAAATCCATTCCTATGGAATCTTCCAGGCTTTTCAGAGGTCCTGAAAGATAGAACTGTTCTATGCTTATACCCAGGGCTGCTATGTTCTTACAGGTATCTCACCCAAGGGAAACACTCCTGGGAATATAATCAGAGTTGCTGAGGCATGGGCATCCACTTAAGATCTATTTCTCTGGGGAAAGTATCCCAATTTGCTAAGCAGAACTGGCCATTTTCTGGTCCAACTGATGACACGACTGTCAGAGGCACGTGGTAGAATGTTCTGTAGGGTTCCCCAGCTCTCAACTCTGAGAGTCCCAACAAGGTTCCAGCTGTTGACACAGGCTGCTTCTTCCACCTGTCTGTGCCTCCATTTCTCCATCTCTTCAGATGGAATATTACTTTCTAGGGTTAGTAGTATTTTCTAAGATTGAATGTTCTCAGTTATAAAATAGCAGAAGTATGAGCTGCATCAAAAGGGTATACACTGCAATAGTGATGATGTTGGCTCCCTCCAAGGGATACTTGTGGTGCTATAAGATTAACCCCCTTTTGCAAAGGCACTTAAGACATGAGGAAACACTGTGTTCATGTTTTGCTATCTGGACATTTGGAATCTTGCATGAAAATATCATTCATTTTATATAACTGGTGTCCAAGCAGCTCCACATAAAGCAGCTTGCTTTTATTGAGTTATACTTTTAATGTCCTGAATGAAAATTCTATTTAAAGAGTCCAACATCCCAAGCCATTGCTGAAAATCACACCCTCATCTCTAACAATTTCATCTGCTAAAATTATATTCAAGTGCCCTTAATAAGGGAGGAGATGGAAAGTTATCATGAAATGGCAACTCGACAGGACCATAAAGGCGAAGGAATGATCTGGATTATTTGCTTTGTTGAGAGTGGAAGGCAATTACGGTCAGACTGTGAATCTATTAGCCTCAGACCTTTATATTTTACCAAGAGATAATGGAACCTTCAGAACCTGTCTTGGGCATCACCATGACTCTTACAATCCAGATAAGATTGTCTGTAACTCCCATTTCATTTTAGCCAGCCACGAGACTTTGTGTATTAGTGTCTTTTGACTGCCTCTGACTTAGAACCCTATTTCTGCTTAATTCACTGTCTCTGGATCATCTCTTCATCAGATACCTGTTCTGCACTGCCATGGCCTTCCAAGAAGAAATTCATTCCTTGCCTACACAAGCCATTCATTTTATTAAAGATTCATATTTTTTTTGTTTGAAAGGTAGAGTGACAGGAAGAGGGAGCAACAGAAAGAGAGGAGAGAGAGAGAGAGAGAGAGAGAGAGAGAGAGAGAGAGAGTTTGTCTGATGGCTCAATCTCCAAATGCCCACAATAGTTAGAGTTAGGCCAGGCTAAAGCCTGTAGCCAGGAGATCCACCTGAATCTCTCACGTTGGTGGCAGAGAACCAAGAACTTGGATCTTCATCCACTGCTTCACAGGTGCAATAGCAGGAAACTTGATTGGAAGTACAGTAGCTGGGACTTGAACTGGCACTTCAATATGAGATGATGCAGATGACCTAGGTTAACCCACTGTGCCATGATGCCTGCCCCTACACAAACTATTCTTTCATTCTATTTCTCTTACTTTTTCTGTGCGTATGCGTGTTTACATATATACACATATGCACATTCACATGTTAACCACACACATGCTTACATCCACACACTCCATGCACACAGAGACACACACACACACACACACACATACACACACACATGACGTTCACAGGAAATGCACAATACAGCAGATTTCAAAAAATTAGGAAAGACAGGAGAGTTATTTGTGCATCACTTGAATATAGCCCTTTCAGATTGAGCCTTTATCATCTCTACACACAACATTGCTATGACCTCCTAATCACATCAGGGGCTTGTCATCAGCTTCTCACCACCATTCTATCTTTTCTCCCTGTCCACAAGCCTCAATATCTTACACACAGAAATTCTTAAATCCCTTTGGTTGTCTTCACTGCTTCAAGCCCTCAATACTTCCCAGTCCATCCCCAAATGACTTGTCAAGATACTTTCCTGAAATAGCTCCTCCCCAAGGGATAATTCTGGTAGCAGATGTTGAAATAATACATTCTTCTCCCACCTGCATATGTTTTTCTCCCCTACCTACTTTTTTCATGACTACATAATTGGTAGCCAGGTTTATAAAGAAACACTGTATTCTGATGGGGTGAGCATTTAGCCAAGTGGTTAAAATCCTAGTTAGGACACCTGCATCCCACATCAAAGTACCTGGGTTTAATACTCAGCTGCAGCTCCTGAATCCAACTTTCTCCTAATGCACACCCTGGGAGGCAGTTATGACAACTCAAGTGATTGAATCCCTGCCACCCATATGAGAAACTTGAATTGAGTTCCTGGCTGTAGCTTGTCTGTCTCAATCCAGGCCACTGTGGGCATTTGGAAAGTGAACCAGTGGATGCAAGTGCGCTTTCTCTCGCTCTCTTTCTCTCTCTCGCCCTCTCTCTATTTCTATCTCATTCTCTTCCTCTCAAATACATAAAAATGAAGAGGAAGAGAAAGAAATGCCATCTTACGGATTGGATAAATCCCAGGAACACAAAGACTATTTTAAGACTATTCCATCTTTATGGGAATTCCACTTCTATAAAGGACCTGGCTGGCCAGAGCTATGTAAAACACAAGGACTACTCATATATTCCTTGGCTTGGAACCCAAACCATCATTAAGAGACTCCATCAATTCTGTGACTCTCAGCTCTATTCGGGGACAGCTGGTTATCCACCAACCACAAGATTTAAGCCTTGAAGACAGATGTTCAATAATCCAAGAAGACCATTGGCAGGAGGTGCCAAGTGCACAATTCTGTGTCAGAACAGAGGATTGCTGAAGACTCTGCTTAGCGGGAACTAAAGAAAGTCTTGCCAAGCAGGAGGGATTTCAAGATAATTCAGTAGGAGTGGGCATGGAGGGGACAGCTGGAGCCTTGCTTTCAAACCTCAGCCTGTCCTGCCAAACACCCAAATTGAACACAGTTGGGGAAGAAAAAAGAACAAAGGCATCAGCAGATGCGCGTTGAGGGCACCAGGTGTTATCTTTGCTGGAGCAAGAAGAGGAGCAAGGAAGGAGGGGACTGATTTCCTGGATACCTGACCTTAACCACGGGGCCAATTTTGAATCAAACACACTCAGAATGCTATATGAAAATGTTCATATCCCCATTACTTCAGTCTCTGCATCAGACATACTGTCTTGCCTCTGCCTGGTATTGCTCACCTCATTTTCCCATAAACATACATACCTGCTCAGGAAAGATCAGTCCTTTGTTTTTGTCTCCATGTGAAAGCCAGAATGCTTCCTACACTTCTTGGGGTAGCTGCAGTTTTTACTCCATGAGAAACCTGCCATCCTGGGTTTTATCCACCTTGCCCTAGAGAACAGGGAAGGTGGGGAGGTAGGCTGACATCCAAGCATGTGAAATGTCTGTATTTTTGTCATAAAAATTTCCCATTCATTCCAGAAATCACTATGACTCTTCTGGCTTCCTTCAGTACAAAGAGAGCAGCTTAGCCAAGGATTATGAGCAACAAAGGAGGTACAATTTCACTGCCAAGTTGCTAAGTCACAAAGGAAATGCAACTTGTCTAGTGACAGAGGGATCTGGAAAGAGTGATGGCCTGGGAACTCTGAAGGCAGCAGGAGGGACCAGCAGCAGGAAATGAAATGCAGGATCCCATCCCTGCAGAGTGCTAGCATCTCATCACAGAGTATGAAGAACAGGATCCATGAGCTTGCCAGGTTCAACCTCATCCTGGTCACCAGCTGCAGCACTGGACACCCCAATCTCTCCAATTTTTGCCTGACTCCATTCTCCCTTGACTCTCTCCTACCTATGAGCCACTTTTTCTTTGTCTCCTCAGCTGGTTATCTCCATCTCCCTGATCTCCAAACACAGGACATTCCAGAGCTCAAACCTTGGAGCTCTCTTCAATATCAAGTCTCACTCCCTGGCTAAACTCAGGGAGTTTAGCTGATGACTCAAATCTGTAACAACACCAGACCTCTCATTTAACCGCAGGTCAGTGTATTCAGGTGGCTACTCAACATCTTTACCTGGCTATCTGACTCAAACTTAACATGTCCACAATATAACTCTAGGTCCTCCTTGCTCTTATTTGTCTCACTAGATGGAAACTCCATTCTTCCAACTGCTCAAGCTGAAATATGAACGACAACCTTGAACTTTGCTCTCCTACTTACATCTTATAGTATCTTATACCTTTCTCATACACCTTACATCAGCCAGGCCCATTTGTTCTACCTTCAGAATTTATCTAGAATCCAACCACGTTTCACTACCTCAACCATCACTACCAACCTGGTACCAGCTACCACGCCTTGGTGTCTGGACCAATGGTCTCCAAGTTTGTCCACCTTCTGCAGTGTGATCCATGCAGCAGCCACATCTTTTGAGATTCAGATCAAACCCATTCGCTACTCAAATCTTCCATGGATCTCCTGCTATTCTATATAAATTCCTTCGTGATCTGTCCCTTATTAGTCATCATGGTTTATTATTCTTAGCATTTTTGTAGTCTAGAACAGGAGTCACCACTCTGAAGTCCTCGGGACAGCTACCTGTTTTATCAATGAAGTTCTATTGGAAGACAGCCATGTTCACTGACAAGGACTTTCTCCTTAACCAAATTTAAGTCAGTCTCCTTGGACTCTCTTCTTGACTGGGCCTAGAACTTGGTCTGCCTCTCTGACCTCAGCCTGCTGAGCCTAGTGTTAAGAAGAATCCTGCAAAAGTAGTTTATCAAGAATCCTCCCATCCTTGGTATCTGCTCAAATTCCTTATCTCTCATCCTTGACATCTAAGTTCTTAGCCTGCTTTCTGTTATTTTTTTTAGCAATAATTTCCTGTCTCTTGAGCTAATCAAGTCAAGCTCCACATTGGAGCTCAGAGCTATACTGAAGTCCCTCTCCCCTAATACATATCACCATTTTTAACAAGTGTTGAGTACAAAATTTATTCTCCTACATTATCCATTTACACACAGTCTATGGCTACTCAAGTGCTATAATAACAGAATGGAGTACTTGCAATAGAAACTGTATGATCTGCAAAGACAAAATTTACTATCTGGTCATTTACAGAGAAAGGTTGCCAACTGTTACTCTAAAATGTAAGTTCCATGAAAATGGAGACTTTGAAAATGTTCAATAAATAGTTGTTAAATAAACAGCAGATAAATATATAATATGAAAGTGTAAAGTAGTGACTAGATTTCTAACAAGAGTATCAGAATATGACATGAAAATGAGTGCTGTCCTGTAAAAGACAATGGTTGCAATAAGTTAGCAGGGTAGCTCTCACTGAAAATGGATTAGAAACTTTTGATAATGCAATGGTTTCTACCTCTAGGGAATGGTGCTTAATTTATTTTCAGGGACAACCATATTAGCATTTAGGACATCCCACCTGTTGTCCCAGGGGACAAACTGTGTTCAGTGGAGTAACCTGAATGCTAATGTTATAGTTTGTTTCACTTAATAGTGTAAATTGTGAATGTCTTTCAGCAAAGCTGTGGGCTTTAGATTGGAGGTATAAAACATGCACACATATACAACTCTTCCTCTCTTTTCTCTGTGTTCTAAGGGAAATATACGTCCCAGGTCCTAGAAATGGAGGTGCCTGGGCCTTCTCATGTTGGAAGGAGAGCTTCCCTTGCTCTTAGTGTCTGGCTAGGAAGTAGGGAGTAAAAAGTACCAACTGAAAGGTCTAATCCCAGGAGTTGTATGGAGCAACTATTGAATATTTTAAGTATTCCCTGTGAATTCTGGGCCTGTGAAATACTACAGGAAATTAGAGGAAGAACCTGATCCAAGCCAGAGATGAAAGAGCAAAGAGAAAAGAGCAGTCATGCTCCCATGAAGCCAGAACAAGAGCACAAGAGAAAGACACAGCACATGGTAGTCATGCTCATTGGATGAACACCCTCTGAGGGTCACCAGGACCTGGATCAGGCATGTGGGCAGATCACAAGGAGATAACTGGTCATGAGCAAATCTGAGAACATACCTCCAAACTAAACTGTGGATGGGACAGTCAAGACAGTGTAGAATAACACAGTATGGATATTTAAAAGAAAAGTTGGTATCATTTTGTATCACAACCTACTGAGACCAACATTTTTAGCTTACAGCAAAGTTAGCTATTTAAAGAACATTATTTTAATGACTACCATAGTTATTATTCATTCTAATAAATATTAATTGAGTATCTGCAGCACATCCATCACTGGACTGAATATGGAAATCTAGTGACCTGTCCCATAGATGTGGCTGCATTCTCAGGATCTTAGTATCTAGTAAGGAGGTAGAAAATAAACAAAAGGTAAATGAATATGTACTTACTTGTTATAAATTTACAAAGGAGAAAGAGAAGGAGGGAGGTACACAGAAGGTTGGTTATATGGATGGACAAATGGACATATGGATGGACACAGTGGAGGGATAAAATACACCAAGTTAAACAAATGTGTGTGTGTGCTTATTATAAATTACACAAAGGAGAAATGGTGGGAAGGAGACACATGGATGTTTTGAAGAAACAGAGGGAGGAGGACACACAAGTGGAGGGAGTTGTGGGGTAAAGGAGGGAAAGAAAAGGAAGGTGAGATGGATGGCTTTTCTCACTATTGTACTCCTAGGTTCATCCAATTATGTATTGTTTTCTGCTGTAAAGTATATACTCATTCAAAATTGGTTGGCTGGGTCACTTGGTCTTACACTCTTGTTGGATCTCCTTCCATTAGTCAGACCCTGCCTCCTCCACACCCATGCCACACCACACACCTGCAGTGAGGAGATAGCCCTCTTTTCACAACTTCATTCACCAGACTAGGTGACTTCCAGGTAACTTTCCAAAAATGGGAAAGTCACCCACCCTTCCAGCAGCCATCTACGAGGGTCAGTTCTCATCAATTGTTTATAAACATATCCAAAGAAGCTCCATTTTCTGGAGGTCTTACTCACTGGGGATATAAACATGAAACAGTCTCATTTTTTCCAATAACCACCATGCCTCAAAAGATGTTTGCTCTGCAAACATCCCCAGTTCCATTGCTTCTTGGTCCTTTTCAAATACTAAAACAATAAAATTCCTATTAAAAAAGACTTGTGTTCATTTAACTCTTCAGATTAGTTGATTCAAAGTCCTCTCTGCAAGATAGGCTAGGCTGGGCTTGCTGCTCCCTCAACATTCGGTCTCTGCTGTAGTGTTGGGGCAGAGGTAAGAGAGAGGGACCAAGGTGCTCACCAGCCAAGTGCCAGCAGCCCAGCTGCCAGCCTGTCTTTGCCTTGTTTCTCTATCTCTGCCTACTCCCCAGTTCCCTCTGTGTTGTAGGGATTCAAAGCAGACTCTCAAGAACATGTCTGTGAATTCTTACAAGGGAGAGGGGTTCCTTGCTGCACAGTCTTCACCACAGAAATCCTGCTGGAATGGCCCTTTTCCTATCTCCCCAGCACCCACAAGGGAGGCTTCAGGGATTCCTCTCCCCTTAGGCAGCTCTTTTGGGAATGCCTGTAACACAGACAGCCTTCCAAGTATCCAGTGGAAACACAGGATGCTCATTGTCTTCATAACACCCTTGGTAGCAGGACAGGCAGTTACCCCACGGCTAGCTCTGACTCTGCCCTCTCTCTGCAGTCCCTGTCTCCTCACTCCAGCAGCACTGGAACTTTGGAGGAGAAGACAAAGAATGATCTTTAATTCCCGAGCAAGTGGAGATAGGAATGGTTCAAGCACCCTCGGATTTGGGGAACCTCTCACCTGTTATTTTGAGGAGGCAACAAAAATAGTTTGTCTTCCCTGCCATGCCTTCCCCATGAGAAGCTACTCTCCATCAGGGAGATCAGCCCTCTTCCTGCCAGGAAGAGCTCACTCAATAGGAATAGGGCCAGCTCTATAACTAGTGTCTCATAAAGCCATGCAGAGATGGGACAGGCCCCAGTTGTTGACAGTCACCTCAACTCAGGACATAGGTGCTTAGCACCTGGAAGGTGGCCATGGTTGAGGGCAAGGGGAGTCATCTCAGCTGTGGGGATTTGCAAGAAATTCTAGGGGCAGATGATTTCACTCCACACCTGACACCAGCCTGTTTCACTATTTCTAACAGCTCAAGACCAAACTGGAGGAAAACTATTGTACTGAAAGGCTAAGCAAACCTACCAGAAGCTTACTATGTGTCTCTGGCTGGAGCTGTAACATCTCACTTGGTAGAAGAGAACAACTCAAGTGTGTCAGAGCCTAAACTACACATTCTATTCTAGGAAGTGAATGTTCCCTCCACCTAAAATTCAAAGATTGAAGCCCTAATCCCAATGTGATGGTATTTGGAAGTGCTGTCTTTGGGAGATGATTAGATTTAGATGACATCATGAAGGTGGGGCCCTCATGATGGAATTGGTGTCTTTATGAGAAGAGACACCAGACAGCTGGGCTACACTCCCTCTTGTGAGGCCACTGTGAGATCACAGTCCAAAAGCCAGGAAAAGAGCCTTCACCAGACTCTGGAGCTGGCTGTACCTGGTTTTTGGACTTCTCGGCCCCCAGAACTGTCAGAAATAGAAGCTGTTGTTTAAGTCACTCAGTATACGGTACTCTGTTACAGCAGTCACTACCCTCACAACGAGCAGACAAAGAAGCAAATATCATGTTAGGATGCACTGGTAGATGTACAGATATATGAGCCTTGTCTCCCTGCTCCTCTGTACAAGCTACACCATGCATTTGATACTTATCGAGTCTTAGAGTAGAATGGGCACTTGGGAAGCTGAGACATGACAGCACCCGAACCTCGACTCCACTAGTGACTATTGGTTTTAGGAAGGACATGGATCTGAAAGAAAATCCTCATGCCACAGGAGGAAGGAGCAGTCACAGAGCAAGAAGCTCTCTTGAGCAAATCAGGAAACCCAGGGCACAATGTTTGCAATGATTTTTGAAAAATAACTAGATCAGAAGGAGCAGAAACTAGATCAGTTTTTTGAACAATATATAAAGGCGGAGGGGGGATGTGATTCGTTACACCCTTACTACCTAACAACTCCTAAAATAGCTTATCAAAGACAATAAAGAAATGCTGTGTCCAAAAGTGGTCCATGACAGTGGCCTTTATCTATTTGAAAGGCTTTGAAGAAGGACTTAAATTAGATTTTTTTCAGAGTAGATTCTGATTTAGAATTAGATTCTCTTGGTGGAAGTTCTAGAAGGCAAATTTGGGAGTGCAAAACAAATTGTATCTAATTATTAGAGCTTTCTTACAATGAAGCAATCTTTCTGGATGAGTAAGGACACCTGTCACTAGAGGAGTCAGGCAGAAGCTAAATCATCATTGGTCAGAGCTGCAGAAGTGGGAGTTCTTCCTCATCCAGGCTCCAAAGCAACTTACAAATAACTCAAAGACTTACTAATACTATTTGGAAGAGGATACCACTCATTTGGATGCCTCAGGACCAACATGCTTATTAAACAACCATCTACATAGAGTCTGCAGGTCATCAGAGGAGGAAAAATCTGCCCATGAGGACTGTTTGTGAAGAGAGCTTATGTCAAATCATCCATTTGCCACCTGGATCTATGGTTAAAAGATTGAAATTCTTGTTTTGGGGATTTGGTGGTAAAGGAAAGAGAATTTCTGTCAAAAATAAAAATTAAAAGATTTTTCTTTGCCCTTAATAATAAAGAGAAGCACTTCTTTCCTTCAAAATTCCATATTTAACTTTCCGTTGTGGTTGCCATGGTGATCTGAGCTGGCACCTGATTCCTGCTAGGAGACCTTAGGCTCCCTGCTGGAGCACTGTGAGTTTCCAGGCTTGGCTGACACTCCTGGCTTCTCTTCAGGGAGTGTCAGTAGTGAGCTGTGTCTTACTTTAGTCAAAATAATAAAAGGCAATTTAAATCTTGGTCTTTTGTTTTTCCTAATAGGTTTTAAAAGCATTACATGGCACATTACAGCAAACATACTTTAACATATATAAATACAGAACAGTGTGAATGAAGTAAAATTGCATGAAATGTCCATGCAAAGAGCATCTCTGTTCATACTTTGAAGACATTCAAGAAGATTCTTTTCTTATTTCTGTCATTTATGTGTGTGTGTGTTCATGTGCACATTTCTCCTTATATATAAACAGGATCATTGATCATTGATCTTTAGAAACTTTGTTACTCAAAATTTCATGTCATGGTCATCAGTCTTTGGCAATCAACATAACATCTTATATCCGTTGACACTAAAAAGAAGTATTGTATGAATTCATTCAATTCTCATAAAAACCCCAGCCAAGCACAATATTATCTGTTACTATGCCTGTTTCACTGTCATTGTCTCTACTCTATAAAATGTGACTCACTGAAAGATGAAGTTCCAAGAAAGAATAAGTGACAGAATCCAGGCACTTTGATTCCATGGTTTGTGTGCACTTAACTGTCACACGATATACCACTGTTGAGCAATGCCTCTTTTTTCAAAGGAAGAATGGCATTTTGTGTTATAAATGTACCATCAGTTATTTACTCAGGCCCTTTTTGATGGGCAATTAGAGTGTTTGTAATACTTTGTAACGATAAGCAACACTCTGACCAATACACTTGGGTGTACTCATGCCTCTTAAGTCAGAGAGGGTTTACCCCACCCTCTACAAAGTGTGTCTGATTTTACACTAGAGCTAAAGTGCCTCATCTCCCATGTCTTAAACAACACCAGATTTGTCTTTGGTGATTTCAGTTGCAGCCCTTGCTATAACGAGGTTGAACAGTTTCTCCTTTTAACTGACCCTATTTTTTCCTTCTTCTGAGTTGCCTGTCTTCATGTGCCTGTTTGTGAAAGTAGAGTGCTCACCTTTTCCTGGTTTACTTTACACAGCAGTGTGCGTATTTATGGGAATAGAGTGCATTGGCTCTTTCAGCTTGTTCTAACCTCTCCCATTCCAGGGGAGCTAAAAAGCACATTTTCCAGATTCCCTTGCAGCTAAGACTTCAAATATGATGGTGTTCCACCACTCAGACATACTGACAGGAGTCTTGAGATAGAAGCAGCCCCTGAGGCACTTATGGATTTCACTTTTGCTTCTGTGGAGTCAGTGGACTCAAGGGGGCTCATTAGATTGGCCAGTAGCTCTGGCCATGGTTTCCTCACGGTTGGCTCACAGCTGTAACCTCACAAGCTATTGGCCAACCGAAGAGGTAGCAGCTTCCTTGGTGAAGAAGAGTAGCAGCTGCCTCTGCAGGCTGTCTCTGCGATCTCCTCCTCTGATTTTCCTAATTATTCAGTAATCATCTAAGTATGTACATTATGTTCATATTATGTAAATTATGCACATCAAATACCTTCCTTCTTAAAGAGTCATAGTGGGTTCTATAACCTGTAACTACAATCTATAACTGGAAGCTGACCATTAAACGTTCAATCACTAAACACTAAATATTCTTTCAAATATTTCTCCACATTTGTCATTTGTTGTTCAATGCTGTTTTCACCTACTCTTTATTTGTATTCATATATGTTAGAACTCTTTCTTTATGATTCCTAGCTTATAGCATCCCTGGAGGGGGGAGGGACTTGTTCTTTCCAAGTTTATAAAATCTATATTTTTTATTACTAATACTGCTATTTGAAGTTTGTATGTATTGCAGACTAAGACAACTGTCATACTCAATAGTTCCACTGGTTTTTAAACACCCTCAATAGATCAATAAACACAAGAGTATAAATATTGTTGGCTTTAGAAGCTATGTGGTCTCTGTTGCAACTACTCAACTCTGTTGCTATACACAGAAGTGGTCAGAGATGATTTGCAAACTCTGGGCATGGCCACATTTGACCCGCCAGCCTCAGCATGTTGATTCTCCTTCTATTGCCTACATTTTTCATTTATTCCTAGGCTATTTCCACGCTTGCTACATTACAAGTTTACATCCTGTTTTTAAAGATTTATTCATTTATTTGAAAGTCAGAGTTCAGAGAGAGTGAGAGATAGAGAGAAAACACTTGGGCCATCTTCTACTGCTTTCCCAGGCAATAGCAGGGAGCTAGATCAGAAGTAGAGCAGCTGGGACATGAACTAGCACACATATGAGATGCTGGCATCAAAGGCAGTAGCTTTACCCACTATACCACAATGCCAGCACCTTGTCTTGCTTCATTGCACTTCTTTACAGATTTTTTTTCTGGCTATTCTTTTTTTGTGTTGTTGTTGTCATTATTGTTGTTTGCTTTATTTGAAAGACAGACAGGGACCAATGCTGTGGTGCAAAACGTTAAAGCCCCGGCCTGCAGTGCCAGCATCTCATATGGGCACAGGTTCGAGTCCCAGCTGCTTCACTTCTGAACCAGCTCTCCACTATTTTGCCTGGGAAAGCAGTAGAAGATGGCCCAAGTGCTTGGGCCCCTGCACCCACGTGGGAGATGTGGAAGAAGCTTCTGGCTTCGGATCAGCTCAGCTCTGGCTGTTGCAGCCATTTTGGGAGTGAAGCAGCAAATGGAAGACCTCTCTCTCTCTCTCTCTCTCTCTCTCTCTCTCTGGCTCTACTTCTCTCTGTAACTCTGTCTTTCAAATAAATAAAATAAATTTAAAAAAAAAAAGGAAAGAGAGAGAGAGGTCTTCCATCTGCTGCTTCACTCCCAAAATGGCTAGAACTGGGCCAGGCCAAATATAGGAGCCTAGAACTCAATCTGAGTCTCCCACATGGGTGGTAGAGACCCACGTACTGGAGCCATGTGTGCCCTCCAGGGTACACATTAACAGGAAGCTGGATCAGAAGTAGAGAAGATAGGACCCAAACCAGGCACTGTGTTATGAGATACAGACATTCCAAGTGGCCTCCTAATCACTGCACCAAACACCTGCTCTGCTATTCTTGACTATTCCGCTAGAGGAACTTTTTAATCATTTTTTCAGACTAAGAAAATCCCAGTGGATATATAATTAAAGTACAACCTTATTCATAAATAAACTTAGGGAAAAATACCATCTTTACAAAATTGTCTTCTGACCTCCATTTGTTCAAGTCTCCTTAATTTTCAAGTTTAACATTAATTTTCTTCCTAAAGGGTCAGTACTGGTGGAGATTCAAATCCCAGCTCTGCTACTTAAGAGCAGCGTGGCTTTAAACAAGTTACTTCTCATTGCTAAAATGGGAATAAGTCTCTCCGGCGAGGTTTTGGGGGGATTCAGTGATCTATCTACAAGGCACACAACAAGTACTGTTCACTTGGAATTAAACCTCTTGTTATAAACACTGTTGATGGGAATGTGGGAAACAGTATGGAAGTTCCTCCAAAAAACTAAAAATAGAACTACTCTATGACCTAGTAATCTCACTACTGGGTAAATATATCCAAGGCAAATGAAATCAATCTGTTGAACATATCAAACATGCACTCCCGATTTTACTGGAGCACTAAATACAATAGCCAAGAAATGAAACAAACTAAGTTCTGATTCACTGAGAATGGATAACGAAAATGTGGTATTTACACACGATGAAATACTACTCAGCCATAAGAAGGATGAAGTCCTGCCATTTGTAATAGCATGGATGGAACTGGAGGTCATCATGTTAAGAGAAATAAGAGAAGCACAGAAAATTAAGTATCACATATCACTCCCATGTAGACTCTAAAAAACAGGTGATTGAATAGTTGCTAAGAGTATAATGGTAACTACCAGAGGCTGAAAAGGGAAAGCAAGAAGGAGGGAAAGGTTGATTGATGGGTTAACTGAATAAGAAGTTCTGGAATTCTATTGCACAGTAGGATGACTATAGATAATGCTAATGTACTATACATTTCTCTATTTTAAAAAGAAACTAGAAGATTTTTTATGTTCTCTCTATACAGAAATGTTATATGTTTGAGAAGATAAATATACTTACCAATTGGCCATTACACTCTACACGTGTCAAAACATCACATGGTGCCCCATAAAAATGTACAATTTTTATGTCTGTTTGAAAAACATTAAATAAACTTCTTGCTACCTTTGTTAAAGAACAGTGTTATTGCTGTGAGTATCCACATTTATTTCTAACTTTGAAAAATGATTCTGGTGTTTCACTATTGGGCATAATGGAAAAAACTCACGAAAATTTCCTACTATGATCTATTACTATTTTACTGTTTATCCAGTACATATATTCACTTTTATCAAATGTCTTTGACACATTTAATGAGAGCAATGCTTTTTACCCTCCTTTACTCATCAATATAAAGAATTACATTAGCAGATTTCCACTATTGATCCATCTTTGATTTGTTAAAATGAACCTCACTTAGCCACATGCTATCCTTTAATTCATTGCTAGATCCTATTCACTTGAACATTTGGGGTGTTTATATCAACGTTCTTACGAAGATTAAACTGCATATCTAACTGTTCTTAAGTGCTATCTTCACCTATTTCTAATACCTATATTGTGCTTGCTTCATAAAGGTAATTCAGAAACTTCTCTTTCTTTGTTCTAAAATACTTGCAAACAGCCTGGGGGCCATCTGGGCCTCAATAATTTAAAATCATGCAACTGTAAGACAGTTCGTGTCTGATGTTTTATAGCAACTGGCTCAATTTCTTCCATATGATTGGTCACTTTCTTTTTGTTTTCAGCTCCTTTTAAGTAGGTTTGTTTTAAGGCTTTTTCTTGGAAAAGCATTAATTTTTAGCATCATTTTTCCATTTGTTGGGAGGTTATTGCATTTGGATTTACTGGTTACAAAAAACCATAAAACTTTTCTTGTTCATACTTGGTTTTTTGTTTCTTTCCTTAATTTATTATTTTTTTAATTAAAAAGAAAAATAATTCATCATTACATGGGCCTTGCTAGGTACTTTCCATAGAAGCTTTCCCCAGTGCAGCACACAGTCTCTGACAGTCCTTAGAAATGTCCTCCCAAGTCACTGTGTACTTACGTCTCATGTGGGATCTGTCCTTAATGTGTTGTCCAATGTGAAGTAATGCTATAACTAGCACTGAAACAGTATTTTACACTTTATGTTTCTGTGTGGGTGCAAACTGATGAAATCTTTACTTAGTATATACTGAATCAATCTTCTGTATATAGATAATTAAAAATGAAAAAAAAATCTTGGTGTTAAATTGGAAATTGCATAGAAAATTAATCGATTTAAAAAAAATATATCATGTAGGATCTCTGTCCTTAATGTGCTATACATTGTGAATTAATACTATAACTAGTACTCCAACAGTATTTTTGCACTTTGTGTTGCTATGTGAGGGCAAACTGTTGAAATCTTTACTTAATATATAGTAAACTGATCTTCTGTATATAAAGAGAATTGAAAATGAATCTTGATGTGAAGCAAGGGGAGAGGGAGTGGGAAAGGGGAGGGTTGCAGGTGGGAGGGAAGTTATGGGGGGGAGCCATTGTAATCTATAAACTGTATTTTGGAAATTTATATTCTTTAAATAAAAGCGTTATAAAAAAAATAAAAGAAAAAAAAAAAAGAAATGTCCTCCCAAGTAGGAGATGGGATGACTGTGGGTGGGAGGGAGGTTATGGGGGGAAAAGCCGCTATAATCCAAAAGTTGTACTTTCAAAATTTATATTAAATAAAAGTTTAAAAAAAAATGCCCTCCCACAGAAGCAGAAGCTCTCGTGCTACATGATGCAGGATGCATCATGATGCAGGAAGTAGGGAAAGGGTTTGGGGGACAGAAGCCTTGTTAGGCAACAGGAATGGTTCTCAATCCTGACTACACATCAGAAACACCCAGGGTGCTGCTAAAATAAATGTTAACGCCTGGACCCTTCCTCAAACAAATCCAAGCAGACTCTTTGGGTAGAACATAGGCATCAGTATTTTAAGTCTCCTCAGATGTTTCTAATGTGTACCCGGAATTGAGACTCTCTGGGTTCCAGAAACACAATGAAAGCTGGGGAAAACTCTTAAAGGAATACAGCCACATAGTCTGTAGCCCAAATCCACTAATAATAAAATACTTGATCCCTAGGCCACATTGAACCCACAGGTCTGCTGTAGAGATCCTGTCCCAGGTCCAATGGCTTGAATCTCTCCATAGGGATCTGAGACACTGGATCACAGCAGCAAAGCATCTAAGACAGTTTTCTGGCATTAGAAATACCTTGGGGCATGTACAAAAAATACCAAAATTCTCTCCCAATGGAAGTGGAAGAGTCACAGAGCTGGAAGAGGCCAGAGGCACAAAAGCCACAAAGAGACCATTCCTGTAGCTTGCTGTTCTCCTTTGCTGCTGCAGAAATTCACCATTTCCTTTGAAAAACATTTTAGAACCATTAAAAATACATCCTGGGGTCCTGGGAATAAAATCCAATGTCACTTATCTGTGACCTACATATGATAACACACACAGGATGGCTTTTTCAAATTGAGAGTATGGCTCAGAAGAAAGTCTCCTGACATCTAAAAAAGAGAAGGTAGAAATTTAATTGAGGGGCTGTCCCTGTGGCACGGCAGGTTAAGTTGCCCCTTGTGGCACTGGCTTCCCATATCAGAGCACTGGTTCCAGTCCTGGCTATTCCACTTCCAATCCAGAAGCCTATTAATATGCCTGAGAAAGCAGTGAAGAAGGCTCAAGTATAAGGTTACCTGCCATCCATGTGGTAGACCCAGATGGAATTCTAGGCTCCTGGCTTTGGCCTGGACCAATTCTAGTTGTTGCAATTATTTGGGGAGTGAACTAATAGATGGATGATCTCTTGCTCTCTTCTCTCTGTGTGTCACTTTGCCTTTCAAAAATATAAATAATCGAAAGAGAAAAAGAGAGAAAGAGAGAGAGAGAGAAAGAGAGAAAGAAAGAAAGAGAAGGAAATTGCATTGAATGACTTATTCACCATTTGCCTTACCCTACTCCTCTCCAAATACTGGCTCACCTAACAGGTTCCCATTTTTCATGAAGCAAAATAAATATATCTTTAGTGCCAGATAATATGTCACCTAGTCAAGCTTTTCAAATTCCTCACATTTACTCTAAAAGTCATTTTATTCTTTCATATGATAATAAAATGGCAACCCTAAAACCTCCAGTTCCCCTCAGTAATTCAAGATTGAGTCAGACAGACCAGTTCAGATCCCAGCACTCACTATGTTTGCACCCTTGGGCATGTTTTCAAATTTTAGTTTTAAACATATCTGCCTCCCAAGGTTGTTCCAAAGATGAAATGAGATAACTTATGAGAAGTGCTTAACACAATGTCTGCCACCTTGTAAACATTACATCCACTCAACCAACAGCTATTTGTTTGTGGCATTCTGTATCATATATCAGGGGCTATGCTAGGTGCTACAGATACAGTGGTGCATAAAATCAACTTGATCCCTGCTTCCATGGAGCTTACAAACTAATTCTCAATAAATGCCTTCTATTATTATTTCAAGATGCTAAGAATGGGAACAATCCACTCACTGCTAAAAATAAATCGTTGTGAGTGGCACAGCAAGAATTTGCAAACATTTCCTTGAGCATGCTGATTCCCAAATGGCAGGCATTTGTACAATTACGTTTCATGGGAAGCAACAACACAGCATGTGAGGGCAGGATGGCATACTGACTTCAACTGAACTTGAGATAACAGGGATTCTAGCTCTGTAGATACAGCGTGGGCTGACATTTACTACTCAAGTCTTCCCAATGCACTTAACTCCCACTTAAGTTACTTGTACTCCCTGGGCTTCAGTTTCTCCTCTAGCTGTGCCAGATTATTTCTCAGATCCCTACTATTCTTACCACTTTTTGATAATTTTAAGTGCATGTATATTTTGTACTTTTGCCTAAAAGCAATGACACTTCAGGTCTGCCAGCTTTAACTGCAGCAATGAAAACACTACACAAAATGTGTTTCCACTGATTGAGATTTTAAATAACATGATCAGGATCAGGTACTCTCTGACTGAAGCCATGTGCTGCCTACCTTAATATCCATCTTCCCCTCCCACCTTAGTAACTGAACCCCGGTTTCATGTGAAGTGTCAATGTACCCCAGCTGAATGAATGATATTTCCCAGACTCCTGTATGATTCTGGCTGACACTTTACTTAATTTTGGTTAAAGACAAGTAAATTGGTCTTTCCAGCAAGTCTCTCTAAGAAAGGCAGGCCAAGCCCTCCTTCCTCCAATGGACAAGAATAAACTAAAGGAATATGTTGAAAGATATATACCACCAAAATGTGCAAAAGAAGAATTTTCAAAAGTCAGTATTTGCTTGACAATTTTTTTAGTTAAATACCACCATAATTTAGCAATCCATGATATTTTTAATGATTTTTACACCCTTTACACTTCTGGGGAAAAATATCATCATAGAGTAACTATAAGATTTTCACTTGACAAATTGTTTATGATCATTAAAAATTGTCCATGCATTCTTGTACCCGTTATGAGAAACTGTCAAAGGTCCCTGCACTCAGAGAAACTTAGATCTGTATTAAGAAATCTAAGGCAGTTTTCTTTCAGAATTTCAAGATGCATTTCAAAAAGGCATCTATAACAGTCCAGATTCTCCAGAGACAGAATTGGTCATGCAAGTGTAGAGACTTAGCAAGTTCAAAATCTTGTGGGATAGGCCAGTAGGTTGGAGATCCTGTTGCAGTCTATGTCCCAAGACCGTCTACACGCAGAACTGTAGGATTCCTTCTTGCTTGGAGGGATCAGATCTTCAACAGACTGGATGAGGCTTGCTCACATTATAGAGGATAATTTGCTTTACACAAAGTTTACTGATTTAAAATTTAATTTCATCTATAAATCACCTTCATTGAAACATCTAGGAAGATATTTGACCAACTATCTAGCTACCATGGATTACTCTAGTTGATACATAAATTAACCACTCTGGCATCTTAATTTTATTTGCAAACCTTAATTATTGCCAATGAAAATCTCAGCCTATATAAATCTGGCACAAAGTGTATCTGTGGGAAGAGACTTCAGGGGAGAAGGGAGAGATCCATGGCTTGGACCAACAACAGGGAAAGAGAGGGTTATACATGAGAAACCAACCTTCGGCTCACCCAGTCTAGCGGTAAATTTTATTTGTTCTGTGGTTCTTATTAGTTGTACATATGGAGTAGTCACACACATTACCAAGTCATCAGAGCAACTGGAAAGAGGTAAGAGGTGTGAGATGTCCCGAAACCTTCAATGTGCACAAAATCTGACCATATTCCCACCTCCATCAAACAATATCATAAGCAAACTCTTGAAGGGGTAAATATTTGGTGCAAAAATTAAGATACTTCTTGGACATCTGCATCCCATATCAGAATGCCTGGGTGCAAGTCCTAAATCTCCTTTTTATTCTAGCTTCCTGCTAACGCATACCCTGAAGGACATAACCCTGACTTGATGACTCAAGTATTTGTGTCCCTGCCACCCACATAAGATACTTGGATTCAAGTTCCCAGCTCCTGACTTCAGCCTGCTCCTGTCCTGTCTGTTGTAAGCATTTGGGGTAGTGAAGAGTGGATAGGCAATCTCTCTTGCTTTCTTTCCCTCTTTCTCCTATTTCTATCTCACTAACTTACTCTCTTGCTCTTTGTCTTTCAAATACATTTCTTAAAAATTTTAAAGAAATCCTTGAGTTTCCAGGGCCAGAAGTCATGCAAACCCTAGCAGGGAGGACAGTGAAGAACCATCAATACCCAGATAAGCGACTTATATCATCTACTGTGTTTAGTATGGGCTCCAATTGAGTGGCTGATGGCCAGTTTATCAAATAGAGCAGTAAATCCACTGCTGCTAAATAACAGATGTCAAAGTCCATGCCAACTCCCAAAGCACAGGACCACCTCACATATAAAATCTTTAACACAGTCTTAAAAAGACTACCCACATTGTATTAAACATATACCACACAATTCAAAAACATTAATTAGTGCAATCTGTTAAACAGATGTGGAAAGCAATAAACTGTCTCTTCAGTATAATCTTCAAATCACTTAATTCTATAATGTTTCCGTCCCCCCAGTGACTGTGGTAACTATAAATACCCTGTTGCAACAAATCATTTCAAATTTCTTGCCAAACAATGTTCCACATCCCTCAAAATGTTTTCATTTTTTCTAGTTGAGTAAAAGTTGTCAATTCCATGGAGCATCAAGTTCAATTTTACTGAAGAAAGGAGAGGTTAGAGGAGGAGGGAATGGAAGAGAGGAAAGAGGGGATGAGGAAGAGAAAGAAGAGATGGAGAAAGGGTTTTAGAATATTTTCAAATTATTCATGGGTGTGAATTAAGCAGGAAACCTGTTTTCAGAATATTATCAAACTATACTACTTCTAACATATAAAGAAAACTTGTAAAATACTAACAAAAGAAAAATCAAGTGTTAGGAACTCTACCAAAAGCAAAGATTGTAGAACACTGATTTCTAAACCACGTCTTCTATCTCTCGACTCTATCATATCCCATTGTTTAGATCCATCATATTACCAATCAACCAGTTATAGTGACAAAAAAAATAGTGACTTTGAAGCAAGTCACATATCCAGAGGAATGGAATCTGCCATGAGGATTATCTATATTACTCAAAAACAGTAAAATTCATTTGCAAAATGTTTCCCCTTAGTGAATACATTCTGCAAGTGTCTCTTGATCATCCAGCCCCACTTCTTTGCTTTACAACAGCAACAGCTTCAGTCCAGAAGCTTTAGTGACCAACCAAAGTCAAATTAATTAAGCAGTAGACCTGATAATGAACCAAGACCTTAGGACTCTAGTTCAGTATTCTTTTTTACATTATGAAAAAAATCCAAAATCAAAGATCTAAGTTTATACCTTAAGAAGCTAGTATAAAAGTAAATTTAACCCCAAAGATATAAGGAACAATCAAGAAAATAGTAAACAAAGTAACAGAAAAAGAAATCAAAGCCTGATTTTTAGAAAAGTAAATAAAATTAACAAAAACATTAAACTAGGCCATAAACAATAGAGAGAAAGCATGATTTAGCTATCTCACAAATGCCTTACAGACATTAGAATTTTAATGCAGTATTTCCAAGCAATTTTATGTAAGTAAATTAGACAACTTAGATGAGATGGACAAATTCCTTGAATGTCACAAACAGCCAAAACTGACAATAAGAAATTTAAAAGCTGAGGCATCATGGGAGGTCGCACAATGCCTGGAATCACTGCAAAAACCGTGAGCTGGCAGGAGTTTGTCAGAGCTCTGCAGCCTTCCTCAAACATCCTGGGAAGCTACAAGTCTTCAAACAGGTGGCACAGCCACGGTGGCCAAGCATAAAGAACTTGCTTCCTATGAGAACTATTTCTACCTGCAAGCTACTTCCACAATGCAGCACCAGAACCTCAGGGTGGCACTAGGGCTGGTTCCATGACAAGTATCTACAGGAACATCAGAGAAACAGCGTCATGCCCAGCCACTTCAACTAAGCCTCCAAAGTGTGGCCCAGGGGTCCTCCAAGTCTTGGAGGGCCTGAAAATGGTGGAAAAGGCCAGATCGGGGCCACAAACTGACATCTCAGGTACAAAGAGATCTGGACAGAACTGTGAAACAGGTGGCAGCTGCCAACAAAAAGCAATAGAATAAATTATGCAGGGTTAATAAATTGCCTCTTTTCTAAAAATTAATTAATTAATGGAACAACCATATATATGTTATATGTGTTAAAGTTTCTTGGCTTCCAATCCACTCTTCTTTCTCCTGCCCTATGATACTGGAGCTGGGTTCTGTGAACATTTCCTTGTGACATGTGGCACATTTAAGCTTTGTCATAAGTTACTAGAAGGACAATTCAAGGGGAGGAACTAATCTTCCAGGTCTCTCCTGGCTTTTTGCTTTTTCCTTCTGCAGCAGATACCTGCAAGTTGCACTTGAGACACTCAATGAAGAACCATCTCCAGGGAGCAGTGGGACAGTCAGTGACAAATACCATTTGTGGCCCTTTGCCAATACCCCTGAAGGTGGATTCCCAAGCAGCATCACAAAGCAGGGCTTCCTAGTGTTTCAGCAGCACCCAGGACCAATGTCTCAACCCCACCCCACTGGCAGCACCAAGCTTGCCAATTCAAGCATGCAACAACTCAACAAATGTCTGTCATCCCAGGGTCACAGCCTGAATGCCAGCCTTGTGAGAAGGACCTCTTCCAAATGTGCTCCCTCCTCGGGTTCCTCTACCCTGGTCAAGGGAGTGGCTGCTCTCTGCACTCTTTGGAGTTCTCTAAATCCCTTAGTGGTGCTTCTTCTGTTACTAGTTAACCATGCTTTATACTAAGTTTTCTTAGTGTGATTTCAGTCTCTTCATTGGACCCTGACTGATACAATTGGGGAACTCAAAGATTCAAGAACCTCACAAACTTTCAGAAAATAAAGGAGGATTTCCCAACCACTTGTGAGCCATCTCAATGTTGCCAAAACCAGACAAAGACATTACAAGAAAATAAAACTTGTCCAATATTCCACATGCGCATGGATACAAATGACCTTAACCAAATACTGGTCAATTAAATTCACCAGTTGGGTAATAAACCCAACTCAATCATGTCATCTTTCAGGAAAATAAGGTTGTTTTAATATTTGAAAATAATATATCAGACAATATGACCTCAGATAAACAGATTAGAGGAAAAACACATAATTATTAGATATAGAAAAAGCATTTAACAAACTTAACACTTATTCATAATTTTAAAAATTCAGCAAACTGGAAATAGAAGGAAAATTTCCAGTATAAAGGGAAGCCACAAAAAAGAAAAAGAAAAAGAAAACCAAAAATCTCTGAAACTAATATCACACTCAGAACACTTACTCAATGGTGAAAGACACTCTTCCTAAGATCAGGAATAAGACATCTGCTCTTACTGCTTCTCAACATTGTACTTGAAGTCCTAGACAATAAGGCAATAAGGCAACATCAGAAATAAGGGAACATATTAGAAAGGAAGCAGGAAAATTGTCTGTATTTACAGATTAATAACTGAATATGTAGGGGCAAGCTTTTGGCTTAGCACTTGATTTCGAGCTCTGGTTCCTGACTCCAGCTTCCTGTTAAGGTAGACACTGGGAGGCAACAGATGATGACTCAAGCAACTGGGTCCTTGCTACTATCCACATGGGGAAAATGGATTGAGTTTCCAGGTCCAGTTTCACCCCACCTCATCCAAGTAGGTGTGGGGATGTTTGGGGAGTAGATAGGAACATATTTGTCAATCTCCCTCTCTCCCTCTCTTTCTCTCAAATAAACATTTTTGAAAAATATACAGAAAATACTAAAGAATTTACAGAAAGAAAAAGAACTAGTAATTGAACTTAGCAAGGCAATGGAATTGCTGGTCAACATACAAAAATCAACTATATTTCTATGTATGAGCAGCACACAATTGAAAAAGAAAACAAGAAAAAACCTACTATTTACAATAGCATAAAAACCAAAACACTAAAGGAAAAATTTCAGAAAATATGTTCAAGATCTGTACACTGAAAACTTTATAAACTTATGAGATAAATTATGAAAGCCTAAATACAAAAAGAGATGCAACTGCTCAAAGATTGAAGAGTTCATATTATTCAGATAATCAATTCTCCCCAAATGGATACATAATTTAAATGTGATTGCAATCAAATCAGGTTCTTTCCAGAAAATAACTTGTAAAGTATTAGTTTTTTTAAAAAAGTGTATCTGGCATAAAACTCATTTATAATTTGTAAAAAACAACACAGGGGCCGGCAAGGTACAGTGGGTTAAGTTGCTGTCTGCAGTGCTGGCATCCCATGTGAGTGCTGGTTCCACTGGATCTAGCTGCTCCACTTCAGATCCAGCTCCCTAATGGTGTGCCTGGGAATTCAGTAGAGGACAAGGACACTGCACTCACGTAGAAGACCCAGAAGAAGCTCCTGGCTCCTGGCTTTGGACCACACCAGTTCTGGCTATTGTGACCATCTGGGGAGTGAACCAGCAGATGGAATACCCTCTCTCTGTCTCTCCCCAGCACCTCTCTGTAACTCTCTCCTTTTCAAATAAATAAAATAATCTTTTAAAGAAAATACAAATTTTTAAATGAGCAAAACATTTAAACATTTTGTAAAACAAAATGAAAGATTATCTGGTAAGTCCATAAAAAGATGTTCGACATTTCTTCTTAAATTTATTTCTTTATTCGAAAGAGTTCAGAGAGAGGGAGAGACAGAGACAGAGAGAGATATTCCATCTGCTGGTTCACTCCCCTAGCTGGTCACAATGGCTAGGACTAGGCCAGGCTGAAGTCAGGAGCCAGGAGCTTTAACTGGGCTTCCCATGTGAGTAGCAGGAGTCAAAACAACTGGACCACTTACCACTGCTTTTCCCAAGCTATTATCAGGGAGCTGGATCTGAAGTAGAGCAGCTAAGATACAAAGTGATGTTCACATGAGATGCTAGGAATACATGCAATAGCTTTACCTACTATGCCACAATGTCAGCCCCTCAACATTTTTACTCATCGGAGAAATCAAGCCACAAGTAAGGGTTAAACTGAGAAAGAATAGGGGCTGGCACTTGGCCTAGCATTTTAGACACAGCTTGGAACATCACATCCCATAATGGAGTGCCTGGATTTAAATCCCAGCTCTGCTCCCAGTTCCACTTTCCTGATAATATGCACCATGAAAGGCAGCAGCTGATAGGTCAAGTAGTTGGGTCCTACAACTTACATGACCTGCACTGAGTGCCTGGCTCCTGGCTTCAGCCTGACCCAGCCCCCAGCCATTGTGGATATGTGGGAAATAAACCAGTGAATGTGAAATCTTTCTCTGCCTGCCCACCACCCCCAACCCTGCCTCACAAATAATTTTTTTAATTAGAAAAAACAACACTAAGCACAAAAGAATATAGAGTAAGTAGAACTCATAAATACTGTTGATATAATTTGAAAATAGTTTCATGGCTTCTAATAAAGATAAATATATATTTAATGTAAAAGACCCAGCAATTTCAGTCCTCAGTATTCATCCAGAAGTACTAAAAACATATGCCTACAGAAAGATCTGCATGTAAATACTAATAGCAGTTTTATTTGTAATACCAGAGATTGGAAGGAACAAAAAACAAATCATGGTATATTTATCAAATGGAATGTTCTTGAGAAACAAGAAGGAGCAAACCATTGACTGACAAACAATGGCCAACTGAAAAGAATCTGTATATATGAAATACATGAAACTTGTATAACTTAGATAAAATTTTTTAAAAAAAGAAAAAAGAAATAAAATAAAATTTTCTAATAGCCATAAATAAAAGCACCCTGCTAAGAGAAACCCTTCAAAAATATCCTACAGAAAGGATCTCTGTGAGACCCCAGTGGAAAGAAGGGGCCATCAAAGAAGGATGTACTTTTCTCTGAAGGGAGGAGAGAACTTCCACTTTGTTATGGCCATGTCCAAATACTGATGGAGTCTGTGGTCACAAAAGACTGCCATAGCCTCGGCAGCTCATGGCAAGAGCCTCAGATGATCACTGAGATCATAAATAAGAGTGTTAATTATTAAATGAACAACAGAAGTCACATGCACTTACTCCCCATGTAGGACCTCTGTCCTTAATGAGTTGTACTATGAGAATTAACTGCAAAACTTGTTCTCAAACTGTACTTTATGTTGTGTGTGTGTGTGTGGGGGGGGGGGTGATGCAAACTGCTAAATATATACTTAGTATAGAGTTGGTCCTCCGTATAGAAAGTTAAACTAAAAATGAACCATAATTAAGAAGGGGATGGGAGAGGGAGTAGTAGATGGGATGGGAGTTGGGGTAGGAGGGTGGGTATGGGGGAAAGATCCATTATATTCCTAAAGTTGTACCTATGAAAAGTGCATTCATTAAATAAAAGCTGAAAATAAAAGAAAGAGAAACCCTTCCTAGGAGTCCATAGCATATGATGTCATTATTGGATGTTTTAAAACAAAAAAAATGACCTATAATGATAGAAATCCCATCAGTCGATGCCTAAATTGATAGTGAGGGCAACTGACAGCATGAGTGTAGAGAGAACGTTCCACGGTGATGGAAATGTTCAACAGCTTGACTGAAGAACTGGTTACAGAGTTTTTCATTTTTTTAAAACTCATTGAACTATACAGTTTCAATGAGAACATTTTATTGTTCATAAAGTATACTACAAAATTAGTTTTGAAAATATATAGAGATTTGAACTGGAAATAACTTAGACTTGGTTTTAATTTGAAATTTTTCTCTATTATCTGACTTACTCCAGTAATTAGCTTTTGTCTTCTAAAGTAATATAAAACTTCATTGTATCTTAGCCTAGTTAGACCATTAAAAATTCCTAAGTGGTAGAATTAGTTCAATGAATAATTCTTATAAAGAATTCCAGAATTTACTTTGCCCGTGTCAATATTAGATTTTCTTCTGACAGCAATATTATGCTTAGATATAGACTACATGAGAAACACATTTTACCATATTTAAAAATATTTAGACTTTTAAGAAGTAAGTGCATCTAACTGAGCAAACATTAAAGGATGATCCAATTCTGTGAACTACAGTAAAAAGCTAAGAGCCCTCCCCTTCTACACATGAGGAGATAAAAGCATTCATCAGGTATTTCAGCTGTTCCCAGTGCCACATATGAGGACAGACCACAAAAGGCACAGTGAAACGAGACACAGGGAAACCACTACAATTCTGACTCTAGACTCACTTAGAGCAGTGGCTACATTTCATTTTCCTCCTTCTTCCAGCCACCTGGGAAAATGATCACAGAAAGACATGGATTATAAGACTAAAAGCTGAAATTACAGGAATTAAAGAATACAAATAACCTAGTTAGTCTATTAACATTTATTACTGCAGAAATAGCTCGAGGTAGTTTATTAATGAGGCATTTTTCAAATCTTCCTGTAATTCTAAGAAAAGACCATGAAAAGCATCATCTTATAAAATAAAAATAATTTTCTTGTAAGGATAATGTGTTAAGTGGTTTTCAAAATCAGCACTTCCAGTGTTCTTCAGCTTCCCACTGTAGCAGCTCTGTCTCATGACGGGAATTTCAGTTCACTTAGACACATGGCCAGTATTCACAAATATCTCTGGCGTGATCACATTAGAGCCACTGGAATGACTACTTGCAAATAACAGGAAGAGAGCTACCTCAGTTTAACACCAAGGTTTTGACATCTGAACCACCCAAACCACTGCTGAGGACAGGACCAGTGAGCAGGTTGAATTGAGGGGACACAGTAGATAGTGTTAAAGATCTATTTGTAGTCTTCTGGAATTGGTCCTAGGAAAATCTTCCACAGATCAAACAAAAATATATTATTCTCCCCATTTGCTCTTCATTATTTTTAGCCTCCAAAGGCACATATATTGGTCCATCAAAACAAGAATGGGCTCTGAATCAAAACCAAAAAGAAAGAAAAGATATCCAAAGAGCTTTCTGTGATGTTCAGTATTAGCATGCAGCTTCCACGTGAAAGTTGTCAAATTGTGCAAATTCAAAGGAGTGAGTTCCAATCGCAGCCCAGCCATTCTTCGGGAACAATACATGGGTGTTATTCCACAGAGTCTTGCCATCCAACATGCCAGAGGACAAGTGACCCTGGAGTAGAGAGAAACACATCCCTTGAAAACATATGGAAATAATCTTCTGAAGTCTTGTTTCCTAAAAAATGCATAGGCCACCTACTTAGCGGAGCAAATATCTTTCTCACTCCAGACTTACCACAGTGAAACCCAATTCCACAAGTCTGGGCAAAAACTTGAATATAGGAAATGTTCCGGGGGGAAATTCTTACCTTCCTATTTAAATAGCTCCCAAGGCCCAAGGAATTCCAGAATATTTCCTTGTGCTCCACAAAATGTAAAAACAACAAAAACTGTTCATAATATCATCATAAAGTTTTAGACAAAAGTACACTAAATTTTTTTTGCAAAATATTGCTATTTACAAGTAGTTGCATGTACAGGTGTTGTGGCTAGCAGGCACCAAGGCTTCAGTGCTGGAGCCAAAACGTCTGCTCTACTTCATTGTTTATTTAAGGTCCTCATTAAGGATCCTTGGCCCAGTTAGAAGAAGAGCAATTATCTTTTGTTTAACTTTTTGTCCCCATGTATTTACTATCACCTCAAAGCCATATGAAATTTCTACCCTTAAACTGGAAAAATAGTAACCATCAGTTAACTCAGTGGTGGGGGGGAGTGGAATAAGAGCAAGATGCATATTGTGGTACTTCCTGTCCTCAGGCAGATGCCCTGTCCCTTCCTAGCTTAGTGTTTGGCACATGGTGCATGATAAATGTCAGCCATTCTTATTAATACTGTAGCACATTTGAAAGCTTATATTCACAGCCTAACAATTAGAGCTAAATATTTACTGGCTACTCTCAAATACTGAAGAGCTGATGATTCAAAGCACTAGAACAAGAAGCAAAATTAACCTGTTCTTAAGTCTTAGAATTATAATGCAATAGGCTTTCATTAGGTTCTTTTATTTTATGACACTGAGGTTCAACAAGATTAAAACTCAAAGTCACAAAGTTGGATGTGACTCCAAGTCATCCAGCTGCAAATTCAGAGTCACATTCATATTACCAAACACCAGCATAGCTATCTTCAATCCTAAATATCCTTACTGAACATCCCTGTCACAAATCATCCTAAACACAAAGCTCATCCAGTAGTACTCTTCTCCTCCTCTTCCCTCTAGTATCCCAGGCTTTAGCTAGTCCTGCCTCTGAGAGGCCACTTAGACAGGACCAGCCAGACCTACTCTTGCCCCATTTGTGCAGTCTGCTCAGATTGTTCTTCACTGTTCAGGTCTAAGCTCAAACATCACCAGCTCAGCAAGGTCTTCCCCAAGCTCCCTAATTAGAGATGACAGCAGGGGAGCTAATTTATCTCATTAGCCCACTTTTTTCTTCATAATTATTTCTTTATTTATAAGCTTACCTCTTTAGAACAGGGGTTGGGAAACTATGACCCACAGGCCAGCTATCTATTTTTATAAATAAAGTTTTTCTGGCACACACCTGTTCACTTACTTCCTCAGTAAGTCTATGCTTCCACAGTGAAGGCCACAGAGCCCACAAAGCCTCAAGTACTGACACTTTTGCCCTTGACAGAAGAAGTTTGCCTATCTCTTTCTAAGAATTTCTGCACTGAGAAAACAGGAAATGTTATCAGGTTTGCAACCTGCTACAGCCCGAGCACTAAGGAAAGGTGCTTAACCAAAAGGTGTTGGATGATACTATGAGACACATTTAGCTCTCAAGACAACCTCACAGAGGGTAGCTCCACTTGATGGATAAGATAACAGCAGCTGGAAAAGGTGAAATAACTTGCTGGAGAGTCTCTGTATGTATCACCAAGGAAACCTGAATCTGGTTCCAACTAAGCCTACTCATAAGAATATTAACTTGATTCATGAAGTTCTCACCATGCATCAGGTACTGTGCCAAGCTTTCATATACGATATCTCATTTAATCTTCATGATGTTAGACAGGATGAGAAAAACTGAAGCTAAGTGACAGTAAATCCTTGCAAGGGGAGCACTGACTTCAGTCTATCTTTCTAACCATTGTGATGCTTAAGTGTGGGGATTAAGGCATCTGACATGTTCTGGGAAGAATGAAACAAATAGCCAATGTAAAAAGCTATAATTTGGATTATGGACAAACGGAGATGATGCTTGATTTTTTTTTACTTATACAGAAAAGATTTAATACATCAAATGCTGTTGGATGTTCTTGCAATTCAGGGAAAACAAGAAAAGCAAAGACTCTGTTCTTAGGGAGCTTACTTTTTAGTTGAAGGAGACACACAAACACAGTAAATGTGAGCTAAGCACTGAGAAGGGGGTCAAGTATCAAAATACACTGACAAGATGATGAGTGCCTGAGAGATAGCTTTAGACTGGATGATTGAAAAAAGATCCTCAGAGTATGTGGCATACAGCAGAGATGCAAGGGAGAAACAGAGGGCCCACAGATGACAAAACAAGAAATACTGGGCAGGGGAGCAGTGCTGTGGTGCAGTGGGCTAAGCCTCCAGCTGCGGTGCTGGCATTCCACAAGGGCACCAGTTCTAGTCCCAGCTGTTCCTCTTCTGATTCAGCTCTCTGTTATGGCCTGGGAAAGCAGTAGAATATGGTCCAAGTGCTTGGGCCCCTGTACCCGTGTGGGAGACCTAGGAGAAGCTCCTGGCTCCTGGCTTTTGATAGGCTCAGTTCTAGCAGTTGCAGCCATTTGGGGAATGAATCAGCAGATGGAAGACTTCTCTTTCTCTGCCTCTGCCTCTGCCTCTCTGTAACTCGTAATTCTGCCTTTCAAATAAATAAATAAATCTTAAAAAAAAAAAAAAGAAAGAAATATTGGGGGAAAGGGAGTAGAGTGTGTCCAAGTCAGAAAATCCCCATCCACTTTAGTAGCAACACAAGAACTAATTTCTAAAAGCAACAAATCACATTATATTAAAGGCATATCAGAAGACATAGCTAAAAAAGAAAGAATGCTTGTATCAGAAGCAGAGAATGCAAAACTGGGATGAGGAAGAAGGAATGGGAGATTAGGAAGGATGTGCTAGCTTTCAATGCAACTGTCTAAATTTTTTTTTAAAGATTTATTTATGAGGTTGGCGCTGTGGTGCTTCAGTTTAACGTCCTGGCCTGAAGCACTGGCATCATCCCACGTGGGTGCCAGTTCTAGTCCCAGTTGTTCCTCTTCCAATCCAGCTCTCTGCTATGGCCTGGGAAAGCAGTGGAAGATGGCCCAAGTCCTTGGGCCCCTGAACCCATGTAGGAGACCCAGAAACAGCTGCCAGGAAAAATTAGGGAAATTCATTTTTCATATCCCATTCATTATTTTTAAAAATTCATAAAATTACCAAAAAAAAAGCCCCTAATCAGAAATGTGCAAAAACCACAAAAACAAAACTGAAGGACATAGTGAAAAACCTCAATAAAGGGAGAAGATACAGCATATTTGGGTCATATTATTATTTAAAAATATATTTTCTCCAAATTTATATGTAAATTCAGTATAATATCAGCAGTACTTCCTATAGAATTAAAAACTGCTTTCAAAATTCAAAGAGTAAATATACTAAAAAAGCAAAGATAATTTTGAAAAAGAAACAATAGAGAAGGTGCCCCCCTACACACAATATGCACTCATTCATTTAACAAGAATCCACTGGGCTTTTGCTCTGACCACGTGCCAGGCATCTGCCAGGTGCTGCCGAGCAGCAGTGACTACCAAGGAGACAGAATGGTCCCTGAAGGAGTGATTTCCACCGGAGGGAGCGGGACAACACACATGCAGTCAATGGGATGTGGTGGTGTAAAGTGGTGACAAAGGCATCGGAGAAAAATTAAGTAATAGCAGGAAGACTGGGAGTGAGATGAGTACTATCTTATATCAGGTGGTCAGGAGAGAATTCTGAAGGATGCAAGTAAAAAAAAAAAAAAAACAAAGATTTTAGAAAGCTAACATAATTTAAAAAATGATGTCAGACAATATGAGCACAAAGTTTAGAAACGAGTCTCTGCACATACTTGAACCCCATTTTTAATTTCTGTTGCAACTTAAATAATATTATGAGAAGATTATTTTGGGGAAGAACAGCATTTACATGAAAAAGTTTCCCTATACAGCATCACTTGGAAATATTGTCAATTAGAAACTCATGATAAGAAATAATTTTGATGGGGCCAGTGTGTGGCATAGTAGGTTAAGCCTCCACCTGTAGCACTGACATCCCATATGGGCACCAGTTCAAGTCTCAGCTGCTCCATTTCCAATCCAGCTCCCTGCTAATGGCCTGAGAAAGCAGTGGAAGATGGCTCAAGTGCTTGGGCCTTTACACCCACATGGAAGACCCAGAGAAGCTCCCGGCTCCTGGCTTCAGATCAGTCCAGCTCTGGCTGTTGCAGCCATTTAGGGGTGAACCAGTGGATGGAAGACCTCTCTCTCTGTCTCCTCTCTCTGTAAATTTTCCTCTCAAATAATTATTTTTAAAAAAGAAATACTTTTGACAATTTTTAGATTTCCAGTATGCTGTGATTAATCTAGTATCTTCTCTAACAAAAATATCTGTGCAAACCAACCTATAAAACCAAATTTATATGACTTTTTAAACACAAATAAGCTCTAATTATAGTCATAGTTCAAGTAAATTTGAATTCAATTATTCAATTAATGACTTTTCCACCAATTACCCCTCAGTTTAAAAACCAAAAACAAAATTTAAGAAAATAGTGGTCAAGATTCAGTCCTTGGCTCCCAGCTTTAACCTGGCCCAGCCCCAACTGTTGCAGGCATTTGGAGAGTGAACCAGCAGATAGGAAGTCTGTCTTTCTGCCTCTCAAATTAAAAACTTAATAGAAAATTAGTTGTATGATAAAGCTGACAGCTGGTGACTGCCATGTGGGTTTCTCTGAGACCTACTGTCATCTGAAGGACAGGTGGTTGACTGGTTGCATGGCAGACTCCCTGCTGTTTCCATTATTTATTGTACTTTCTTCCTCCCTTGTTATCACAGAACATTCTAGAAAGGCACACAAAAGAACATTTTCCTTCCAGGCATTCTGATCAGCAACACTTACCTTAAGAGTTAATGTCAGTGTATACCATGTTTTCTCTATAATTCTAACACGTCCTGCAGCATATATGATCCATCCAGCTGTAACACAAAGATGATCCTGACTGATGCATTTTAAAACCTAAATCACAGAATCAAGTAACTTGGTAGGAGTTCTGAGACAGCACTGATATATGAAGTCAGGCTTGATAGGGAACTATGGCCCATAACGTCCAGATCTATTACTGACTTAAAAGAATCCCTAACTCTGCTTTGCATTCAGTAAGCATGTATTGAGATCTACTCCAAGCCATATACTATATGAGTTCACAGTAGCACTGCAAAAATCCACCACAGTACAATGTGTTAGTATCTGTGGTCCACATACACATTTATATCTGAAGGACAGACTATGCGGGATAAGAGGGAGCAGGGAATACACAAGATTCCTGCCTGGTGTAACTGCTTACACAGTAACAGCATCTACTTAGACTTAGAGGGGGAAAGGAATCAGTTAATTTTTGGATTTATTCCATTTGAATGCCTGGGGACAAACCCAGACAAGGCAGTCTACAAAATATACAGATTTAAATTCTTGCTTCCAATTCTGCCACTAACTAGTTTTTTGAGACTGGGCAAATCAATTAGCCTCTCTCGCTTGTTGTTTTGAATTAGAGAATCAGTGAAGTACGTTCATAGTCATGCTATGATTTTACAATTCCTACTGTAACGTCCTTACCACCTATTACCTCCTTAATTTTTATTTATTGACAGAGGCAGGGCAAAGAGCAGCAAATTACCAAAGAGAGATTTTTTATTATTGTAAGAAGAAATCAAGAATCAAGAAAGGGGCCAGCATTGTGGCGCAGCAGGTTAACACCCTGGCCTGAAGCTCAAGCATCCCATATGGGCACAGGTTCTAGTCCCGGCTGCTCCTCTTCTGATCCACCTCTCTGCTACGGCCTGGGAAGGCCGTAGAAGATGGTCCAAGTCCTTGGGCCCTTGCACCCATGTGGGAGACCTAGAGGTAGCTCCTGGCTCCTGGCTCTGGATAGGCGTAGCTCCAGCCGTTGCAGCCAACTGGGGAGTGAACCATCGGATGGAAGACTTTTCTCTCTCTACCTCTCTCTCTGTGTGTAACTCTGACTTTCAAATAAATAAATATTAAAAAAAAAAAAGAATCAAGAAAAATCACCACCAATAAAGTCTAATTTCAATGGAGTGAACTGTACCAAAACCTATTGAACTGGATGCAGTTCAAATTGAGCACATTTTTTTTTTTTTTATTTGAAAATCAAAGTTACGGAGAAAGGAGAGGCAGAGAGAGAGAGAGGAGAGTGAGAGAGAGAGAGAGAGAGAGAGAGGAAGAGGGAGAACACAAGCGAGCTTTCACCTCTGGTTCACTTCCCAAATGGCTGTCAATGGTTCAGCAGGGCCAGGCCAAAACCAGGAGCCTCAAAATCCACCCAGGTCTCCTACACAAGTGGTAGGGGCCCAAACACTTGGGCCTTTTTCTACTGTCTTCCCAGTCACATTAACAGGGAACAGTATTGGAAGCACAGTAGCTGGGACTTGAACCAAGGTTCATATGGGGTGCCAGCATCATAGGTAGCCGCTTAACCTGCTGTGCCACAATGCTGGCCCCAATTTGGCACTTTTTAAATACCTATTGTACATAAAAAAAAAAAAAAAACTGTATAAATGAGAAAAGAACCATATAAATGAGAAAAGTAGAGATGTTTTCAAGTACAAATTAGAAAACAGGATTTCTTCATTTTAAGTAGATCAGTCCCTTCCCTACTATTTTCCTAAACACAATGGCAACAATTTTATGGTCTTCTTTTTGTTTACGATGCTTCTTGGGTACCCTCTCCCTCCCCACCACCTAACCCCCGTTCATATGACTACACACACAGCCCAGCTTACTTCTCCAATCTCCCCAAAAGCTTTCTACAATTATCTTCTCTTTAACTGAACTGCCTATATCTATTCTAATTAAGTAACTCTATACAGTGCATTATTTGGTATTTGGATGCATATGCTGAATATCTTCACAATAAGATGTCCCAACACCTTGAGGTAAAGTGTTCTTATCATGTCCACAAATAAGAAGCAGGTGCTCAAAATAAAATATTACATAAAAAGTCACATACCAGAGCCAGCAATGTGGCGCAACAGGTTAAGCTGCCATTTGCAACTCTGGCATCTCACAGCAGAGTGCCAGTTTGAGTCCCTTCTGTTCCACTTCTGATCCAGCTCCCTGTTAATGTGCCTGGGAAAGCAGCAAAAGATGCCTCAAGTCCTTGGTTCCCTGCCACCCATGTGGGAAACCCAAACAGAGCTCTTGGGTCCTGCCTTCAACCTGGCCCAGCCCCAGCTTTTGTGGCCATTTGGGGAGTGAATCAGGAGATGAAAGATCTCTGTCTCTCCCTCTTTCTCTGTAACTCTGCCTCTCAAATAAACAAATAATTTTTAAAAAGTCAAGTGCTATGAGAGATATTACTCACCTAGATCACCTGTGACTCTGTAAGATCCATTTGCAAAAATCCAGAAGAAAATTCCTTGGGCGCTTCTAATCAAAGTACCACCTTTATTTACTCTTCCTGCGATGAACACACCCCCCACTTCAGGAGTCTCTATGTAAACATCACACCTTATAGTCATATTGCTCCTACAGAATGAAACAGGTGATTAGAATTCTTAAATTTTGACAATCTTAATGTCGTGCAAATATGTCATTTCTCAACAAATGCTTCCAAACTTCTGATTGAGGTGAGCATATGATTTGCTAAGTCTGAACTTGCAATGGGAGTGGGCTTCAAAAATATTCATTGATGGGGCTGGCGCTATGGCCCAGTGGGTTAACTCCCTGGCCTGAAGCACTGGCATCCCACATGGCACCGGTTCAAGACCTGGCTGCCCCACTTCCAATCCAGCTCTCTGCTATGGTCCAAGTCCTTGGGCCTCTGCTCCCATGTGGGAGACCTAGAGGAAGCTACTGGCTCCTGGCTTCGGATCGGCACAACTCCGGCCGTTACGGCCAATTGGGGAGTGAACCATTGGATGGAAGACCTCTCTCTCTCTCTCTGCCTCTCCTCCCTCTCTGAGGACCTCTGACTTTCAAATAAATAAATAAATAAATCTCAAAAATATTCATTGATGACAGTTTTAAGTTTTACATGATTTAAATGGAGTCATTTTGTTGCTTTCTTTAATGAGCTATTAGACAATAATATTCAGTTTTGAAGTTTCTTAAGAACCTATATCTTGTCTCTCTATAATAAAACAATTTCTGCTCCTCACCCCTGTCTTGAATGAAAGATGCCAATTTTTTCTAGGAACACATAAAAAATAAAAGTTTCCACAGAATTCTACGCAAGTATTAGGGAGGGGAGGGGAGGGGAGGGGAGGGGAGGGGAGGGGAGGGGAGGGGAGGGGAAGGGAGGGGAGGGGAGGGGAGGGGAGGGGAGGGAAGGGAAGGGAAGGGGAGGGAAGGGAAGGGAAGGGAAGGGAAGGGAAGGGAAGGGAAGGGAAGGGAAGGGAAGGGAAGGGAAGGGAAGGGAAGGGAAGGGAAGGGAAGGGAAGGGAAGGGAAGGGAAGGGAAGGGAAGGGAAGGGAAGGGAAGGGAAGGGAAGGGAAGGGATCTTTAAAAGGGGGGGGTTGAAGTCACAAGCTAACTAAAGCTGATTTACTTTTTACTATCGCCATCTACTGTCAAGAGGTAAACATTTTCTGCAAAAGCTAAGACAGTGTAATTCTATTATTGATCCAGCAGATGGCAACCATATATCAAGAAATCAACCATCCAATAAATCAGAAAACAAAAACATGCAAATCAGTCTATTTATAAGTAAATACTATAGTTGACTCCAAAAGTCCTCAATTTTTATATTAAAATCAAATTTCTCCTGCAATAATGAGTATTTAATGTGGAAAATCTGAGGAAACAATACATAAATACAATATATTGGTACCTGCCCATAGTTCCTGGCTCACAACTCTCTCCCCAAGGCAAGCCATGGAAATGCAATGAGTAGCTAAGTCCCTGCTTATTCCAGAGGAGACTTGTTCGAAACCCTGGAGGAAGGACAACTGAAGAAGCTGAACACACCAGCCTAAGTTTCCCCACCCAGTCCATTAGCCATCATGCCTAGGCAGTGAAGTCTCTACAAAACTCCTAAAGAGTCCCAAGAACTTCTAGAGATGTAGTGACCCTTTTCCTATACCTGACCCTATAAATCTCTAAAACTGTACCCTTTGAAATATCTTTTGTAATAAACCAGTAAATGTGTAAGCATTTCCCCGAGTTTTGGGAACTATTCAAGCAAATTAACGGAATCCAAGGAGGAGCTGTGGAACCCAAGATGGGGTCATGGGAATCACAGATAAAACCAGCAAGGGTTTGAGAATAGCATCTAAAGCAGGGAGACTGAGCCCTAAACCTGTGGAACACGAACTCCAGGTGAACAGTGTCAAAACTGAACTGAATTCGAGGGCACCCAGCTAGGATCCACTGCAGAACTGATGGCTTGCTTGCTGATGGGGAGAAATCCCCATAGCTTTTGAGATCACAGAAGTGATCTGTGTTGTGAGCATACAGTAGGAGGATCAGAACCTGGGTTTGAGTTAGCTTTTCCTTTCATATCTCCAGGGGCAGCAAAACAATTTCCTGATTTGTGGCCACCACAATATTCAACAATTACTACACACCTGTAGTCTTGAACAAGGAGAACCATTGAAATTTCTGCTTCAGAAGGACTCTCAACAACATTACAAATTATCTCGGCCAAATCCACACCGAAGATATCAATCTTACATACCATTTGTAATCGCCTATGATACTGATGGTGTTGGATGCATCAGCAGCCCAAGTAATGGGTCGTTGATTGAGAACCTGGCGTAGTGTGAAGCGATGCTCTCCAGAATCTTCAATATTGGTATAGTATTCAAATACACCAGTCTGATCGGCGAAATTTGGAGCTTCACTAAAATATGGATAATCTGTTTGGAACACAATGAGTCCTCTGTTTAGTATCAAATCCTTTCAGAATCTTTCCCCTCTGACATTTTATGAGATATTCAATACACCCTTGGAACATTTAAAATAAGTAAATATTACTTATAACCAAAGTTGCAGGTTTAAGTCTTTAATAAAGAGATAATGACTTTTTAATAGTGTCATTACTAAGTATCAAGCTGATGGGTTTGAGATACAGATCCTGTGTAATATTTATTACATGCATTAGATCATTAATAATGGGATAGGTCAAAGCTAGATTTAAATTCTAGCTCAGTCTGTCACCCTGGGAAAGCTATTTAACTACCATGCACCTTAAGTTTCCTCATTTCCAGGTTGGCAAGAGATCAGGAGAATTGAACGAGAAAATGTACAGAACATGTGTACATAAGCTAGCACCTAGCAAGATGAATGATTTTGTTATTTCTTATATAAGCATTTGTCAAAAAAGGATCCAAATTACTGGTCATAATCATCAACTCAGAACACGGGAAAAGGCACCTTATCAAGTACAGAATTTATAAATTATCTTCTACTTCTAAAATGTACCAAACCAGTTTGGGGCCTAAGCTATCAATCCTCTTCCAATTTTATTAAATTAAATTATAGTCTTACAATAATGAAGTCTATAAAAGGACAATTTTAATCAATTTCTTACAGCTATTTCCACTTCATGCTTTTCCAAGTGTGTTCATATTCATTACCTCATTTGAGACATTAAGAACTCCATTATGATGTTCCAAAGCCTGGCTTATAGTTTTTAACCTTAGTTTTTAGCTTCATTTTATGGCCAATAAAACTATGGCATTTTAGGTTTGAAGGTTTAGAACTGCCTCAGTCTTCAGGTCACAGAAGAATGTCCTCATGGCAGCAGAAGCCTTTCCATGTTGTTAGCTGAACCATACCCCACACAGACACTTCATCCACTGAAGCTGTCCTGTTAACTTTGCCAATTAAGCCACAGATTTCTGAGACATTTGTGTGGAGCAAAATTAATGGACTCATCTAAGATATCATTTCAAAGAGTTTGAGGAAAACAAACCATCAAGTTCCCCTGAGGCTCACTGTTGTCTATGTTGCCCAAATAATTGAGAAGACTCCAGTATACATCCCAAGGGGCCTTATACTCCAGTCAACTGGAAGAACATTTCCCAGGAAATGATTGGGACCCTACGGCAGTAACTGGAAGGGGTAAGAAGGTAAGAAGACAGAAATAAGCCTTTGTGTGTGAAGGGGGCCTAAGAAAAGCAAAGCACTTGCAGAAAGGAATGTATCAGCCTCAGAAGCATACCTTGAAAGCAGCTCAGTATTTTACACTACAAAATCTTGCTCATATCCCAGTAACTTCATAGGTGTTCCCAACCTCTCCACCACTCAAGAAAAACACCTGTGGAAATGCTCTTTGCCCAGTGCCAACCAGGTTATCCAGTCTAATAACATTGGGTAATAAAACCTCAGGGGTAATTTCACCAATTTCATACCCAAGAAACCCTTTGTCCTGGAAAAGTGGGGGCCGGAGAGAGCAGGAGAAACAGCAGGAAGAACTGGATCCCATTCCCTTAGTAAACCCCAGCCTGAATGCAAACCAGGGTCTTAGTTCTTTGCTGAGATGCCCACCTGGCCTGACAGGTGTATTCTCTCTAGTAAAGTTTGTAAATTGGCTTACCCTGTCTGGATGACTGAATACCCTCTCTCAGACTTGTATGGAGAGGTGCCCATCTGTTCTGATGGGCACACTAACTCATTAAACTTTACTACCTTCCTTATCACTACTCTGCCTCACATCTGAAATTCTTTTCTTACTGGAAGACAAGAACCTCTATTCCAGCCATCTCTGCTAACAGTGGGAGTCTCTATTTCTGAAGGAACAAACATCCATGCAGCCAACAAGAGGTTCAAGACACTCTCTAGTGAAGCCAGTTCCCACCCTTTCACTTTTCCACAATTACTGGTTTTAGGAAAAGATAATGGAGCCATCCATCTGTCTGCAAGACCCACAAGCCTACACAACGCCTACTGTCAACAAATTTTGTTGCTAGCTAAATGACCTAAGAATAGAACATATAGGGGTCAGCGCGAAGGCATAGTGGGTAAAGGTGTGGGTTAGGGTTAGGATTAGGTTAGGGTTAGGGTTAGGGTTAGGGTGGGTGCCCATTCAAGTCCCAGCTGCTCCTCTTCCAATCCAGCTCTCTACTATGGCCTGGAAAAGCAGTAGGAGATGGCCCAAGTCCTTGGGCCCCTGCACCCACATGGGAAACCTAGAAGTAGCTCCTGAATTCTGGCTTCAGATCAGCCCAGCTCCAGCCACAGTGGCCATTTAGGGAGTGAACCAGTGTATTGAAGACTTACTTTCTCTCTCTCTCTCTCTCTCTCTCTCTCTCTCTCAAACCAGTGTATTGAAGACTTACTTTCTCTCTCTCTCTCTCTCTCTCTCTCTGCCCCTGCCCCTGCCTCTCTGTAACTCTGCCTTTCAAATAAATAAATAAATCTTTTTTTAAAAAAAAGGAATAGAACATATCTTCTAATTTTTTTCCAGTTTTCCCAAATTACCCATAATCCAAAGCTTTTCTAATAGTTTTAGGGCAGATCCCCCTGTAACACCAGGAGAGCACAAACTCCCCAGCACAGCTAGAGGCTACATAATGAGCTGTGTTGTCTGAGGAGAGCAGAAGTTCCCCATAAGTACCTGCTTCACCAGCACCATGGAAAGCCAGAAACGAATGAGCTTTAACCTCTAAACAAAAGGAAGATGCCAAGAATGGCTACCAGGAAACAGCAAAGTCACCAATTTTAAGTTTTACCAAGTTAGAATTAGAACTTCATTCTGACAATGATCTCTACATTTTTCCTGGCACTAAAAATACAGGGCCTTCAAGTTGAGATTTACCTCTACCTAGAGATCTGAGAGCTAAACGAATGTGCTTTTTGACAACCACTCCATCACACAGTTAGTTTGACAGGTAGAAATCAACCTATGACTGCTAAAAATAGAGATCAAGTTATGTTTTAAGTGAAAAATACTTACCATCATCGAAATCATCCGTGTAGGTGCATGGGAAGGGCTGGGATTTGGGGGGCAGTGGGTAGCTGCCTTTGCGACCTGTGGTGAGAGTGGTGAGTGTGAACAGCTCATCCTCTTGCAGTTCCAGTGTGAATTTGCCACCACTGTCGAGGAGCTGGAAAAGACAACACCACTACATTTAGGGCCAGGTGCTAGGGCTCATTGGAACAAAACAGCTTCCAAAACACTAGGCTTAAGGAAAAGCTCAACTCATTTCTCTTAGAACTTCTTAAACATTTGCAAAAGGCACTGACCAATAATAAGGCCCTTAGAATCTTTTTGTCTTGAGTGAAGACTTTACAAAACTATATTTTATAGAAAGGATTTCTAAAGAATTTCACTTCGTGGAGGGAAAAAAAAAAAACAACTAGATACCCAAATCTATTTCTATGAGCCTATTTTTCCCTCTTACACCACTAACTCTTTAAAACCAGTGTATATCAACATGTACAAATAAGAAACCTGCTTATTCCTATTCCTGCTTTGAGATGTTAGTAAGGTACAAAAATCCATAAAACCTCACTGTTGACTCAGTTATTAAACACATAAAATGTTTTACAATTGAGAAAGAAAAATTCTGCTTATTATACATTCAATATATAGTCCAATGAACAAGTTAAGTTTATGTCAAATTTATGATTTAGCAACTTAATTTATGTAAGTCACAATCTCTTCATCTACAACCTCACAGGGCTGTTGGGAGGATTAAACCAGATACTAGTTATAAACCAGATACTGTTGAGCTCAGTGTGTGACCAATAGGAAACACTCCCTATCCTATGTCATAGTTGTTTTATGCTAAATGTAAACCTCTGAAAACACTAAAATGCCTTTCAGAATTAAAGTAGGCATTAGATTTATGCCCATTACATGAAAAACTGAGCAGATTTTATTTTCTTCTTTGAATTAAAGGGTTTTTTAAATCATATCTTTGCTTTAATAATAAAATAATGGTTCGATCTATGAAATATCTAATCCGTATTCTGGCTCAGGAATAACCACAAATGATACTTTTCTTTCTAGTGGGAAAAGTTAATCTCATTATGTCAGTGCTAAAAACTTGTTATATAAAAAGTAGAGATTTATTTTTTTAGAACTTAATATATATAGCAGTAGCTGATTATAAGAATATTAATTATTATAAGAAAAATGGCAGATTCGTATCAATTAGGTTCAGTAATGTGCTTGCTTAAGCCAACTCATTCTCAGAAACCTTTCCTGAGAAACCACCATGTGCTAAGCACTGTTGTAGACACAAGAGTTATAAAACCAAAAAAGGCAGAGCCCAGTCCTCAAGGTATCTGATGGAGAAGAAAAAGTGTTTAATTAGACAGGCACATAATCCTAGACGGTTATGCACTAAGAGGGTGGGGACAGCCTCAGAGGAAATGATGCCTAAGCTGAATCTTGAAAGAGAAAAAGGTACCAGAAGCCATTCTAGGGGAGGACAGGGCATGCGCAAAGTCACAGAGTTAAGCAAGCAGGCTGCCATGCTTTGAAAAATACAAGAAGTTCAGTCTGTGAGGAGAGGCCGGGTTAGTGGGGTATAGGTCTAGGAAGGAAAGCAGTCCACTGAGGCATCCTGAGCAAGGTACCGACAAAATCCAGTTCTAAACTTCAGACACACTGCTCTGGTACCAGTGTGGTAGGCAGCCTGGTGAGAGTCAGGTGGAAAGCTGGGAAAACAGGAGGAAGTTTCTGGAACCCAGGAGAGCAACAAAGAGAAACTGAGACAGGCAGTACAAGTGGGGATGAAGACTGAGGAATGAGTAAGAGAAATTCGTGGATGACAGAGTCATCTTCTGTACCCATCATCAATGGGATACAGAGGATGCATGAGGAATACAGAGTCTAGAATGAGGCTTGAATCTCTGACTGGGACAGCCAAATGATCGCAATACCAAGCACCAAGATAAGCTAGTACTGAGAGAAAAACACTCCTAAAAACTTCTGTACTGCCTTCAAAAGAAGTTCTATAAAAGAAAAAAGAAAAAGAAACACACAGTTGGGGACAACTTTATTATGCTTCAACTATAAATTACAATGTTAAAATTTTTGAGGCAGGTGTTATGGCACAAGCAGGTAAAGCCACCACTTGAGATTCCCACATCCCTTATTGGAGTGCCAGTTCAAGTCCCACCTGCTCCACTTTCAACCTAGCTCCCTATTAATGTGCCTGGGAAGCAGCAGATAATGGCTTAAGCACTTGAGTCCCTGCCACCTACAGAGGAGACTTAGATGGAGTTTTACTGTTGTAATATGGGAACTTATTTTAAAACTACCCATAGTGAATCCAGTTGCTTGAAAAGATATCTCTTAGATGATTTTCCAAGTTTAGTATACCACACCTGTAGCTCTGGTATTTCACTCTGGGGAGAAAACACAAAAAAAGCAAGGTTGAGTGATTCATAGGACCCTCTCTGAGGATTTCTAAAATCAGGATCAGTAAGAATACACTAATTGCAATATGCACTCCATTTCTACTTAGCAAAAGATCCACCTCAAAGTTTAAATGGTAACATACTTTATTTTTTTCAAATAAACAGCAAATAATCTTTGCAAATGTTAAAAAATATTTTAGTGCATTTGCACGAAAACTCATTATTGTATCTGTTGAAAACGTTTTTTTAAAATTTTTCTGGTATTAAAAAATAATTCTTTCACCATTAATAGCCAGAAAAGGCATTGTGTTTTCTCAATTCAAATCTAATAACAGGTAGAAATAGCAAGAATCCGGTGCCTTTTGTTTTGTTTTGTTTTTTGGTGTAGAGAACTGAAAAGATCAATACTTGGACGTTCCTTCACCACACAGTGGAGGGTTGCCCATCAATAAAGACTTTCTTAGAAGCTCCAAGTGTTCCTCAAAGCCCAGAGAGCATTGCCTCCTACTGGCCTCTGACCTATTTGATCAAAACAATCAAGAAATGGAAGACAACAGGGCATTTGTCTATTCATATGCAGACTGCTAATATTTCATAACATAAGACTTCACTTAAGAATGGCTAGCCTTCAATAGGGCACATAAGTTCTCAAATCAAAGCACAATGAAAGTCAGATATGTTTACTTACAAAAGATCCCTTAAGAAAAAAGGTAGCAAATTGTTTGGACACGTTGAAATAAGGAAGAATTGGTCGTATGCATTCAGATTGTCTATGACTCTGAGGAGACAAAAAAATTACCTAAGTTATCCAAATGATGTACATGTTGTTTTCATGGGGGTAAAAATTAAATAGTTAATGCCCTAAGATTAATAGAAATGGGGTCGGATGTGTGGCAAAATGATTAAGTTATACTTGGGACACCCACATCCCATACAGGAGTGTCTGGGTTCTAGTCCTGGCTACTACCCCATTTCCAATCAAGTTTTCCCACTATGTGCATCCTGGGAGACAGCAGATGATGGCTCCAGTACTTGAGGCCCTGCCACTCACATGGGAGACCTGGAGTGAGTTCCTAGTTTTTGGTTTCAGCCTGGTCCAGCCCCAGCGATTGCGGGCATTTAGGGAATAAACCAGTGGTTGGGATATGTCCCTTTCATCTCTCTCTCTCTGTCTCTCTCTCTCTCTCTCTCTCTCAAAAAATAAATAAATAGGCCGGCGCCATGGCTCAACAGGCTAATCCTCTGCCTTGCGGCGCCAGCACACCAGGTTCTAGTCCCGGTCAGGGCGCCGGTTTCTGTCCTGGTTGCCCCTCTTCCAGGCCAGCTCTCTGCTGTGGCCTGGGAGTGCAGTGGAGGATGGCCCAAGTGCTTGGGCTCTGCACCCCATGGGAGACCAGGATAAGCACCTGGCTCCTGCCTTCCGATCAGTGCGGTGCGCCAGCCACAGCCCGCTGGCCGCAGTGGCATTGGAGGGTGAACCAACGGCAAAGGGAGACCTTTCTCTCTATCTCTCTCTCTCACTGTCCACTCTGTCAAAAAAAAAAAAAAGCACATGATCCCAGAGAGTAATTCATATTCACACAAAAATTACTAGCAATATTAACCATCTAATCATAAAAGACAGTAAAAACGCATACCCCTTTTTTTCTCATAACTGATTTTAAAAGTACTTTAAGAGACAACATGTACATAATTGTGTTTCAGACTTACAATAAACAGAGCTACAATACAATCAATAACAGCACAAAAAAAGCCAGGTAGAAGAAAAGCTGTATTTAAAATAAAGAAATGACACAAGATGGCAATTAAAATCCATAGAAAATGAAAAGAACGAAAAAATGGTAAATAAGGTTAAAAGAATAAATGCTATAAATAGATAGTTGTTTTTTCTTCTCTCAGCTTTCTAAAAAACATAAATTTATATACAGAGCAATAATTATAACAATGTTAGATTTATAAGATAGAGGTGTGATGTACATGACAATAATAGAACAAAAAGAGAATAGTGTAATATGAAACTGTTTCTATATAAAGGAATCCAGTTAGTTTAACTCTGAAGTGATTCTGATAGGTTGAGACATGTATGATAAGCTTCAAAACCACCTGTAAAGAAGTAACTCACAAAAGTATAGTGAAAAAATTGCTAAAGGAATTAAAATGCTACATTTTACATTCACTTATGCAAAAAAGAACAGTAAAGTTGGAAGAAAAAAGTATGACACATAAAGAAAAAAGGTCATAGATGTGAATCAAGCTATATCAATATTACATTAAGTGTGATTAGATTAAACCATTCACAAATTCAAACTAAATACAAGACCAATATCCAACTTTTTGCTGTTGAAAGATGACACACTTTAGATTCAAAAATACAAATAAACTGAAAGCAAAAAGAGTCAAAACAAATATCCTACTAATAGGAAACACAAGAAAGTGGTAATGGCTCAAATAATGGCAGACTAAACAGACATTAAAATGAAAAAGAGGGGCCAAGGCTTTACTGCAGGTAAAGCCACCACCTGCAGTGCCAGTATCCCATATGGGCACCAGTTCAAGTCCCAGCTGTTCCACTTCTGATGCAACTCTCTGCTATGGCCTGGAAAAGCCATAGAAGATGGCCCAAGTGCTTGGGCCCCTATACCTGCATGGGAGACCTGGAAGAAGCTCCTGGCTCCTGGCTTCAGATTGGCTCAGCTCTGGCCATTGTAGCCATTTGGGGAGTGAACCAGCAGATGAAAGACCTGTCCCCATCTGTCTCTGTCTGTCTGTCTGTCTGTCTCTCTCTCTCTCCCTCTGCCTGTCTGTAACTCTGCCTTTCAAATAAATAAATAATGTTTAAAAAAAAAAAAAAACCTAAAAAATTCTTAAAAAAGCAAACTAAACCCAAAATAAGCAGAAGAAAAACAATAAACACTAGAATGGAAAATAGAAAAAAAATAACAAAAACAAAAGTTTAAAACAATCCCTGTGGTTAACTAAGCAAGCAAAAACAGAGAAGACTCAGATTACTAAAAGTAGGAATGAAATAGGAACATTTTCTACCAACCTAATGTAAATAAAAAAGAGAATACTGTGAACAATTACATGCAGATAAATTAGAAATGATAGATAAAAAAGATAAATTTGTAGGAAATTCCAAACTACCAATCTACTGAAGAAGTAATATGAAATATGAATAGACCTATAATGAATAGACCTTAAATCAGTAAACCAAAACTTTCCTGAAGGGAAACTCAGGATCACATAGCTTCACAGAGGAATTCTATCAAAGACTGAAAGAATTAATCCTTCACACATTCTTCAAAGAAAATTTCCCAAGTCATTCTATGAGATCAATATTACCATGATAGCAAAACTAGGCAAAGAAATCACAAGAAAACCACAGATCAATATTTCTTATGGATATAGACACAAAAGTCTCCAACAACAACAAAAAGTCCAGCAATAAACAAAAGGGATTTTAAGTGAAAACAAAGTAGGATTCACTTTAGGAATGCAAGGTTGGTTCAGCCAAAAAAAAAAAAAAAAAATCAGTCAATATCATATACCATATAAATAGGGGAAAAAGGCAAAAACCACACAAGCATATTGATAGATTCAAAAAGTATTTGAAAAAATCTAATACCCTTCAGACAAAAACACTCAATAAACTAGGAATAGAAGGCAAGTTCCTCAACTTTATGATTTTATCATCTACCAAAAACAAACAAAAAACACACAGCAACCACAAGTAACATTAAAATTAATGGTGAAAGACTGAAAGTGCATCCTTTAAGATCAGAAATGAAACAATGATTTGGATTACACTCTCACTATTTCTGTTTAATATTGTACTAGAGGTATTAGCAAGACAATTAGATAAGGAAAAGAAATGAAAGGCATCTAGATCGGAAAGGAAAAAGTAAAACCATCTCTATTTACAGATCATATAATCTTGTAAAAACTAGAAAATCCTCTAGGAATTTACTAAAAACTATTAACATTATTAAATAAGTAAAGCAGGCTTGCATAATAGTATTTCTACACTCTTGAATGAAAAATCCAAAAATGAAAGTAAGAAAAAAATTCATTTACAGTAACATCAAAAAATACCTATTGGGGCTGGCGCCGTGGCGCAGTAGGTTAATCCTCCACCTGCAGCACTGGCATCCCATATGAGCGCTGGTTCTAGTCCCAGCTGCTTCACTTCCAGTCCAGCTCTCTGCTAGGCCTGCAAAAGCAGTAGAAGATGGCCCAAGTCCTTGGGCCCCTGCACCCGCATGGGAGACCAGGAAGAAGCACCTGGCTCCTGGCTTCGGATTGGTGCACCTCCAGCCGTTGCAGCCATTTAGGAGGTGAACCAACGGAAGGAAGACCTTTCTCTCTGTCTCTCCCTAACTGTAACTCTAACTCTCAAATAAAATAAATAAAATCTAAAAAAAAAATCTATAAATAATAACTTTAACAAAAAGAAGTATAATATTAGTACACTGACAACCATAAGGCGCCATGGCTCAACAGGCTAATCCTCCGCCTTGCGGCGCCGGCACACCGGGTTCTAGTCCCGGTCGGGGCACCGGATTCTGTCCCGGTTGCCCCTCTTCCAGGCCAGCCCTCTGCTGTGACTCGGGAGTGCAGTGGAGGATGGCCCAAGTGCTTGGGCCCTGCACCCCATGGGAGACCAGGATAAGCACCTAGCACCTGGCTCCTGCCATCGGATGAGCGCGGTGCGCCGGCCGCAGTGCGCCGTCCGCGGCAGCCATTGGAGGGTGAACCAACGGCAAAAGGAAGACCTTTCTCTCTGTCTCTCTCTCTCACTGTCCACTCTGCCTGTCAAAAAAAAAAAAAAAAGAAGAAAAAAAAAAAAAAAAAAAAAAAAAAAAGAAAAAAATTAAATAAGATACAATGAATGGTAAGCTATCCAATATTAATGGACTGGAAAATTTAATATTTTATAATGGCAATACTCCCCAAATAATCTACAGATGAAGCATAATCCCTAACAGGCCTCTTTGAAGAAAGTGACAAACTGATACTAAAATTCAAATGGAAACATAAAAAACCCACAACAAGTAATCAAACAACCTTGAAAAAGAACAAAGTACGAAGACTCACACTTTCTAACTTCAAAATTTACCACAGAGCTACAGTAATTATGACAGCATAATGCTCATATAAGGATCCACATATTAGCCCAACAGAATAGCAGTGAGATAACAGAAATAAACCCTCAAATTTATTGTCAAAACAGTTCAATTTGAAAAAAATTGGTCTTTTCAACAAATGATGCATGGACAACTGGATACCCAGGTACAAATGAATGAAGTTGGACACATACATAACCTCACATTAGGAAATAAAATTGAACAAACACCCAAATGTAAGATGTAAAACTATGAAACTTAGAAAACATAGGTGTAAATCTCCATAACTTTGGATGAGGCAATGGTTTCTTATACAAAACAGGTCCTTCAGAAAGTTCATGGGAAATGTGTATTATGAAAAAAACTTGGAGCTGGTATTGTGGTATAGCCAGTTGAACTAATGCACACATTGCCAGCATCTCATATGAGTGCTGGTTCAAGTCTTGGCTGCTCCACTTCCAACCCAGCTCTCCGCTAATGTGCCTGGGAAGGCAGCAGAAGATGGCCCAAGTGCCTGGGCCCCTGCCACCCTCCCAGATGGAGTTTCAGGCTCCTGGCTTCAGCCAGACCAAGCCCCAGCTCTTCCGGCCATTTGGGGAGTGAACCAGCAGGTGGAAGATCTCTATCTCTCTGTAAATCTTCCTTTCAAATAAATTAATTAATATTTTAAAAAATTACACATGGATTCAAAATTTTGTCCCAAAATTAATTTATCTTTTAATTCCTTTTTCCATGAACTTTTTGGAGTATATGCTCCAATTATATATATTTTAATGGCCTGCTTCTCTCATACAAACATCTCAGTATTACTGAAACTCTTTTTTTTAAACTCCTGTTCTATATGCTCCACCAACTCTGTCCACTTCATTTTTGTTAGACTATCATTGGCCTCTTTATGATCTCTACAGTCTGGCACTTCTAAGAAGTGTTTCTTCCCCTACTTGATTCCTTTGATATTTCCATTTGGTTCCCTTGAATCCTCACTATGTCCCTCTTCAAGTCACTACCTCCTCCATTACCTATCCACCCCTGCCAGACCTCTTCCTTCCCACATCAGCCCTTTAGTCACTTGAACTTCAGGCCCTCTGCTCTCAATAGACTCAAAGATGCTCAAAAGTAGCCACCTGAGGCTGGTAAAGGAAAAAAGCCTCTATCTCCTTTAGATTACATGGCAGGGTAAGAGAAAGTCTTAAAGGACTCTTCCACAAACATTAATAAACAGGTAACCTTCTTCCACAAATATTAATAAACAGGTAACTTTAATTTGAGAGCTAATAACTTTCTATAAACCAATCAGTTATACTGCTATGATGTACTGACTCAGGGCCACAATTTTAAATATAATGTCTTAGCACTTCTCAGTATGTTTATATATGTATGTGAAAGGGAAAAAAAGGTGTTCAATTTTATATCATGTGTTTTTCCAAATACTAAAGAAGTGAGCTCTATGGAAGACAGTTTGGAGATACTTCAGAAATCTGAATATAGCCCTACCATACAACCCAGACATCCCACTCCTTGGAATTTACCCAAGGGAAATGAAATCGGCAAATAAAAGAGCTACCTGCACCTCCATGTTTATTGCAGCTCAGTGCACAATAGATAAGACATAGAATCAACCTAAATTCCCATCAATGGAAGACTGGATAAAGAAATTATGGGATATGTACTCTATGGAATACTACCCAGCGGTAAAAGAAAAAATGAAATCCAGTCATTTGCAACAAAATGGATGAATTTGGAAAACATCATACTTAGTGAAATAAGCCAGTCCCAAAGGGACAAATATCATATGTTCTCCCTGATCAACTGAGTACCTAACAGAAAACCTGTAGAAGAGAAATTGACACTATGAGATACAAAGACTTGATCAGTCCTTGTCCTGTTGAGGAACAGCTTATTATTTTTCTTTATTTTTTTTACTATTTTCTTTTTTTTAAATTTATTTATTTGACAGAGTTAGACAGTGAGAGAGAGACAGAGAGAAAGGTCTTCCTTCAGTTGGTTCACTCCACAAATGGCTGCTATGGCCGACACGCTGCGCCGATCCAAAGCTAGGAGCCAGGTGCTTCCTCCTGGTCTCCCATGCGGGTGCAGGGCCCAAGGACTTGGGCCATCCTCCACTGCCTTCCCGGGCCACAGCAGAGAGCTGTACTGGAAGAGGAGCAACCTGGACTAGAACCCAGAGCCCGTATGGGATGCCGGCGCCACAGGCGGAGGATTAACCAAGTGAGCCACGGCGCCAGCCACACTATTTTCTTTTTCTATTCAATACCATTCGTTGAACTCTTAAAACAGAATTATTCATAGGTGTTTAAATCCTATTGAAAATTGATCTCAGTAAAAAATAAGAGTGAGAATAAAAGAGGGAGAAGATGTACAGTTCAGCATACATTCCCATGGACTTACCCCTGAGGGTAAAGCTAAAAACTTGCCATGGGACTCCAAATCCCATTAAGCTGGATGGTGCTAATGCCATCTTACTAGTTAAAGTGATCATTTTAAGTGTGTAAGTGACCATACATCGTCAAAGGGAATCATATAAATAAGAACAAGTATCTGCTAATAACAGTAGGTAGAATTAAAAAGGAGACAATGATCCAACATGGGAAGCAGGCCACACAGCAGACTCATAGAATGATAAATGTCCTAAACAGCACTCTGGCTCAGAATCAGCCCTTAAGGCATTTGGATCTGGCTAAAAAGCCCACAAGAGCATTTCAGGCATAGAAAGCGAAGGCACTGTGGCAAAAAATGACCTACATGAAAGATCTCTGTGAGTGAGATCCCAATGGAAAGAAGGGACTGTCAAAGAAGAAGGTACCTTTCTCTGAAGGGAGAAGAGAACTTCCACTTTCATTATGGCCTTGTCTAAATAAAGTTGGAGTCTGTGGACTCAAGAGGCTTCCATAGCCTTGGTGGCTCATAACAAGACAAGAGTCTCGGGTGATCATTGATGTCATAAATAAGAGTTTCAATTGTTAAATCAACAACAGGAGTCACTGTGCTCTCGTTACCCATGTAGGACCTCTGTCCTTAACGTGTTGTACTATAAGAATTAACAGTACAACTAGTCTTCAAACAGTACTTTATACTTTGTGTGTCTGTGTGGGTGCAAACTGTTGAAATCTTTACTTAGTACAGAGTTGATCTTCTGTATATAATTAAAAATGAATCTTAATGAAGAATGGATGGGAGGTGGGATGGTTTGGGGGTGGGAGGGCGGATGTGGGGAGAAGAACCACTATATTACTAAAACTGTACCTATGAATTTATATTTACTAAATAAAATATTTCTATATAAAAAAAACTAAGTGAGTTAATCCAATAACAAGGACAAAAACTTACCATAGTTTCAATGATGATAGTGAGGTTACCTAAGCCATCAGTCAGAGCTACATAACTTCCTCCTTTCTCTAAATGGCCAACTGTCTTCAAATAATACCAACCTGGTTGAGTAAACTGAGTAGTATGGGCTAAACAAAAGCACAGAAGATTCAAATAAGATAAAAAATTTTGATAATAGGGTTTCTTTAAAAATTTCTGAGTCTGATTAAACCTATAAGCTATTTTCTATTTAGGAAGAAAATATATGCCAACCTCATGTTTCAATTTTTAAATAATTAATCCACTTAAATGGTAGTTACAGGAAGATTCTTTGAATGATTGATAAAAGTAAATGAACCTGTCAGTTCAAGAATATTGATTGGTCTTTTTCCCAAGGGCAAAATAAAGGTATTCTCTCCCAACTTTTGTTCATCACTATTTAACACATCCTAATATAACAGCAAAAAAGAAGCTAAAAAGTTAATAATACATTTCAAAAACTAAGTTGTATAGTTTCAAGCAAATCATTTCTACAACATATACAAGAATATTTCCAAAAGTTCATGGAAAATGGAATCAAAACGTCTACATTTCCATGAACTTTTGAAAGTACCTGTGTACATTGATTCATCATCTCTAAAATTGATCCTGAAAATGTATTAATATCCCATGTTCACTCACACCCCCAAAAATCAGAAAACAGAAGGACACGTTAGTTTATCTAGATAACGTGGGGCCAACAACTTTAATATTTAAGGCAAGACATTATAAGTTCAATTGAATTTTTCCATACTTTAGAATAAGAATATAAGGAGCTTAGAATAATGTCATGATTATATGACTAATATGATTACAAATCTCCCTGAGACACATAAACTAAAAAAGAAAATCATCAAAATGTATTTAAAATTAAGTCTACTCTGAATTCATAATTTTCCTGAAAGCAACTTACCTTTGAAGAAATTGATTTTTTAAAAAGATCATGAACATGAGTTTAAAGCAAAATGGTCATAAATGTTTAAACTTTTAACCAAAAAATTATGGAAAAAATTTCCATATTATTCAACTGATTTTTTTTTCATTGAAATTACAATATTAGGATGGTTATGACCCCTCAGAAGAAACTGATACCACGCCATACATTGTCTACAGGAACCTAAACCTCCCTTGTGACTAATAAATACTACAGTAGAAAAAGTTTTGCCTCAATTGAAATAAATGGATCAATACCCCTGTTCATTCTCTTTAAGCTATGTAAATGATGTCTTGTCTGCTGGGAATTTAATTGATGTCCTCACTATTTTGAGAAATGCAGCATGTCCCTATTTGCAATTCATCTCATATTCCTTTACTCCACATGTGCTGTGTTGACTTTTCCGTTGAACTTGTTCTAACATCTGCCTGACTCCTCATATCACATGAGTAACATTCTTCAGTATGTGCTCATTTTGTATACATGAGTTATAATTTTATCTTTTTCTGAAAATTACTTTTTAACAACAAAAACCAGTAGATTAATGGAACAATCTAAAGCCATGATAGTTCACCTGACTTTGATATTTACTTATTAATTTAATGATTCAATGGTTTATGTTAATTGCCTGATTTATCACCCACCTTTGATTTTTTTTTGACAGGAAGAGTTAGAGAGAGAGAGACAGACAGAAAGGTCTTCCTTCTGTTGGTTCACCCCTCAAATGGCCGCTATGGCCAGCGCGCTGCGCCGATCTGAAGACAGGAAGGAGCCAGGTGCTTCCTCCTGGTCTCCCATGCGGGTGCAGGGCGGAAGCACTGCCTTCCTGGGCCACATCAGAGAGCTGGCCTGGAAGAGGAGCAACTGGGACAGAACCTGGTGCTCCAACCGGGACTAGAACCTGGGGTGCTGGTGCCGCAGGTGGATGATTAACCTAGTGAGCTGTGGCGCTGGCACCAAAAACCTATATTAATATACAATTTTTAAAATTTCGGCCGGCGCCGTGGCTCAACAGGCTAATCCTCCGCCTTGCGGAGCCGGCACACCGGGTTCTAGTCCTGGTCAGGGCGCCGGATTCTGTCCCGGTTGCCCCTCTTCCAGGCCAGCCCCCTGCTGTGGCCCGGGAGTGCAGTGGAGGATGGCCCAAGTGCTTGGGCCCTGCACCCTATGGGAGACCAGGAAAAAGCACCTAGCACCTGGCTCCTGCCATCGGATGAGCGCAGTGCGCCGGCCGCAGTGCACCGACCGCGGCAGCCATTGGAGGGTGAACCAATGGCAAAGGAAGACCTTTCTCTCTGTCTCTCTCTCTCGCTGTCCACTCTGCCTGTCAAAAAAAAAAAAAAAATTTCTCCAAAACTAACTTTAAGACTTTTAGATACTCTAAATTAGAATGAATCTTTACATATGTATCATTTTATTAACTAATACAATTTGTTTTCATACACTTTGGTATTGTTTCTTGCTCTCTCCATCTCAACACCTTAACCTATCCTCCCCATCACATCTTTGGCTAATAGTCTGGTCTTAAAATAATCAAGAATAGAATACAAAAAGCAGTATAGTTACCCAAAACAGTCTGTGTGCACACACACTCACACAGACACAAATACACAGTTTGTTTGACATCCTCTGTTTTCTGCTTTTTCTCTTAGGAAGAAATTGAGGGCCGGCACCACAGCTCACAAGGTTAATCCTCCGCCTGTGGCGCTGGCACCTCGGGTTCTAGTCCCAGTTGCTCCTCTTCCAGTCTAGATCTCTGCTGTGGCCCGGGAGTGCAGTGGAGGATGGCCCAAGTGCTTGGGCCTTGCACCCGCATGCATGGGAGACCAGGAGGAAGCACCTGGCTCCTGGTTTCAGATCAGCACAGGGCGCTGGCTGCCATAGCTGCCACTTGGGGGGTGAACCAATGGAAAAAGGAAAGACCTTTCTCTCTGTCTCTCTAACTCTGCCTGTTCAAAAAAAAAAAAAGAAAGAAAGAAATAGAAATTGAGAGAGAGTGAGAGATGGAATCTAAACCATACCTGATACCCAGATAGGAGACTCCACTATATAATGCCCACTCCATGGCTCCTGGGCAGTCATCAATCCACATCGCTCAAATGGCAAATTGTCATAGTAACTAGCCACCAAATTCCAAGCCATTGTTCTAAAAGATTTGTTGGTAAAAGAAAAACACCAAAACAATTTGAGATAACGATATAAATGTCTACAAAACATACAATAAAAAGAACTTACCACAGTTACATGAGTTTATATAGATGACTATAAAATGACCACTCAAGACAAGAGAATGTAAGTTACCTAAGATCACTCTATTTTGAAAAATTCACTGTTGTTATATCTAAATATTTTACAGGTGAACCACATAACTTTTTAATATACATGGGATTTATACTTTTTACTGAACAACAATACATCCAGAAGATGAATCATGCCTTAAAAATACCAGATATATCACAAATTTGAATCAAATATAAAAAAAGACTTTATCATTACCTGCTTTCCTTTTGGCAGTCAACCCTTCTTAATGTCCCAGATTCATGACATAATTTTTATCAGCTTGATTCTGAACTGGTGCAAAGTTTTACAACTGAAAACCCTAAAGAGTCTGACTGACTAGGTTCAAATCATGGTTCCGCCACTTAACCTCCCTGGACCTATTTGTTCATCTGTAAAATGAGGATAATGATCGTACCTAGCTCACGTCATTACGGTGAGGACTAAACGTCCTAATGCACATGAAGACTACAGAACAGGGTCTGGGCCGTTATTTTGCTTCATCAGCAAATACTAACTGCATCAGCTCATGGGTCCTTCTGACCTATTCTTGCAGATGATCAGGCCCTAACAATTCACAGTAGGTACGAAAACCTAAGGTTCTGATTCAGTGGTTCTCAGAAAATCCAATGGCAAAAGGGAAATTTTCTACTTAATACTGCTCAGTTCCTAACAGCTAAAAAAAAATTTACTCATAAAATTTTATTTTTCTTATCAAGACCTAATCCATAATTTAAAAAAAAAACAGTAATCTTAGTAAAAGTCCTAATTTTCAAAATAAACCTTGCTCTCCAGTGGACATTTTGAGAGTTCTTATGATCTTGCTTATGATTTTGAAGATGCCTGGCATCCTCTCTGGCTAGTGATAGAAGTATAAATTGAGACAAACATTCCAGATGGCATTTAATAAAATAAGTACAATGAACTTCAAAAATCTATATACCTCTGACCCAGGTATCTCATTCGCAACACTATACTCCAAGGAAATAGTTATAGCTGCATAGAAAGATACTTATATACAGTTGATTATTTCAGTTTATACAAAGTTACTAATTAGAATAGTAATACCCTCCATTCCTAGGAAAATGGAAAAAGCCAATGAGATATAATGCATTTTCTAAAACAGTATTTCCTAAACTTGTATGACATCAGAATCACCCGTGGCACTGACTAGACTGTCCCAGGAGCCATTCCTGCAGATTCTGATTTAGTAAGCCTGGGTCCCTGCCAAGGAATCAATGTAACAAGTGTCTCACATACTTTTAAGAGAAGGCAAGTTTGAAAAATCCTGCTTTACTGCTTTACATAACAAAATACACATAGGTATTAAAATTAGAAACACACATATGAGAAAAAGTTCATAATGTCATGGCTAATGGAAAGCAAAATACTAAACAGTATATACTATAGTATGGTCTCTATTTTGTGTTGAAAATATATAATATAAACATAAATAGGACATACACCAAAATTTGTATAGACAGTCCTTTCTGGATGATAAAATTATGAGTGACTGTTTTTCATCCTTTGTAGTTAATCTTTAGTTATTAAATTCTCTGCCATGATCACAAATTACTTTCAAAACCAAACTTTCCACCATAACCACCTTTTCTTTCAAGAAGAGAAGAAAAAGTTCAGATGTAATATATGTGCAACTAGCATTGAAATCACAAAGGTACACAGATAAATTGTTTTGAGTTTGTTCAATTTATCAATGTTTTAGAAAGCTAATTTAAATATAATCACACAGTATTTTCAGAGCATTTAAGAAAAAAGCTTTCTTTAGAAATAAAGAGTAGCATTCTCCCTTAAGAATCTATGTTTTCTAACAGTCACACAAGGAAAGAGATTCCTTGAAGAACCAACTAGGCTGACTGGGAAGTGGATGTCCACAAAATTACTGGCCTAATCTTTTGAAAATGTTAGAAAAATGAGGATGAAGGAAACTATTCCAGATTAAGAGAGACAGGAAGGGCATAATTTCTAAATAAAATGCATAGTGCTTAATTACATCTTTCTTTCTAAAGAAATGAATAAATGAATGAGCTTCCCATCTAGCTCCCTGCTAATGTGCCTGAGAATGCAGCAAATGACAGCTCAAGTGCTTGAGCCCCTGCCACCCCATGGGAGACCCAATTAGAGTGCTGGGCTTTTGTTTCAACATGGCCCAGGCTCAGCTGCTGCAGCCATATGAGGAGTGAGCCACAGGATGGAAGATCTCTTCCTTTCTCTGTCACTCAATTTTAAATAACTAAATCTTTTTTTAATAAATAAATAACAAAAAATCATAAATGACATTAGAAAAATATGAATGTATACAGGATATGAGAAATATTTTCAAATGCTCTTCTGTATGAAAATGACACTGTGATCATGCAGGAAACCACACTTATGTTTTGGAGAGATATGCTAAAATATTTAAGGGTAATGTGTCATGACATAATTTATCATTACTCACTAAAAATATAAGTAGCTTGTCAAAATAATAGAACTGTGTGAATTTTACTATAGAAGTAAATTAGACTTCAATAAACCTGGCTCTATTTAAAATGAACTATATTCAAATATAGAAACAAAGATAGGTATAAATTAAGTATAGACTAAACTAGTAAGGCAAAATGTTTACAATCACTGAATGTGGGTTGTAAGAATAAGGAAGTCTATTACACTTTATTTTACTTCTTGTGATTTTTTTCACACTTTCATAATAAAAGAACTCAAAGATTTTTAGTGACTTACGAAGTCATATATCCATTGACGTAATTCTGATTCAATATGCGGGCCCAGCAGCCTGCACCAACGTCATCATTTAAAGTGCTAAAATCTTCAGAAGACCAAAGCTTCTTCCCAGTCAATTTTGCTTCCTTTACTGAGTGGGTTCCAGGATAATGAGCCCTAAAAAAGAAAGAGTAGGAGTTATGCTTGATCAATCAATAAATGTATGTGGAGGGGAGGGTTTGTCCACAGTTCTTGGCTAATTACTTTCACAACCGCAGCTACTTCCTAAATGACAAAAATGAAGCTGGGGTACTGTAAACCTCTCAAGAAAGCCTCAGATAGTCTCTCTTTCTCTCTCTTCCTTTTTCTCCCCAAAGCAGACCATAGGAACTAGAATTTCTCTTCCCCAAGACTGGTTATAGAAACTAAGACTATATCCTAATCTTTCCTCTCATCTTTCTGCCTTGGAACTGGCCATCCACTTTGTGTAAATGCATCATAAAACCCCCATTCAGAAGGAATCCTGCCCCATGCCTCCAAGGAAGGGCTGCTGCATCACAGACCAAGAAAAACAGTGAACTGATAGGTCTCGCTGGGTTTCCCTACTCCATATATTATCAGTAGCTCACACCTTTTTATGCAATCACATTTTAACAAGGCTGTTCATGCTTTGATCATGCCCATGCAATAAAGTCTCCATGAAAACCCAACAGGATAGGAGTCTGAGAGCTTCTGTACAGCTGACCACACGAAGGCTCACAGGAAGATGAACAAAGATTCCCTCGTGTTCCAGAAGCATAGTGTACCCTAACTCCACCGGGACAGAAGCTCCTGTGCTTGGGATCCTTCCAGACCTCATTTACTCTATGTATCTCCTCACCTGGTGGCTTATTTGTATCCTTTAAAACAACCCTTTATAATAAACCAGTAAATGCAACTCCTATAGTATTTCCCTGAGTTCTATGAGCTACTCTAGCAAGTTAATCAAACCTGAGGAGGGATCATGGAAACCTCAATTTGTAACTGGTTGGTCATAAGTTCTGCAGGCCCAGACTTGTGGCTGGGTCTGGTGTGGTGGCAGTGTCGCATTCTGAACTCTCAATGTGTGTCATCTGGAGCTATCTCCAGGTAGACAGGGTCAGGAATGAAATGGACTAGTGGAAACCCAGCCAGTGTCTGCTGCTGTTGCAGAATTAATGACTTGCTTGCTGGTGGGGAGACATCCCCACACCTTTTGAAGTCAGACAGAAAATGGTTTGTGTTTCCCACACAGGAGTAAATGACAAAAGACCAGAATGTGGCACCTGTATATATCTGTTGAGTGAATAAAAATACAAGTCTTCTCCAAGGTTTTGTATTTTGAAACTTTTGGGGTACTTCCAAGTAGATGGCAGACTGAATGTCAGCATCTGTTTCCCGTCCTTCTGTCTCTGATTGTCCTCAAAATGACAGCAAAGAAAGCAAAAGGGGGTCACCCCAAAACAGTGCATAGAATAGGAAGGAAGATCCTCAATGGATGAGAAATTTCAATTGTGGGGGAGGCTGAATCCGGAGAGGCCTAGAGGAAACTTCCTGAGCCTGCCTCAAGTTTGAAAACGTGACTTTAAGTTTCAAATCCCTGGTAGCAAACACCCTGCCCCAGGGCGCTTCTGCCTAAGGATCATTAAGGTGGTATAATGGGAGTGCCTAGGACCCTTTTGCATCACAACACCCCACCCCTTGCCCACATCTGCTCATCTGCTCTGTACCACCTGCTCTGTACCCCAGCTATATATACACCTCCCTTTTACAATAAAGTGAGACCCTGCTTTGACCGGGCTCCACACTGCACCTGATTGTCCCCAGGTTTGGGGAAGGCTGAGTGGCGGGTGGCGCATTTTCCCCTCCCAGGTCAAGGCAAGCTGTGGGCAGCCTGCCTAATTCTCCAGCGGTGGCGAGGAACAGTCACCGCATTCAATGTTTCTGAAAATCATAAAATGGATGGAAGATGTTGATAGATTGAGGTAGCTGAGGAAGTCACAGCCTAGGACACTCCATGATGAGAATAAGATGGAAGCAGGATTCAGACTCCCTAGAAGAAGGCAGAGAGCTTGGGACAGATGTAGGAAGAAGGAGGTCAAAGACGAATGAGTCTACAGTATAGTCACACCACTCCCTAATCCTGCCTCCAGTGGGCAGAGAAACACTGCTTTGCATTTATTCCCAGGCAAATCAAAAAGGTGAGAAGAGATACGGTTCTTTTTTGAATAAAAAGAATACCTTGGGAAAACCAGAAATCACTATTTCAAAGCAGCAATGAACTTCAACCTGAGTGATTTTGTCCCTAGAGATGATATATGGCAATATCTGGACACGTTCTCTCTTTTTTAAGATTTATTTATTTATTTGTAAGTCAGAGTTACAGAGAGGCAGAAACAGAAGCAGAGAGAGAGAAGAAAGACAGAAAGAGGTCTTCCATCCACTGGTTCATTCCCCCATTGGCCCCAACAACCAGAGCTGTGCCAGTCGAGAGCCAGGAGCTTCTTCCAGGTCTCCCCAGCAGATGCAAGGGCCCAAGAACTTCGACCAGCCTCTACTCCTTCCCAGGCCATACCAGAGAGCTGAATAGGAAGTGGAGCAGCCAGGACTCGAACCAACGCCCACATGGGATGCTGGCACTGCAAGCAGCAGCTTTACCCGCTATGCCCCTGTGCTGGCCCCAATAACTGGATACTTCCAACTGTCCCTCTGACAAGAGGCCAGAAATTCTGCTAAACTCCTGCAATATTTAAGATAGGCCCTGACAACAAGGAATTCTCCTCTGAAAAAATAATGCATGGGGTAGGTGTTTAGTCTAGCAGTTAAGATGCCCTCATCCCATACTGGAGTACCTGGGTTCTATTCCTAGCTTCAGCTCCTGACTCCAAATTCCCAGCAATGCAGACACTGGGAGGCAGCAATGATGGCTCAAATAATTGGATTCCTTCCTCTCACACAGATAACCTGGATTGCATTCTTGTCTCCTGGCTCTTGTCCCTGCCCAGTTACAGACATCTGGGGAGGGAATCAGCAGATGGGAACCCTCTTTCTCCACCTGTGTCTCTGCCTCTCAAATAAATAAAGTTTTATAAGATAATAATGATGATAATGATGATGACGATGACAGAGGAAAAGTTGAAAAATTGTCCCAGAAAATGAGTCCCTCTCTCATTCTAGTATTTGAAGGAAGTCAACTAGTTGAAGAATAAATGCATATTTATTATTGCAGGAGTAAAATCTATCATGATTGTGGAAGCTACTAATGATATAAATAAAAACAATATATTTTAAATGGAAAACAGATTGAGAGTTAATACAATAATAAGAGCATATTAGCTTTTAGAAATAAGACTATCAACGATTACTTACAAGACATGTAATAGTAACACAAACTGAATAATAAAGATTAGATTATGTCAAAATTCTGATCCTTATAGTTTTGTGTAATAATGCTCATAATGAATGATTGTGAAGACTTGTTTTGGATTTTAGTTATTTAATCCCAATTTATTTTATGAATCATTTCTTTCAAATATATTGCTTTCCTGGATATAAAATATCTAAAAATTATAATCAATAAGATAGGTATTATACGCTCAACTCTGTACCTTGATAGAGAATACATCCCAAGTCAAAAAAAAGTTCTTGGGAAATGTCAAAAAAAAAATTAAATACATTTAGCACTAAATGATCATGATGCAATAAAAGTAGAAATTAATGATAAGCAGATCCCATGAAATAAAGCTAAAGCAGTTCTCAAAGGAAAATTCATTGCATTAAACTAACTGAAGCAATAAAATATATATTCAATCTCTTTATGAAGCTATAGTCAAACCTACACTTTGGTTTAGTATTTTTTCCTAATTAAATATACCCAAGATCAACATAACTTTGTTTTCCCTCATAACTATACAAACATGTTACTTCTCTTGCCAAAAAAAAAAAAGTCGAATATAATCTTGTCTCCAATTTCCAATAGGAAATAGAATGGATGAGCAGATTACATTAAATGAAAGGATGAAATCATAAAATCCAGACCATGAGAGATTTTAAAAAGATACATAGCTCTGTTTCTTTAACAAATAAAAGGGAAAAAAGAGAGCAAGAACCTACAGATGAGTCTTAAATATTAACCAACTACAATATATGAAATTTAAATTAATCCACACAAAGTATAAAATAATGGATAGTTGATTCTATCAAGATATCAATAATTATTACCTTTTTAAGAATAATAATAGTGTTGCTTATGATAAAAAGAAAAAGAACACTATTCTTCAGAGGTATGAGGTAAAAATTTTTATGGAAGAAATCATATAATGTCTATGGCTTGCTTCAAAATAATGTGGGAAGGGGCCAGCACCCTGATGCAGCAGGTTAATCCTCCACCTGCAGTGCCAGCATCCCATATGAGTGCCGGTTCTAGTCCCGGCTGCCCCTCTTCCTGTCCAGCTCTCTACTATGGCCTGGGAAAGCAGTAGAAGATGACCCAAGTCCTTGGGTCCCTGCATCCATGTGGGAAACCAGGAAGAAGCACCTGGCTCCTGGCTTCGGAGCTTTTTTTGTGTGTGTGTGTGTGTGTGTGTTGAAACCTCAGCCATCGCTCAGTCATCCTAAGCTGTGGCTTACTATGTTTATTCATATTTGCTTCTCCGGGGCTCAGTGGGCAGCGCACCTCAGGGAACCTCCCAGCGTCTGGGCTGTGGGCTGTGGGCACAGACCATGCTGGGGCTTCCCTGACAGTGTCACTGTTTCTTCAGCTGCTGCTTTCTGCCTTCTGTCTGCTCCCGTGCCCTGTTAGTCATCATCATCATCATCCTCTGGGACAAAAATGTCGTGCTCCTCAAGTAGAGCCGCGAAGTTCTTGCTGATGAGCGTCCCGACGTAGAGAAAGGGGATCACGATGGAGAAGACGCGGAGCAGGCCGAAGGACATTTTCACCGGCTTAGGCAAAATGGCACCGCTGCAGGTAATGATGACTGACCTCGAAGGTACCAGGCTCCGACCACAGCCGCCCCGCACGGCAGTTGCAGCCATTTGGGGAGAGAACCAACGGAGGGAAGACCTTTCTCTCTGTATTTCTCCTCTCACTGTCTGTAACTCTCTCAAATAAAATAATAAAATCTTAAAAAAATAATGTGGGGAGGAAACAAAGAGGACTGTATAGGCATGTGGATAGAGAATTGGCCATAGGATCACAGTTCTTGAAGATGGGTGATAAAATATCTTCATTGCATTAGTCTGCCTATTTTTGTATACTTCAAAATTTACTAAACAAATAAAGTACATGGAGAGATCCAGTAAAGTGTTCACACTAGATAAAAAACAAATTCTGGGGCTGGAGTTGTGGTGAGTACAGCTGCCACCTGTGATGCCAGCAACCTTTATGAGTACTGGTTCAAGTCTTGGCTGCTCAATGTCTGATCCAGCTCCCCAGTGATGTGCAAAGGAAAGCAAAAGAAGAATAGCTTAAGCATTTGCGCTCCTACAACCCAACTGGAAGACCCAGATGATGTTCCAGGAGCCTGGCTTCAGCCTCTCCCAGGACTGGCTATTTTTGCCATTTTGGGGGGTAAACCAGTGATGGAAGATAACTGTCTCTGTAACTCTAACTTTCAAGTAGATATTGCCTTTCAAGTAAATAAATATATAATTTTTAAAAATAACAAATTCTACACATATATTAATATATTTCAAATGTTTATACACACTTTCATGATATAAAATGCAAATTAACCAAGAAAAAACACTGCTGGAATGTAGTGGGGTCAGGACCAAATGGTTTGAAAGAATAAGGAATAAGGTCAGAACCATACTACTAAAGAAACATGACAAAAGTTACAGTTTGTGTCATTGTTCCAAAATAGTATTCACACAAGAACTCCCATCCAAAAGAAACCTGACTTAGGAACTCATTTTACAACATTGCCTATTAAAATTAAATACTATTCTGTAATAGAGGGAGTTGGGTATAGTTTATAGATTATGACAAATATACTAACTTAAGGTGTTAACCACAGGGAAAGTTGAGTGAGGGGTATATAGGAAATAGTTGCACTGGTTCACAATTTTTGTTTTGTAAACTTAAAATTATTAAAAGTGAAAAAAAATTCTACCTCCTTAATCTAAACAAACCCATTTTATTACTCTAAATATCAACATTTTTTAACTTAACAGTATATTTCATTGTCATAAAATGATCTCAAAACACATATATTTCAAAAAGGAAGGAATGAATGATGAGCTATACATGCTTTATTTAAATAAATACCTCACTTTCTGAGAATATACTCAAATGCAGAGGAGAAAGGAAAAACAAAGGCACGGTTGAAAAGCAGAACAAACAACCAGAAACTGCTGGTTTTTAAAGTGAAAGATTCCTTACCCTATAACATCAATCACATTCAGGAGTTCAGTGTCCAGAAGCATGGCAGCAGAAATTGGCTCCCAGAGATTATCACTAGCTATGATTTTCACATGCTGGAGACCTTGATAGTTCAGCATTTTTCTTAAAACCTTTTGGAGAGACAAACAGAACAAAGAAAAGGTTACAAATGAGTTTTTAGCTATTGAATTACAATGAAGTTAGCCTAAATAGCTTCACAATCAGCATTCTGGAAGATGGTTTCAGTAATACTAAAGTACTTCAAAAAGCACATGGAAAAGGTATTAAAAGAAGCTTATTTGGGACCAATAAAAATTTTTGAAATCCTTGCATAAGACGAGTCTTCAGAAAGTCCATGAAAAATGTGTATTACAGAAAAATTGTGCATGGTTTTCAAACTTGTTTGCATCAGAAAAAAAAAAACTTACAAGGTTTATTTTATTTATTTGAAAGACAGAGTGACAGAGAAAGAAAAGGAATGATAGATCAAGAGATCTTCCATCTGCTGGTTCACTCCCAAATAGTTATATATTTTCCCTCTGGCTTTAAAATTAATTAACCATAGAAAAGAGCAGAGTGAAGGGAAGGATAGAAATAAAAATAATGAAATAGTATTATCAGAAATATTTTGGTATGTTTTCTTCCAGGAATTTTCCCACAGACACAATAAAAAAATTGGAATCATAACATACAACAAGTCATTTTGTTCTAAGTATTTCACAATGCTTTTCAAATTTCAAATAGTTGTTAAAATATTTTATCGTACTAGAAGTAGAAATACTCAGCTGGCGCCACGGCTCAACAGGGTAATCCTCTCCTTGCGGCGCCAGCACACCGGGTTCTAGTCCCAGTCGGGGCGCCGGATTCTGTCCCGGTTGCCCCTCTTCCAGGCCAGCTCTCTGCTGTGGCCAGGGAGGGCAGTGGAGGATAGCCCAAGTACTTGGGCCCTGCACCCATGGGAGACCAGGATAAGCACCTGGCTCCTGCCCTGGGATCAGCGTGGTGTGCCGGCCGCAGCGCGCCAGCCGCAGTGCACCGGCCGCGGCGGCCATTGGAGGGTGAACCAACAGCAAAGGAAGACCTTTCTCTCTCACTGTCCACTCTGCCTGTCAAAAAAAAAAAAAAAGTAGAAATACTCCATTTTGTAGTCTTTCACATTTATAAATAGAAAATTAAATCTACCTGTAAGACTATCCACCTACAAAAATTAAAAGTAATGAGTTAAATCTAAGGGAAACACATTGACAAAACACAAACTGAGCACCTACTCTGACACTTAATACCACAGTTAGGCCCGAGGATGGCCCTAAAAGAAGCACAAGATGCAGCCCTCACCCTTTGGTGGTAAACAGTTTCACCAGAACACCAAAACTAACAGGGTATGCTAGACAGAGTAGGGACAGAGCAAAATGAATGGATTAACTAAACATAAAACAACAGCAGGGAAAAGGAAACATCATTTGACCCAGAATCATGAAGAACACATTTCAAATAAGAACCCCCCAAAACATCCCCACAAGCCCTTGAAACTGTTGTGTCTCTAGTAGCAGGTCTCAGTAGTATCCATTGAATCAATTCAAATAAGAAATGAAGACTTTCACAAGCTTTCTTTTCACATTCTAACTCATCTGAACTAGGGAAATTTCCAATTAAATGACAGATACCAAAGCCTCTAACTGAATCCATGGTGTACTTTACAATGGATATTTTTACTGGATTATTATGAATTTAAGAAAATGTAGTAAGAATTAGAGAGGCAATTCAAATTCACCTTTCAAATAAGATCAACTGAGTCCCTGGACACCTTAGAAGCAATATGAGTAGTGTGTAAGTTACCTAGGCCCCTGGTAACAAGGGAACCCTTGGTAAAAATCCCCAGCAATAAGGATATCACTAGTGATAAAAAAGCCTCTAGCCAGTGGCAATCTGCCTCAGATACGTACCTGTATATCTCCCAGACTACAACCCACATTACAGCACTAGTCAGTTTCCAGGTATTCTGCTCACCTGCTGCTCCCTTGCATTGTATTTTATTAAATCTAACTCTGCTCACTCTTCTCTGCAGTCTACTGTTGGTGAATTCTTCTTACCACGGATGACACGGTCCTGACAGACATTTTGGTGGCCTCTATGGGGATTTCTCCTCTGATCATGTGGAGCCACGCCATCGCCCTCTGATCACTCTCAGCCCTTCCTCTCTGTCTCTGGTCCTTGGCAAGCAGTTCACCAGCAGAGGGGCAACTGAAAGTCCTGGCCAAGGCCACCCCCTGTGGAACTGAAAAACCCCCATTCTCAGATGCCTCGTATCCATTGCCTTCATGTGTGAAGACACTGTTTCTCTGTGTCCTCTCTCTCTGATACTCAGAGAATAGCAGGCGTGTGCTGGTGATTCTTGCCAGGGTGACTTTTCTGAGGATTGTTGATGTTTCATGGCAATGTGATTACACAAGTTCAGTAAAAATCTGTTCTTATAACAAATACAGTTGGAAACATTGACATATCTAAAAATTATACACAAAATGCCTGGCTTCAAGAGTTCCTAGCATTGCACTGAGTTTAAGTAAAGTTGTCACTTTTTAGTAGACCCTGAAGCTTCAAAAGATTAGGCATCATAGTTTAAAAAAATCTAAGTCTGCCTTTTAACTTTGAGAGTTCTCTAAATCTAAAATTATCATATGGTAAAACAATGTTTGTCACTTAATGAAAATAGTCAATCAACAACCTAAGATACACCTACTTTTACATCTTAACAGAAGAAAAAATTTTTTTTTTACTTTACGTCTTTACAGAAGTAAAATTTCCAGCAAGATAATGCTGGCCTGGCATTTTGGGATGATGAATTGTGCCTACAGAACAGATAATGCTGTTTAACAATAGACTCCAAGTAAAGTTAGCCTAAGTATTATTCCTTGTGAAACTCTTTGTTGCTCAAATTCGGTTGAAAGGGATATTGACAGTGACTCTTAGTCATCAAATGCTTCTTGCCCAATGTGGGACCAGATCTAGAACCAGATCAAATCTTACCTAGCAATGAGGGACAAGCAGGACCTAGCAACAGGATGATTGATCAGCGACATGCTCAGAAAAAGATCTTGATCACAAACAGGGAATAAAAATCAAGATGGAGTCCCTGGTGTCAATCATAAACAAAATTAAATAAAGCCAAGAGGTTATGAAAGAAGGGTTCTTATGCATAGTTGGCTGATAATAACTGAGACAAAAGACTCTGCTATAACTACACCATCTAGAGAGGGCCCCCATTCCTAATACTGAAAACTATATGTTTTCATTTCACAGTGAGGTGCTAAGAAAGCTCTTCGACCCCTTCATACCTGAGAAGTAAGATTAGCGCTGGGAAGTAGTGATTTAAAATTTGGAAAAATAAAATGACTGATGGTATACATTTCAAAAATCTGGACATTTTCACCCAAGGCTGGCTGATGTATCTGAGAATAATAGGCCCTCTATATTGCAGAACACAGATTTACTTTCAGGAAGCCCACCACAGGACATTCATCTCACTGTGTGCTGCCATTTCTGGCCAGAGAACTGTCCTTGTTAAAGCAGTTCTTCAAAGTGAAATGGCTCTAGATGCTCTTACAGCTGCCATGGGAGAACTTGTGCCTCATTAAAAACAATGTTCTGTTTACATCTCTCTAGCTCCTCAGTATATACATACCCAGATTAGTGCTGTGTCTGATCCCACATTAAGTCTAAATCAATGGCTTTACTAGTGGTTTGGGACTGGAAGTTTTCTAGTGGGAAAATACTAATCTTTCTGGCTTTCAATATAAGTATAGGAATGCTCAGAGTAGCATGTTGATGCACCTGTAAAATGAAGGTATAAAAGTTACTGAGCCAAGTTACTGCATCTATCATGATGCAGAAAATCTCTTCAAGTAAGCCAAGAACAAGGATTTTCTTAAAGAGAATGTTTCCAGATTGTTCTCCTCCAACCCTGAAACTCCTACAGGTTTGAGGAGTAACAAGAAATGGGGCTGGGGAAAGGGGGAGGGCAATGGAACCAAGTTTCAAAACAGCACCTTGAATGCAGATACCACCAAGCCCCAGCCTCCTAGCTACCTTTCCTTGACTTCACTCACTGAATTGCAGGCGTGGTACAGCAGGCGCTAAAGATTCTAATCACTCATGAAGTCATTTGTTTCTCCAACAGATAGCACCTTGATGATCAATATCCTCTCACAAGGCCTCACTTCAGGGGAATTCCAGGTCTGGGACCACTATCTGTGAATAAACCCCTACTCGCACTGAAGTCCTCTTGGCCATCATAAAATTTCCTAAGAGCACCATAACACTGACCAATTAAAGGCCGTGACCATAATACTGCTTGGCCTCAGTACTTCCTGAGATTGAATGAGAAATGGCCACTTAGTAGAACTCTGGATTATGTTACTGTTTTTTAGACATAATTGTTTTAAGTTCCTTATACGTAAGCTTTTAGGCTGTGATATCAAAGCACACCAAAACAGAATAAATGAAATTATCCAATTTAATGGCTCATAAAAATGGTATTAATCCAAGTGCCTGTTGGTTCACATAACTTAAGTAAATCTTTGTTAGATAAACTGCCTTAAATTTATTTGTCTTTTAAAAGAGTAAATATATTTTCAGAATTGTTAGTATATTTTTGTGTCTGAGTTTGATGTCCAAGAAAGCAAATAATTGAGATAAAGGTACAGTAATTCATTGCATTCTGTATACATGTTCTCTTATTAAAAAATTTTTTTGTTTCAAGATATAAATTAAAGGAGCCACTAGAGGAGCTCGTGCTGTGGCATAGCAGGTAAAGCCACCACCTGCCTGCAGCGCTGGCATCCTATATGGGCACTGGTTCGAGCCCTGGCTGCACCACTTCCAATCCAGCTTTCTGCTATGGCCTGGGAAAGCAGAAGATGGCCCAAGTCCCTGGGCCCCTGCACTTGTGGTGGGAGACCCAGAAGAAGCTCCTGGCTCCTGGCTTCAGCTCAGTTCAGCTCCAGCTGTTGCAGCCAATTGGGGAGTGAACCAGTGGATGGAAGACCCCTCTCTCTCTCTTTCTGCTTCTCCTTCTCTCTCTGTGTAACTCTTTCAAATAAATAAATAAATCATTTTTTAAAAAAAGGAGCCAGCAGCTAAGAGAGAGAGTTATAAAGGGAACTATACGCATGAGAATATGTTCTTGGTAAGAAAGTTAAGAAAAGAGAATTTTTGGATAAGGAAAGGCACTAAATATGATTTTTTTGTGCGGAAATAGAATGACTGGATTATTCTAGATTGGAAAAGAAAGGAGGACAAATAACTGAGGGAATACACCTGCTATGCCACAGCACCAGCCCCTCTAGTGGCTCCTTTAATTTACATTTGGAAACAATCCTTTAAACCTCTCTAAGTTAAGAGAAAACCATTTTTTAATGAGAACATGTATACAGAATGCAATGAATTACTGTACCTTTATCTCAATTATTTGCTTTCTTGGACATCAAACTCAGGCACAAATATATACTAACAATTCTGAAATATAATATTTCTGAATATAAGAATGTTGTAGAGGGACAGGCATTGTGGTGTAGCCAGTAAAGCTGCTGCCTACAATGCTGGCATCCTATATTGGCACCAGTTTAAGTCCCGGCTGCCCCATTTCTGACCCAGCTCCCTGCTAATGGCCTGGAGAAAAGCAGCGGAAGATGGTCCAAGTGCTTGGGCCCCTGCCACCCATATAGGAGACAGGAGATGAAGCTCCTGTCTGCAGGTTTTGGCCTGGATCAAGCCCTGGACATTGAGTGAACCTGTGGATTCTCTCTCTGACTTTAAAAAAAAAAAAAAGAATGTTGTAGAAGGTTTGTAGAACTTGAATTTTAGGTAAATGAGATTAAGAAAATTAGAGACCCTAGGCTTGAGTTTTCAATTCCCCTGGTGGATAACTTGGATTCTATTTTCTCTCCTGCCCCTAGTCATTCTTCTCAAATCTTCCATCCTCCTTAACTCTTGGGCCTCCTCTTTTAAACAAATTAGTTTGTTTTATCTCCTCCAGAATACAGCAGTTCCATTTCCAAATTAGAATGCAATTCCTTCAACATCAAATTCCTCCAGACAAGGCTACCATAGGCATACATTCCCAGAGCAGATCATCCCCTCTTTCCTGAGGCTCTAGCACCTGCTGGATCCCTACAGCCAGGGCCCCAGGACACCCTAAACCCCTGACTGATCACACATCTTAGGGCCAATGCAATGTCCCTAGCTGAGCATAAAGCAGTTACACAAGAAGAAACCTTGATCCAAATGCTAAATACTTGTCAATGCTAATTCTTGAGGGGAATGTGGAGATGACCTGGCCCCTGGGAATAAGGAAATCATTAGCAATGGAACAGCCTCCAGCCAGCACAATCTGCCTCAGATACATATCCCCCAGACCATCACCCACATTGCAGCAGTAGTCTGCTGTACTCCTGGCACACTTCCCCTCTGCAGTGTGTTTTAATAAATCTAACTCTGCTCACTCCTCTCTGTGTTCTACTGCTGTTAAATTCTTCACCCTGTCTGCAACAGCAGCCTCAACAGGCCACTCCTCATGACAAACAGGTCCTTAGCAGCAAATAGAGAACAACTCCCAGGATTAACTAGGATTGAGACTCCCTATCCCCCTATTAGCAGTTCATTCTTTTTTTTTTTTTTTTTTGACAGGCAGAGTTAGAGAGAGAGACAGAGGACAGAGAGAAAGGTCTTCCCTCCATTGGTTCACTCCCCAAATGGCCGCCATGGCCTGCGCTGCGCTGATCCGAAGCCAGGAACCAGGTGCTTCCTCCTGGTCTCCCATGCGGGTGCAGGGCCCAAGCACTTGGGCCATCCTCCACTGCCTTCCCAGGCCACAGCAGAGAACTGGACTGGAAGAGGAGCAACCAGGACAGAACCGGCACCCCAACTAGGACTAGAACCCAGGTGCCGGTGCTGCAGGCAGAGGATTAGCCTAGTGAGCCGCGGCGACAGCCAGCAGTTCATTCTTGAGTTTCATCACCCTGAGGTTCAATGTTATTCTTTTTTTTTTTTTAGGTTTATTTATTTATTTGAAAGTCAGAGTTACACAGAGAGAAGGAGATGCGGGGGGGGGGGGGGGGGACGGTCTTCCACCCACTGGTTCACTCCCCAATTGGCTGCAATGGCTGGAGCTGCACCTATCCGAAGCCAGGAGCCAGAAGCCTCTACTAAGTCTCCCACATGGGTGCAGAGGCCCAAGGACTTGGGCCATCTTCTACTGCTTTCCCAGGCCATAGCAGAGAGCTGGATTGGAAGTGGAGCAGCTGGGTCTCAAACTGGCGCCCATATGGGATGCTGGCACTGCAATCAGTGGTCCTACCTGCTATGCCACAGTGCCAGCCCCTCAGTGTTAATTCTTACAGACAGGAATGAGAACAACTTAGAAAAATCTGCAATTATCACTTTAGATATATCTAGTTTTTCTAGTCCTGTTCCTCGACAATCACAAGTAAAATTGCTTACTTTTATGCTTAATATTATAATAACACTTCAAAATGTGTAAGTCTATATGCTATGATTTATAAATAAATTTCCATCCAAAAGTCGGTACAAATAGTAGCATTTTTTGAGCAAAGTTTAATGTATTTTCAAATCTGTTTTTAGTTGTGCAACTCTCCCTTTCAAAAAAAAAAAAAAAAGCTTAGACAGAAGCCCTATTTATAAAATAAATGAAAGGGAAGCTATTCTAGTTGAACCAAAATATTCACAAATCCATTTCAATCCACCAACATCAGATTCTAGATGGTATTTTCTATATACAATGTTAAAACCCTAAGAATACCACTGAAAGCCAAGGTAAATAATATGATGTAAACAGCAAAGAATAAATTTGCTATCTTTGAGTATTATATTTATTTCTACTTTTTAAAAAAATCCTTTTTCTTTCTAGGAATTATCTCAATATACTACGTGGAATATAGTAAATGTACATTCCAATCTCAGTCCCTACATTCATTTGACATTATGAACTTTTTACAACTGGCATTTCAAACACAGATCCCAATAAAATCTTATTGCAAAAACAGCTAACAGCTGGTGTTGTGGCATAGCAGGTTGTCAGTTCTAGGCCCAGCAGTTCCACTTCTGATCCAGCTCCCTGCTAATGCACCTGGGAAAGCAGCAGAAGACAGCCCAAGTTTGGGATTCTGCACTCACATGGGAGACCTGGAAGAAGCTCCTGGCTCTTGGCTTGCGTCTGGCTCCGCACTGGCCATTGCAGCCATTTGCGGAGTGAAGCAGTGGATGGAATATTCTGTGTTTCTCTCTCTCTCTCTCTCTCTCTCTTTCTCTCTCTGTAACTGTGCTTTTCAAATAAATAAAATAAATCTTTTAAAAAAAAAACAGCAAACACAAACTAAAAAATTTTATATCCTTAGGCATTTCACTGCAGAAAAGTCAAAGGTTTAAGAGAAAAGGAAATTAAATCGGAACCATTTAAAATTCTGATAATGAATCTTAGGGCAACAATTAGTATTTCAAATCAGATAAGTTTACTTAGAACACACAGGAATCGGGGGGCAGCACTGTGGCACAGTGGGTTAAGCTGCTGTCAGCATCACCAGCATCCCCTATGGGAGCCAATTCAAGTCCCAGCTGCTCCACTTCTGATCCAGCATCCCTGCTGATGGCCTGGGAAAGCAAAGGAAGATGGACCAAGTCCTTGGGCCCCTACATCCATGTGGGAGACACAGAAGAAGCTCCCAGCTCCTGGCTCTTGACTTCAGCCTGGCCCATCCCCAGCCACTGTGATCATTTGTGGAGTGAACTAGCAGATAGAAAATCTCTCTGTCTCTCCTGTTTCTGTAACTCTGACTCTCAAAAAAATAAATAAATCTTAAAAAAAAAAAAAACCACAGTAATCAGTGATAGTCTCTTCATATAAAAAGATAAAAAAAAAATCAACCTCAGTCCTAGAGCACTAGTTTGGAAATAAAAAAAAACCTAGATTCTAATACTTTTAGTACTTTTCTCAAATGAAATGAACACTACTAGAAAGACCCTTGTATAGGTGCCAGCACTGTCGCATAGCAGATTAAAGCCCTGGCCTGAAGCGCCGGCATCCCATATGGGTGCTGGTTCTAGTCCTGACTGCTCCTCTTCTGATCCAGCTCTCTGCTATGGCCTGGGAAAGCACTAGAGGATGGCCCAAGTGCTTGGGCCCATGCACCCATGTGGGAGACCTGGTAGAGGCTCCTGGCTCCTGGCTTCAGATCGGCACAGCTCCGGCCGTTGCAGCCATCTGGGGAGTAAACCAGCAAATGGAAGACCTCTCTCCCTGTCTCTACCTCTTTCTATACCTCTGACTTTCAAATAAATAAAATAAATTTTAAAAAAAAATACCCTTGTATAATCACAAAACACACACACACACACACACACACACACACACAAGCTTCGAAATATCAAATTTGGTAAATAAAAAATTCACTGCCCTTCACTATTAAGACCCTGTAGTCACACCATCCACTTGCTAAGCAGTTACACTACACATGCACTAATTTGGCTTCTGCTGTGTTCTGCTACTTTCATCAGACCTGTGCACATAGCAGTCATGATTTCCATTAACAATCCTTAGGCTTCAATCTTGCACTAGCTCCACTTCCCTACCTGCCAAATCATCCAGCCCACCACCACCATACTCCCCCTGCCCTATTGATAAAGCCCACAGCCTGGATTTGACCTCCAGTTACCTGGTTTTGGCTGCAATGGATCCTCTCATATCTATGGCCTTTTTTTCCCTTACAATAGATTAGTTATAATATGTCTCTCTTCCAGTAAACACATGAGCTTACCAAGCAGGCTCAGGGCCCCTACTTTTCTCTCCCTTGTCTAATCTATTTTACATGACTTGCTTTTCTGTGAGGGCCAGCCATACCAGTCAAATTGAACCTGAAGGGGAGCATGGGAATGAAAAGAGGGACAAGGGCGCAGAGAATGGAGCCAAGATAAAAGACTGATCAAGGCTCATTTATTCCAGTGTTTCAGTGATATTTATACTTAACCAGCTATAGCTCAAGGCAACACAGAGGATAACAACATACATAAGAAACTTATTGGGCTTTTTGCAACATAATCATAACATAGTCAATTTTAACAGAGTGCCCTTGTTTAATCATCCTCCTTCAACATGGGAGTAGTGACTTTCTCATCCCAGGAATTCCACAAGCCAAGATTGACCTTGACTCGTCTATGGGCTGCCTACATTTTTCCCTTCAATCCTTTTTCCTATCAGTCTTCACCTCCTTGCATGTCCCATGGCCCTTCCTTAGCAATTAGGGAACAAGTTTCTATCCATCCTTCTTGAAGATTCCAACTACTGGTCACCTCCCTAATGACCCCAGACAGAGGTGATATCCCCTCTGTGCTCATTCAAAGAACCCTGTCTGTGTGTTAATCTAGTAGAGAAAATTATGGCAGACATTTCAGTTATCCATATCTGACTCTATACTGCCCCTCAAATAAGTGCCTTTTGGGCAGAAACAGAATTTGCTATTATGTTTCAAGAATGTGCACAACGCCTGACCAGCTAGGTGTTGAATAAATGCTTGCTGAATGAACAAATGAATGAAATGTATTGGATATTATCTGCTTTAAAACATTAAATTTAAAGAAAAATTTTAAAAAACAAAAAGTAGGGGCCGGTGCCGTGGCTCACTTGGTTAACCCTCCACCTGTGGTGCCAGCATCCCATATGGGCGCCAGGTTCAGGTCCCGGTTGCTCCTCTTTCAATCCAGCTCTCTGCTGTGGCCCGGGAAGGCAGTGGAGGATGGCCCAGGTGCTTGGGCCCCTGCACCCACGTGGGAGAGCAAGAGGAAGCACCTGGCTCCTGGCTTCAGATTGGCGTAGCACATCGGCCATGGCAGCCATTTGGGGGGGGGGGGGTGAACCTTTCTCTCTGTCCTCTGTCTCTCTCTCTCACTGTCTAACTCTGTCTGTCAAATAAAAAAAAAAAGTATAACCACAAAATTAGATTTCTTGGGGAAAGATGCATAAAACCAGACAAATGGAACTTAAAAGTAAACTAGAAAATAGTTGAAAAGCAAAATTGCCATTTGTTTTCAACAGAAGGCATTACATGCAGTTTTTCCTTTCCTGAAAAAAATAACAACAATAAGAATTACCTCGTGAGGAAGCTTGTAAGAGTTAAATGAGATAAAAACTTAGGAAAAGTAGCTCAAAAGTAACAATTTGAAAATGTAAGCTGCTACCTCTTTGCCAATCTCAAAGAAAGCCATGTTACATACAACAAGATCTTATATCATAAGCATCCCCGCAAAAATGAGTATACTACAATTTTTGACATAAAAAAGTTACACTTCTTGAATTTCACAAAGTCTAAAATTATATACTTGTTTTGTAATGTTTATCATAATTTTAAAATGAATGCATTTGAAAATAGGAAACTACAATACAACTCTTTTGATAAAGGCAATCTAGTGCTTACAGAGAATTATGTATGCTTTAATGTCAGGAACATAAACATTACTAAAAGTGCTTGAGCTTTATGTCACAACTAGAAAAATAAATAACTGTGCAAAAAAACGATGGTATTCCTACCATACATTTTCTACAAATTTCTGAATGTAGAACAATAGGGAATTATTCACTAATAACTTAATAAAAGAAAGATATTAAATTTGTACAGACCTTGATATAATTGATGTCAAATGACCTCTCATTCCAAATCTGCAAAACAGAAAGTCAGAAATGCAAAGTGAAATATTTCTAATATCAGAAATAGACAATAGACATTATCATTAAGGTGCCACTTTTCACTCACATCATTTTCCATATTACCTGTTGAGCCATTTTTTTCCTTACCTTATGGAACATCCTGCCAGAAAATGTATAGCAACTTATAAGGCAATATGACTTTTCTAAGTTAAGTTGTAATTTATTTTATTTTTTTTTTTATTTTTTATTTTTTTGGACAGGCAGAGTAGACAGTGAGAGAGAAAGACAGAGAGAAAGGTCTTCCTTTGCCATTGGTTCACCCTCCAATGGCCGCCGCAGCCAGCGCGCTCATCCTATGGCAGGAGCCAGGTGCTAGGTGCTTTTTCCTGGTCTCCCATGGGGTGCAGGGCCCAAGCACTTGGGCCATCCTCCACTGCACTCCTGGGCCACAGCAGAGAGCTGGCCTGGAAGAGGGGCAACCGGGACAGAATCCGGCGCCCCGACCGGGACTAGAACCCGGTGTGCTGGCGCCGCAAGGCGGAGGATTAGCCTGTTGAGCCACGGCGCCGGCAAGATGTAATTTTTAAAAACTGCAAAAAATTTGGTGGCAATTCTTCAAGGAGTCATGTATTCCATAGATTTTAAACAACAGAATGTTCATTCATGCATGACAGGGACTATACTAGGCACCAGAAAACAACAGACATGGGGATTGTAGCAAAAATTCTGCCAAGACTCCTACAGGAACACCTGAAAGCCAAGTATTAATATGTACGTTGTATAAAAGGAAATTTTTTAAGTACATACAAAGAATCACAATGATTTGCCAGATTACAAAAGCAAACTCCTAGTGAGGATGCATAGAAGGAACACACATAAACCTGTTAGGTTCAGAAATCATGGGATTTTAGAGTCAAATGAGAACTTTCATTTTGCAGTAAATAAAACCATATATAACAGATACGACTCTAGAGTCCAATTACAATAGTTTTTTTGACTCCAATGATAAAAGAAACAGTTTCCTGGAACAGGCATACTGGCATTAGCAGATTTAGCCACTTCTTGAGATGCCCACATCCCATATGGCAGAGTGCCTGGGATGGAGTTCCACCTCTGCTTCTGATCCAGCAGCTTGCTAATGCAAGCTGGGAGGCAACAGGTTATGGCTCAAGTTCTTGAGCTTCTGCCATCCACATGGGAGACTGAGATAGAGCTCCAGGCTCCTGGCTTCAGTCTGACCCAGCCTTAAACTGCAGCAGGCATTTGAGAAGTGAACCAGCAAATGGAAGACTGAGATCAGTGTATGTGTGTGTATGTGTGTGTGTGCCTTTAAAGTAAATAGACTTTTAAAAACAAATAATTTCCTATCATGGAAGCTCCTCACATAGCATGTGATTATCCAGTGTCTATATGAGATATCAATCACTGATTATTCACCAGAAACATTTTCTAAGTGTTACTGTATTATAATAGAAATATATCAGTCCCAAATCAATATTTAGTCTAAGTATTAAAAATGCCCTGACACTTAGGAAAATTCTCAAATACCAACCAATTTTTAAATTATAATTTGGAAAAGGATGGCAAAAACTTCCTTTTAGCCCTTGGTTCAACATCATGTCCAATATCATCCTATGACACTGCAATTTATCCATTCCATTGTCTACCTCTCTCAAGAAACTATTAACCTTGGTAATCCTAGAACATTATAGTCATACTTCCTGCAACACAGCAGGAGCTCCATAATTTTTTATGGAAAGTCAGCTTTGACATATGGAATATAAATAACAAAATGTTTATGGAGATCCACTATGCATATGTAGAAGTCCTATGGGTTACAATGCAGTCTGAAGCACGCCTCCAGTCTACCAACAAAGCAGCTGGAAAGACACAGTATCTTCTTTATACTTTTTAAAATCATTAAAAGGGGTTACATAACATTTTATGACCTAGGGAGGCAGTTATCAGCCAGCCTGACAAATCTGGCCCACCATATGTATTTTTACAGCCTGGGAGCTAAATGTGTTTTTTAGCTTTAAAACAGTTACATATTATAAATAATTATATAATTATCTTAAAAAATGCCCACAAACCCAAAAATAGTTATGCCCTTTAAGAAAAAAAATTGCCAATCACTAGTTTAGAACAACAGAAGACTCACAGAATAAAATCTTCAAACTGTGTAGGAAAGATAGGATTGTTTTAAGAACTAGTAAAATTAGGGAAAACTTTAAAGCAGCAAAATCAAGTTGGATTAAGTACAAATAATTGTCCAAAAATTAGTCATATTTTAAATATATTACTAACTCCAATATAATCAATGTCCAAATCATGATAATGTTTGGCACCCATTATCCAGCTCACGACATAGTAGGCAGTCAGCTGAAGATCCACATATGGCCAGTTGAACCCTTTTCCCAGCCATCCAGGAAATGACCATGGCAACCCTGCAGAAGAGGGAAAGAGGCACACGTGGAAAGGGTACAACAGCAGTACTGGCACTACTAAAAACAAAACAAAACAAATTTTTTTAAAAAGCAACAAAACTCAGCTAAGCAACAATCCAGTACAGCTCTCACTAATGGAAAGATTATATACCCCCACACAATTCTTGATACTCTATGGACACTGCAATTCCTTATTGATTCCTTGAATCAGTTTCTATAATTCCAAATATTCTTTCAACAAAAAGAAATAAAAAACAAACACCTCTCTCATAGACACTAACCAATAGAATATATGCTACATTTTATGTTTACTAATCAATTTCTGTTCTCTGAGGTCAAAATGTCATAAAAGGCTTACACTAAACAACTTCTAGGCAATAAGTATAACACAAATTTTTTCTTTCACTAGAATGACTTCTTACAATTTAAGGCTACTGAAATGATTAATCACTTAGGCAATCAAATTTAGCAAATAAATGAAAGTTCGTTTTTCCTGATATGCAAATCACTTAATAAGAAAATATATCTTTCTTAAATTATGTATATACTAAGTCCTATTATTTGTAAGTAAAAAAAAGAAGAGTAGAAAAACACTAATTAACAATCCCAATTATGGTCCTAATATATTAAGTTTGATAGTTAAGTTCCTTAGTTGTTGAGTATATTACCAATCTAGCTCACCACTGAAAAAGCCAAAATCAAAATTAAAAATAGGTTATTTTTCTCAGTTCAGGAGGAATGCCTACATGTTACATAAGAAATATGACATTAAAACAATAGAACATTTGAGCACAGTGAAATGATAAGTCCAATCCAAAGGCCAACCCTGTTTAAGTCTTTGTTAGCACTCAATTTAGCACTGCAGATTTTCCACATTTAAAGCAGCCCAGTGGGTGAACATGTGCTGAATTGAGTGATACTTTTACTGTTCAACACATCTCTGGAATCCCCTACAAAAGTCCATTTGAAAGAACACACTCACACCTCATTTTTGTAAATTTAGAAAATATTTTAAATTTTTGCAAAATTTAAAATAATCAGGGGGCCAGTGCTGTGGTGTTGCAGATGAAGCTGCCACCTGCATTGCTGTATCCAAAATAGGTGCTGTTTTAAGTCCTGGCTGCTCCTCTTCCAATCCAGCTCTCTGCTATGGCCTGGAAAAGCAGTGGAACACAGCCCAAATCCTTGGGCCCCTGCGCCCAGTGGGAGACCAAGAAAAACCTCCTGGCTCTTGGCTTTGGATTGGCTTAGTCCAGCCATTGTGGCCATTTGGGAAGTGAACCAACAGATAGAAGACCTCTCTCTCTCTGCCTCTGCCTCTCTGTAACTCTGCTTTTCAAACAAATAAATAAATAAGTCTTTAAAAAAAAATGGAAATCAAGTCTTTAAAATGGATCTTTAATCTCATTTAACTTAGTCTGAATGTAAGCCTGATTCAAAACATCAACAGTATTTCAAGTGATGAAAGTATCAAACCCACAGAGTTTTTACAGAGTTTGTACACATTGCTACAAGACAGTAAAATGAATATAGGCCCATTTGTGCAATTACCCAATTATCCTGTTACAAACCTGAACCCCACAAGGACAGAGGTTAGGGACTAGATTCTCTCATAACCCTGGTCCCAGGAACAGTTAACAGCACATTCCTGAGTTTCAAACACACACACACACAAATATACACACACCTCTATATGTACCTCTTCTAGAAACAAAATATACTACTGCATATAAACTTCTGTAAAGAGCATTGCCATTTCACGAATTTTGATGAGCGATTTTGTTGAGGTAACCAGTTTAGCATCACAGGGAAAAAAAAACAGAATGGAATTAGGTTCTAAACCTGACTTTGCCACTTATTATTTGTGACTTTAGGCTAGTGGCAAAGCTCTCAAAGTCTCCCTACTTCCTCTGCAAAACAAGAAGAGTGATGCCTTACTGAAGACATGTTGTAAAGATCCAACAATACACTCAAGGACAAAGAAAGGATTGTGCCTGACATACGCTTTGTTTTGGTAGCTTAGAGACTCCACCAATATGATGCAGATTGTAAAGTTAAAGGAAAGGAGAGTACAGAAACATTGCAACTTCACTTCTTACCAATAAGTATAATATCGGGATTTCTCTTCTTAGCTTCCTTCATTAGCCACCACTCATACCCTCGGAAATAATTCTCATCTAGCTCATAATGCATATGGGAAGGCTCGATTCCATCTGAATAGAGAAAAGCAGAGGAGAAAGGAAATGATCCATTAATGTTGCTTCCTGGGGCCACTCTCCCTACACACACACACACACACACACACACACACACACACTTCACAAAAGTACTATTTCAGTTCCAATCCTGAAACTGGACAAAAAGAATAATCTTAAATTAAATAACTTGAGCATGAATAACCAAAGCATATTATTTCATCCTTTTTCATAACCCTAAGCATTATAAAGGTCTTACATAAAACTAGAACTTTCACTTATCAGCAGAATTAACTGAAGTACCACTACCTCATAAAGCTGAATACTCCTTAGGATTACATTTTGCTGGGCTTTTGATCTCTCTGAGGTTTTCAAATCCCCATAACCAGTCTAAGTTCACATAACCTCAACTTCCAGCCTCAATCCTGTAGATGAATTCGCAGGTTCCTGAGCCCCAATTCTCATACCTCACATCTTGAGCCTATAACAAATCTTGATACAAGACTTTCAAGAACATAAAACAAAGAGTACACACATCCCCATGATAACAATAAAATCCTATCCCAACATCTATAGTTAGTTGAGGTAACATCATCAGAGTGTTGAGGTAGGTGACTTCCAAGTTCTCATGTGCTCCCTTGCTTCACAAATGTCTTCCTTTGCCAAGTAGAGCCTTCAAGAAGAGGGATCCCTGCCCACTTCTTAAAGGTAAATATAGGAATTCACTAGAACTACCTGTGTCTGTGTCTCTACCTCTAATTATCTTCAGCAAATGGAGCCGACCAGTAATTATTAATTCTCCCTTAAAATTTAACAATAAAATTTATGTTCTCTTGAAACAACTTTGGGGAAGATTCTATTATGGGAGTTTTCTTTGGTTTGAGATTTATACTGTTTTTCTATATAAATTACACACTACTGCCATGAACACAAAGACAGATTTGTTAAAAAAAAAAAAAAAAATTACTTCCATGAGCCAGCGCTGTGGCTTAGTGAGCTAAGCCTCAGCTTTCAGCGCCGGCATCCCATATGGGCGACAGTTCTACTCCCCAGCTGCTCCTCTTGCATTCCAGCTCTCTGCTATGTCTTGGGAAAGCAGTGGAAGACCACCCAAGTCCTTGGGCCACTGTACCTGTGTTGGAGAACTAGAAGAAGCTCCTGGCTCCTGGCTTCAGATTGGCTCAGCTCCAGCCATTGTGGCCATTTGGGGAGTGAACCAGCAGATGGAAGGCCTTTCTCTCTTTCTCTCCCTCTCTGTCTGTAACTCAACCTCTCAAATAACTAAATAAAATCTTTTTAAAAAAAAATTACTTCCAATCACTAGCAGCAGCACACATAGAAGATATACACTAGAGTTAATTATAATGAAATTTGACCTACAAATAATGAGTGATATCTAATCACTGAGAGACTTAAATTGTTTTCTCTTCTTCCTGAAAGCACAGGCCTTTTGCCACTTGATAGTATGTACTAAACAAAGCCAATTAAAATGTTGACAATGAAGATTGGGGATTGAGTGATTAAAAATAGTTTTTACTTCAAAATTTTAAAAGGTAAATAAATAAATTTAAAAGCTACATCTCCAAAATACTGACCACTTATATTTTTACCACATATTTAAAGTTAATGATGTCTGAGGCCGGCACTGTGGCATATTGGGTAAAGCCACCACCTGCAGTGCTGGAATCCCATTCGAGTCCCAACTGCTCCACTTCCAATCCAGCTCTCTGCTATGGCCTGAGAAAGCAACAGAAGATGGCTCAAGCCCTTGAGCCCCTGGATCCATGTGGGAGACCCAAAAGAAACTCCTGGCTCCTGGCTTTGGATCGGCACAGCTCCAGCCATTGCGACCAATGGGGGAGTGAACCAACAGATGGAAGACCTTTCTCTCCCTCTCTGCCTCTTCTTCTCTCTGTGTGTAACTCTGACTTTCAAATAAATCTTTAAAAAAAAAATTAAAGTTAATGATGCCTTATATGTTCTACACAAAATTAAGGTCTTTCTTTTATAACTTTTGAATTTCTCAAAAAAATTCCTAACTGTCCTTTTGCTCTGTTTAATTTACACAGTTTTAAGAAAACTGCAACGAAATAAGCAAGTTAAAATCTGAATACTATTTTTGACATGAAATTCATATTTCTATATATTTTTGTTAAATTACAGTTAACAAAGAACAATGAAGAACAATCTACTAGGCAGCAATCAACTTCAAGTTGATTTATATTATATTATATTCTGAAATCACAGTCCATGTGGTTAGATATAGATTAAAATGTTGGGGAAGGAGGAATCCTATTCCCCAAATACTCCTACCTGTTGTCTGCCCATCACCACCTATTTCGACTTTTAGAATATGCAAAGAGGCACCAAAGTTTGGCTGTGGAAAGAAGTAAAAATATTAACACTGTGCTTCAGCCTGTGAAGCTTCAAGACAATTGTTTGTTACTGCCTTTGACCTTTGGGTTTTAAGGATGAGAAAACAAAAGCAAACTTTAAATAGCAACCGATCCCAGAAAGCAATACGCCATTTTTCACAAACCAAAAATCAAGGAGCATCATGTGATCAAGCAGTCAAGACACCTATATTCCATATCAGAGTACCTGGGTTCATTATCTGCCTCTAGGTCCTGATTCCAGTTTCCTGCTAATGCAGATCCTGAGAGGCAGCAGTGACAGCTTAAGGAATTGTGTTCTTACCACCCATGTGGGACAGCTATATTAAATTCCTGGCTTCAGCCTAACCCAGCCCAGCCCATCATGGGCATGTGAGAAGTAAAACAGTCTGTGAGATGACTCACTCACTCATTCTCTCTCTCTCTCTCTCTCTCTGCCAGTGAAATAATAAAATTGTTTTTAAAAAATTAGAATTGTGAAGCTGATAAATTCTATGGGTAAAATTCACCAACTTCTAAAATATCACATGTACCATTAAATGATTATTTTTTCATTACCTTAAAGAGATAATCCAATACTTCAGAACGATAGGGTTCTGGGTAATTTACTAGAAGTCGAGAGGTTGCCTGGAAAAAAAAGTTTTTAAAAGTATGAATAAAACATATCCAGTCACAGATACTTGCCTATAAAGCTCATGCTCATGTTTAGCCAGTTCTTGGGCAAGGTGGCTCTGTGGAGAGTCACTTCTCAGGTTGGTTGACTGCCCTTGCTCTGCTAATCACTGGGCAAACAGGGACATGGTAGGCACACCAGCTAAAAGGTCGCATTCTGCTGGGATGAGGACTGGCAGGGAGAGAAGCTTTCTAAGGCTTTTGTTGAATCTTGTGATTACAAACTTACCTTGAAAACTAGGTTTTCTATCTTAAGATCATTTATCAACAAAAGTCTCTCAGGACTAGGATGGATGAAAAGGATCTAGGATAATTTTCCCTTCACCATCTTACAGGAAAATTTTATAAGCAGCAATGCTGAAAGGATGCACTATCCTCCTCATCACAAGTTCTGTTACTAGTAAGAATGACCACACAGTGACCACCCTGACCAGACCGTACTATGGAAACCTCACACAAGATTGGCTTCAGAAGCCATGGAAAGACATAAGTGGAAAGTTCGGGGACCAATACTTGATCATACTGAGACCATGGCCAATAACTACTGGAAAAAAAGAAAGCTCAAAACCTGTAACTGACTAACAGCCTATCTGTTAAGAACGATATAAGCAAAGGAAATAAAAAAGGTAAGTTTTTGGCACCAAACAGTAACTTGTTCCTAGGTTTAGAAGCCAGATATCCCTAGGGTTAAATCACCTTGGGTGTATGATAAGACAAGATATTTGACTTTCACTGGGTTCAACTTTCTATAGCATATTCTCATATATCCTACCACTATCATTCTAGAGGTACCCATATCTACTCTCTCATGCACCCAGAACCTCCTCAGTTCCTGCCACTGAACTACAGAACTGCTCTCTTATCACCTGTCCCATTTAGCTCAACATTTCCAAACCAAACATAATATTTTTGCCTAAAACTGCACATCCTCATACATTTGTGATCTTGCTAAGTGCTGATTGTCATTTTCAGCCCTTGTTTATGCTCCTGTGGAACTGAGGTCTTTCTATTTTTTAATTTGCTGAATATGTGATTAGTGGTGCAATAAGCCTGTGGACTGAGTTTATGTTTTTGCAAAAACTAAAGAAAAAAATTAAGGAAGAAAGGGGATTCAGGGAGAGGGGAATTCTGATTATTATCTTAGAATTATACCTATGAAACACATGAAATCTGTTCACTTTATATTAATAAAAATTTAAAAAACAGAAATACTTAAGAGAATCCTAACTTAAAGAAGAGGCTGCTAAATGGTAACATGAAAATATATGAATGTACAAAACTCACTGGTTATATTTAAAAGTAAGTACACTGTCAAATCCAAAGCATAAAAATATTGTAATGGCAAAACAAATATCAAGTATATTTTTTAATATATAGATTAAAAGATGAAACTTAAAAACAACTAGGGTGAGTATTTAGCTTAGTAGTTAAGACTCCACTTGGGGTACTTCAATTCCATACTGGAGTGCTTGGGACCAAGTTCTGGCTCCACTTCTGATACAAACTTCCTGCAAATGTGATCCCTGTGATATAGCAAGAGGTATCCCAAGTGTTTGGATCCTTGCCATCCACTTAGGAGAACTGGTTTGAATTCAGGCTCCTGGCTTCAGAATGGCCCATCCCTAAATGTTGCTGATATTTCAGGCAAGTACCAGTGGGTGGAAGATCTCTATCTGTCTGTTGCTCTGTTTTTCAAATAAATAAACAGAACTTAAAAAAAAAAAAACTTTCAATAATTTGTTAAAGTCTACAAATAATAAAACCATGTAAATTGTGACAAAAAAAAGTAGAAGCAGTTGGGAAAAAACTCCATAACCATAAATTAGGGGTGATCCTTTCATCAAACTTCATATCCATCTTCAGTCATTACTAAGTCCATATCTCTCAAAGGCACCACCTACTCTTCAACCCTATTGACTGAACCCAGGACCTCCTCACTAATTAGAACAGCATAAATGAGGCCAGTGCCATAGCTCAATAGGCTAATCCTTTGCCTGCGGCACCGGCACACCGGGTTCTAGTCCCAGATGGGGCACCAGATTCTGTCCCTGTTGCCCCTCTTCCAGTCCAGCTCTCTGCTGTGGCCTGGGAAGGCAGTGGAGGATGGCCCAAGTGCTTGGGCCCTGCACTTGCAGGGGAGACCAGGAGAAGCACCTGGCTCCTGGCTTTGGATCAGTGCAGTGCGCCGGTCACAGCAGCCATTGGAGGGTGAACCAACGGTAAAGGAAGACCTTTCTCTGTCTCTCTCTCACTGTCCACTCTGCCTGTCAAAAAAATAATAATAATAAAAGAAAGAAAAAACAGCATAAATGGTCTCAAGCCCTCTAACTGCTTCCCTGTATCTTATACACCACCACACCATTTATCAGACTCATCTTCCCAAAATACAAATGTAATCTTGAGGGGCAGGCATTTGGCACAGTGGCTAAGATACCAGACGAGGAGTCAGCATTGTGGTGCAGTGGATAAAGCTGCCACCTGCAATACCGACATCCCATATGGGTGCCAGTTGCTTTCCCAGGTGCTCCATTTTTGAACCAACTCGCTGTTAATGGCCTGAGAAAAGCAAAAGAGGATGGCCCAAAGTGCTTGGGCCCCTGCCACCCAAAGGAGAGAAACCTAAATGGAGTTCTGGGCTCCTGGCTTCAGCTTGGCGCAGGACAGGTTGTAGTGGATATCTGAGGAAAGAAACAGCAGATGGAAGATCTCCCTCTCTTTCCTTCTTTCTCTCCCTGTGTCTGTGTGTGTGTATGTGTGTGTGTGTGTGTGTGTGTGTGTGTGTGTGTTTCTTTCTCTCCCTCCCTGTTGCTCTGCCTCACACATAAACATTTTTTAACTGTCATGTTCAAATCTCCTAAAGAGAAAACTCAAATTGCTCAGTTTTACACCCAAACCCCTTAACTATTGAACCCTAACTCATATTTTACCCCTTTTCAATCTCTTATCTTCTATCCTGATATCGCTTTTTCTTTTTTCCTTTTCCTTCTACCTGGAATAAATTCCACATCCTCATTTGGACAACTTCAACTCATCTTCAGCTCTGAGCACAAACTCCACCTCTTCAAGGAAGAATGGCTTCTTCCTCTCCCAGCTGATTTCATTAAGTACTCCTGATTTAAAATCCCTTGACTCCAGGTCCATATCTCTACCATCACACTTGGGACCCAGTGCCCTAATTACTGCTTTACCTTTCTAACTCACCTCTAAATTCCCTCAGGACCTGGACTGTGTCTCATTCAAGTTCATATCTTCATTATTTGTTTTTTTAATAAGCACTTATCTTTTATGACTTTATTGTTGTTGCACTGAAGCAGGCAATCTAATGGAAGTGGCATTGAGTCAAATGGAGGTTGCATACTGATTCTGTCATTTATAAGCTATGCGACCAAGGGCAAATTACTACAACCCATTCAGCAGTTGTAAGACTAAAATAAAATGTATGTAAAGGACATAGCACAGCACCTGGCACATTGTAAGCTATAAATAAGTGATAAGCATTGTCTATACAAATTTTTAATTGCACTGTACTCAAAGAGCTTAGCAGAGTCTCAAATATTAAAGCAGACACTCTTTAAATGAATGAATATTACAAAATGGTACTTCAAAATGAAAAAATAGAATCAAAAGAATTCAAAACGCATACATACGAGTGGTCTTCAAAAACTTCATGCGAAATACACACTATGAAAAAAGCTATGCATGTCCTCCTACTGTGTGTCCATATTGCTGCACCCAAATGCTTCCCTATCTGATATGAAGATTACATGAAACCATTCTAAACACTCCCACAAACTGTGCCAGGTACCAGGGACTTCATATAGAAGTTTAAATTGGTGTAAAACTATAGTGTTGCAACAATTTTCATTCACTGCTTATTGAGCTTCTAAGATGAGTGATACACTATACCTAGGGGCACTATTAACTGTTGGATACTCAATCAGATTAGATAGGAGTTTCCTATCCTGAGTAATGTAATGATTCTTCTCATCTTAATTTTATATAGAGCTAAACAAAATATAGACAAAAACTTCCATTTTTCAGTAATCTAATATCTAATATCACAATCAAGGCTTCAGAAGGAGAGACTGAGGTCTAATTTTATGAAATTTTGGTTATCTCAGATTTAGACAAATATATATATATATATATAATACATATATTTATGCATTATAAAGGAGTATGGTAATGAGGAAAAAAAAAACATGCACAAGCTCATTAGCCCTTCAGGTTCTCCCTGAAATATGCATCAGGTAAGGTTGAAAATTAGGTAATAAAGGTTTAAAAATCAAGAAAAGTCATTGGAACCAGGAAAACATTTCTTAAGAAAAATCACTATGAGCACTCTACAGGTCACATCACCCAAGCCACAAGCAAGTCCTCAAATTTCCTCTGAATTGGATCTAAGAATGCAAGCTCCATCTGTCCAACTCAACAAAATCAAGAGTTTAAGAGTTCTGCCCTAGCATTTTCAAATAAAAATAGTTTTTAAATGTAAAGTGGGGTACAAAACAAAGCACAAAAACTCTCCTAAATATCTAACACCATAAATCCCACTGGCCTAAAGGGTATAAAAAGAAGATAACAAAATAAAGGTAACAGTGAGAATGTGACAGGGACAAGCAACTTTTGTGAGGAGGCGAGAACAATCATGCCACTGAAAATAGCACCACTCCTGGAAATCACCCTTAAGCACAAGTTAAGAAAATGACCAGCTGTGCCCATTCACAGTGTTGCATAAAACTGTAATTCCCCTTGTTTCTTTTCAGGTCCATTCTACAATCACCTACATAAACAAAGTCATCCAGCTATTCCAGCCAAGAGAAGGCTAAGAATACATACCAATTAAATGCAATGTGGCACTGTGGTTGAAATCTTGGAACAGGAAGTTTTGGATAAAAACTAAGAAAATCTGAAAGAAGTATAAACTTTAATAATACTGGCTGTGACAAACCTACTACTCTTAATAGAAGAAACTGGCCATTAGATAAGAGAACACTCTTACAGTCTTAAAAATCTGTTCATAAACTAAATATCCTCAACTGTCAATGGGTAAGTACAGCCTTCCCTTAATAAAAGAAAAAAAAAGTCCTAGATCACTTCAGGCCTCATGGCTTCGTAAAGAGACCTTAAGGCACCAGTTACACCTCCAAATCAAAAATGGGAGCGGGGAGGGGTCTGGGCACAGTATTAAGGTTTAAGGCACCACTTGGTACAATCTCATCTCATCCCATATCAAAATGTTTGGGTTACATGCCAGCTGGGTTCTGCTTTCAATCCAGCTTCTTGCTAGTAAAATTGGGAAGCAGCAGATGATGGTCCCTGCCAGCCCACATGATGCAGTTCGGATCCTGGCTTGGGCTTAGTTCAGCCCGGATTGCTGCCGGCATTTGAGATGAGAACTGGCGGACCCTAAATCTGTTTCTCACCCCACCCCCAAAAAAGGGGGGAACGTGGGCATTATGACGCAGAGGACTGAGCCATGGCTTGCCCAGTTGACTGGGCCCGGCCGCTCTGCTTCTGATCCAGCTCCCTGCTAGCGCGCCCGGGAGAGCAGCAGGTGACAATGGCCCAGCCCACCACCCAAGTCCCTGGCTCCTGGCTCAGACCCGGCTGTGCTGGGCATGCGGGAAATGAGCCAGCAGGTGGAAGCTCACTCTTCCCCTGTCTCTCCCTCTCTCCGTGTCGTGCTGCCTTTCAAATAAATAAATAATTCTTTAAAAATGTAAAGTAGACGAATTAAAAAAAAAAAAAAAAGCTACTCCGCTGTGGCTCCTCAGCAGGAACCTGCCATCCCCTAGTGACCTGGGGTCCCCCACTCGCAGACTCATCGCTCCCTAAAATGTAGGAGACACCGCCAAAGCCACCATAGGGGTCCCCTCCGGCACGCTCCGTCCTTCCCGAAGCGACCCCTCCCCGCCCCGAGCTCCGCCCCTCGGCAAGGAGGACCCGCCCCCGGGCCCCGCCTCGTCACTGCCCACACCTGCCACCAACTCGGACCTCCCGACGCCCCACTCAAACCCAGCTGCCTCTCCACATTCGTCTGAATTAGCCGTCGCCTGGCCGGGCCGCTGCAGCAGCGCCCGGCTGACGGCACCCGCAGCTGAGGCGAAAGGCGGGAAGATGCCGCAGGGGCTTCTGGGGCGGGAGGGACCGGCACCCGACAGCCCCCCGTCCCCGGGCCGCGGGCCTCTCACCCCGCCGCCGCTGACGGCGCCGACGCCGTCGAACTCCAGGCCCAGCCCGTCGGAGTCGTCGAGCACGTACCCGCCGCCGGGCGCCAGCAGTGCGCACAGCAGCAGGGGCACCGCGGCGCGGCCCGCCGAACCCGCGGCGGCCGTCATGACTTTCCCTTGGCGTTGCCGGGAAGCCTGGAACAGGCTCTCAGCCATTGTGTGGGTCACATGACTCTGGCACCCAAGGAGGCGGGTCCGGTCGCCGCCATGATGGAGAAGGGCAAGTAGGCGTCTGAGGCCAGCGCCGCCATCTTGAGTGCGGGCTAGGCTCCGGCCGTGCGGCCTCCGTAGTTTTAGGGGGAAGCCTGGCGCGCTTTCTCTTGTTGCCCCCGCTGGTTTTCGCCGGTTCTCTGTGGCTTCTCTTCCGGACTCTGCGCACTTCGCTGAGCGCATTAGTGAAAGGGATGTGGGCTCCAGGGCCTGCCAGAGGAGAAAGCGATGAGTGGCGCTACCGTGCACCTACCCCGACATCTCAGGGCACGAGCCCGGGCCCAGCAGGTGGCAGAACAGGACAGAGGACCCAGCCTGGAGCCTCTCGCCTACCGCACTACAGCTGTCACCTTGGAGTCGCTTCGTGTGCAGAGGCTAAGTGTCATCTTGAGGACAGCAGCGGTGTGGAGTACGTTCGATTAACGCGGGCAGCCTCACCCGAGTGCCCTGCACCCTTGGCAGACCTCAGCCGAGATTCTCCGTTCTCTAGTCAGTATGTTCAGGGCTTTCGGCGGTGAAGAGTTCGGACCCTGCCACCCTGCAGTGTGCTGGCATGGCACGTGGACTATTTTGAGTTAAAAGCACTTAAACAAAAAACACTCGCTAGAAGACCACGCTGATCTTCACTCTGTTTCCTAAAGACAGCAGCTGAAGTTCCTGTGTAAACGCTGCCCTCCATCTGAAGTAATTGCTTCTGAGGAGGAGAGATGGGCAGGAGTCTGCAAACAAGCCCTGTTAAGGCTCTTCTTCCTCGGCGACTTCCCAGGGACCCAGCCCAGACCAAGCCCCTTTGCCTACACACGGTTCACAGCTTAGTGATTTCTGCTCCAATACAGCATATAAGTGATTGACTCTGCTTTTTGTGGTCTTCACCTCCTCGCGAGAACGCTCATACCATGTAAAACTTGAATAAGTCTCTATGTTCTCCTGGTAATTTGTCTTTTGTCAGTTCTTGTGCCTAGCTAGGACCCTGAGAGAATGGAGGTGGGATTCTTCCTCCCTAACTTCTAAACTGCTACCATCAGTTGAAGTGATTCTACAGACGAGCCTAAATTGGTAGGAAAGTTGTGAATTGCCCTAGGATTTCTGTGGTGTCCTACATTGGCCTGAGATTTCTGATTCCCTTGTTATTAGACCATATTAAAGACACTTTGAGAGGTTGCAGAGAAAACCTTTCTGATCCCAAAATCTCCCTTGGTAGAAGCATGGAATAATTGGTTATCAACACCCATGCAAGCCTCTGGGACGCCAAAATGACAGGAAGACCCAGAGGCTTCAACACGCAGGGAGTGTTATCTGGAAAGTCCTTTTGGAAATCAAATTCTTTTCCCCTTTTACTAGAAACTTAAAATTAAATTTCTGGACTGTTGTACAGAGGTCAAATCTTAGTTTGAGCAATCCCATAAACACCTTCACCAGGCCTATTGAAATCCTGAGGTTCTTAATGGACAATGGCTTTGTTTGTTCTCCCTTTTTAAATTGGCCAAGTCTATTCCGCTTTGCCAAGCCTATGTAGATTGTTTCAAGCAAGTATTAATATAGTAACTCTTCTATCCTGAAATGTGTTCTGATGTGAATTATAAGTTATATAGTTCCCAGTGTACTCCTGTGGGCCAATTCGTTTCTTCACTTTTTTCCCCCAATGCTGCATATATCTGAACTCTGTCTTCCCCATCCCATTCTATGATAGAAGTTGTCAACTCTCCAATTCTATAGGCTTACTTTTGTCTAGCTCACTCTTATCCATGTTTAATCATGATTTTAAATTTTTTAACTTATTTTCATTTTATTTGAAAGGCAAAGAGAGAGAAACAGAAAAATCTTCCATCTGCTGGTGCACTTCCCTAAATGCCTGGGACAATCAGCCAACGCCAGGAGTCTGGGATGCAGTCTGGGTCTCCTTCATGGATGACAGGGACCCAAATACGTGGACCCATATCTGCTGCCTTCCCTGAATACGTATTAGCAGGAAGCTGGATCAAAAGCAGAATGAAATAGCCAGGATGTGAACCCGGCGCTTTGATACGGAACACAAGCCTCCCGAGCAGCAACTTAACCGCTCCTCCAAATGCCTGCCCAGTGCATTTGTAAGCATGTTTTTAAGTATAAGCTGGAGCACCTGTGTAGGCCAAGAGGTAAGCTTCCCACCAACCCTGACCTTGTCTATTTGTGATATGCACATAACACCTAAGGATCACAGAATGTGATTGTATGAGAAGTACCAATGTGATAAAAGAGAGAAATACCAGGCATATGAAATTAGGAAATTCAGACCAACACCCAGCATATGTCATCAGGTGGCAACTCACTGAACCTTGTGAAAGGCCCCAAATGTTTGTGTAATGTGTGAATTCCACAGAAGAAACATAGAAAAGGAAATCTCGTCTCCAGCAAGTATCTCTAATTCCTGTTTGTACAGGAGAACAACTACTCATCAGAGAAAACATTTGTTTCTAATTTCTAATCTATACTAAGGAGACCATTAGACAAGAAAGTTTTTAAGGAAAAGGGCAATACATCCAAGGTGAGAAAGAGATCTTTGGAGTGCTGGTCATAAAACTCAAACTTGCTCAAGATGTGAGATAAACGGAAATGGCAGTTAGCAAACAGGTGTTCATGCGCTTGATTTACCTTGTATCTGTGGTTTCAGGATCAGTGAAATAAGACATTGAGAGTAGGAAGGTCCTAGTTCTCACATTTCTTATATGAGTTTTAAAAGTAATGACATTTTCTCTTAAATCAGAAGCAATTATGAATATCACAACTATTACATCAGCCATAGCAAAAATCTCTTTTTTTTTCTAAAGTGAAAACTATCAAAATCAGACTTCCTCTTTAGAAAGATAAGAAATTTTTTCTTTTAATGGAAATTCATGATAAAGGCTGATAGCTATCTGCTTTCTCAGTGCAAAAAACAGCTTTACCTTTTAAAAATCTAAATTAGGCTGACAGAAATTCAAGGGCAGAAGCCAAGTTTTATCTCTTTGTTCTTAAATCAAGGGGAAAGAAACATTGAAAGAGCTTTTCAAGATGGAGTCCGGACACCATTAAGAAAATGGGAATTTTGTTCCCTTCAAGCCTGGAAACATGAACTTTGACAACCTGCGCCCTTTGACTACAAGCATCTGAAAAGATGGGAAGGCCCAGGTAATTATACTGCATCCTGAGACTAAAGATATAGGCTAAGAATTTATTGTACTCTTATTTTATGGATGTTTTTACTAAGTATATATATTCTTATCTTCTGTCAGACATGTAATCCCTGTTCTCTCAAGATTCAGTTGTTTCCTACAAAGGACTTTCTACTGTTCTGTAATAAGTCAGCACTGCTTGCCTACATAAACCTCTACTTTCCCTAGCTTCTTCAGAGCACACTTTTCAATGCTAAACTCAATCTGGTTCCTGAATTGCAATTCCTAAGACTCCAAAAAAGTTCTTTCACTTTCACAATTTCTGGCTTGAATGAATTGATATTCCTAAACACATGTCTGACCCTGGGTAAGTACTCAATATATCATTATGCTTGAATTGAACTTTAAATATATATATTCAAGTACATACATATATGTATGTAATTATGTATGCATATAATTACATATATACCTACATATACATGTAATTTATATATATGTAATTTATATATATATAATTGAATGATCACAAAAGGGGGCAAGAAGAAAGAATTACATACAAAAAGATTTGAAAGTGTCACCAGTGGCAGCCAGCTTGCTTCAAATCCTTTTCCCAGACAGATAATGAATTACAGTTCAGGACACAGAGGTAGGGATAATAAAGCAAGAGTTTATGAAAGGACATCTCAAGGAAGGAACAGGCCAGGTGAGAGTACATGGAAGCTTTTCTTCCTGGTTTGTGGGTTTTATCCCTGAAGTATAAGGAGTGGTTACTCGCAGTGTGGCCATGATGTTCCTTTGTGGTTGACATCTGGGAGTTGCATACCTTCTGGCTCTCTGCACATGTGGCTGTAAACTAGAGTTTTCTAGTTTGGCTGAATTCCCATTTTATCAGGGTACTTTAACCACAAGTTAAACTGCAGAGTGAGCATCTTGGATGGGTCCCTGCTCCCTCCGCTGCATCAGGGTTTCATGGCCTTTCCCCAGCTGCTCATGCCTAATTATCTACTTGACAGAAACATTCCTTAAAGTAGGAATCTCCAGGAGAATAAAAGGATATGGAGTATTGTCTCTTCATTAACTGTCTTGTAACATCTGCTGTTGATCTGGTCTTTCAACTCTGGGCATAAGTTGCTTGATTGCAGCTCCTCATTATGTCACTCTAATCAGCAACTCTCCAAAAGATGAGAAGGGGTTCTGTTGATTCAGGACTTTATATAAACACAAAGAATATAGTCCAGAGGATAGAATCCACCTAATGGAATAAATGATACCTTGCTTATTGAACATTTTCTTAAGCACATGTACAAATAAAAACTACCATTGCAAAAAACAATGTGGTGGTTAAAATATTGGTTCTGGAGCCCCAGACTTCTTAGCTTCAAATCTGTCTTCTACCATTTACTTGATGTATAATGTTGACTATGTTATATTACTTCTTTAGGCTTAATTTACCCTCTATAAAATAGAGATAATGATGACAATGTGTTGATGTAACTATTAGTCAACTCAGTATCCATATAATACTTGGAAGAGTGAATAACACATGCTACATGCTATATTAGTGTTTATTACGTAGGTTATATACAGATTTAATTGTAACTCTTTTGAGTTGTTTCCAACAATGAAGACAGTCTTGGGGAAATGTATTATTTTGTGTTGGTCTGAATTTTTTTGGAGGGAGAGGTCTGGATATTTTTTATGTTGTTTTGTTGTTTGGTATACAATCATCCTAACTGTGTTACATGTGGCTAGATCCCCATGATGAGAGTCTCGGCCTCCTCCAAGAGTTAAGGAGCCAGATCCTCCCTCTTGCTGCCCTCAGCAGTGCAGGCTGTAATAGAGGCAACCTCCTTCACTTACTTCCTTGAACCTGCTACTTTGACCTTGGAAGAGTGAAGATACATGAAGAGTTGAGGAATCACCCTGAAGCCCTATCATAATCCAGGAAAATAATCTACATAGAGGCTCCATCAGAGGTGGCCGCAGGTGCTCAGAGCAGTGATACAGCAGCCGTACTAACCCGAGTGCTCAAGCAGAGACTTTTGGTTCTAACTCACCTGGTTCTCTTTTTTTTTTTTTTTTTTTTTTGACAGTCAGAGTGGACAGTGAGAGAGACAGAGAGAAAGGTCTTCCTTTTGCCATTAGTTCATCCTCCAATGGCCACCGTGCCGATCCGATGGCAGGAGCCAGGTACTTATCCTGGTCTCCCATGGGGTGCAGGGCCCAAGCACTTGGGCCATCCTCCACTGCACTCCCTGGCCACAGCAGAGAGCTGGCCTGGAAGAGGGGCAACCGGGACAGAATCCAGCGCCCCGACCAGGACTAGAACCCGGTGTGCCAGCGCCACAAGGTGGAGGATTAGCCTAGTGAGCCACGGCGCTGGCCGATTCACCTGGTTCTAAAGCCCCAATACCAATTCTGTGTCCTATCCTGATTTATTTCATTTAGGTCATTTTTTGCACAGGGTGGCTAGGTGGTTTCTGTTGTCTGCAGCAAAAATACAAACTAACACACCAGATTGTACTCTACAGCTTATTTGATCATTGTAGCCTCTATAGCTGCATTTCACAATTAATCTCATGATGAATTTAGTCTCAGGAGACTAATGATAGATTCTCACTACTGAAAAGATTTTTTTAAACATCTGAAACAATGCTACCTAACTAATGCAAACACACACACACACACACACACACACATATATATATATATAAAATTTTAAATTTTCTGGTAGCTACTTTAAAGTAAAAAGCTGATTTAGATTAATTCTGATCATATGTTATGATTCTAACCCCAAATATATAAAATATTATCATCACGATATGTAATTATTATAAATATTTATTAGTAAAATATTTTGGATTGTTTGCATACTAGATTTGCATAACTATGATGTATTTTACACATATATCTCAGATTGGGCTAGCCACATTTTGAATGTACAGTAGTCACATTGGGATCAACAGATCTGAGATATCCAAGTCCCTGGGCTAGCCACACTCATTAAAACTCCTCTGACTGCAAAAGACATGGTCGAAGAATAACTAGTTGGTATCTGTATTAATTTGCTAGGTCTGCCATTATATTGAATGGGTGGTTTAAACACAAATTTATTTTCTTATAGTTCTGAGGCCAGAAAAGCTATGTTAAAGGTACCCACAAGTTTGTTTTCTCCTGGGATCTCCTTGGTTTATAGATGGCCACATTCAAACTATGTCCTCAAATGGTCTTCCCCCGGTGTTTCTCTGTGTCCAAATTTATTCTTCTTGTTTTTTATTTTCTAAACTTTATTTAATTGATAAGTAAGATTATATATATTTATATTTATCATTTACAACATAATTTTTGAAATATATATACACCATGAAAGGTTATATAAAGCTAATTAATGTATGTATTACCTCACATACTATTTTTCTGGTAAGAACACTCAGAATCTCCTTTTGGCCATTTTTGAGAATATAATATCTTTTTATTAACTCTAGTCATCATGTTGTGCAATAGATTTCTTAGACTTGATCCTGTTGTGTAACTAAATTTTTCTATTAATTGACCAACATCTCCCCAATTCTCCACCCTGGTAACTGCCATTCTCTATAATTTTGTGAATTCAACATTTTTCAGGTTTTAGGTATAAGAGAGATCACATGTTATTTGTTTGTGCCTGGCTTATTTCACTTATATCTTCCAGGTTCACCCGTGTTGTCACAAATGTCAGGAGTTCCTTCTTCTTCCAAGGCTGAATAGCATTACAGTATGTGTGTGTGTGTGTGTGTGTGATATTTCCTTTATCTATTCATCAATGGATAGGCACTCAGATATTCCATATCTTGGCTATTTGTGAATATTGACTCGAGGAATGTGGGAGCGCAGGTGTCTCTTTGACATATTGAATTCAATTTTGAATATATGTCCAGTAATGGGATTGCTGGATCATATGGTAGTTATATTTTTAATTATTTGAGGAACTGCCATACAGTTTTCCAATATGGCTACGATAATTTATATGCTCACCAATAACATGCAAAATTTCCTTTTCTTCATATTTCTTGTCTTTCTTCCTTTTGGTAACAATTCTAACAGTTCTGAAGTGATAGCTCATTGTGGTTCTAATTTGCGATTCCCTGACAATTAAAGATATAGAGCATTTTTTATATACCCATTGGCCATTTGTATTTATTCTTTTGAGAAATGTCTATTCAGATCCTGTGCCAATTTTTTAAGATTTATTTATTTATTTTCTTTCTGTTGAGTTGTTTGAGTTCCCTTTGTATTTTTGATGAGGAAAATTAGATGTATGGTTTGTAAATATTTTCACCTATTCTTTAAATTGTCTCTTCACTCTATTAATCATTTCATTGGATGTACAAATGCTTTTTCAGTTTAAGTAATTACATTTGTTTATTTTTACTTTTGTTCCCTGTGCTTTTGGAGTCATATCAAGAAAAATCATAGCACAAACTGTCATGGAAATTTTCCTCCTTGTTTTCTTCTAATAATTTTATAGTTTAAGTTTCTACATTTAAGTTCTATTTCATTTTGAGTTTATTTTTATATGGTATAATAAAAATGGTCTAATTTCATTCTCCTGAATGTGGATTTCTACTTGTCCCACTACCATTTATTGAAGAGACTGCTATTCCCCACTGTGTGTTCTTGCCATCTTTATTTAAAATCAATTAATTATAAATACATGCTATTGTTTCTTTGTTCTCTGCTTTTCTCCATTGGTTTATGTGTCTGGTTTTATGCCAGTAGTTATTATTTTGATTGTTATTGCTTTGTAGTTTATTTTGAAATCAGATTATATGATAACTCCATTCTTTTTGTTCAAGATTGCTTTGTCTATTCTGGATCTTTTTTTCCACACAAGTTTCAGAATTTTTTTCCTGTTTCTATGAAAAAATTTATTAAATTTTTTAAAAAATTATTTTATTTGAGAGGTAGAGTTACAGATAGAAAGAAGGAGAGACAGAGAGAAAGGTCTTCCATCCGCTGGTTAACTCCCCAAATGGCCACAATGGCCAGAGCTGGACCAATCTGAAGCCAGGAGCCAGGAACTTCTTCTGGGTCTCCCATGTGGATGCAGGGGCCCAAGCATTTGGACCATCTTCTACTGCTTACCCAGACCTTAGCAGAGAGCTAGATTGGAAGAAGAGCAACTGGGACACAAGCTGGCAACCATGTGGGATGCCAGTGCCACAGGTGGAAGCTTAGCCTACTTTACCACAGAATCAGCCGCTTTATTGGAATTTTGATAGGAATTACATTGTGTCTGAGGATTGTTTTGTGTAGGACAGCGTGGTTTTTGTTTTTTTTTTTTTTTTTGGTTTTTTTTTTGACAGGCAGAGTGGACAGTAAGAGAGAGAGACAGAGAGAAAGGGCTTCCTTTGCCATTGGTTCACCCTCCAATGGCTGCCATGGCCAGCACGCTGCGGCCGGTGCACCGCAGGTGCTTCTCCTGGTCTCCAGTGGGGTGTAGGGTCCAAGGACTTGGGCCATCCTCCACTGCACTCCCGGGCCACAGCAGAGAGCTGGCCTGGAAAAGGGGCAACCAGTTCAGAATCTGGTGCCCTGACCGGGACTAGAACCCGGTGTGCTGGTGCTGCAGGTGGAGGATTAGCCTGTTGAGCCGTGGCACCGGCCAGGACAGCCATTTTAACTGTATTGATTTTTCTAATCCATGAGCATGGAATATATTTCCATTTATTTGTCTCTTCTTTAATTTCTCTCATTAGTGTTTTATAGTTATTAACAATATATATTTCATCTCTTAGTTATTGCTACATATTTTTATTTTGTCACTATTGTAATTGAGATTGTTTTCTTGATTTCTTTTTCATTGTAAGTAAGTAGATAATTTATTTTTGTGTATTCAATTTGTCTGGCAACTTTCCTGAATTCATTTATTTGATTTATCAGTTTCTTGGTGGTCTTTAGGGTTTCCCATATACAATATCATGAAATATGCAGAGACAGTTTAACTTCTTCCTTTCCAATTTGAGTGCCTTTTATCTAATTTTCTTGCCCAATTTCTCTGGCTGGGGCTTCAGTACTATGTTGAATGGAAGTTGAAAGTTTGGGCATCTTTGTCTTGTTCTGCCTTAGAGGAAAATTTTCCAAATATTTGAAAATGTGTAATGTTATCCATGAGTTTGTCTAATATGGCCTTTATTGTTTTGGTTACATTCCTTCTACAAATAATTTATTAAAAGATTTTACCATGAAAGGATGTTGAAATTTTTCAAGTGCTTTTTCTGCATCTATTGAGATGATCATTTTTGTCTTTCATTCTGTTAATTCAGTATATCTCATCTATATATTTGTGAATGTTCAACTTCCCTTACATTGCTGGAATGAATCCTACTTGGTCATAGTGAATGATACTTTTAATGTGCTGTTGCATTTGATTTTCTAGTAGTTTGTTGAGGATTTTGCATCTGTATTTATGAGAACGTATGGTTTGTAATTTTCTTTCCCTAAAGTGTCTTTGTCTTGCTTTAGTATCAGGATAATAATGGCCTTATGAAGTGATTTTGAAAGTATTCCATCTGTTCAGTTTTTTGGAAGAGTTTGACAAGGGTTAGTATTTATTCTTTAAACTTCTGGTAGAATTCAGTAACAAAGCCATCAGATCCTGGTCTTATCTTTGATAGACGAGGTTTTAACATTCTGATTCAATCTTCTCATGATTGATCTATTCAGATTTTCTCTTCTTTTATGACTCGGTTCTGGTAGATTATATGTATCTAGAAATTTATCAATTTATTCTGTTATCAAATTACCTCTTATAAACATACCAGTCACATTGGATTAGGGCCCATTCTTACAGCTTCATTTTAATTTAATTACCTCTTTAAAGGATCTGTCTCCAAATACAGCCACATTCTGAGGCACTGGGGTTCAGGGCCTCAACACATGAATTTAGGAGAGGTAAAAAAATTTCAGCCCATAATATCATTTAAGATGCAGAAAGTTTTCAGGTTATAAAAGCTAGAAGGCGTCACCACCCCCAGTTCCCAGAGCGGCCGTCCATCAGTGTTAGCGTGTCTTCAGAATTCTTCCTTTCCTTCTGGTGGTGGTCAGTCTTACGTGAGTCAACTAAGTTGTTATTCGTGGCTGCTTCTGCACCATGCTGGGACGCTGGACGTGCTATGAGGTGAGGGCTGAAGACTTCTGCCACTTCTGTGTGCCTTCTGGAAGTCATTCTGCTCTCCCTGTGTGATGTGAGCACAGGGAGACTGGGTGAGGTAATCTCAGACCTTTCGTATGCATCCTCCTGACTCTCATAACATAAAAGGTACAAATTCATTCTTCTCCCCCAATTACAGAACTTGTCTGTGGTTCATTTTAACTTAATTGTTTAGCTTTCATGCAACAGTAGCTCAGGGCTTTTGAGGAGAGAGATAACAGTCAGGATGTGGGGAATCCTTTTCTCAGGTACACACCACATGTAAACTCTCATTGTTTCCTTTCTCACTCCCCTAAGCCCCACCTCCACCATGCAGCAAAACCTTTTTCTAGGGATGGACGCTCTGCTTTATTTCAACAGTTATTATTCCAAGCATGTTATCAATGCTTTCGTCCTTTCCATCCTCAAGCTCCCTAAATCTTTTGAAACTCAAAACCTACATTGTCTTATTTTCTCCTCTTTTTCTGCTGAGAATCCTTTCTCTCAAAGCAATAAATTCAAAACAGTTAGTTGAGTACATAAAGGTAGGGCTGGTGTAAAAGGAAATGTGCTTGGGAAGATATGGTAGTATTTCAGAATTTTACTCTGCTATATTTAGCTGCTATTTTTATGGGTAAAATTGCATCAAAGTGGCCTGATAAGACCTCATCATCATCAGAATAGATTCTTGCACCATTTGCCCCATGGAGAAGTCGGAACTAGGCTAACCAGGTACCCTGCCACTGGGTAGTGTTGAGAGCCCAATTTGAGACCACAAAAGACTGGATAAATGACTAGCCAGGAGTGCCAACTCCTTAAAGGCAGTGTTATGAATAACTGCTGTTTGGCATGATCTTAAGTTTTATGTTGTTAAAATGTCATAGACTCAATGTTCTGAAATTTCTAACTATTCACAATAGACTTGTGTTTGGGGCCGGCGCTGTGGCATAGTGGGTAAAGCCGCCACCTGCAGTGCTAGCACCCCATATATAGGCAGTCCCGGCTGCTCCACTTCCCATCCAGCTCTCTGCTATGGACTGGGAAAGCAGTAGAAGACAGCCCAAGTCCTTGAGCCCCTGCACCCATGTGGGAGACCCAGAAGAAGCTCCTGGCTCCTGGATTCAGATCAGCACAGCTGCAGCCCTTGCAGTCATCTAGGAAGTGAAACAGCGGATGGAAGACCTCCCTCTCTCTCCCTCCCTCTCTCTCTCTCTCTCTCTCTCTCTCTCTCTCTGCCTCTCCTTCTCTGTGTAACTCTGACTTGCAAATAAATATATCTTTAAAAAAATGGACTTATGGCCAGCGCCACGGCTCAATAGGCTAATCCTCCGCCTTGCAGCGCCGGCACACCGGGTTCTAGTCCCGGTCGGGGCACTGGATTCTGTCCTGATTGCCTCTTTTCCAGGCCAGCTCTCTGCTGTGGCCCGGAAGTGCAGTGGAGGATGGCCCAAGTCCTTGGACCCTGCACCCCATGGGAGACCAGGAGAAGCACCTGGCTTCCAGCTTCGGATCAGCACGGTGCACTGGCCGCAGCGTACCGGCCGCGGCGTCCGTTGGAGGGTGAACCAATCGTAAAGGAAGACCTCTGTGTCTCTCTCTCTCACTGTCCACTCTGCCTGTCAAAAAAAACTTTAAAGAAAATGGACTTATGGTCAAAAATATAGTATTGCCATATTTTCTGGACTAAGCAGAAGCAAATTTCTTAGAAGGTGAAGAATTTCTTGTTGTGTAGAGTTGGCAAGATTTTAGTAGACCAGCCACAGTTTTCCTCCTGTTTAATTAGGAGAAATTAAAGCTTGATTGTATTTCCTAACCACATATTTTTATTTGGATAGCAAAATGCATACATAATTGATATGGATATGCAAGTACCTCTCCCTAAAAGCAGAAGTATTCTCTATTTATGTAAAATAAAAGATTGTCAGAGTCATGAAAATATACATGTATATAAACCACACATAAGCAGATTTACAAAACCCAAGCAGAAATGAGAATTTTTTATTGTAGTCACAAATAAAATAAAAGTAACAATTTCAATTTTGTAAAAATTTAAGGTTTTCATTATTTTTCCACATTATACTTAATTTTTCATTAATTCAGTAACAATATGAAGTATTATGAATTTTATGTTGCTATATGCTGAATTACTTTGCAAACTCTTATATACTTAATAAATGTAAGGTATTACTTTCATTTTTCTCAATATAAGACTTACAAAGAAAGGATCAACAGCAATTATGTTCCTAATATATTCTGATTAACCCCAAGATGGAAAGTGTTGGTGAAACCACAAGATCCTTTTTTCCATTTCTGGGTAGAAAAAGTGCCCATCAACAACACCTTAAATATCCTTTAACAAACACAGACTGAGAATGTCCTGTTACAGTATTTAAAAAAATTAAGAACTGTCTATTGAAGTCATTTTCCTATTTCTCAACTGGATTGTTTGCTTTTTTGTTGTTGAGTTTTGTAAGTGGCTGATATATTCAGGATATTAATCCTTTGTCAGGTGGTTTGCAAATATTTTTTGTTGGATGTATCTTCACTGTGTTGATCATTTCTTTTGCTATGCAAAAGCTTCTGAGTTTGCTATAGTATCACTTATTTAGTTTTGCTTTTGTTGCCTGTGCTTTGGGAATCTTATCCAAGAAGTCGTCCCTTACACCAATGTCTTGAAGTATTTCCTCTACGTTTTCTTCCAGCAACTTCATAGTCTCAGGTCTTAAATTTAGATCTTTGATCCATCTTGAGTTGATTTTTGTATTTGGTGAGACATAAGATTGAATCTAATTTCATTCTTCTACATATATACATCCAATTTTGTCAATACCATTTGTTGAGGAGATTATCCTTAATCCACTGTATGGTCTGAGCACTTTTGTGAAAAATCAGTTTGCTGTATGTATGTGGTTTAGTTTCTGGGCTCTCTATTCTGTTCCATTGATCTATGATTCGTTTTAATGCCAGTACTGTGCTGTTTTAATTACTACAGCTTTGTAGTATGCTTTGAAGTCAAATATTGTGATGCCTCCAGCTTGATTTTTCTTGTTCAAGATCACTTTGGCCATTCTGGGTCTTCTGTGATTTCATATGGATTTTAGGATTGCTTTTCTAGTTATGTAAAGAATGTCATTGGTATTTTGATAGGGATTTATTTAATCTGTTAATCGCTTTAGGTAGCAAAGACATTTTAATGATACTGATTCTTCCAATCCATAGCAAGGAATATCTTTCCATTTTTTGTGTCCTTGATGATTTCTTTCATCAATGTTTGATCATTTTCAATGTAGATATCTTTCACTTCTCTGGTTAAATTTATTCCTAAATATTTTATTTTTTTGTAGCTATTGTGAATGGATTTCTTTATTGATTTCTCTTTCTTTGAGCTCATCATTAGCACACAAACATGCTGCAAATGGCCAACAGATACGTGAAAAAAATGCTCAACATCTCTAGCCATCTGGGAAATGCAAATCAAAACCACAATGAGATACTATCTCACCCCTGTCAGAATGGCTAAAATCCAAAGCACAGAGAGAAACAAATGCTGGCCAGGGTGTGAACTAAGGAGAACACTTAAACACCTTTGGTGAGAATGTAAATTAATGCAGCCACGGTGAAAAACAGTGTGGAGATTTCTTTACAAACTAGAAATAGACTTGTCATATGATCCAACAATCTCATTACTGGCTATTTACCCAAAAGACTTGAACACAATGTTTTAAAGAGATATCTGCACCACCTTGTTTATAGCAACACTGTTCACAATAGCAAAAATTTGGAACCAACCAAGATGTCTGTCATCAGATGAATAGATGAAGAAAGTGTGGTGCAATATATAAATAATGGGATACTTTTTAGCTATAAAAAAGGATGAAATTCTCTCATTTGCAGCAAAATGGGTGCAACTGGAGGACATCATGTTGAATGAAACGTTGCTGACCCAGAAAAATGAATACCACATGTTCTCTCTTACATGTGGGAACTAAAATTGAAAAAAAAAAAAAAAAGAAAGAAATGTCTATCTGTATCAGTATTGCTGTAAATATAGTTTGGTAAAACTTTGTTTTATACCTTTGTCAAACCAATAGTTAAGAATATCGCACTACTATAATTTTAATGATCTGTGATTACTTCAAATTACTGTGTATGGGTGAGATGGTCATTTTCCATTAAATTATTATTTATAGCCATTGTCTATATTCCCAGTAAACTAGGATCATTTTGCTTTTTATTTATTAAACTTCTTATTTGGTAAACTATTAAGCCCTTTAACTGTAAAATAAATTTAAAATGTTATCTCAAAAACTTAAAAAAGGAAGAAGGCAGGAGGGTAGGAGGGAGAGAGGGAGGGAGGAAAGGAATATCACTGTGTTCTTAGAATTGTATCTACAGGGCCGGCGCCGTGGCTCACTTGGTTAATCCTCCGCCTGCAGCACCGGCATCCCATATAGGTGCAGGTTCTAGTCCTGGTTGCTCCTCTTCCAGTCCAGCTCTCTGCTGTGGCCCGGGAGGGCAGTGGAGGATGGCCCAAGTGCTTGGGCGTCTGCACCCGTGTGGGAGACCAGGAGGAAGCACCTGGCTCCTGGCTTTGGATCGGCGCAGCGCCAGCCGTGGCAGCCATATTGGGGGTGAACCAGTGGAAGGAAGACCTTTCTCTCTGTCTCTCTCACTAACTCTATCTGTCAAAAAAAAAAAAAAAAAAAAGAATTGTATCTGCAAGTCACATTGAATCTGTTAAAAACTGATTAAAAGTTTAAAATAAAAAATAATTTAAAATTCATTTGAAAGGCAGAGATAATCAGAGGGAGATCTTCCATCTGCTATTTCAATGCCCATATGCCTACAACAGACAGTGCTGAGCTGGGCTAAAGCCAGGAGTTAAAACTGAATCCACGCCGGCACCACAGCTCACTAGGCTAATCCTCTGCCTGTGGCGCTGGCACCCCGGGAAGTGCTTGGGCCCTGCACCCGCATGGGAGACCAGGAGGAAGCAAAGCATTTGGCTGGTGCTTTGGCGTAGTGAGTAAAGCTGCTGCCTGCAGTGCTGGCATCCCATATGGGCATGGGTTCAAGTCCCAGCTGCTCCACTTCCGATCCAGCGCTCTGCTATCACCTGGAAAAGCAGTAGGAGATGGCTCAAGTCTTTGGCCCCCTGCAGGAGACCTGGAGAAAGCAGGAAGCTCCTGGCTCCTGTCTTTGGATTGGCATAGCTCCAGGTGTTGTGGCCAACTAGGCAGTGAACCAAGGGATGGAAGACCTCTCTCTCTCTCTCTCTCTCTCTCTCTCTTGCCTCTTCTTCTCTCTCTGTGTAACTCTGACTTTCAAATAAATAAATAAAGGTGCAAAGAGAAAAGTGAGTTACAAAAATTACACTACCATAATTGTTTATTGATAAATAAAAAAACATTGTTTAAAATAATTGTGGCTTATTTTGTTCAAACTTGGAAAATGTACATCCCCCACATTAAGATGCTGCTTCCTCATTGGTTTATGATGAAATTATGAGTGCAATTTCCTGTGTTCTCAACAGTGTTGGTTTCTGTTCTCCATGAACAAGATTTATCAAGCTGTTCAGTCGACAAAACCATCATACAAAGAACATGGGTAAGTATAAGATTTTAAAATAAAATATTAAAAGATTTAATAAGATATTTTGAAAGATATGAATGTCAACAATGTTCACAACATTTTATCTGGTTTAAGCAGTATAAATGTGGTAAGCAAGAAAGAGAAATGCGGTTTCCTCTTCTTTGAACAGTGGTTAAAGAATGTCAAAACTTAAATTTAGAGCTAGTTAGGTAAAACCTTGGATATCCAAAAGGGGGATGTTTATGCTCCATTTCTTTTCCAAGACGCAATGTATTAGCAAACTGCATTGTTTAGGAAGAAACCTACTAGCTACTGGCTGTAAAGCTATCTAGTCCCATTTCCTCATCTGTGCGATAGTCTAGTAATTCTTTTTAAATCAATCAGAAACAACATGAAGTTAGAAAATCATTGATATTGATTAATACTATAAATTTGATTAGTTAATAAATGACCATCACAGTTCCTGTACAGAGTGGACTCTTAGTAAGTAGCTGTTAAACTACCAAGTGAAAGTAAGCATTTCCTGTAATATTGTGGGAAAACATTTCACTTTTAATTATTGTCATCAATGATTTATACTATTTTTAGAGCTAATTAAGAGTGAAATATTGTAGATTGTCTTTTTGGCATCTGGTAAAAATTAAAATATAAGTTTAAAACTCGTGCAAATATCTCAGTGCTGGTTCTAAAAAGAGTTGTAACAAAATATGATTAAAATAGCTAAAAATACCTGAAAAGATATATTCGTGATAGAAATTACATATTCTTGTTTTTTAAGATTTATTTGAAATGCAGAGTTATGGAGAGAGAGAGAGATTCCATCCACTGGTTCACTCTCTAAATTGGATCTGGGCCGATCCAAAGCCAGGAGCCAGGAGTTTCTTCTGGGTCTCCCACATGGGTATAGAGGCCCAAGTACTTGGGCCATCTTCTGATACTTTCCCAGGAACATTAGTAGGTAGCTAGATTGGAAGTGGAGCAGCCAGGCCTCGAACTGGTGCCCATATGGGATGCTGGCACTGCAGGCCATGGCTTAACTTGCTACACCACAGCACCAGCCTCAGAAATTATATATTCCATTAAAATTTTATATCCGCACAAATTAAATTGACAAATTGTGGTATGTGATGTAGTGTGTGGAGTGTTACTGTAGGAATCATGCTCTAAGTGCCTCTGGTTTCTCTCCTGCTCTCTGCCTAGATGGCCAAGATGAGCTCTTTCTATGGAATGTAGGGGACAACACAGAGAATAGCAGCAGACCACTGATACTGTCCCTGAAACAATACTATCAGCTCATGTCTAGCAAGGGCTTACCATATGCTAAGTACTTTGCTTTATGTGTCATTTCATTTAATTCTCACAGCACCATAGGAAGTGGGTACTAACTTACTCATGTGGAAACTGGAACTTGAGAGAAGTGAAGAAACACAGATGGTCACAGAGCCACCAAGAGCTATTGAGAGACCTTCAAACTATCTCCAGAGCCCATGCTCATAACCACAACCCTCTGCTATCTCTGTTGCCCAACAGAAAAGAGACCCGGTCTCTGTTCTATCAAATTATTCTGTCTGTGGTTGTCTTAGTCAAGGCAAGAAATGCTTTTATAGCTAGAGAAATTCATTCTACTGAGAACTGAGTTAAGAAAATCATTGTTTCCATCTTATCTATTTTTAAAATATATATGTATATATATAACATATATACAGTATGGTATATAAGATATATAAACAGACAAATATATATGAACAGACAAAGATGGAGGAGGTAGCCTCTTCCCATCACCCCATGCTCTTGGTCCTAGTCTTCAGCGGGGTTATGTTCAGGGTCCAGGTGTTCTCCAGATGCCTGAGTCCAATGGTGGATATGATGTGCATTCACCAGAGTCATCCACAATAACTTGATCAATCCTTCATGTACTTCAGATCTTACACAAATGTCATTTTCTCTCTTCAATTATATACTTTAGAAGTTTCTTTATTAAGGATTTGGAGGGTAAATTTTTTCAGTGAGATTGTCTGGAAATGACTTAATTTTTGCTGTGGTCCTTAAATCTGGTTTTATTGGGCATATAATTATTGGATGGCATATATTTTCTAAACAGTTTGGAAATGTTAATCCCTCATCTCTGCTTTCTGTTGTTGCTATTGAAAAGTGCTTTGTTAGTCTAACTCCATCCTCTGTAATAATCCATGTCTTCTCTCTGAATCTTTTTCTTGTAATCTTTGATGATCTGCAATTTGATTGCAGTGAGTCTAAGTATAGAGTTCCATTTTTGGTTGTTTTTAATCCCATTTGGGAGTTTCTAGGCTTAATAAACAAAAGGATTCCCTGTCCTTCATCAGTTACAGAACGTTCTTAGCCATTATCTTCACAATATTAGTTCTTTCTTATGCTCTCTTTATGGAATTCCAGTTACACAATTAATTTGTGTTGACTTTTTCACCTTATTGTTCAGGTTTCTTTGGTATTTTTCTATCTATTTACTTCTCTCTTGCAATGTAATAATTCTTTCTTCAACTAGATCTAAACAGTCCCTACTGATTTTTAATTTTAAATTATTATATTTTTATAAATCCTATTATGTTTATAAATTTTTATTGAGGGGCAGAAAGAGAGAGAAAGGAAAGCAGACAGACAGATCTCATCTGGTAATTCACTGCCCAGGTGCCAAAAATGATCAAGGATGTGCCAGGCTGAAGTCAGGAGTCAGGAGCTCAATCCAGGTCTCCTACATGGGTGGCAGGGACACATCCACTTGAAGCCATACTTGCTGCCTCCCAGGGTCTGCATGAGCAAGAAGCTAGAATTGGGATCAGAGCCAAAACTTAAATGCAGGCACTTTGATATGACATATGAGTATCCCAACAGTGTCCTAACTGCCAGGCCAAACTCTAGCTCTTGACTCTTTTATTAAAATATGCCCAGGGGGCCGGCACCATGGCTCACTTGGCTAATCCTCCACCTGCGGTGCCGGCACTCAGGTTCTAGTCCCGGTTGGGGCGCTGGATTCTGTCCCAGTTGCTCCTCTTTCAGTCCAGCTCTCTGCTGTGGCCCAGGAGGGCAGTGGAAGATGGCCCAAGTGCTTGGACCCTGCACCCACATGGGAGACCGGGAGGAGGCACCTGGCTCCTGGCTTCAGATCGGCGCAGTGCACCGGCCACAGTGGCCATTTGGGGGTGAACCAACGGAGGGAAGACCTTTCTCTCTGTCTCTCTCTCTCACACACTGTCTAACTCTGCCTGTCCAAAAATAAAAATAAAAAAATATGCCCAGGGGCTGGTGCTGTGGTAGAGCAGGGTAAAGCCATCATCTGCGGCACCAGCATCCCATATGGGTGCTGGTTAGAGTTGATGCTGCTCCACATCCAATCCAGCCCCCTGCTGATGTGCCTGGGGAAGCAGTAGATGATGGCCCTAGTACCTGGGCTCCTGCATCCATGTGGTCCTTAATACTAAGGATTCCTATGCTAAAATATGACTGAATTTTTTTTACTTGGTGACTATTTTTTCAAAACTTTCTTGAAACACTTAAGAAAGCATTTGAGAGAAATAAAATGATGAAGACTTTTTCCCACTTAAAAAAATAAAGAAGGAATTTGAAAATATGAGCAAGGAGCAAGAGACCAGACTATTTTTTTAAATTATTTATTTATTTATTTGAAAGAGTTACAGAGAGAGAGAGGGAGAGGCGGAGAGAAAGGTCTTTCACCTGCTGTCTCACTCCCCAAATGGCGACAACGGCCAGAGCTGGGCTGATCTGAAGCCAGGAGCCAGGAGCTTCTTCCAGGTCTCCCACATGGGTGCAGGGGCCCAAGCACTTGGGCCATCTTCCATTGCTTTTCCAGGCTATAAGCAGAGAGCTGGATCAGAAGAGGACCAGCCAGGACACGTATCCCTTATGGGATACCAGCACCGCAGGCAGAGGCTTAGCTTACTGCGCCGCACGCCAACTCCTGGATTTATTTTTTCATGTAGTAAACCTTTTTCTTTGCCATGTTTAGTTTCACAATTATTTAGGTTATTCACATAATTGTTTTGTTTCCCAGAATTGTCTTTTATATTTGAGAAAAGAACTAAAATCATACAGTTTCATATGAAGGCATAAATGCCCCATTTGCAGTTGATACAAATAGCTCATTTGTCAAAAATGTTTCACATTCCATTTTATACAACCTTTGGATTCCACTTTTAAATTGCAATAAAAATACATACAAATAATTGCATATATCCTAACTATACAGCTTGATAAATATTTACAAACTGAGCTCATAGAAACAGCATAAACCACAAAGAGAACATTACCAAGATATCAGAAATACCCTCAATGTCCTGTCCCAGTGTGACCCAGCCATTCACCAAAGATAACCACTATGCTGACTCCTACCATAATAGATCATCTTGTTTTTGTGAGCTGGCATACCCATCACTGCTTGTTTTTTTGTTTTTCTTAACTCATCATGTTTATGAGCTTCAACCATATGATTGCACACAATGATAATTTGTTCTTTGTCACTAATATATAGATTTCAGTGTGTCAACATACTGTAATTTACTTATCTAATCTGATAATAGCCATAATATTGGGAAATATTATAAACAGTGCTACCGTGAACATACTAATTCAGCTATGTGCTGTTTAGTAAACTATGTGTAAATTTAGTTGAGCATGTACCGAGATGTGAAATTACTGAATCATTTGATATATGGAAATGCTATACAATTTTCCAGTCAACAGTCTGTAATGGTCCAAGTTTGTTTGTTTTAAGATTTATTTATTTATTTATTTATTTTGAACATCAGAATTGCATAGGGAGAGGGAAGACAGAGAGAGATCTTCTACCCCCCAGATGGCTGCAGTGTCCAGCATTAGGAACTTCATCCAGGTCTCCCACATGGGTGGCAGGGGCCCAAGTACTTGTGCCATCTTCTACTGCTTTTCCAAGGCCAGTGATAGGGAGCTGCATCCAAAGAAAAACACTAGGACATGAGCCACAATCACATGGGATGCCAGTGTCACAGGCAGAGGTTTTGTCCACTGTACCACAACGCCAGCCACAGTAGTCCAGGTTTCTATATCCTCAATAACATTTGATACAAGTCTCTACCTTTTTATATATTATTTATTCTTCTGAGTGTGTAGTGGTATCTTATGGTGATTTTCCTTTGTGTTTCCCTGATGACCAATGAAGCTGAGCATGTGGGTTGGCCTAATGTTTTTACCACAAGACTAACTGTGTAGACTCAGAGTCCATCCCCAAGTGGGTTCCACAAGTAAGCCATGAATCCTCAGAGAAGGATTTTTCATTATAGTTCCTCACAGAAACCAAGCTAAGGCAGGGAACTTGCCAACTTTTCTCTGTTGTCTGCAAATGTCTCTGGAGATGTTGTGTTTATTTTCCAGTTCTTGCCTTCCCTGAGGGCAGAGGTTCCTGGATCTTAACATGTGGTCAAGGACCCTTTCCCACCTGCATGGGCCTAAGCCTTGTGCCTGGTTCCTTTGATCCAGTGGCCGAAGTGTGTGCCTGCAGATCCACAAATGCCTCCTGTATATCCAGAGCTTTACAGCTCATTTACTCCCTGATCCCAGCTCCTACTTCCTTTTCCCTATCACAATGTTTTTCTTCTATGGAAGTTTCATTCTGATTCAGAAGGCTGTTTTTCACATTTTATTCATATTTTAAGTATGGTAAAACTAGGTGTCATGAGCTTCTTTTCTCTCTCTAATATGTTTGAAGGTTGAAATACAGTCACAATAGACACTCTGGCTGTAGTTTATGCTACTTCCGGAGACCTGTTGCCTTCTGGTGGCAGGAAACTTCTGTGCACAGGACTCACCAGCACTTGGAAGGAAGTGGTCCTATTGCCTTGCATATTGTCCCCATAATGAAGGTCTCCAAACCACCAAGAGCTTTCCTACCACAGAAAGGTGGGCATAAGTGTTTCTCTACTCCAGTAAGGAGAGAAGGGGGGATCCTCCACACCTATGTGAATCTATGACATATTAGCTTTAAAAAGAAACTACCTGAATAAACAATCAAGTAGAAAGATAGAAACTGATGATCACAAGATTATACCCAGAACTGAGAGCTAAATGCTTCTCATTTACAAAAGTAGAAGAAATATAAAGCCATGAGCCCACAAAGAAAGCAAAAAGATAAACAGAATAAGGAGGATTTTGTCACTACATAATATATTTCAACAAGCTGCCTTTTTTTAGATTTTATTTATTTATTTGAGAGGTAGAGTTACAGACAGCGAGAAGAGAAACAGAGACAAAGGTCTTCCATCTGCTGGTTCACTTCCCGAATGTCTGCAACGGCTGGAGCTGAGCTGATCTGAAGCCAGGAGCCAAGAGCTTCTTCCGGGTCACCCACACGGTTGCAGTGGCCCAAGTGCTTGGGCCATTTTCTACTGCTTTCTTTTTATTTTTTTTTTTTATTTATGACAGGCAGAGTGGACAGTGAGAGAGAGAGAGAGACAGAGAAAAAGGTCTTCCTTTTGCCGTTGGTTCATCCTCCAATTGCCACCACGGCCAGTGCATCGCGCTGATCTGAAGCCAGGAGCCAGGTGCTTTCTCCTGGTCTCCCATGTGGGAGCAGGGACCCAAGCACTTGGGCCATGCTCCACTGCACTCCCCGGCCACAGCAGAGAGCTGGCCTGGAAGAGGGGCAACCGGGACAGAATCCGGTGCCCCGACCAGGACTAGAACCCGGTATGCCAGCGCTGCAGGTGGAGGAATAGTCTATTGAACCGTGGCACCGGCCTCTACTGCTTTCCCAGGCCATGGCAGAGAGCTGGATTGGAAGAGGAACAGCTGGGGACTAGAATTGGTGCCCATATGGAATGCTGGCACTACAGGCAGAGGATTAATCTCCTGCGCCACAGTGCCAGCATGCTGCTGTCTTTTAAAATTCTATAACTGGGTTTCTCTCTGTCTCTCTCTTCACTGTCTAACTCTATCTGAAAAAAAAAAAAAAAAAAACACCAATTCTATAACTGGGGCCAGTGGTGTAAGGGGTAAAGCCTCTGCCTGCAGTGCTGACATTCTATATGGGCATGATTCAAGTCCTGGATGCTCCACTTCCTATCCAACTCTTTGCTATATCCTAGGAAAGCAGTAGAAGATGGGCCCCTGCACCTGCACAGGAGACCCAGAGGAAGCTCCTGGCTCCTGGTCTTGGATCGATGCAGCTTTGGTGGTTGCAGTAATCTAGGGAGTGAATGAGCAGATGGAAGACTTCTCTCTCTCTCTCTCTCTCTCCACCTCTGCCTCTCAAATAAATAAATCTTAAAAAAAAAAAAACTAAAAATAAAATGAAATTCTATAACTAAATTATATTTCTCATGACAATATTTCCTTGGTTAACAAGGTGATTTGAAAGTACTTTATACCTAGTTAATATATAAAAATTTGAAACACTCAAAATTTAGTGATCAAAAACAAATCATTGAGGCCGGCACTTCGGCTCAATAGGCTAATCCTCCACCTGCGGCGCCGGCACACCAGGTTCTAGTCCCAGTTGGAGCGCAGGATTCTGTCCCAGTTGCTCCTCTTCCAGTCCAGCTCTCTGCTGTGGCCCAGGAGTGCAGTGGAGGATGGCCTGAGTGCTTGGGCCCCTGCACCCACAGGGGAGACCAGGAGGAAGCACCTGGCTCCTGGTTTTGGATCAGCGCGGTGCACTGTGCACCAGCCGCAGCAGCCACTGGGGGGTGAACCAATGGAAAAGGAAGACCTCTCTCCCTCTCTCTTTCTCTCTCTCTCTCACTGTCCACTTTATCAAAAACAAAACAAAACAAAACAAAAACAAAAAAAAAAAAACCAAATCATTGAATTATCTAACTTTAGCTGCTAATATGGCTTTTGAACTTTGGCTTTGTATTATTAGGTCATTTCCAGTGAGAAATACAATTATCTCTAATCTAGCACTGTTGGATAATTCTTATTTGAGATAGATAAAATACCTGGGCTTGATTTTATCTACTGGCATCCATTAGATAACTTTCCCATTTAAACACTTTCATTGTAACATTATGCATTTTCAGTATCTTCAGTAAATTAAATGAGATTGTCTTGAAATCATGACTTTAATGAGATTAATTTTTTAAACATCTAAACTATTTAGTTCATCTTTCATTACAGAAACAAAAGCATTTTTTAAAAAGTCAGTCTCTGTGAAAACAAAGCCTTGTGTATTCATGTTTGAATCAATCTCCTTTGAGATTCATGAAGAAAGTTAAATTGGGGACAACACTCCATGAACACCAAAGGAATCTCTCAGTTGATCCTTCAGAGTTCTTCATCAGTGTTCTGTGATCATGACCACATGGATGTCTGTTCATTAAATTCAGCTGACCATTTTAGCTAACTGCCTGGATTGACTTCTATGAAAATTGATCTAACATCTCCCCTTTTTAAAGCCCTTGTGAATTAATCAGAACTTACAAAACCAAAGAAAAATAGAAAAAAAAAACTTAGTGAAAGAGAATTCAATCTTAAAAACTAATTACAAGGCAAGACTTACGTTTATGTTCATCTTCTAAGAACAAATATAATTTCTACCTTAAAAAGGAAAAATGAACACCACGTGTATTGAAGAACAACATGACCTGGATCACTATTTGTTTCCAATTGTTTACATTTTTGTGATCATAGTCAGTGTTCCAGCCAATATTGGATCTCTCTGTGTGTCCTTTCTTCAAGCAAAGAAAAAAAATGAACTAGGGATTTACCTCTTCAGTTTATCACTATCGGATTTGCTCTATGCATTGACTCTTCCTCCCTGGATTAATTACACTTGGAATAATGACAACTGGACTTTCTCTCCTGCCTTGTGCAGAGGGAGTGCTTTCTTCATGTATCTGAACTTCTACAGCAGCACAGCGTTCCTCACCTGCATTGCTGTCGATCGGTATTTAGCAGTTGTCTACCCCTTGCGATTTTGTTTTCTAAGAACGAGAAGATTTGCATTCATGGTCACCGTCTCTATCTGGGTATTGGAAACCATATTCAATGCTGTCATTTTGTGGGAGGACGAAACAGCTATTGAGTATTGCGATGGCAAAAAATCTAATTTTACTTTGTGCTATGACAAATACCCTTTGGAGAAATGGCAAATTGATCTCAACTTGTTTAGGACATGTACAGGCTATGTGATACCCTTAGCCACCATAATGGTCTGCAACCGGAAAGTCTACCAGGCTGTGCAGCAGAACCAAGCAACGGAAAACAGGGAAAAGAAGATCATCGTAAAACTGCTTGTTAGTCTCACTTTGACTTTTGTCTTGTGCTTTACTCCCTTTCATGTGATGGTGCTGATTCGCTGCATTTTAGAGCGTGATGTGAACTTAGATAACCACAAGTCTGGGAAGCAGACTTACACAGTGTATAGAATCACAGTCGCATTAACAAGCTTAAATTGTGTTGCTGATCCAATTCTATACTGTTTTGTAACTGAGACAGGAAGATCTGATATGTGGAATATATTAAAATTCTGTACTGGGAAGGGTAATAAATTACAAAGACAAAGAAAACACATTCTTTCTACATCTACAAAAGATACAATGGAATTAGAAGTCTTAGAGTAGAAGGGTTTGGTTTTTTTTCTTTGTTTTGTTTTAAGGTGCATGGTATTATATCATTAAGATCACATTTTGAAAAGGAAATCTGTCATGTGAGGAAATTAAGTGATCTGAGTGAATATTTTAATAAAGTCTATACAATGGAAATATTTTAAAAGTACATTGTACAACTCTCTTTTATTAAATGAGAAATAGCAAATAAAATTTAATATTTTCATAAAGACTCAGAGTCATGATTGCTAATGGAAATTGGTCCTCTGTCTGTGTTACAAACCCTCAGAAGTTAGAAAGGAATATAGGACTATTAGTCTCTTTTGCAGTGATTTTTGTGTATGGTTTGGGGATTTTTCTCACTGCCTTTGGATTTCAGGTTGTCAGTCATCAGTTCTCCCAACTCTATGAATCTGTCTTCAACAACCTCAACTACTAAATTCTGCTTTTATTATTCTCATTCATTAACAAAATCTTCAAACCCATCCCATGTGCTAAGTTTTGAGCTGAATACAGGAGTTAGAGAAGAAATGTTCTCATGAAGCTGCATGAATTTACATCAGTTCTGAAATCTAGTCATTGAGCTTGTAAGATAGCCATGTAAAGTAAAAGCGAATATGCTCTGGGTTTTGTTTGGAGTCTCCTTTAATGTATAGCCGATTACAACATGGTTGAAAATACCCTAAGTTTAATGTCTAGACAAATAGTTACATTAAATCTTATATTCAAAGGTTTATTTTCAAACTTTTACTACTTAGAGAGTTTTGATATAATATAGTCTTTTGAATCTCTACTGTGGAAATTAACCGTACTCAGTTTTGGTAGGTAACTTTTTTTTTTTAACCAAAGTATATTTTTATCTTCCTTTTTCTTCTTCCCTTCCTCTCTTTCCTATCTGTCCTCTGTACTTTCTCCAAAATGTCAGGTAACAAATATCTTGATGCCACTTGGTGCCCACACGTTTGAAAACAAACGCCTAGTAAAAGAAACCAATATACTTTCAGTTAGACGTTTTTAGATGCACACTGAAAAAATGACCAGTGAGTTTGCAAACTGACTCCATTTTCCATTTGAAATCTTCCATGATGAAATGTATGCATGCAATAGAACGCCACCTTGCATTGAGGCCACGTGTGCACTCTCTGAGTATTTCTGGAAATAATGGTTTTAGAGACAGTAAATTAGTTAATACATTCTGTCTTGGCACTCTGAGACACCGTCCACATACACTTGAGGACTGAAGATGCAACATTAAAATTAAAGAGTAATTAAAATGCTTTGGGCTGCTTTGTTAATTCCTGGCAGCTTCTGAGTTGAGTACTTGTAAAAGAAAAATCCAGAAACAATTTTGCCCACATCTGGAAAGTCAGATACAGATTGTCTTGTCCAAGATCACACAGTTGGTTGAAAGCGGATCTAGACTTTGAACTTCAAATCTGATTTCCCTTCAGAGTTGTTTTTATTCCCTTTATGACTTATTATTAATAAACTACCATTTCTTTTATTAAGTATAATAAAGACATATACATGAAGGGCTGTTTAGTGTTGTTGATTGGTTTAAGTCTAAACAAGCAAAACGATTAATGTTATTAACACCTCTGGAAGTATAATAAATCATATAGATAGTAATTAAACTGATTTATTACAAAGACCTAATAGGGCCGGCACCGCCTAGCGGTGCCGGCACACCGGGTTCTAATCCCGGTCAGGACACCGGATTCTGTCCCGGTTGCCTCTCTTCCAGGCCAGCTCTCTGCTGTGGCCCGGGAAGGCAGTGGAGGATGGCACAAGTGCTTGGGCCCTGCACCCCATGGGAGACCAGGAGAAGCTCCTGGCTTCAGATCAGTGCGGTGTGCTGGCTGCAGCGCACCAGCAGCGGTGGCCATTGGAGGGTGAACCAACAGCAAAGGAAGACCTTTCTCTCTCTCTCTCTCTCTCACTGTCCACTCTGCCTGTCAAAAAAAAAAAGGAAAGAAAAGAAAAAAAAGACCTAATCAGAATTTTCCTCAGTTGATTGTATGAAAATACATGGCGGATCCTTAATAGGAATGTTCTACTTAATGATTTTCTACTTAATGATTAACTGCAAAACTTTATTTAGGATGTTGTGAGATTAGTTTCCAAATGAATCAGACTGCTAATCCTTCCTTTAGATCCAGGCCAGTCATGGAAAATCCATGTCGGGAGGGTATTCATAAGATTCAGGACTCTAGACATAACTAAAATAATCAAGATTGCAAGTTATCCTTTAGTTTTTAAAGGCTTTTTGGATCCCTCCTTTAAGTTCCACATTAAACTGAAAGTACTTCTAGAAGGGAGAAAACCTTCTAGTCTTTATTACCAGGGATTTTATTGTCAGAAAACATGGATTGGAACGTCAAATAATCCACTTTCTAGCTATTTGTCTTCAAAATATTTTCATGACTACCCCCAGACTAGCTTCTACAAACTTTAAGGACAGTAGTAACAACTGCTTTTAAAGAAGTAGATGTGAAGACTTTGTAAATGGTGATGAGCTTTCTAAATGTTCATTTGCTATTAGCTATTTCATCTTTAGCATGATTGTGGGCAGTAACCAAAGAGATAGCAAAGTTCCTGGAGGAACACTGGGTACTGATGTAGCAATATGAGCTGGTAGGATTTGGCTGCTATAGTTACTTCCTAGAGATGGTTAGATTAGTCCATTATGGTCACTGAGTGACCTTCCGTGTTTCCGGTTCTGTTGAACATTTTCAATAGTGCTGGCCAAGATTCTGAGGAGACGCTCAATATGGAAATCACCATACATGTAGACATGCATTCTGTATTTGTTTAAATTTAGACTTTTTATTTTCTTACTTAGCACATTATTTTTTAATTTAATGAACTAAAATTAAATATCTTGAAGAGGCCTGAGAAGGGACTAAGCACAGGAATTTTTAATTTTTTAAATATCTATTTTCATTTTATTTGAAAGGCAGAGAAAGATCTTCCATCTGCTGGTTGACACCCAAATGCAGGCAACAGCCAGGGCTGGGCCAGTCCCAAGCCACGAGGCTGGAACTCAAAGTGGGTCTTCTACATAGGTGACAAGGACCCAAGCACATGAGCCACCTTTGCTGCCTCCTAAGATGTTTGTTTGCAGGCAGCTGGATTGGAAACAGAAGCTAGAGCTCAGACACTCCCACACAGGATGTAGGTGCTCCCAGCAGCGACTTAACCGCAGCACCACATGCCCACTCCATGTGTACAGGGTTTAAAACTTTCATTTCCCTCACCTAATCTAGCGAAGCTTCGTGGATGAGGCTTCATGGATGAAAGGATGTGGCAGATAACAGCTTCATTTGATCCAAATTACACAGCATTATCTCCCCAGGAGGATCCTGAACAAATCTGCTTATCAACCTGATTTAGTCCTTGTTCTCTTTTCAAGATGAGCCAGCAGTTCTCCCCAAGGCATTAGATTTCTTTTCTTTAATAGTCAAAGAAACAATTATTTATCAATTGCTTCTTTTGGCTTTGTTAACCTTATTTATTTTTAATTAGTACTGATTTTAAAATAGAAACTATGATACTGTTTATGCATTTCTTTTTCTAACACTTTTATCTTGCCCTGCACTTCCTTTTGCCCAATCATAACTGTCATCAGTGGGGCCCCTGTTGATTTCCAGTTAAACCCATCGTAGTTTTCTATAGAAACCTACAGCCACTAGAACACCCTGACCCAAGAAGACCTTTGGATTAACAGATTTCTTAGTCTAGGTCCTTCTAGTGACCTTGTTGCAGAAACAAAAGACTTCCTCTACAGACACACTCAGACCCAAAAATCCATATTCATAGACACACACAAGCAACTTGTCCCATCTCATAAAAAAGAAAAAAAAAATCCTTGAGTCTTTTTAGTACAGGCTTCTGCTGTTTTTTAAAGTGTATGATAGCAGCTAGTTTAATTCATATTACCTCCTTAACTTTTGAAATAATCCAACATCTGGGTATTCTCATTTTCTTGTTCAAGGAACCTGCAGCTGAGGAGCAGGGGATGGGGGAGGGGATCACTTTCAAGATTCTCCTTCCTTGTCCCTCTCACCTTCCTTCTAGGGAGCTGTAATAAGAAAACTTCTATGTGTATTTTCTCATTGCTGTGCTAGTCTGGAAAAATTCAGTACTGATTGAGATGTTTCTTTTAATTTATATCTCCTAAGTATACACCGTTAAGGGAAAATAATAGAAATTTAACTTAAATATTTAAATTTTTTCATTTAAGGTATCAACATTTGATTCAATTCAAATTTTAAAAAGTTACTGCTATTCCTCTTTCATTCGTAGCCTTTCTAACAGCTTAAAGTGGAGCACAATGTACTTAGCTTCCTGATGATAGTGACATTTGCTGAATGCACGCATTGGGAGAATAAGCTGACACTTGCAAAAGTGAATCACATTTGGAGTGAGGGGGGAAGTGAGGCCAGGGTTGACATTCCTCTTTTCTCTTCCAGAGATCTTGTTCTTAACACTTGTTGCTGGCCAAGAAAAACTATGCAGGGCTCCTGCTTATGGCCACTAGGTGTCAGACACGTTCCATCACGGAACCCTGCATTGCGCATCTCCTTGCCACTCCCAAAGAGCAGAGTAGCCCGGGAAGACATTTTCTGATCCAAGGAAGAAAAACTCCCTTCAAACAGGAAATTGAGGGGGAAATGCAGAATTCTTTTTGCACCATTTAGTTCTCTGCTATCTGGAAAGCGTGGCAATCATTAAACAGTTTCACTTGGTCTAAACTCCAAATGTCATTCCAATTTAAAATTAAAATTAATCAGGGGCAGGCATTTGATCTAGTGGTTAAATCGCCAATGGGAATGTCCATATCTCTTACCAGACTGCTTGGGTTCAAGTCCTGGCTGCACTCACCATTCCTGCTTCTTGCTGGTGTGGATCCTGAGAGGCAGCGGATGATAGCTCAAGTGCTTGGGTCCCTACCACCCACATGGGAGACTCAGATTGAATTCCAGGCTCCTGGCTCCAGCCTGGCCCAGCCCCAGATGCTGTGGGCATTTGCAGAGTAAACCAGCATATAAGAGATCTCCATGTGGGGGTTAGGGAGAATCTTTTCTCTGCCTTTCAAAATAAATCACTTAAATTAAAATTGGTTAGTCCACATGTAAGAGAATTTGGGCTAAGTTTGTAATTTCTGCAGGATTGTGGCTAACGTATTAAAAACATGTCTTTTTGTGGTTATCTCACCTGTATGAGAGAATGCCGGCCACCTTTCATCTAAATAGAAACATAAAACATTGAAGCTGTAAGCAGTTTGCATTTTTGTCTGCTATGGAGGTCACGATAGAATTCATTACATGTATTGTTTTTAATTTGTAATTTATTGTTGCTAAACCTCAGTACTAAAAACTTGCATCTGTTATTTAAGTTGTTTAAATCTGTTCTTCCCCAAAGAACAGTAATACAATCATGCTCTAATTTAACAGCATTTGCATATCATTAAATGTATAATTGCCTGTAATCTTTCTTTCTTCTGCTTGTAATTTTCTGAAACCCCCTATGAAGCACCAGTGGATTTTTAAAAAAAATCTAGCTTTCTTTTATAAACATTTTACTTATTGATTATCATTTTTAAAAGATTTACTTATTTATTTGGAAGTCACAGTGACAAAGACAGAGAGAGAGAGACAGAGAGAAAAAGATCTTCCATGAGCTGGTTCACTTACCAAATGGCCACAACAGCCATAACTGGGCTATTCCAAAGCCAGGAGCCTGGAACACCATCTAGGTCTTCCACATGGGTAGCAGGGGCCCAAGTACTTGGACTATCCTGCACTGCTTTCATAAGCATGTTAGCAAGAAGCTGGATTAGAAGTAGAGCAGCCGAAACTCAAACTAGCACCCCGATATGACATGCTGGTGTCCTGAGCTGTGGCTTATCTCTGTACCACTACACTGGCCCCAGTTTATGATCATTTTACCTGAAAGGCAGAGAGACAGAAATAGAAACAGAGACAGAAACAGACATTGGTTTACTTCCCAAATACCTGTACCAGCCAAGGCTAGAACAGGCTAAACTAGGAGCTGGGAATTCAACCCACGGCTCCCATGTGAGTGGCAAGGACCAAGTACTTGAGTCATCATCTGTTACCTCCCAAAGAATGCATTCCCTGAAACCTAGAATCAGCTGAGATATGAACCAGGTCCTCCAGTATGGGATGTGGGCATAACTTAATAGTGCCACCAAGTGCCCACCCCACCAGTGGATTTTTATACATTTTTAAAGATAGGTTATATTTCTTTAAGTAGTATTATAATTAGCTGTTCAAAGAGCAAACCATGTACTTAGCCAATAGGAAAATGAAACAAAGTGTCACAATATTGTTCTGTGCCAGTTCTAGAATAAAAATATGAATCTCATTGCCTTTATTATAAATCCAGCACAATCAAGAAACCTTTCTGTACAATGACTTGACTAACGCAGGCTATGAAAATATCAATTTTAAGTCTCAAGCATTTCATTGAATTTCTTGGATGTGTGTTTGAACCTATAAACATCCTGCTAAGATAATCCTCTTTAGAATTACTCTAACATTTTTGGTGTATTTCCAAGACTGCTGAACTAAAAGATGGTTTAACTTGGAAATCTCTGTCGGAAACTTAGAAATAACTCTTGTACTAATCCCTGAAAGAACTCTTCTTAAGGATGTTCTCACCAGTATCATGGTTCTTTGTTGAGTGAGTAAATAATAAGTTAACTAATAGAATGAATGATTAGTGGTGCAATTTCAATTTCATGCTTTGTCATAACCTAGTATTCAGTTTCTGCAACCTTTGGAACCATTTGTATTTTACATAGAAAAACTCTAAGATCACATGGAAAAATAAGGTTAAGATGAAAGAACTCCCTTTAGGAAAGTCTCACATTTGCTACAGTGAAACAGTAGAAACAGACATTCTCAATGACTTTTTAAATTTTTGTTTAAGGAATACAACTTTATGAGTTTAATATATACAATTTAGGAACATGGTGATTTTCCCCTGCCCTCCCACCCATTGGTAGTAACAAGAATTGCCATGTTGATTTCCAACTATTTTATTCCTTACACATGGGAATAGATTTTTGGGTATTCCTCTCCTAAATTTTTAGTAAGATGTGCATGAACTTAATTTTGTTGCGAACAATGGCATGAATCTCTTGTTCATGGAGTCAGTGCTAAATTTTGCTGCACTTTGTCACTTTAATTGTAACTACCAGCCCACACACTGCCAAGCTGTAGGAAGTCTCATCTCAGTCATTACTTGGTTGTCTTTTTCTTTTGGGTTCACAACACAATCAGGGAGGTTTATATGATGCTAACAAAATGGATGAGGGGCTTTGGTTTATATCCTACAACACTCACCAGTGATAGTGACATTGCCCAAGATTTCAGTGGTACCTTGAACCCCACTTATTCTTTGCTGCTCCTGAATATCTTGAGCATAGGGCTCATTGGCAATATTGGGCAGGAGCCCAGCTAATGACTCAGATTGCTGTATAGGCATTCCTTTAAAATGTCACAACCTCCATGGCTGCCTTTTTTGGGGAATGCCTAACTTCCAGACCTATGTGGTTCTTGGCTTCAGGAACGGAGCAGCTAGTACCTAAACTAAGATAATCAAAACTGCCAATCCCCTAGCCACAATGACTGGTTGAGTGGTGGGCATGTGACTTAACCTGCTTAAATGCTGGGGTGGATGAGATATCTGTGTTATCTTGAGGTTATTTTGTTGTCATGAAATAGCCAAACATAGAAGAAATGAGAACCCAAGGACTCACAGAACATGAACTTGATCCTATGACGTAGTCTCTGCATATTGCAGTGACATGAATCAAATAAGCCCCCTTATTACTTAATGGGATCTGTGCCATGTCTTTTTGTTGGTTGAACCCTAATGAGTCCTAATAGAATTCAGAACACGCAAATGAGGGTGATATGACATATTCTGGATTGTTGAATAGACCAAGGCTGAAGAGGTCAGTTAGAGAGGGTAATGAAGCTCTCTCTGGCTTGTGAAATTAGCAGCCCTCCTTAAGCCACAGCAAAATCACCATTTAAACCTCTTCTTGCTATTTCCTGGGACTCAGACGATGTCTACCAAGGCCCAGACATCAGGGAATTGTCAGGAAAAGTTGGTATGTTGGAGTCCTTTGGTTTCCTCTTACAGCCTCCAATAAAGTTCTCCAGAGCCAGGTAATATAATTTTTATGAGAGCTCTGCTGCTAGATTTTCAAATCCAGAAAAATACTGCTGCCCTGAGGGGACCAATGCATAGAAGCAAGATGTTTTCATGCTTCAGGAAAAGGGTGAATTTTGCAAGAAAAAGACTGAGTGTAGTTTGTGAGTCACCAGTAAGTAGCTCAAAAGCCAGACATTCTAGAGAAAATAAAAATTATTTAAAATCTCTTAGGGTCCCATTTCTTTTCATTTTTATTTGTTTTTTAGCTTTAAAATTTAATAATTTTTAACATCGTGGCATATTCATTTCATACTGTTCACATAACACATACATTACTTTTTTCTGGAAATAAATGATTAATTAATTGATTTCAAAAAAGTGAGGGTTTCTTCACAATGATCATAACAGGAAAGAAGGGTATATTGTCAGTATACGGTTCAGTGAAGCAGTATTTATAACTGTATACCAAATGATATGATATACACACAAATTTTATATTCTCTGTAAACTTCCACAAATAAGAGAAAACGTGGTATTTGTCTTTCTGAGTCTAGATTATTCCATTTAGCATAATGAGCTCCAGTTGCAACCACAGTTGTTGCAAATGCCAGGATTTCATTCTTTTTTGTTGGACTCCCATTTCACATCACAAAATAGGCCTGTATGACTTACTGTTAGAATTTTTCTGTACATCAGGGGACAGTAGGAACCAGTTATGATGTCAGAAAAACTCCTATTATGTAAGAACCTGTCTGACCTCCTGGCTCAGTGAATTATGGGGAGATAAAGATGAGTTAAAATGAGGAGGTCAGAAACAAATGTTGAACCTCATGGCCTGAGACAATAGAAACTTTCACGTGATGTGATAGTCAGTGCTACTACTCTGCTTTCCCTGCTGATAGTTTCAAGACTCAGCAACCTCATATTCAGTATAATTCCCATCAACGCAGTACAGAAATAGAGATTGGCATACAGTTGTGCAGGTTGAGCACTGCAGAAGAAATTTATGTCTAAGGGGGCACCATTCATATCATAGACATTGTAGATTTGCATACTTATAATGGCAATTCTAAAGCATATGGCAGCAAAGTGTTCTAACAAAATCCACATAACAATTTTCCAACAACTGGAAGGGAGAGAATATTAAGGGAGACTCATATTTTTTTCTAACTTCTACAGAATACCATACAAACAGCATAATCTTACTGTCTCCTGCACCACAAAGATGTGCAAGCCTTTCTCACCCCAAAGCCTCATGGGAAGAGCAAGGGTGGAATAGAACTGAAGAGGTGGTGATATCTTTAATTCACAAATGAACTAATTTTTTGCACTCTGATAACAAGCTGGTTGATGAGTTAAGAGGAGGCATAGACCAGTAAGAGAAAATAAAGTAACATTTTGGTGTGTGCACAATTGAGTTGTATTGGGGTCGTTTTCTCCCAGATGTCCAAGCTTTGACCAGAGGTGGCCTGATTGGAACAAAAAGAGAGAAACCATACTTTGGTTTTGTTCTTACAGTAATATCTCTATATGATATACAGGCCATGTTGAAGTATAGTTCCAATGACCTAGTATAGTGGTTCTCAAACTCTAATGTTTATAAGAATATCTGGGAATCGTAACATAAAAGATTCTTACTCCTTTAATCAGAAGTGGACCCCAAGACTCAGCATTTGTAACAAATTCTCAGTAACACCAGTGCTGCCGGGCCATGGTCCCAGTATTGTGTTGCATGATTCAGAATCTAAAGCAGTGGTTTTCAGACATTTATGTGGCTCAGAATCAACTGCACAGCTTATTAAACAATGCTGGGCATCATCTCCAGAGATTCTGATTCACTAGGCCTGGGGTGGGGCCCGAGTTTGTGTTTTTGACAAATTCTCCAATGACATTAATGTTGGTAGGCCATAACTTGAGAGCTACAGTTCTGATATAACACAGTTGTTGTTAATTATCATCTACCAGAGGAAGACACATTCCCCTTGAAGAAGCATTTGGACACAGCCTGCAGGCAAGGAATATATTTGCAGACCCCTTTCACCCCCAAGTTCAGTCCTTACTGTTTGCTGCAAAACAAATCCTCAAGTCATGGTCAGCACTCAAAAGATGCCACCAAAGACTACTGGCTCTGGTTTCAAACCTGCAGAACTAAGGAAAAGTGCTTAGTCTGAAAGCTGTCAGGTCTGTAAGGGAGCTATATAACCTTCCACCCCTCTGGTCTCACAGCAAGGTGGTACAGGCCGTATTTCCTTCCTAAGCCTAGCTTTAGCCAGTGCTACTCACCTCTGTCTCTTCCACCAGGCTAAAAGCTGTTGGAGAGCACAACCCATGTTTCACTCACCTCTTTATCTCCTCTGAAGCAATCCTCAGTTCCCTTCCCAGAAACTAGCGTAGATTTTGCAAATTGTAGATGTATCCAAGGAGAGATTAATACAGCAATATTTACAAAGGCACGGGCAGGGCATAGGGAAGCCCCAGGGATGGTGTGGTAACTGGGGATAGTGACATCTGGGCACCCTGACACCAGGAAGGGAAAAGAGGGAGGAGTCGCTACCAAACCAAGTACAGGTCTGAAGGCTGTCTTCAGAAGGCCAGAGGACAGAGCTGGAACCTCATTTGGGATACAGGTAGCCTTGGGCCATCCATTAAAGTGAGAACTGGGGAAAGGAACAAACAACCAAATCTTCCAATCTTCCCTCCCCCTATTCCATCTTGAATTAGAAAGGAAGCCAGAGATGAGAGATCTGGTGTGATCAGCCCTAAATCAGGCCCTGGAGAGGATGAAGAGTCAGAGAAATGTCTGTGTCACTCCTGATGTGTGCCCCTATCTAAATCCATGTAATATCACATCTGGCCTGCAACCCTGGTTTGACTCATGAAGCTACATACCCTCAACCATGGTGACTGGTTTAGCAGGAGAGCAGGGTAGGAGAACCAGAACTATACCTTTACCAGAAAAATCAAGACTGTTTCTTTTCACTCGATTTTTCTAAGCTATGTTGTGGACTAAATATGGAGAATAAATAGTGGCCAAACTTTCAGCTCAGATGGATCTAAGGTCAAATTTCTGTCTGAAAATGAGTTCATTCTCCATTTCCAGCACATTGCAGACAGGCAGCCATTGCTGTCTGCCCCATTAAGTCTATCACAAATAAGGACCATGCCCAGCCTTTGTGAGCCCCATTGATATTCCTAGGAGAACTCCTCTCCTCCACTTTAATTCAGCCAACCAAGTAGACTATGTAATTTTCATGATTTCTCTTCAAATATAATCAGTATATAGAATGACCAAATTCATACTCAATGCCTACCATAAGTAAAATGCGACACTAGGTATTGTGATTCTTAACATTCTATGTTCATGTGCAGCCTCCTTGGAAGAGATTGAATTAATTTCTATCAAATGAATACCAGAGAAACAAATGAGTCTTGAAATAAAGACAAAGGAAATTTTTGAAGAGGGTACAGTGTTCATTTTTCCATCCCTCCCCTCTTCCACCATCTACCTAGCGTATAGTTTCTTGGCTGTTCACAGCAGCTCCATTTTCTAATACAGTTTTCCACTGGGTGAAAGTTTAACTTAACCAGAATTCTAATCTAAAATAAATTCAATGGTATAAACTAACATGATTTCTTAAACATTTATTTAATTGAGGGGTCACATATTTGCATACCACATTTAGATATGGGAAAGAAACTATCACTGTCTTGTCCTAAAAACCCCATTCTCACCAATGGTGGGGAAAAAAAACTCATAAAATCTAAACCTGCATAAGGAAGGCATTTCAGTCTCTGTTGGCTTTAACAGTCTTTTAAGGACTTACTTAGTATTTTTTACATAGATACTCAAATTTGAGGTTCACATACCTCAAGATTGTTCCCTTTGTTGCCTGCCAGGACCCTTCCTGAAATCACTTTCCAGAATGAACATGTTTGACAGTGTCTACTCTCTATGAAAGAGATCTAATTTTTCCCCTTTCTGGAAGTAAATAACCAATGTCTTTCAATTGGGAATAATAAATCTTATTCCAGTCTCTGTAATAGGATGGGCCTGACTCTACACCTGCTGTTTTTTATTTACAAGCTATGTGACCTTGAACAAAAAAAAGATAACCTCTCAGAAACTGTTCCTTCCACATGAGGGTAATGGTTCCACTGCCTACCTAATGCTGTATATTATTCAATGAAATATTGGATATAAAAGTGTTTTGAGAGCAATAAAATACTAATTTTATACTGATCATTCAAAACTTAATATGTGAACCTAAGAAATATATAAAAAGCTTTATTTATGGGTATGATTTTCTGTAATTCTTGTATCATCAGAAGTTCTAAAGCCTGCTTGGCTCATTCCTCATGTGGCAGTATTTTTTACCATGTGAAATCTGTAATGAATTAATGACAAATTAACTTCCAGTCTACTCTGGGCTTACATTAAGGAAATGATTTACTATGATTCTGCTTATTGCTTTAAAAATTAATCAACTTTTCTGCCTGACAAGTGAGTCACTGTGCTTATTATCTGTTTATGACTAGGCAAAAGCACAAACATCCTGTGTGTCCTGGTGAGTTATGAAAGTCCTTTAAAAGCAGTGCATCAGCCATGGATCTTCCTGCTATCTCTCTCCTGCAGTTTGCTGAGAATATTTTCCATAATAGATCCAGGCTTATCACTATTTAGTTCTGCCTTTTTGGCTCCTAGGATGACTGCCTAGAGTTTTGGATACCAGATTAGAAGCCATAGTTTAACAAAAACTACCTTAGGGAAAATGGCAACACTTCCTTCAGCCTCTTTCATCTCCTCTTGGCTCCTTGACTCCCGTCCCTCTCTGAGTAATCTGATTCCTAAGCCTCTTTTAATCTGATTTCCTTATAGTCCCAGGTTTTGGGGAACTCACCATTGAAACCTAGCAGGAGTATACTTAGGATACCAGGTACTCAGAATGCCACAGCTGATATTTTAATTTCCCCAACAATCTCAGGAAGTAGATTTGATTTTTCTTCATTGGACATGAAGAGATTTGAAGGTTACAGAGGCTAAAAGCAGAAAAGAATTTGAACACAAATGTCTGAATCCAAAACCTGTGACCTTCATCCCATACTATGTGGCCTATCTAATTCTATGGTATTGTAGCAGGCTCTTCTTACCGTAAAATCTGGCTGATCACTGGTGAGGAATGGATCTTAACTGAGTTGAAATGCCAAGAGAGTTTGCTCCTATAATTTCAGCAAATCCTTATGTACACTTGTTATTAAAAATTGTTTGTACTTTATTGAGAATGGGGCTATCAGTATTCCCTGGGGACCCCATTATAACTTCCGAGAACAGCCTTATTTGACTCCTCAGATCTGTCACCATAAAGTCTAAATTCTAATTCTTATGATGTCACAGAAGATTTAAAGATTTAAAGCCATTGGTAAATAAATGTTCAAGAGGAGGCATGCCCAGTTTGCAATGCACTATTGTGATAAAAATATAATGCAGAAAATTTAAAATATAAAAATATAGAAGGAGGATAGTAAATGGTTGTGAATCTGTGCATAGAATTTAATCTGTTTCCCCTAAATGGTGACTGCAAGGGGTTAAGCCCAATGATATAACCTCCCTCTAATTAAGTTTCCAATTTCATGTTATTCATATGCCTTTTCATGTTACTTCTTAAATACATTGGAGAAATATATGAGAAAATATGTACTCTATTTTTAACGATATTATAAAAGATGGTGAACAATTTAATTGAAAGAAAACACTCAATTCATTTATGAATTATTTCAACAATTTCTTACCAAATGATGAGATTATTGGGAGGCCTATAGTCTGATAAGGCATCCAGAGACAAGAATAAACATGCTAAGTGTTACAACAGATGTTAAGTATGAAGAGCAGGTGGGATGATCACTACTAGTCAGTCTTGGAGGGTTCAGGCTGAGTAAGAACTAATGAACTTGAGCAAGGTATTTCAAGCCAAAAGCCAATGTAAAGGCCCAGCTACATTCTAAGGAAGTGAATGTAGTTCAGTGTCATTGGAGCTGACTGTAAGGCAGAAGTGACAATAGATTTATATTAAGATCAGTAAGCAGAGAGGTTGATTGTCATGATCAGAATTGTGCTTTTGGAAGATACCTCTTGTCTTAGTGTCCAAGGTGGACGGAGGGAGACAAGCTTAGAAGCAAGAAGTTATTTGATATTGGGAATGAAGATCTGTTAAAACAACTAGGAAACATTCAGTAGATGCCATACTGGGGCAGGTGGCATCTGGGATGGTGAGAAATTATCAGATACAAAAGATATTTAAAAGGACAAGAGGTGGGGCCAGCACTGTGGCGCCGTCTGTGCAAAGTGGATGACAATTTTGTTGTTCACCACTTTCCCACTGGGTAACTTACTTTCACCAGTGTCCTTTAGAGATACCACAAAGTGGGTGTATAATATGTCAGCAGTGCATTTTTTTTAACTAGCACCTATTAACACATTTGTGAACCAGGTCTGAACTCCTTCTTCCTCTAACAGTTAGTTGATCATAGAGAATCCCCTACAAAGTATCAGTGAGAGAAGAGACAACAAGGTATCTGAGCAATGAAAACAGGTGATGTGCAAATCTGGGTCACCTCTTCATGCAATTAACTTTTTAAGCTTCTCTGGCTCATTTCATAAATACAATGTTGCCTTAATATAAGGAATTGCTACTGTACTCACCAAATCTATGAATCAGTGGCTTTAATAGTAGACAGTTCATGATGGGAACCTCAATTGCATAGTCCCCTGGTGTACCATGACCTCATGACCAGGCATCCTATCTCTACAAATACCTAGTTGCAGGCCAGGAGCTGAAAAAAGAAATGTCAATGTCTGAAAATCAGAGGATGCTTTGCTAACTCTAAAGAGATTCTCATTTCTGACACTTGCTCTATCATGGAGACCTCTATGAACACTAGATCTCTTCAGTCTCATGGTCTCAAGTGGCAGAGCTTCTGCAGAGCTGTCTGTTGACTGGGCCTGTTAGCTTTGTGCTCTACAACAAAATACCTGAAACTGGGTTTTTGTTTATTGTGGCTCACAGTTTTGGAAACTAAAGACATCCAAAATTGGGTGGCCATATCTGGTGTGGGCGTCATGATGCGCTATAACTGATGGATGGCAACAGATGGCAAAAGTGTCTGCTCTCAAGAGAGGAAACAGAGCAATTCAAGAAAGCAAAACTCACTTTATAAAAACCCATTCTCATGGTAACCAATCTAGTTCCAGGAGAGTAAGACCTTACTCCCTCAATAAAAACATTAATCCCATCCAAAGGTGACATTTCCTTAGCCTAATTATCACTCAGTAGGTTCTACCTCCTAAAGATTCTGCCATCTTTCAAAACCCTTACATTGACGACAAAGTATTTGGCATGTAAACTTTTGGTGGACAAACTATATCCAACCCATAGCAGGGTCCATGCAAAACTTCTGAACTGTCGCCCAAAATAGAACAAAGTAGTTATTTTTAGGGGTAGTCTATTCTTCCACCAAAATACACAAAGGCTCAGCAAGCACCTTTTTCTTAGGGATAGAGATCACAAATGAAACAGTGTGGTCATTTATTTATAAGAATGTTCTGGACTGCTGGATTCCTATTTGTTTATCAATATGGGAGGATCTTGAATCTTCACAGGGTTTATCTCCTACTTTCTCACACATTTTTTTTTTTTTGACAGGCAGAGTGGACAGTGAGAGAGAGAGAGACAGAGAGAAAGGTCTTCCTTTTGCCGTTGGTTCACCCTCCAATGGCCGCCGCAGCCAGCGCACTGCGGCCGGCGCACCGCGCTCATCCGATGGCAGGAGCCAGGTGCTAGGTGCTTTTTCCTGGTCTCCCCATGGGGTGCAGGGCCCAAGCACTTGGGCCATCCTCCACTGCACTCCTGGGCCACAGCAGAGGGCTGGCCTGGAAGAGGGGCAACCGGGACAGAATCTGGCGCCCCAACCAGGACTAGAACCCGGTGTGCCGGCGCGGCAAGGCGGAGGATTAGCCTGTTGAGCCACGGCGCCGGCCTCACACATTTTTTTTTAATGGGGACACTTGGAATATTAACACTCCCAATAAGCATGATACCATCAATATGGTAGACAAATGTGATGAGTCTACAAAAGGCTGAGCTGATTGAAATCCATACATACTATATTATGACAGGGGGTAGGAGAATTAACATAGCCCTAAGGCAAAACACTGAGCATGTCGAGTTCTCCCGGTACAGCCAAAAGTAAATTTCTCTTTTATCATCTTTATCAATGGATATCTACTCAGCAAAATTCTTCTGTAAAGGGACTGACAGTAAATATTTTCAGCCACATGCTTCTATTATACAATTTCTCTTTGCTTTTGTATCCTGTAGTTATATTTGGTTCATGAGCTGTGGTTTTCCTACCCTTGATCTAGGAGAATGTGTCTTCCACATTGATAGTTGCATAGGAAGTGCCAGAGACTATGTTGATCTGCTCTATTAAAGGTGCTACATTTTTGCATGTAAGCTGCAATGGGAGTTCTCAACCAATTTTTTTAAAGATATATCTATTTATTTGAAAGGCAGACTTACATAGGCAGAGAGGGGAGAGAATGAGGGAGTCTTCCATCTGCTCGTTCACTCTCCAGATGGCTGCCAATAGCTGCAGCTGTGCCAATCCAAAGCCAGGAACCTGGAGCTTCTTCAAGGTCTCCCACATGGGTGCAGGAGCCCAAGGACTTGGGCCATCTTCTGCTGCTTTCACAGACCATAGCAGAGAGCTGGATTGGAAGTGGAGCAGCTGGGACTCAAACCAGCACCCATATGGGATGCCGGCACTACAGGCAGCAACTTTACCCGCTACGCCACAGTGCAGGCCCCTCAACTGATTTTTATGCTAGTATACCATTATCTGCAAAAACCCCTCTGTGTTTTCAGGACCTAGACAAGTAAACAGAATGGGGATATCAAACCACCAACTCTGCACCTGTACATTGTATTTATTTGTTTATTTTTGAAAGGGATGGAGGGGGAGAGAGGAGTGTGAGAGAGGAGAGGAGAGAGAGAAAGAAAGAGAGAGAAGAGAGAGATCTTCCACATGTTGATCCATTCCCCAAATGCCTACAACAGCCAGAACTGGACCAAGTAAAAGCCAGGAACAAGGAATTCAATTCCATGTAGCTGGCAGGGACCCCAAGTAGTTGAACCTTCATCAACTGCCTTTCATTGTGTGCATACATTCCTCTAAATCTCTTATGGTAGTGAAGAGCTCTGCAATTCCCACTGGGACACACTTAACTTCTCATTTACCAGGCAGAGCAGGGATGCATATATATGGGTATGTGTGTAGGAAGAATCGCAAATGTGTCAGGCTTTCCATTTGGCCATAGTGGTCTTTACGCTACAAATCAGGAAAACAACGTGAGAATCTCAACAGGTGCTTAAGAGAACTGTGTACTTGGAGACTAGGGAAATAACTTAGATAAACTTATTCTAAAATCTCATTTATCAACTAGCCTGCACGTACCACTACTCTAACTGGAAGCCTACAATGAAGTTTTGAGTCCACTAGCATAAGAAAAATCAGATCCTGTATTTAACAGTGTTCAAAAAACATTTTGTATTTTCCTTCCTTCAGTGTATAAAATTCTATCAAATGGACACCCACACACACATGCATATACATACATATATTTATGGTAGCATTGCAAGATTATTTTTCAAGAGATCTCAGCCTCTCTTTGAATAAACGGATTCTAGCTCTATGCACTAATTAAATTTTGAAACTGGAAGAGGGACCACAAATTTCCACTGTGGTAACATGTCCCACATCTGCTTAACAGTTCTCACTTTTTAAAAATATAAAATATAAGTCAGCAACCCTAGTCAGCAGTCTAGCTATCTCACATGCAGAAACACTATGTCTGTTAGCTAACACCAGAGAACCCAATTAAACATTCTGATTGACAGTCTGCCTTTACTAACCATTATAGACTTTATATCCATCATGCCTCTGATAGATTGATTATCAGAGCCCCTCACTCTGCTGTCTTGGAATTCTGTTACCTCCACTGATAAGCTGGAGCCCAGTTTTATGCCAGCATCTCCAATCCTCAGTCTCTTCATATAGACAACTTCCATCTAATTTCTGAACAACCGTCAGTTGTTATTATTGTATTGTTTATTTCTTTGATTAATAGAAAGTCTTCTGACTTTTCAGTGAACACAACCAGGTGATACATTTCTAAATCTTATAAGACACAGTAATTCTAATAGTTCCATCTCCTTGAGCCTTCGGATCACTTCTTCTTCTTCTTCTTTTTTTTTTTTTTTTTTGACAGGCAGAGTGGACAGTGAGAGAGAGAGACAGAGAGAAAGGTCTTCCTTTGCCGTTGGTTCACCCTCCAATGGCTGCCGCGGATGGCGCGCTGCGGCCGGCGCACCGCGCTCATCCGATGGCAGGAGCCAGGTGCTAGGTGCTTTTTCCTGGTCTCCCCATGGGGTGCAGGGCCCAAGCACTTGGGCCATCCTCCACTGCACTCCTGGGCCACAGCAGAGGGCTGGCCTGGAAGAGGGGCAACCGGGACAGAACCCAGTGCCCCGACCGGGACTAGAACCCGGTGTGCTGGCGCGGCAAGGCGGAGGATTAGCCTGTTGAGCCACGGCGCCGGCCTGGATCACTTCTTCAATACAATGCCAAGAAAGTCCTAGCAACTCTACCTCATTTACTGAAGGCCATCATCCTGTATAAGCTTTTAGGAGCTATCCCAACAGGCTTTTTATTTAAGAAAGCTTTTATTTAATGAATACAAATTTCATAGGTACAGCTTTAGGAAAATAGTGGTTCTTCCCCCAGTACCTGCCCTCTCACCGCCCACTCCCATCCCACCTCCTACTCCCTCTCCCATCACATTCTTCATTAAGATTTGTTTTTAATTAACTTTATATATACAGAAGACCCCAACTCTATACTAAGTAAATATTCAACAGTTTGCACCCACACAGACACACAAAGTATAAAGTACTGTTTGAAGACAAGTTTTACCGTTAATTCTCATAGTACAACTCATTAAGGACAGAGGTCCTACATGGGGAGTAAGTGCATGGTGCCTCCTCCAACAGATTTTTTTTAGGATCATCTTGAGATGTTTCCCAGAGCATTGAAACCCAAATCATGAGTAAGCACTTACTTGATCTTCCTTGATCAGACTGTGCTAAGACCTGATTCTGGTTATTGGCCTGGAAGTAATGAGGAGTATGGATCTTGACGAAATCTCATGCATATTGCAAAGCATCTGCCCTAGGCCGTATCACTGGACGAGGATAGGGGGTGCTTCTCTCCTCAGACAATATGAAGGAATTTACTCCTGTCACCTTTTTGAATTTAGGGTAATTTTAGGTCCACAATTCTCAGGATGATCAACCCAAATATCCCTAAAATATGCCAAGGGGTCCCATTCTTCCCATTAGGGCATTAACTTTGGTAGGCCTGTTGAGAATACTCATTGAGTCTCCTGTGACGTCACACTTATAATTAGACACTGATTTTTAGCACAGCTTGCAGAAATTGGGAGTGTCTTTCAAAGTTGCCATAGAACACTCTGGCTTTTAGAAAAGTGTTTTTTCTTGGTATTTGGCTGTCATAAGCTCGTTTTCTTGTGCCAAGTCCTTTAATGCAGTTGAGAAAGTTATCCCATTCAAAAATTCTTATAATCATCATCATTCTCATAATATAAAAGTGACAACACATTCTACTGCCCCGTCTTCTAACTGAACCTTACACAACTGACTTCTGGCACATGCCCTAGTAATTGTAACGCCACTGCAGGCCAAGAATTCTCTCTGATTCCCACCATCAGTGCAGTACCTTGTTATTGCCGTCAGTTCGCTGTGGACTTAAATGGTGACTGCAGACGCCTTTGAAGATGTTGTTTCTGCTGTGAAGACACGCTGCAACTGGTTCCCATGTAGTGTGACCTTTCAACAAACCTCAGTGGTAACAAAGGAAACCCCAGTCATGGTCAAGAAAACATCTATTGTACCTTAAGAAGGAATGAGCTTTACATCTTAGGGCCATCAAAGGAAACGTGATTAATAACCTCATTGTTTCCCTGTCCTTGCATATAGATCACATCCCATGTAAGAATGAGTGTGGGAAACTCATTAATTAATACTCAAGTCTCTTGGCTATTACCATGTATTTGATTTTCAAAATGAATACTACTTATTTTCTTTTTTAAAAAGCTCTATTTATTTATTTGAAAGTGAGAGTTACAGAGAGGCAGAGGCAGAGAGAGAGAAAAGTCTTCCATTCTCTGGTTCTCTCCTCAGATGACCACAATGGCCAGAGCTGAGTGGATCCTAAGCCAGGAGCCAGGAATTTCTTCCTGGTCTCCCACGTGGGTGCAGGAGCCCAAGGACTTGGGCCATCTTCCACTGCTTTCCCAACCCATAGCAGAGAGCTGGATCAGAAGTGGAGCAGCCAGGACTTGAATGGGCGTTGTTATGGAATGCCAGCGCTCCAGGAAGAGGCTTTAACCCACTGCGCCACAGCACCAGCCCCAATACTATTTATTTTCAATGTGACTGATAACCGCACATAAATCTGTATTGTTTTAAACCTGACTCAATGCAGGTACTCACCCTGGAAGAAAAGCCCAAAACCTATAATCACATTCAGGCTTCTGAAACAGTCAACTCAGGCAACTAACTGGTTGTTTCCAGGTTTAAATCCTTAGTCTAAGTAGCATACGAAATTTAACTTTTTTTGGATTAATTTGATTCTTCTTTTTTAATTTATTTGACAGGTAGAGATATAGATAGTGAGAGAGACAGAGAGAAAGGCCTTCCTTCCGTTGGTTCACCTCCCAAATGGCCACTACGGCCAGCGCTATGCCAATCCAAAGCCAGGATCCAGGTGCCTCCTCCTGGTCTCCCATGCGGGTGCAGGGCCCAAGTACCTGGGCCATCTTCCACTGCCTTCCTGGGCCACAGCAGAGAGCTAGATCAGAAGAAGAGCAACCGGGACTAGAACCAGGTGCCCATATGGGATGCCGGCGCCGCAGGTGGAGCATTAACCAAGTGAGCCACGGCATCGGCCCCCGAAATTTAACTTTGATTTCTCTGGCAGACCCTGAGCATTTCAGTTACGATCACTAAGTAATCTATCTTAAAAATCCCAACCAGATTATTTGATTTATAGGGCCACTCCTGATAACAACTGTTTTTGCTGGGCTTTTGAAGAAAGCACAGCCTAAAGCAAGGGGTTTAAGTATAATCCATGAGATCGGGAATTAAGGACAAGGGGAAAGAGGGACATAAGGAAAGCCAATATAAAGATTTGCTAGCAAGAAGATTGCCAACAGGTATGACTGAATGAACAAGTCTGTGGATCCAACCCTAGGAAAGCAATGTGGTCCTATTCATCGGTTGGGAGAGAGAAAAGGGAAGAATTTTTCAACTCATTCCAATCTCCCATCTCCCATTGGTGAAGTTCACCTTGGGGGAAGGTGGTAACTCCCCTGTAGTTCCATGTTCTGCCTATAACTGTGATTAGCAGGGGTCCACAACAGTATCAATGGGGAAGCCCAAGTCAGATAATGAGGGTCAGGGCTTTCAGGTTGGTTTGCATGAAATCAGCAGAATCTATGTAAAATCAGTTGCCACAGGGGTAGCTGGAATAAGAGAGAGAATCTTGGAGAATCTGAAGTTTTATGACAGGTTGTTCAAGGGAAAGGAATCACCAAGACTTGTAGGGTGCGAGTGAAAGAGATGCTAAATGGCTGTGTGTCAGTTGAAAACTTAAGCAGAATAAAGTGGGCCTATAGGTGTACTTGGAAGGTGCATATTCCCAAAAGTCTTTTAAATTTTATGTATAGCATGCATTTTGCCTACTTGTCTTGGTCTCTACCTACCCAAATGTGTTGCACCCAACATACTCTACACATTTCTCTTTCCTGCCTGATTCCTGAAGGCATTTGGGTTTATCATCTTTGAGTATTGGGACAAGGCATCGTGGGTTTAGCAGCTGTAAGTTTTCCAGATGAATTATTCTCAGACGTTTCTCAATGGAAATCACTCATGCCTTCTGGGAAAAAAAATGAGCTAATGTGTAGTTTCCCTGGATGTCTTTGAAACATCCAACACAGGTGAGCAGTGAAACAATAGGATTGGTTGATCTCGAGCTCTGGGCACATGTTGAAAAGAGCATCAGTATACTTTGAAAAAAATGCTTTAACATTTTCAGGGGATGAGGCGAAGGTATTGGAGTATTTTTAAGAAGGCCTGTTGAAGGCCGGCGCTGCGGCTCAATTGGCTAATCCTCCGCCTGCAGCGCCAGCACCCTGGGTTCTAGTCCCAGTTGGGGCGCCAGACTCTGTCCCAGTTGCTCCTCTTCCAGTCCAGCTCTCTGCTGTGGCCCGGGGGAGCAGGAGGGTGGCCCAAGTGCTTGGGCCCTGCACCTGCATGGGAGACCGGGAGGAAGCACCTGGCTCCTGGCTTTGGATCGGCGCAGCATGCCGGCCGTGGTGGCCATATGGGGGGTGAACCAATGGAAGGAAGACCTTTCTCTCTCTCTCTCTCTCTCTCTCTCTCTCTCTCACTGTCTAACTCTACCTGTCAAAAAAAAAAAAAAAAAAGCCTGTTGAGTAAAGAGGTTTCATGCTGGTTCTGATTATATACAATGACGCTATACCTGATTCTCTTTCCTACAATCTTTTTAGCTTGGCAGTGGACTTTAATTCATTATTCATTTCCCTTTATTCCAAAAGCAAGACAAAAGTTATAGTTGTTGCATTATCAAAGCAGAACTTGAGGTCTATTATCTGTGCATACTGATAATGAGATAAATCCATTCTGTTAAGTGGACTGTATTTGTAGTTGAATTTCTGAAAGTCATTATGAGGCAGACCATAGATACTGTAGATATTTTATCAGAATATTTATATCATAGACATATTTACAGAGACTCATTCTGAGCTAGGCATTGTATCGGGCTTAGATGATGCAAAGAGAGTTGAGATCCGACATATGAGTTGCTGCTCTTGGAGAGCTGAGGAATTAAGTAGAAACACAGATATTATATGAGATCATACAGTGTTGTGGGGACACAAAGCAAGGAGGGAAGGCCTCATGGGGGAAATGTCATTCGTTCTCAGTCTTGAAGGATAACTTGCTCCTGAAGTCAAAGGGAGGAGATGAGATGGCAGTTCAGATCAGTGAGCTCAGGACAAGATGTCGGACCACATGCCTTCCTGTCTAACTGGAACATTAACCATTATACCCTGCTTACCACCTCACTTTGGCCACCCTCATTAGTGATCTCATTAGCTCCACACTTGCAAGGCAAGCAAATTGTACAGGTTGCTCAAAAGTAGCAAATTAGTCACTATTGCCTTGGACTGGGCACATGGGAGATGGTTGGATATCCATTCCTGGCTGCAAATGTTTATGTGTACATCTTACTAATGACAGCTATCATAAATACCAAAGTGCATTGTATTTGCTTTCCCATTATCACAAGCTGAGAGTTCATTGGGCAAAAGCAGGAATAAATTACTATGTTGTCACACAGGTCTGAGCTTCTGTAAGAAGGGCTATATCTGAAGGGCTATATTTGACCTGGTGTATTAATTCATTAATAACCTGTGGGATATTTAAGCATGTCGACTTTCTGATAGCTCCAAAACTGCTGGAATTTTCCACCTTCATTGACTCCATGTGGAACAAGGCTTTTAGCAAAAAAGCTGTTGCCACTGCCAGAAGCATCATACAGTCTATAGATATTTATCCCCAAATCACTGTTAACATGATGTAATGGCTCTCCAGGGTTTATTTCGCATACTCCTTGAAACTCAAATTCTATGTAGAAAGTTGCAGATATGGTGCAGCAGGGAACCTGAAAGTTAAGAATTCTTCTTGCTGAATTTCTCCTGTGGCACATTCACAATGTGACTCTATAAGTTTAACACAAACAGAGAAGCAGCTGGCATTTCATAGCAGGAGGTTAGAAATAGAATGTGCTACTGAGTCAAAGTGCATTTACTGAACTGGAAATTGTGTGATGGATACAATTATGGGGTAGCAGGCAGGAGACCTGAATTCTAGTGCCATAGAAATCACACTTTTCCTACATGACCTTTGCCAAATTCTCAGTTGTCTCATCTGTAAAGTGAGTGTTAGATGATCATAAAGGTACACTTTTTCAGGTTGAAACTGTGTGCATCTGATCACTGTGCAATAACAAATATGTTATTCCAAAATTACTAGAAAAAGACTTAGGGAATTCAGAATGTGCAAAAACAGCCTTTCGTGGGGGATGGTACCCATAAATAAAAAGGCTCCAGAATGTTCACAGCCATGATTCACAACAATTAAGGTAGTTCAGAACTTCCTTTGAGAAAAATTTTCCATTATGTGGAGGTTTTTGTTTTTGTTTTTGTTTGTTTATTTTAGGATTTATGTGTTTATTTGAAAGTTAGAGTTCCAGAGACAGAGGAAGAGATCTTCCATCCACTGGTTCACTCCCCAAGTGGCTACAATGGCCAAGGCTGAGCCAGGCCCGAAGATGGGCATTTCATCCCAAGCTCCCACGTGGGTGGCAGAGGCCCAAACACTTGGGCCACCTTCCATTGCTTTTCCCAGGCCATTAACAGGGAGCTAAATTGGAAGTGGAACAGTCAGGACACGAACCGGCACCCAATGGGATGCTGGCATCACAGGTGGTGGCTTAACCTGCTACATCACTCACTCTATGAGTTTGTGATGCACAAGTCACTCCAGGACCACCATCTCTTACTTCATCGACCACACAAAACTGTGGGGTCACATAATGCTGGACAGATGGCAAAGGATCTAGACCCCGAGTCTCCACATGATGTTGCTGTTGACCTCTGATCTTCACTTGGGTGTCTAGCCATTCTGTTCAAGCACACAGCCATGGTTGTCCAGACTAACTTGGCCTCCACAAACACCCTTATAGTCAGCCCGGACTTGGACTCTTAGCACCTGTTGGAGATCACACACAGAAGAAAACATGTTTCCCCGGGGTATGAAGAGTTCAGTTTTTCTAAGTGTGATGATTTTGCTTCATCCCTCAAAAAGATCAGCACACTTTTCTTAGAAAAGGAAAGCAACACTATGGTTGGATTTTCATGTGTTGTGACACTAAATTCCCAATACTCCACTGATTTTGTTCCCCAGTGGACTTTCTGATGTCTGAGTTGGATAATTGGGGTGTCCACAATGTACACCAATAAAGCACACCTTGCCTGGTGGTTACGGTGTTTCCTGTACCTCTTCTTACTCCCACCCGAGCCCCACTCCTTCCTCAAGACGTGAAGATGTAAGCCATTTTTATAAACCTTACAGTCTTTTAAAAGATTCCTTTCATTTAGGCATTTAGCCTTCCCGTCTAGGATTTTGGGGGAGCTGTAACAAAATACAATTTTGCTTATGTGACCTTTTCCCATTTTGGGTATATTCTTCTAAAAATATCTCTTTCACGTCTCCACAGTTCAAGCCCCCCAAGAGGGGGGAAGACAAAATCTCCAGTGTGGTCTTCACACATCCACTCTTGCCCTTTTTATCCGTTCTTTACACAGCAGCTGGAGGGATCTTTTCAAATCTTGCCGGCAATTGTTCCACTGAAAAGTCTTTGGGCTTCTGTTGCTCTTAGGAGAGATTTTTAAGCTTTTAATATAGCTGACAAGAGTTTTTCAAATCTCCCCTCTGGCCTTTCTTCCCATTCCCCAAACTTCAATCACGATACCCACCTCATCCACATCTTGCTCCTTTCTGCAACAGGGTAGATGCTGATCCTACAGCCTGATGTCTTCTTTCCCCTGTTTCTACATGTCATCTATTATAAATGATCATGGAGATGCTTTCTCAGGTTGAGGGACCTCTGATAACCACTCACCACTGTATGAAATTTATTTTAAATAACTGTAGTAATAAACCTACTTATTTGCTTTTAAAAAAAGATTAATTAATTAATTTGAAATGCAGAGGGACAGAGAGAGTGGGAGAACAGACAGAAAGATGCACACCTGTGAGAGAGATATGTCATCTGTTGGTTCCCTCCCCAGATGGCCACAATGGCCAGATCTGGGCCAGAACAAAGCCAGGCGTCTGAAACTCCATCCTGGTCTCCCACATGGGTGGCAGGGGCCCACATGCTGCTGCCTTCTCAGGTGCATTAGCAAGGGGCCCACATGGAACTAGAGCAGCCAGGACAAGAGCCAATGCTCAGATATGGGATGCTGTTGTCACAGACAATGGCCTAATCCACTGTGCCAGAATACCAGCCCCAAGCCAACTTATGTGTTTATATTTTATACTTTTCCACTAGGGAAAATAAGTTTTTGACACTGCTTATTGAATATCTATGCCCACTTTACTATGCAATGATTTTATCCCCATATTTCTTAAATCTGGTGTATACTAAGTCTGCACCACTGCTTTCTAGTCTCTTTTATTGGCTTTTACGTCTATTCCTGAAGCATTACCACACTCTATTAAATACTATATAGTTTCATAAGAAACACTTTCTTAATTTTTAAAAATGTATTTATTTATTTATGTATCTGAGGAGACACAGACGTCTTAACCAGCACCTTAACTGCCAGGCCAACACCTAACCCTGTAATACATCCTTGTGTCTTATAACAAGAGTTCTCCTCCCCCTATTAATTTTTCTTCTTTAAAATTGTCTTTGGTGTTTTTTTGCCGTTTATATTTCAACTGAATTTTGGGATCAATTTACCAAGTTCTGTGAGGAAACCTGTTAATTGTAATTGGAAATGCATGGAATTTTATATATAAACGTTGGGAGATTTTTACATATTTCTGACTTTTTATCCAGGAAGATGGCATATGTTTCTATTTTATGTAAATCTTCTTTTATGCCTTCAATAAACTTTCTCCACAAAGATCTTAGGCATCCCTATAAGATTTATTCCTAGGCCACTTAATAGAGTTCTGTAAGTAGTATTTCTAAAATTACCCTTTAATTACTTGTTTTTGATGTGCAGGAATCGATTTTTTTTGTAAAGTAAATCTAGATTCTAGAAACTTTGATGAAGTTTCTTATTATTTCTAGTTGTCTTTAACTTTGCTTAGTTTTTCAATGTAGTTATTAATTTCAAATACAAATAATGTTGATTTCATTCTTCCTTAACTAGTCTCTAAATGTTTATCAATTTACTATATGATTGTGATAATTAGGACTTCCTGAATAATGTTGAATAAAATTGGCACGGTAACAGCCTTCTCAGTCTCACTAATTAGTATGATATTTGCACTTAGCTTTTTTATGATTTCTTTTCTTCAAGCTAAAGAAATTTGCAATAAGTTTCTATTCCAAGTTTATATTGGATTTTATCAAAATTTCCTCTACGTTTATAGAAGCTACATTTACTGGCTCAGTTTATATAAGTGGAGAACTACTAGTCCTTTGAAGAATTGTTAGAACTTATCTATAATGACACCTGAACCTACCATTTGGTTTTATTCTTTTTTTCTTAACACCTGCACATTTTCTTTCTTTAATGTAGCTTCAGCAAAGCTTTTTGAAAAACTGATACATATTATACATAATATCCTGACTTTTCTACATGTCATGAAAGTCTTTGTGTTAACCTTATTTATCAGTTTTCTGGAATCAGTCTTGATTATTTCTGTAGGGAAAAAAAATGATTACTATCATGAATGAAGTCTCTGTTTTGTTATATATTCTAGCTAGTCCATATTGATATATAGAAGATGTATTTTACTCATTTCTAGTCACTTTGCTGAACTTGTTATATGTGCCTAGCATATTACCAAACTCAACAGTGTGCAACTGTGAAATAATGTTGTATTTTATGTCCAAAATATAAGCATTGCTAGGCCCATTGCATTGACCATCAGAAATTATCCAGGGTTTCACACTTCAGTAGATTTTTGTAAATTCACAAAAACTGTATCAAAGTAAATGACTCATCCACTTGTTCCTGCAGCCATGCTCTGAACTACTGCTTCTCCAAAGCCAGGTGGAGTCCATGTCACCAATTCACAATACCCGTTAACTGCCCTCCTTGCTTAGACATGATCCATTCTCACACTAGAGCCAAGAACAGGCTCTTGTATTCAATGAAGCTGATTTTTGAGCATCTAGGAAAAAAAGACAAGTGATTTATAATGACAAGAAAATTAAACTGTCATCACACTTTCTAAGAACAATGCTATAATCTAGAAGACTATTAAGTACTATATTTAAGATACTCAGGGAAAAAGATTGCAAGCCAAAGATTTTATAACCAGCCAAACTGATTTTCAAGAATTAAGACTCTGGACAAACCATTACCAACATTCACAAATTCAAGAAATGTTTTCCCTTTATCTTTTGCTAAGGAAGTAGCTAAAGAACAAACTTTAGGCTTTCAGAATATAGAGACATCAGCATGAGCATTAACACAATTACTGATAAAACCAAATTGAAATGAAAATTAAGAAAGCAAGATTATCAGATATAATAGTTGTATGTTTGGAAAATGTAGGTATACTGCAACTTAAGAAAAGAGAAAGAATAGGGAGAGCATACAATAAATTTTTTTAAATTATTTTCAGCAATCCTATGGTAGGGTTAGTGCTGATATTGTTATTTTGAGACAATCAATGTGTATGTAATGTAGATGAAACAAATGAGTTATTGTGGCCTATTCAAGTTTGATTCTCTATGCTCTTCCTAAGAACCAGGATTCTTAATACAGCAGAAGGAAAATACAGATTCAGCTAGATAAGCTTAAGTTATCCTGAAGTTGAATGAATTTGCTCTTTAAATTTATATGTATGAGTGTATTCCTATGTATATACTCCTGTGCATTCAGGAAGCACTCATTTCAAGTTCATAAGCTGGGTTTTAGGAATGTCTCTGAGTTTGTTCTAAATCTGTCCACTGAAGATTTCTGGAAACAAGGATCCAATGCCATAACATTAAGCATACCTAATACCTAGAATATTATTTTAAATGAGGGCTTCTTGGAGACATGATGAATTTCAGGACAGTGTCAGGAAACACACAAGATAATCCTAAAATGTGTTTCATACTGCAGTGGTCCTATCAAAAGGAACAAGTTTGAAGAGTCCCCTTGTAGCCAAAATGAGGCCCTTGACATTTTAATGTTCTTAACTACAAGATATTGCCACATATCTCATATATATATATATATATATATATATATATATATATATATAAAATAATTGGTCATGTTTGGAAAATTTGAGAAGCCAACTCAGTATCTTGAAAGCCAATCAAGAGGAAAGAACTAAGCATCCATCCTGTCTATCCTATATTAATTTTATCAGAATAACCAAATTACTATTTGGTTTGAGGGGAAATGACTCTTCCTATAAAAGTTCCAGTTAATTAATTAAGAACTAAATTACCACTTTTCAGTCCCTACTTGGTTCATAGATCTAAGCTAACATCACAGAAAGAGAAGCAACCAGACAGTCCATGACTTCCTAGGAAAGAAAACAATATCATTATAGTCTTGACAAAACAAACAAACCTGAAGCTCATCCCATTACTGATTTGCAGGAAATACAGAGGGCAAAGGAACATGTTAAACGACAGTGTGAAGACATAATCAGCAAAATTGAGATGATGAGAATTCCTATAAGTCAAACAAATCTTCAATAACTTACTTTAAAGGGATAAAAGGGGAATAGGGTGAAATAGATTAAAATATACTTAATTTAAAAACAGACTATATTAAGCCATAGGGTTTGTTCATAGATGTACACTTGGGAAGTGATTATAATAAAAATCAAAATAATGTTTTATTTTGGGGAAGAGGGATTCAGCATGTGTAGGGCTTCTTGAGCAGCTGGCTGAGTTCTGTTTCTTTGCTTCATGGTGGTTATGTGTGTGTTTGCCTTGTAATTTACTAAAGCACAATTTTCTATCATGGAGTTTTCTATACCTATGTTTCATTACATGATAAAACAAATTCACAAAACTACAGGGTTCTTAGAGGATAGATAGCAGTACTAACATTCAAAATACAACTAAGTACTACTAAAACTAGTTACTTTGGGGGATCATAAGCTAAAACTTGATCATATAATTATTGTTTGTGTCCTGAAGGACTCTAGAAGAGAGAAACTAGTTCAATCTTGTGCAGCCAATTAACTTACGCCTTCAATGGTCCATCTCACTACTCTTTTGTGTGAGCAAGAGGAGAAGTCTGCCCCTTTCCCAGGAATAAGAACTACTCATCTATCCCTGCCCAAGGATAATAGACACAGGAAATATCCATTTTCTTTCATGAAAATTCCCATCCTACCCACAAGGTATAATCTGACCTCAGGATCATGGCTGTTAGTGTATTTCCCCAAGTCTACTCATAAAAAAAAAAAAAAAAAAAAAAAAAAAAACTAGCACGAGGAATGCCATCATTTGAATCCAAGTATATATTTGGCTAAAAGATAATTTCTTTTTTTAAAAATATTTATTTATTTATTTGAAAGGCAGAGTTATAGAGAGGCAGAGGGAGAGAAAGGGGTCTTTCATCCGATGGTTCACTTCCCAGATGGCTGCAATGGCCAGAACTGTGCTTATCCAAAGCTAGGTGCCAGGAGCTTCCTCAGGGTCTCCCACGGGGGTGCAGGTGCCCAAGGACTTGAACCATATTCTACTGCTTTCCCAGGCCATAGCAGAGAGCTGAATCAGAAGTGGAGCAGCTGGGACTCGAACCGGTGTCCATATGGGATACCAGCACTGCAGGTGATGGCTTTACCTGCTATGCCACAGCACTGGCCCAGAAAAATCATTTCTTACATTGTTTGAATGCCTACTCAAAACTGATCTTAATTCACATCATAAGCAAGGAACTATATTTTTATTCTGAAATGCATATTAACATATAAGGTGCAGTGTTTTTTCTTTTAAGATAACTTTCCTGCTAGGGTTTTATTTTTTCTGAGATATAGTCCTAGAGTTTTCCCAAAACAACAAAAATTTAAACTGCTGGAAATGGAGAACTCCAACAACATTCACAAGATTGTTCTCCCCATCTACCTCTATTGCTACAAATCAGATCAAATCATTAAGTTTTACTTTGTTAAATACTTACAACTACCCCCACTCTTCACTCCAAAAAAAATCTTTTTCATCAGTGCAATTATAAATTTTACAACTTCCTCTAATTCTTCCAGTGTAGTCATGACATCTCAAGAATATTAAGCTGTCCTGTAGGAAGAACTGTTCTTTTTTTCACCTTTTATTATTATGTGTGATAGAGACTACCAGTTGACAACGTCCACTCTCTCCTTCCCGGACCCATGGCTGGAGTAGATTTCTTCTTTCTCTTGTAGTGATTCCATGTGACTAAGTTCTCCCCAGTGGAGTGAGAACAGAAGGAAATTGTTCCATGTCCAGGCTTTTCCAACTAAAATGTCCCACTCATGCCCCTCCATGGGGATGGTAACCTCAAGCAAAAGTTGGCAGCCACATATTGAAAGTGGCAGATTCATATCACATCTGAATCCCACTGAGTGTAAGAAGGCTTTTCGTTTACCATATTCCCTAATCAATATGAGAATCAGCACCTAGAAATGAGTAGCCTAACAAATATTTAAAGTGTATGAATTAGCTTAGTGTTCAGACTGAAGACAGGAAGAAGATGGATATCAGAAGTGAGAAAGCTAAAGCCCTATGTTATCTATGGATAAAAATGCATAAAAAAGACTGTCATCTGTGATAACTTGGAAGTCAGACCAAGAATTATTGAATCTGAATTTAGATAAGGTAACTGGAAAAAAAATTAAGAATATTTGTGTATGTTGGCTGCTAGTTGTTGCTTTTGTCTAAGTATTGGAAGAAAGAAAACACTCAAGCAAAAAGTGGTTTGTTTGCCGGGTGAAGTAGAACTGAAAATCAAAGCAAAACAAATTCAGGGCTTTTTCAGGGCTAGAAAAAGTGATGGTTCCCATACCTCAAATACCAGAAGATAAGATTTATAGGTCAAAAAAGAGAAGACTCAGCCCAGTGATGAAGATAATATCAAGGACGTTGCCTGGTTACCCAAACCTGTTTCAGACTTCAGTGTAGACAACAGGGAGATGCATGGGCTGTTCAAAGAAGGCAAACCTAGAGCAGCTCTAGAAAAGAAGTCTGAGTATACTTACTAGCATATGAAAGTGACTGGAAATAAGTAGGTCAGATGCCCATCAATTTTTGAACAAACTCTAACTCCCAAGAAGCCATTAGCTTAAATACAGTAAAATTATTCTCATATGACAATGGAAAAGTGGGCTCTGAAACAAGTACAGCTTATAAAATATCTCCAACATTCACCTCCTCTGTGGCCAGAAAGGACATCTGACAAGAATACAGTCCAGAGGAGCAGAGCCTCTTTGTACTTGCTTGGTGAAGAATGGCAAGAAAATTCTTTGCAGAGAACAGGTCAAGTGTGTACTAAGACATTTTCTTTCAAGGTTTACAAGTCTGCATACTATCTGCTCAAAAGGATTGCATCACTGCTCCAGGCCAAGGACTGCTTTGGGAGCTTGACTGTGGTTTTCCCATCCACTTTTGTGTATTGGGTGGGCAAATGGACCACAGGCAACTTGTGTTTCTGCTCAAAGGATGATAGACCTTGAGGAACCCTGTCAAGACTTTAAGCATCACCCAGAGACCCTAGCCTTTGAGATACTTGCAATAACTTACCACATTTCTGGGATTACCCCTTGGAAGGTATGTGAGTATGATTTGTGTAAGGGATAAGGGCAGCCAAAGGCACGAACTGTGATTGAGATACAAACTATCTACCTATACTAAACTATTTAAACTATCTCCATTCCCCTCTGGGCACACAGATAGACTATCTTTCTGTTACCCCTACAATGAAGTGACTAGGTTTTCCTCAGTAGAATATAATTGCAGTGTTATATGCCATTTCTACACTTGTCCATAAATGCCTTCATGCTTTTCTCAATATGTCCTTTCGGAAGCAGTGTAAGCGTGGTAGAAGCACAGACCAGGAAGGCTGGTGCGAGACCAGGTGAGACAGGAAATCTCGAGTCCATGGACCTGCAAATAGCAATGGGGGGGACAGCTTAGTGAACTGCTTTCAAAGTTCCATGCAGGAAAAAAGAGAAGGTATAGAGGAACAAACAGAGAGGTCAGGCACCCCCTTACCATCTCCCTCCCCCCAACCCAACCTGGACCTGCAGCCGACTGGGAGAAGCCATCTTGTTTGTTTACATTTTCGAATGCAAGCAGGGAACTGCCACATTTGCCTCCTGTGCACATACCCATCAACTGCAGGGGGCTACCTCACCACATCACACACACCCCCAGGAATGAGAACCATGACATTTCAGAAGAATTTCTTCCCCACCATGCAAGCTGTACAACAAGAAGAAGTCCTGAATATCGAAAACTCGAAACTGTTCCGTCCACCACTGAGAAGTAAGCCAAACCCCAGTAGGCGAGGCTCCATGCATCGGAGCCCATCCCTGCCTCCACCATGATTGAGAAGTGAGCTGGGCTCCACTAGGTGGGACTCAATACTTCCACTTGCAAAACACAGACACATAGCAGCTCATAACAGAGGGAAACCTCACCACAAGAAAATCTCCACAGATTAGAGGTGCAGATTGTTAAGCAAGGCAATATAACCCTGAACACACCACAGACTAATACTGGTGCATCCCACAACTGTGAGGAAAAGGGCAGGTTACATCAACAGAAGTGAGCAACCTTCTCTAACCAAAAGATGAGAGGAAAGATACAAAGCCCTACGGGGGCCTTACATTGGATATCTCTTCCACCCCAGAATACTGAACAGAGCACCAAGGCCACATCCAGCACACACCACTTGGAACTCATTAAAGTTATAAATATCCCACTAAATCACAGAGACACAAATTAAAGATTAAAGCAACCAGACTGAAAGTGAAAGGATAGAAAAAGATAATCCATGTAACAGAAATTAAAAAAGAGCTGGTCACCCTAAGATCAGACAAAATGCCAAAGAAGGAGGAAAAGAGAAAGAAGCCAACAAAGAAATCTAAAGTGGGGGATAGCTATGTAAGGTGGACAGGGAATAGTGCTCTAGAGGCTACAACAGCTGAGCCAAATGCCACAGTGCTGTTGGCGCAGATGCCTTGGGTTATAAATGTATATCTCTGTGCAACTGAAGGGTGTTGAGAGAGACATCTTTAGCCTAAGAGTCAGGAGCTGCTCTAATTGTTTTATAAACTGGCTTAAAGACTATAAGTGAGGTTTTAGTTAACTGTTTGTATGTTTCTTGACTCTCATTGCTGCTCACGTAAGAAATCTTGTAAATAAATGCCTTTTGGTTCTTAAAAAAAAGAAGGAACATTCCTTAACACAATCAAGGCAATTTATAACAAACCCACAGCCTGCATCCTATTGAATGGGGAAAAGTTGGAAGCATTCCCACTGAGATCCAGAACCAGACAAGGATGCCCAGTCTCATCATTGCTTATCAATATAGTCCTGAAAATTTTAGGCAAAACCATTAGGCAAGAAAAAGAAATCAAAGGGATTCAAATTAGGAAACAGGAAGTCAAACTAATCCTATTTGCAGATGACATAATTCTAAATATAGGGGATCCAAAAGACTCCACCAAGGGACTATTGGAAGTTATAAAAGAGTTTGATAAAGTAGCAGGATGTAAAATCAATACACAAAAATCAATAGCTTTTGTATACACAGAAAATACCATGGCTGAGAAAGAACTTCTAAAATCAATCCCATTCACGGTAGCTAGAAAATAAATCAAATACCTTGGAATAAATTTAACCAAGGAGACCAAAGATCTCTATGATGGGAATTACAAAACATTAAAGAAAGAAATAGAAGAACATACAAAAAGTGGAAAAAACTTGCATGTTCATGGATTAAAATAATCAATATCATCAAAATGTCCATTCTTCTGAGAACAATTTTCAAATTCAATGTAATACCAATCAAAATACCAGACATTCTTCTCAGATCTAGAAAAACGATGCTGAAATTCATTTGGAAACACAGGAAACCTCAAATAGCTAACACAGTATTATACAACAGAAACAAAGCTGGAGGCATCACAATACCAGATTTCAAGACATACTACAAGGCAGTTATAATCAAAACAGCCTGGTACTAGTACAAAAACATATGGATAGACTAATGGAACAGAATAGAAATGCCAGAAATAAATCCAACCATCTACAATCAACTTATATTCAACCAAGGAGCTAAAACCAATCCCTGGAGCAAGGACAGTCTCTTCAACAAATAGTGCTGGGAAAACTGGATTTCCACATGCATAAGTATGAAGCAGGAACCCCTCCATACAACTTACATAAAAATCCATTCAAAATGTCATAAAGACCTAAATCTACAACCTGATACCATCAAATTACTAGAGAACCTTGGGGAAACCCTGCAAGACATTGGTATAGGCAGAGTTCTTGGAAAAGACCTCAAAGGCACAGGCAATAAAGCCAAAATTAACAAATGAGATTACATCAAATTGATAAGCTTCTGTACTGCAAAAGCAACAAGAAAGTGAGGAGGCAACTGACAGAATAGGAGAAATTATTTGCAAACAATGAAACTGATAAAGGATTAATAACTAGAATATATAAAGAGATCAAGAACTCTGCAACAACAAAACAAACAATCCAGTTAAAAAATGGGCAAAGGACTTAAATAGACATTTTTCAAAAGAGGAAATACAAATGGCCAACAGACACTGAAAAAATGCTCAGGATCACTAGATGTCAGGGAAATGCAAAACAAAACTACAATTAGGTTTCACCTCACTCCGGTTAGAATGGCTTTCATGAAGAAATTAACACAAAACAAATGCTGACAAGGATATAGGGGTGGAGAAGGTACCCTAATCCATGGTTGGTGGGAATATAAACTGGTAAAAACATTGTGGAAGACATAGTGGAGATACCTCAGACATCTAAATATGATCCTATCATATGCCCAGCCATCCTACTCCTTGGACTTTACCCAAGAGAAATGAAATAAGCAAATAAAATAATTATCTGGCCGGCGCCATGGCTCAACAGGCTAATCCTTCGCCTTGCGGCGCCGGCACACCAGGTTCTAGTCCCAGTTGGCCCCTCTTCCAGGCCAGCTCTCTGCTGTGGCCCAGGAGTGCAGTGGAGGATGGCCCAAGTGCTTGGGCCCTGCACCCCATGGGAGACCAGGAAAAGCACCTGGCACCTGGCTCCTGCCATCGGATGAGCGCGGTGCGCCGGCCGCAGTGTGCCGGCCGCGGCGGCCATTGGAGGGTGACCCAACAGCAAAGGAAGCCCTTTCTCTCTGTCTGTCTCTCTCTCACTGTCCACTCTGCCTGTCAAAAATTAAAACAAAAAAAAGAATTATCTGCACCCACATGTTTATTGCAGCTCAATTCACAATAACTAAGACATGGAATCACCCTAAAGGCCCATCAACAGAAGACTGGATAAAGAAATTATGGGATATGTACTCTATGGAATACTAAACAGTGTTAAAAAAAAAAACAATGAAATCCGGTCATTTGCAACAAAATGGATGAATCTGGAAAACATCATAACATCATACTTAGTGAAATAAGCCAGTCCCAAAGGACAAATACCATATTTTCTCCCTGATCTGTGATAACTATTAGAGCACCTAAAAGGAAACCTGTAGAAGTGAAACTGACATTTTGAGAAGCAATGACTTGATCAGCCTTTGTCTTAACTGTTGAGGAATAGTTTTTCTTTTCTTTTTAAAACCATTGGTTGAACTCTTTACTTAACATAGAATTAATGATATGTGTATAAAGTCAATTGAAAATAGATCCCACTAAAAAGTAAGAGTGGGAATAAGAGAGGGAGGAGGAAGTTTGTAACTGTAAAGCTGTATAGTTCTGCATACATTCCTGTGGACTTAACTTCTAAGGGTACAGCTAAAAACTTGCCATGGGACTCCTAATCCCATTAAGCTGGATTGTATGATCATATTAAATGTTAAATTGATAATACAGATAAGAGTAAGTGTTACAGAAGTGTTACAGGGGTCTTATAAATAAGATCAAGTGTCTGGTAAAAACAATAGATAGAATTAAAAAAGGATAGAATGTTCCAACATGGGATACAGTCCACACAGCAGATTCATAGAATGCTAATTGCTCTAAATAGCATTCTGACCTCAGAATCAGCACTTAAGGCATTCTGGTCTGGCTGGAAGGCCATGAGAGCATTTCAGGGATAGAAAGCCAAGACACCATGGTACAAAAAATGTCCTACATGAAGGATCTCTTTGAGTGAGACCCCAGTGGAAAGAAGGGACCATCAAAGGGTGTAGAAGGGAGGAGAGAACTTCCACTTTGCTTATTGTCTTGTATAAGTACTGACAGAGATTATGGCCTCAAAAGGCTTCCATAGACTTGGAAGCTCATGTCAAGAGCCTTGGATGATCACTGATATCATACATAAGAGTGTTAATTGTTAAATTAACAACAAGAGTCACTTTGCATTTACTCCCCATGTAGGACCTCTGTCCTCAATGAATTGTACTATGACAATTAACTGTAAAACTTGTTCTGTTTTTTTTTTATTTTGTTTGTGTGTGCAAATTGCTGAAATCTTTACTTAGTATAGAGATAGTATTCTGTGAATAAAATTAATTGAAAATGAATCTTTTTGGCCGGCGCCGTGGCTCAACAGGCTAATCTTCCGCCTTACGGCGCCGGCACACCGGGTTCTAGTCCCGGTCGGGGCGCCGGGTTCTGTCCCAATTGCCCCTCTTCCAGGCCAGCCCTCTGCTGTGGCCCAGGAGTGCAGTGGAGGATGGCCCAAGTGCTTGGGCCCTGCACCCCATGGGAGACCAGGATAAGCACCTAGCACCTGGCTCTTGCCATCAGATCAGCACGGTGTGCCGGCAGCAGCGCGACGTCCGCGGCAGCCATTGGAGGGTGAACCAACGGCAAAGGAAGACCTTTCTCTCTGTCTGTCTCTCTCTCTCACTGTCCACTCTGCCTGTCAAAAAATAAAAAAAAAAAAAGAAAATGAATCTTTTTTTAAACTTTTATTTAATGAATATAAATTTCCAAAGTACAGCTTATGGATTACAATGGCTTCCCCCTCCCATAACTTCCCTCCCACCCGCAACCCTCCCCTTTCCCACTCCCTCTCCCCTTCCATTCACATCAAGATTCATTTTCAATTCTCTTTATATACAGAAGATCAGTTTAGTATATATTAAGTAAAGATTTCAACAGTTTGCCCTCACATAGCAACACAAAGTGAAAAATACTCTTGGAGTACTAGTTATAGTATTAATTCACAATGTACAGCACATTAAGGACAGAGATTCTACATGATATTTTTTTTAAAAAATTGATTAATTTTCTATGCAATTTCCAATTTAACACCAAGTTTTTTTTTTCATTTTCAATTATCTTTATATACAGAAGATCGATTCAGTATATACTAAGTAAAGATTTCATCAGTGTGCACCCACACAGAAACACAAAGTGTAAAAATATTGTTTCAGTACTAGTTATAGCATTACTTCACATTGGACAATACATTAAGGACAGATCCCACATGAGACGTAAGTACACAGTGACTCCTGTTGTTGACTTAACAATTTGACACTCTTGTTTATGGCATCAGTAATCTCCCTAGGCTCTAGTCATGAGTTGCCAAAGCTATGGAAGCCTTTAGGGTTCGCTGACTTCGATCTTATTCAGACAGGGTCATATAGTCAAAGTGGAAGTTCTCTCCTCCCTTCAGAGAAAGATACCTCCTTCTTTGATGGCCCCGTTCTTTCCACTGGGATCTCACTCACAGAGATCTTTCATTTAGGTCTTCTTTTTTTTCCTCCAGAGTGTCATGGCTTTCCATGCCTAGAAAACTCTCATGGGCTCTTCAAGCATATCTGAATGCCTTAAGGGCTGATTCTGAGGCCAGAGTGCTATTTAGGACATCTGCCATTCTATGAGTCTGCTGTGTCTCCCACTTCCCATGCTGGATCATTCTCTCCCTTTTTGATTCTATCAGTTAGTATTAGCAGACACTAGTCTTGTTTGTGTGATCCCTTTGACTCTTAGACCTATCAGTGTGATCAGTTGTGAACTGAAATTGATCACCTGGACTAGTGAGATGGCATTGGTACATGCTACCTTGATGGGATTGAATTGGAATCCCCTGGCACATTTCTAACTCCATCATTTGGGGCAAGTCTGATTGAGCATGTCCCAAATTGTACATCTCCTCCCTCTCTTATTCCCACTCTTATATTTAACAGAGATCACTTTTCAGTTAAAATTTAAACACCTAAGAATAATTGTGGTTTATTAAAGAGTTCAACCAATAGTACTAGAACAAAACAAAGAAAAAATACTAAAATGGATAAAGTATTACATTGTACATCAACAGTCAGCACAAGAGCTGATCAAGTCACTGTTTCTCATAGTGTCCATTTCACTTCAACAGGTTTCCCCTTTGGTGCTCAGGTAGTTGTCAGCAGTCAGGGAAAACAAATGATATTTGTCTCTTTGGGACTGGCTTAATTCACTCAGCATGATGTTTTCCAGATTCCTCCATCTTGTTGCAAATGACCAGGTTTCATTGTTTTTGACTGCTGTATAGTATTCTATAGAGTACATGTCCCATAATTTCTTTATCCAGTCTACTGTTGATGAGCATTTGGGTTGGTTCCAGGTCTTAGCTATTGTGAATTGAGCTGCAATAAGCATTACTGTGCAGACGGCTTTTTTGTTTGCCAATTTAATTTCCTTTGTGTAAATTCCAAGGAGTGGGATGGTTGGGTTGAATGGTAGGGTTATATTCAGGTTTCTGAGGAATCTCCAGACTGACTTCCATAGTGGCTTAACCAGTTTGCATTCCCACCAACAGTAGGTTAGTGTCCCTTTCTCCCCACATCCTCTCCAGCATCTATTGTTGGTAGATTTCTGAATGTGAGCCATTCTAACCTGGGTGAGGTGAAACCTCATTGTGGTTTTGATTTGCATTTCTCTGATTGCTAGTGATCTTGAATATTTTTTCATGTGTCTGTTGGCTATTTGGATTTCCTCTTTGGAAAAATGTCTATTGAGGTCCTTGGCCCATCACTTAAGTGGGTTGTTTGTTTTGATGTTGTGGAGTTTCTTGATTTCTTTGTAGATTCTGGTTATCAACTCTTTATCTGTTGCATAGTTTGCAAATATTTTTTCCCATTCTGTCGGTTGCCTATTCACTTTCCTGACTGTTTCTTTTGAAGTACAGAAACTTCTCAATTTGATGCAATCCCAATAGTTAATTTTGGCTTTGACTGCTTGTGCTTCTGGGGTATTTTCCAAGAAGTCTTTGCCAGTACCTATATCTTGCAGGGTTTCTCCAATGCTCTCTAATAATTTGATGGTGTTGGGTCATAGATTTAAGTCTTTAATCCATGTTGAGTGAATTTTTGTGTAAGGTGAAAGGTAGGGATCTTGATTCATGATTCTTCACGTGGAAAAAAGTTTTCCCAGCACCATTTATTGAATAGACTGTCCTTACTCCAGGGATTGGTTTTGGATCCTTGATCAAATATAAGTTGGCCGTAGATGTTTGGATTGATTTCTGGTGTTTCTATTCTGTTCCATTGGTCTATCCATCTGTTTCTGTACCAGTACCATGCTGTTTTGATAACTACTGCCCTGTAGTATGTCCTGAAATCTGGTATGGTGATGTCTCCAGCTTTGTTTTTGTTGTACAAGATTGCTTTAGCTATTCGAGGTCTCCTGTGTCTCCATATGAATTTCAGCATCATTTTTTCCAGATCTGAGAAGAATGTCCTCGGTATCTTGATTGGTATTGCAATGAACCTGTAAATTGCTTTTGGGAGAATGGAAATTTTGATGATATTGATTCTTCCAATCCATGAGCATGGAAGATTTTTCCATTTTTTGGTATCCTCTTCTATTTCTTTCTTTAGGTTTTGTAATTTTTAACGTCTTTGGTTAAGTTTATTCCAAGGTATTTGATTGTTTTTGTGGCTGTTGTGAATGGAATTGATCTTAGAAGTTCTTCCTCAGCCGTGGCATTGCCTGTGTATACAAAGGCTGTTGATTTTTGTGCATTGATTTGATATCCTGCTACTTTGCCAAACTCTTCTATGAGTTCCAATAGTCTCTTAGTAGAGTTGTTTGGGTCCCCTAAATAAAGAATCATATCATCTGCAAAGAGGGAGAGTTTGAGGTCTTCCTTCCCAATTTGTATCCCTTTAATTTCTTTTTCTTGCCTAATAGCTCTGGCTAAGACTTCCAGAATTATATTGAATAGCAGTGGTGAGGGTGGGCATCCCTGTCTGGTACCAGATCTCAGTGGAAATGCTTCCAACTTTTCCCCATTCAATAGGATGTTGGCCATGGGTTTTTCATAAATTGCTTTGATTGTATTGAGGAATGTTCCTTCCATACCCAGTTTGCTTAGAGTTTTCATCATGAAAGGGTGTTGTATTTTATCAAATGCTTTCTCTGCATCTATTGAGATAATCATATGGTTTTTCTTCTGCAGTCTGGGTGGATGATCTTTCTGATGTGTTGTTGCATTCTATTGGCCAGAATTTTATTGAGGATTTTTGCATCTATGTTCATCAGGGATATTGGTCTGTAATTCTCTTTCAATGCTGCATCTTTTTCCGGCTTGGGGGCGGGGGGTTGCTGGGGACCTGTAGGGGGCCCCGCGGCGCACTCCACTCTCTTTCTTGCTCTGCCGACTGCCAGCGACAGCCAGGTATGGGCCCGATGCTCCAGTGCCATCCATTTTCAGGGCTAGTTGATTCGGCAGGTGAGTTGAAAGTGAATCTTAATGGAGCATGGGACTGGGAGTGAGAGAGGGAGGAGTAGGTGGGGTGGGTGTGTCAATATGGTGGGAAGAATTATTATGTTCTTAAAGGTATACTTATGAAATTTGTACTCATTAAGTAAAAGGTTTCTTTGGAAAAAAAAATATGTCCTTTCTTCCTATTGGTTGACTGACTGATGTGGGAAAGCCTTGGACAACTTCCATATGGCACATGTTGAGGTTGACAGAGCTGTCATCACCCTGACTCCTTAAATGACTGTGGACAAGAGCTGGTGTCAACCCAAATTCTATTATAATGTCTTTTTGTTTTTTTATGCCAGTGATATTTGAGCTTTGTTTTAATACCAGTTAACACATGTCAATATACCACATTAAAAAGTAGCAAGGTCTGTTTTTGCAATTTGCCAACTTTTCTGAGAAAGTCTACAATTGATCCGCTTCATCCAAGAACTTGACATGGCCACTCACTATCATTTCTCTTGGCCAGATTAGATTGCATAATCCCTTCTTGTGACTTCTTTGAGTAAATACTCCCTAACAGCTCTTCCCCTCTCTTCCTCTCTCCTCCTCTCCCTTCTTCGCTGTCCCCCCATTATTCTCCTGGAAAAACTCCAGCTCTTGTTTAACCCAACTCACAATCCTCATGTGGCTACTTCCACTTTAAATCCATGAATACTAATGTATATAGGTCCATAACCATCCCAGCAATCTCACTACATTTTCATAGTTTATTTCCTCATCCAGACTCATACACAGCTACTCATACTTCTTCTCTTCACAAATCTCCAGTTCCCCCCTCCTCCTCACTCTCAGCTGATGAGTTAAAATTCTTATTGAAAATAAGAAAATAGCAGCAATCAAGGGAGAATTTCCATTAACTCCCACCACCTCCTCTACTGCCTACCTGCATCTGTTCCTCTGTAATTTGCCTTCCCTGCTGAGTGGATTGTCTGTGCTTCCTTCTGAAGCCAAAATCTCCATATGTGCACTGGGCACCATTTCCTTTCATCTCCTTAAGGATCTTACTCCAGTAACTCTCTCCTCCCCCTCTTACATCATCAAAATTTCCCTCTCACTGGATCTTTCCCATCAACACACAAAACATCTTGCAATATGCTCCACCTTTGAAAAAAAAAAAGAAAATTTGACTTCAACTCTCTGACTTCAATTATCCTCCAACCACCATTCCTTTTATTTGCTATATTTTGTAGATGTATGCCTGAAAATAACTGTCTGTATTCACCCTCTTGTATTCTCATCTCATTCTTTCTTGAGCCCATTCCAGGCTAGCTTTCCTCCTCACTATCTCACTCTGTCAAAATCACTAATGATCTTCACTTTCCAAATCCAATGGTCAGTTACTAACCTTCATCTTACTCAACTTATCAACAGTATTTGACACAGTAGATCACTCACTCCTTTTGAAATAGTTCATTCTCTTGACTTCCAGAGATCCTTCTCTCTTGGTTCTTTGCCTTCTTTGCTGTTCACTCCTCTTTATCCTTAAAATTACCTTTAAAATATTGGAGTGACATGGACTTTGTCTTTTATGTTGGTTCTTTCCTACCTGCATTTGTTTTATTGACAAATTTGTCAAATTGCATTTTAAAATAATTTGTATTTGTTATTGCATTTAAAAATCTTTTGTATTTATTATTTATTTTCATTTTTTTGAAAGACAAACAGAGAGTAGTGGGAGAAATCTTCAGGTTCATTCCCCCAGTGTCCACAACAGCAGTGGCTAGAACAAATTGAACTCAGTTGGGTCTCTCACATGAGTGGCAGGTACCCCAGTACTTGAGCTATCACTCAGTGTCCCCCAGGGTGTACATTAGCAGGAATCTATATCAGAAGCAGGGGAGCTGAGACATGAACCAGGCACCCCTATGTGGAATGCAGGCATCCCATGTGGCAACCTAACTACTGTGCCAAATGCCCACCACAAGTGGCATCATTTCTAATACCATATGTATGCAGATATGTTCAGATTTTTTATTTTGAAATCAAATATCCCCCCCAACTCCAGCTTTGTATATCCAGCTGCCTTCTTGACATTTCCACATAGTTGTCTAATTCTTACTTCAAAACTAAATTTCCCCAAAACCAAACTCTTTACTGTCTTCACCAGTAAGCCTGCTCCATAAAAATAATTCCATTTTTCAGTTAAAGTAAGAAATTCAACATTTTGACTATTCTTTTTCCTTAAGACCCTACAACCAGTGCTTCCGTGAATCCTCTTGCCTCTACTTCAAACTCTAACCAGAATCTTACCACTTCTTCCCACTTCCAACACCATCATCTCTCACCTGGCTTACTAAAATAATATCCTGTGGTCATAAAACACTCATTTATTTCCAATCTCCTTATCTCTTTCTTTCATACCGATAGAATTTGGAGGGGGGGTATATTTTATGCCAGGATGTAGCTTATATTATTTGACAGCTTGGTGTAGCCAAAGAGATGTAAGTAGAAACATCTATGGAACTTCTAAAGATTTGTAGCTATGTTTCTTCAGACATTGCAATAAGGTATCCTTTATAACTTACTCTTTTCTTTTCCTCCATGCACCCCTTCACAGGCATGTACCCTTAGGATCCTCTGTTATTTTCATTCATGCCTTGGATGAATCTTCAAGCTCTGAATTGGAAAATGTTTGAGTCCCTGAAGTCTTGATAAGGCAGAACTATCAATCTCTGGATTCAGACTTTTGGATTTTTGTGTGTGTGAGAGAAACCAACTTCTATTTAAAGTCACTATTATTTGAGTTTTATTGTCACTGTCAAACTTCACCCAAACCAATATGCCTTCTACTTGGTCTCACTATTATCCTTTACAAACTGCTATTGTTTCTTTATTCTTCCCGCAGCACAGGGCAAAGGTTGGCTTTTTCAGACTGAGGCTGGCTTATGCTAGCCTTGTGTTCAAACCTCTCTGGTCACCCTTCCTGCTAATCGCGTGTGCCTGCGTCAAAGCCCTTGCTAGATTTGTCTATGTTTCCATGCTCTGCCTTCTGCTCCTCCTTTATTGTCATTTCCGTCTACTGTTCACCCAACTCCTTCCATTCCAGAAGCCATGCCCCATGCACAGTCCTGCTGCAGGGCTAGGCACTCACTTCTGTCCTTTTCCTGAAAGACTCTTAGCCCTTTTATCTTGAGACTCAGTCTCTCACTCTCCTCAACTCTCAAACAGACTCTCATGATCACTCAGTCTACAGCATCACCACCACCACGAGAACATGTCCCATAAAAATTGAGATGTTCTGCTTCTTTAGAGAAATAAGCTACTCCCACCATTCTGAACCCTAGTTCTCACAGGAAAATTTAAGACTTGAGCAAGGAGTGGCACCAAGATTGGGCTTAGGGGATCTTTAGTCATTCTTCCTATATAATTCCTATCAGAATGCTGTTCTCATTCCTGGATATGGGCAATGGATGTTATGCTTACTAACGAAAGTTACTATGCGATCTTAGCTTCAAACACCACTACCACAACTTCCTCATTCTCCCCATTCCTCTTTCTCTAACTCTTGCCCCACTATTTCTGGCTAGATGGTTATCCTTCTAAATCAAGAGTATTAAGTTGCTACTGGCTAGAAATTGGGAGATACAGGCACAGGCCCATCAACTCTCTCCTGTCGTGTTACTATACCTCAACTCATTAATTCATAAAACTTAAGTGGCTCCTGAAGGCATATGAATAGTAAGTAATGGCTTGAAGTATTTACTTTTCAAAAAATTATAAGAGAAAACTCAAAAGATTAAGAAGTATTTTGAGACCCAAAGGAATGACTTTTCATTATGGATTTCCAGGCATCAAGAGATAGTCATTACACAGAATGACTTCTATAATTTGAATATGTATTATCCCCTCTGAAATTCATGTTGACATTTAATCTCTGTTGTGAAGTAGTAAGAGTAGGAACTTAATCCATCTTTGGTGTTTAGATATGAGGCCTTTGAGAGGTGATTAGGATGAGATAAGGCGATCAGAGCAGAGCCTCATGATTGAATATTGGTGGTTCTATAGGGAGAGTAGGACACACATCCACACAAGTGCATTTCCTGTCTCTTGCCATGTGATCACCTGAGCTGCCTAAGTACCCTACCAGCAAGAATGCCACCACCAGATGTGGTCCTTCAACCTTGGTCCAGGCTGCGGGCCAAAGTAAACCTCTCTTCTTTATAACCTACATGGACTTTGGAATTGTGTTTTTATCAACAGGAGATGGACTAAGAAAGTAACTTTCAATGTCTGCTGCTCTCAAGGCTGAACTCTATCTACCAGATTATTTTACAAAGCCTTATGGCTCATTCCTGGAGAGTTATTTGATTTGGTTCATATTCCAAGTGTTTTAAAGATTTATTTATTTATTTATTTGAAAGTCAGAGTTACACACAGAAGGAGAAGCAGAAAGAAAGAGGTCTTCCATCCGCTGATTCACTCACCAATTGGCCACAACAGCTGGAGCTGTGTGGATCCAAAGCCAGGAGCCAGGAGCTACTTTTGGGTCTCCTACATGAGTGCAGGGGCCCAAGGACACGGGCCATCTTCTATTGCTTTCCCAGGCCACAGCAGAGAGCTGGATCGGAAGTGAAATAGCAGGGACTCGAACCAGGAACTATATGGGATGCTGGCACTTCAGGAGGCAGCTTTACCCACCATGCCACAGTGCCGGACCCCAATCGTGTTTTCTTTTGAAATGTCAATACAGGCCAGCAAGCCTTTGAACATGTGCGGAGATTATTGCAAATAGATTAATCCGTAGGAAAGGCTCCAGACTGTATCAAGGAACTGCCATTTAAAAACAACAGAAAGGTGAATTATATTATTTGGCTAGAATATGCAATATTTAGAAGATAATAAGACATAAATTCAAGGAATTTCCATTTCCAGTGAAGTGCAAATTTTTCAAAATACAAAGCTCATAAGAAGTTTATACAGAACTCAGAAATGCTATGTCACATACTAATGTTGTGTTTTTATTAAAGAAAGGTGTTAGCATTCCCATATTAATTTTAATCTGTCTACAAATTCTTGAAAATAAAATTATTAGAAAATTATAATAAAAATTGCTTTGAATAGGGGCCCTGGGCTGTACTTTTTAGTAATTTGGCCAAGATTCAGAATTATGATATAGTTTCATTCATTCAGCAAAATCATGCAACAAATATTTATTTAGTAATGCCAGTCAGTGTTCTAGGCAATAAATTCACAGAAGTAGATAAAAAAACAAACTCCACATTCTTGTGGACATTACAGTCTGATTTCAGAATGAGAGACAATAAACAGCTAAGCGTCTAACATCCATGGACTTTAAGGAAAAGTGCTAACAAAGCAGGCAGGAATGGAATGTTTTATTGTGTTTTTAAATTTATTTGAGAGGAAAAGAGACAGAGTTCCCCTTGCTGTGACTGCCCAGATGCTCATAATAACCAGGACTGGGCCAGGCCTAAAGCCAGGATCCAGATAGCAACATAGGTCCCCCAGGCATACAGCAGAAGTCCCATTGCTTGAGTCATCACTGCTGCCTCCCGAGGTCAGCACTGGGGGGAAGCCAGTCAGGAACTGGAGCCAGGAATCAAGCACAGGTGTTCAATGGGGAATGTGGGCATGTTAACCACTAGGGTAAGTGGATATCACTCGCATCTGGAGCTTGGGAATGAGCTTAAAGGGATGGATGGGTTAATGACTTAGTATGAAAAACTGCAGAGTTTCTCATAGAACATTTGCACTATAACCAAGCATGAGGATGTGGGAACACGGATGCTTTTGGCTCCATCTCCCACAAATTGTTGTCCTGTTAGGTGTTGGTTGCAGGTAACTTCCAAAGGGAAAACTCTGGGAAACAAAAAAATCTTTGTTTTAACTTTTGCCTTCCTCCCATATGGAGAGCTACAGAGAAACTTCACTTCCTCTAAAATGCTGAACTTCTTATAAAACTGGAAAATTTTACAGTTTGATATTCTGTGATATCTAAAGCAAATTATACCTCTATTTGAAACAGAGGCTACTGTGTTGGGAAATGAGTCTGCAAATGAAACTGTTTTCTGATGAGCGTTCTTTTCTCAGTTTCCTTAGCAGGGAATTGATCATTGTTCAGGGTCCACTTTTATTCCCCCTGCATTGTTTATCCATCCAGTCATTCATGTCATTTCTAACTGCTTCATAGAACAAAGTCATCACTTTTTGTTTCCAGATACTGTGATGCATTGGCAGAGCTTTGCTGAGCGCTCTCTCGCTCTCTCTCTCTCTCTCTGTCACTCTCTCGCTCTCTTTTTTTCAACAGTTCCAGGAAGACAGTATGTTTACTTGTAGAACTTGTCTATCTTGGTGAAAACAAAAACAAGCAGACATATCCCAAGACTGAATCCAACATCTGAGAAAAATCTTGAGAAATTCTGTTGGCTTCAGCTTTGTCAGGAACATCTGACAAGACCTTTCCAGACCACAGTCCCGTTTTTATCAGAGGACATGGTTGCCTATTCAGGTCAATCCAGAAACTGTGAGAGAGCCAGGGTGAGGACTGAAGGCTGAGAGAAGGAAGTGCATGACCAGATTTTCAACAGTGAATCTCAGGGGCAGAACTAGTTTGTAAAGTCTTCAAAATTGCTCGTGGCTACATTATATTTTTTAAAATTTATTTGACAGGTTGAGTTAGACATTGAGAGACAGAAAGGTCTTCCTTCCGTTGGTTCACCCCCCAAATGGCCACTACGGCCAGAGCTACGCCAATCTGCTTCCTCCTGGTCTCCCAAGTGGGTGCAGGCACCCAAGGACTTGGGCCATCCTCCACTACCCTTCCGGGCCACAGCAGAGAGCTAGACTGGAAGAGGAGCAACTGGGACTAGAATCCAGCACCCATATGGGATGCCAGCACCATAGGCAGAGGATTAGCCAAGTGAGCCATGGTGCCAGCCCCCTGTGGTTACATTATATTTTCCATGGGCCTTGGACACTTTTGCTTATATGGTCCTCTCTACTATTAAATGATATTAAAACCTATTTTATTACTGTGTTGATATAAAAATGAACATGATCCTGACTAGATTCCTTATGGTTATAGTTTTTATTTTTATTTTAAGAGAAATGAAAATTAAAACATTTTTGTGGTTTGTAGGCACTGTACTTTGTGCCTAATGGAGAACTTGGCCCTTACACTGGTGCCTCAACACCTTTGCCCCTCTTTGGGACATCATTCTTTACATACAGATATCTCAGGTATTTAATATTTTCCTGTCTCCATTGCCTATTCTGCCTTTTGGCCGATCAAAACATCTTGTCCAGGGACAGAGTTAGGAAGAACATGACAAAACAATGGACTTCCCATCTCTACTTCCTCATTGTCATCTTGGGACTGGTGTCTGCTGCCTCTTCTCCACTGAAACTACCCCCAAGGTCACCATGAGTCTCCAACTCACCAAAATTCATGTTGATGGAAATTCTTAAGATTTTAGACCTGTGACATTTAACACCACTCTTCATTTAATTCATTTTTATTGAGTGCCTACAGTGTGTCATGTTGTATGCCAGATTTTGAAAGTATAACTGTGAAGCAAGCAGATAAAAGTACAGACACCATACATTGTTTGTCTAGTAGGGAATACTGATAAATACTTCAGGAGCATCAAGGCCCCTAATTCAAACTTATTAATTCAAGAAATGCTTCTTAAAGCAGATAACACTTAACCTAAGACAAGAAAGATGACTGGAAGCTAGCCTGTTTAGGAGAGAGAAGAGTGTTCTAGGTAGAAAGTGCAAAATGCATATCACCATGGTTTTAAAGGGAAGAACTACACTTGGATAATAGAAAGTAATTCCACATAGCTGAAGCCTAGAGTGTGCATATGTATGCTATGGTTTGAATGCTTCCCCAAAGTTCATGTGTTGGAAACTCAATTCCCAACTTGAGAAAATTGGAGGGTGGGGCTCCACTCTCATACATATGATAATGCCATGATTGGAGATCTCAGTATTGCCCACATGATACTGATATTGGCAGGCATGCTGAAGGCAAGAGTTATGGGGTCATGGTGGCTTCCACCACGATTTCAGAGGAAAGCCTGGGAGGACAGGGAGAGTTGTGCTGTGGAGTTGAAACCCCTGTGTGGAGCAATGCGTGGGGAAGCTGTGAGAATGAAGATACATAAGAAACTCAGAAAAGTAGAGATGCCAGCAATATGAGACACTCACCATGGAAAGCTCAAGCAGTGCACCAGGCCAGCCGGGAAAAGCTGCAAACAACAGCATGCAGACACAGAGAATAGCCATGCAGGTGTGGAGGATTCAGCCTAGATCTCAAAGGACGTTTTGGACAAATGGGGCCCAGACAGAGACTGGTTGCAGGCGTGGAGGCACAATGAGAAACCACCACTAGGGTAATGAGAAAAGGAAATAAGGGTCCAGATGTACTGCAGAGTCACCACCAGGTCGATGCCTAGTAGAGCTGCAGAGTTGAGCCTCCGACCTGTGAGAATTGAAGTTATGGACTGCAACCAGCAAAGAGATATGTGGGGGCTGTCTAAGCCATTGGGAGCCCAGCCCACAACACTGTGTGCCCAGGATGCTGGACATGGCACTTTAGGACTTAATGTTTGCCCAGCTGATTTTCAGTCTTGCATTGGTTTGATTGATCCTTTCGTTTCTTTGAGTCTCCAGTTAGGAATGGAAATGTATACCCTATGCCTATCCTGTCACTGTATCTTGGAAGTATGTATCTTGTTTTTGATTGTGCAGGTTCACAGCTGAGAGAGTTTGCCTTGAGTCTCAGATGAGGCTTTGGACTGCAGACTTAGGAATTAGTGTTGGATTGAGTTAAGATATTGAGAGATGGAATGAATGTGTTACATGTGAGAAGAATATGAGTTTTGGGAACAAGGGGTGGCATGTTATGGAGAACAGAACTTGGTTCCAGAAAGTCACACAGATGTTAAAACTGAAATCTTATTTTAAAGGCTGGCAGATTAAGGGTGGAGACTTGATCTAACTATTGTATCTGAGGATGGGCGTAGTAGGAAGTCTTTAGGTCACTAGGGGCTTGATCTCAGAAGGTGGTTTTCAACAGAGTTTGGCCTAACAGCTCTCTCTGCTTCCTGACTCATGATGTGATTATTCCTCTACACCCACTTTACCCTGGCCCATCTCCACCAGAGCAAGACTAATCTCCTAGTCCTAAACTGTGAACCTCCAAATTATAAGCTGAGATAAAACTCTTCTTTCTCAAAAAGTTCCATTTGGGTATTTTAGTTAAAATAATGAAAAGCTGGCTAATACACCAAGTCTATGACATCTTTTTATAACAGTACAAGATAGACTGAGACAGCGTGGGAGGGTGTTTGTGCTAGGGCATGTCATGTGCATATTGACATTTTGTGGAGATGACTCTGTTGTCAGTGTGAAAGATAAATGGTGCAGGGGATGATACTGGGGTCAGAGAGAGTCATCAGTAGACTGTGGAAGGGTGGCTGGGGTCTGAGCTGGACTTGGTAGAACTGTATTAGTTCTGTAATAATAAATCTTCTCTTTCTCATGAGTTGCATCCAGTGTTTCAGTAATAGTGTGCATAAGAATGGAGGGGCCAGTTGTTCTATATACCTTATTATTATAGCACAGTGTTGTCTCAATAACATTACCAGATTATAACAATCAGGAACATACTTACAACAACAGACAACCTATGTTGAAATTTTACTATAAATTTAGAGAGTCTTCTGAATGCTCCACAAATATGTAGTAATCTTTTATCTTTCCATTTTGCTGGTCAGGAAATAAGCTCAGAGAGGGGGAATGACTTGCCCTTGGCCATACAACCTGGAAAAGTTGGAATATGTCCCAGACTCTGCACCTGGCCTGCTCTCGAAACTCTCTCTATGAGCCTTCCTCCAATTGCTTATATTTTTCTAGATGGGACTGTGTATCTGTGATTTAAATTTTTCTGGATAACAGAACATCCTTCTCAGAAGCTGAAAAGTAGACTACACTCAACCCAAACAAGCAAATGTCACAGGAAATCTAACCCTGTGACTATAATTTTAAGGAACAAGAAGACATGAGTCACAATCCAAAATAGCAAGAATAAAACAAGATTCTACTTATGCCAAAACATGCTCCCTGTGATTTAAACAGATACAGGGACTTAGTCGTAATCATTGTGGATATGGGCAAGGGTGAGTGTGGGAGGAGAACCTCAGCTGCAAGTTGGGATGTCTGTAGAAAATCAGATGCACAAGACACATTAAAATGATTATTTTTATTTTTTAAGATTTATTTATTTATTTGAAAGAGAGAGCGAGAGAGAGACCTTGTATCTGCTGGTTTACCACCCTGATGATTGAAGATTGGCCAGGTCTGGGCCAGGCCAAAACCAGGAGACTAGAACTCCATTTGGGTGTCCCATGTGGATGGCAGGGGCCTGAGTACTTGGGTCATCTTCTGCTTCTTTTCCAGACTCGTTAGCATGGAGCTGAATGGGAAACAGAGCAGCTGGGACTGGAACCAGTGCCCCAAAGTGGGATTCTGGCATTGCAAGGGCAGCTATACCCACTGGCTGACTCCCAAATGATTATTTTTAATAGGTTAATAAAAGACAGAGATGTCTCTGTGTCTATTTAACAAATTCTTATCATATTCCATCTTTGGAAAAGTTATAATTAATAATTTATACTGATTTAGAATAATTTGCAGAAAATTTAAATTTGGCCTTATAATTCAACCCACTGACATTTTCCAAGATTGCACATTACCCCAAAATACTTTTTCAATTACAATAAGAAAATTGATTCCATTTTCCAGCTTTTTGGGCTATAAGAAATTGAACTTGATAGAGTCTCCCTCCCCTAATATTATTTGCGATCATCATAGTTATTTTCCAAGTGCTTATAGTTTACCAGGAACTGAGCTAAGAACTTTATATCATTTGATTTCATTTCTGTAATGACTTTAAGAGTTTTACTATTACTTTCATTTTATAGGAAAGGGAATAATGAATTATAGAGGTTAAAATATTGCTTAATAGCAAGCAACCAGTATGGGAGGAATTAAGACTCAAAATATGATTGATCAGTGTTATAGCTTGAAAGGATTATTTACCCAGCCAGTGTTCTTTCTATGGGAACCAAACATCTAAGTTATGAAGTAGGTGAATCATAGGAGTGGGTGTTGTGGTACAGTGAGTTAAACTGCTCCTCAGGTCACCTGCATCCCATATCAGAGCGCCTGATTGCAGTCCTGGTGACTCCACACTTCCCGTCCAGCTTGCTGCCAGCATTTCTAGGAGGCAGTTGATGATGCCAAGTACTTGGGTTTCTGTGATCCACACGGGAAACCAGAATGGATTTCCTGGCACTTGGCTTTGGAATGGCCCAGCTCTGGCTGTTGTAGCCACTGGGGAGTGAACCAGCAGGTGAAAAATATGTCTTACCCTCTCTCTCACTCTGCCTTTCAAATAAATAAATAAGTCTTTGAAGACATTAATAAATGAAGTGAATAAAATCAGAGTGGACAAAAAATACCCAATGTTATTATTGAGTTCTTCACATGAAAATTAAAGGCCCTTCTAAAAGTGACATTTTAACAAACTGCTCCCAGAATCTGCTCTAGGGGGCAGGCAGAAGGCGCACTTCTTATCACTGTGATTTACAGATAAGTTGGCTGCCTGTCAGACTGTAAAAGCCAACACAGTCAAATAAACAAGCTCAAAAATGTTTACCTTTCCATAAACAGAGCCAGGATTCACCTTGACAGTATGAAATGGTGAATACACTGCCCTACCCAGTGACCCCAAGTCAACCTGGTGATCAAAGGTGATCTGTATTGGCAGAAACTCTACCAAACACCATAATCCTCTGAGCCCATCTGTGACATAAAGATACTAATAACTGTCTCTAGGACTCTTGCTGAAAACTTGAAGAGTTAGAGACACAGGATACATAGATTGTTCTTCATAATGAAGATTCTCAATTCTACTTACCCTATGACAGTAACTACACTTTATACTTGTCGATTTGTCTTTTATTTTTTTAAAAAAGGTGTATGTAATTGTTTGAAAGGCAGAGTTACAGAAAGACAGAGGCAGAGGCTTAGAGAGAGAGATCTTCCATCTGCTGGTTCACTCCCCAAAAGGGCACAATGGCGGAAACTGTGTCATTCCAAAGCCTGGAGCCAGGAGCTTCCTCCAGGTCTCCCACATGGGTGCAGGGGCCCAAGCACCTTGGCCATCTTCCACTGCTTTTCCAGGCCATAGCAGAGAGCTGGATCAGAAGTGGAGCAACTGAGTCTCAAACCAGAGCTCATATAGTATGCAGGCACTGTGGGTGGCAGCTTTAGTCAATTTGTCTTTCTTGGCATGCCTCCCATCCTGAGTGACTGACCATACTGGTAGCTCTGAGTCCTTCCACTAGAGGGCTTCTGATGATGTTTTTGAATCATTAGGAAGATGAATAAATATCTCCCAAAGTTCGCTTGCTCCATAGCAGCCTGTTTCTTAAGGCAATGGATAATCCCTATGAAAAACACCCTCTTGAAATCAGAGGTGTCTGTTTACTTTAAAAACAACAACAAGAACAAAAGCTATTTCAAGAGTTCTATTGACTTTAGGAAGTGTTCGTCCTCAAGAAAGCAACAGATTGCCACCCACAGAAAGTAATAGGATGGGGTAGTCTGCCCATCTGGACAGCAAATTTGTCTACCTCACAAAATTCTGTTGAACACCAAGGCCTGAAACGCAGATAATTGTAAGACTAGCCAATGTCCAGTAGCAAAGTTCTTCATTACTGATAATCACTATAATGTATCTGTAGAGTGATCAGATTTGCCTCCCATTAGCAGCAAGAGAAATTAAGAGGCACTCATGCTAGTCATTATAGTTCTTTCCATAAGACCAAAGTCGGAAGCCAACAAAAAATTCCTCACATTGAATCTGCTCATTAACAGCCTAAGATTTGCACATTCTGGTTCCAATGCTGATACTACCAAAGTACTCATTATTTAAGCATGACCCAAAAGTTAATGCCCTCTGTTCCATAGACCTTTCCCTGGTTGTTCTCAAATGGAGGTGGAATAACCCTCAGACGGGGCTCCCTGATGTTCAACAAACAGGTCTCTGATTTTGCTTCTAACAACAACCCAAGATCTGTCCACATCCAAGTCCTGTTACAAGCACTGTAGTTCTTTAGCTTGGTAGAAATTGTCCAAGAGGTATCCTAACTACCTCTTCTCTAGAGACTTCATGTAGCCCAGACTCTTATACCATAGAACATTTATACCATTTTTTAAAAAGATTTATTTATATAAAAGGAAAAGTTATAGAGAGGCAGAGGCAGAGAGAGAGAGAGGTCTTCCATCTGAAGGTTCACTCCCCAGATGGCCACAATAGCTGGAGCTGCACTGATCCGAAGCCAGGAGCCAGGAGCTTCTTCCAGGACTCCCACGCAGATGGAGGGGCCCAAGCACTTGGGTCATATTCTACTGCTTTCTCAGGCCATAGCACAGAGCTGGATCAAAAGTGGAGCAGCTAGGACTCGAACTGGTGCTCATATCGGATGCCAGCACTGCAGGCAGTGGCTTTATCCACTATGCCGCAGTGCTGGCCTCCATTTTTACCCTTAACTTAAGGACAAAACCACCATGGATAATAAAAGACTTCTAGAGACTATCCAACAATTCTTGGTTATTGGGAATGCTTATAAAGATCTTGCCCCATAATTCCCAATGCAAGAGTCAAAAGACTTTGGATGGAATCGATTGTGGAACTCAAAGGGGTGCTTTGTACCCCTTCCACCCTTGTTTCCTTTTTTAGTTGCTTAATAATTTAATCTCATTCATAGATTTCCTACCTTCCAAGAAAAAAACAAACAAAAACGGAAAATAAGAATCTTTTGCTGTATGTAGGTTTTTTTTTTTATTTAGTAAATATAAATTTCCAAAGTACAGTTTATGGATTACAATGGCTTTCCACCCCCATAACTTCCCTCCCACTTGCACCCCTCTCATCTCCCACTCCCTCTCCCATTCCATTCACATCAAAATTCATTTTCAATTCTCTTTATATACAGAAGATTGATTTAGTATATATTAAGTAAAGATTTCATCAGTTTGCACCCACACAGAAACACAAAGTGTAAAGTACTATTTCAGTACTTGTTATAGCATTACTTCACATTGGACAAAACATTAAGGACAGATCCCACATGAGACGTAAGTACACAGTGACTCCTGAAGTTGATTTAACAATTTGACACTCTTGTTTATGGCATCAGTAATCTCCCTAGGCTCTAGTCATGAGTTGCCAAAGCTGTGGAAGCCTTTTGAGTTTGCTGACTTCGATCTTATTCCGACAGGGTCATATAGTCAAAGTGGAAGTTCTCTCCTCCATTCAGAGAAAGATACCTCCTTCTTTGATGGCCCCATTCTTTCCACTGAGATCTCACTCACAGAGATCTTTCATTTAGGTCTTCTTTTTTTTCCTCCAGAGTGTCGTGGCTTTCCATGCCTAGAAAACTCTCATGGGCTCTTCAAGCATATCTGAATGCCTTAAGGGCTGATTCTGAGGCCAGAGTGCTATTTAGGACATCTGCCATTCTATGAGTCTGCTGTGTCTCCCACTTCCCATGCTGGATCATTCTCTCCCTTTTTGATTCTATCAGTTAGTATTAGCAGACACTAGTCTTGTTTGTGTGATCCCTTTGACTCTTAGACCTATCAGTGTGATCAGTTGTGAACTGAAATCAATCACTTGGACTAGTGAGATGGCATTGATGGGATTGAATTGGAATCCCCTGGCACATTTCTAACTCCATCATTTGGTGCAAGTCCGATTGACCATGTCCCAAATTGTACATCTCCTCCCTCTCTCTTTCCCACTGTTATATTTAACAGAGATCACTCTTCAGTTAAAATTTAAACACCTAAGAATAATTGTGGTTTATTAAAGAGTTCAACCAATAGTACTAGAACAAAACAAAGAAAAAATACTAAAATGGATAAAGTATTACATTGTACATCAACAGTCAGCACAAGAGCTGATCAAGTCACTGTTTCTCTCTTTTTTTTTTTTATATATAAAGCTTTTATTTAAAGAATATAAATTTCCAAAGAACAGCTCATGGACCACAATGGCTCCCCCCCCACACAACTTCCCTCCCTCCCCCCACCCTCCCCTTTCCCGCTCCCTCTCCCCTTCTGTTCACATCAAGATTCATTTTCAATTCTCTTTATACACAGAAGATCAATTTAGTACATATTACGTAAAGATTTCAACGGTTTGCCCTCGCATAGAGACACAAAATGATAATACTGTTGGAGTACTAGTTATAGTATTAATTCACAATGTACAGCACATTAAGGACAGAGATCCTACATGATTTTTTTTTTAAAAAATTGATTAATTGTCTATGCAATTTCCAGTTTAACACCAAGATTTTTTAATCATTTGCAATTATCTTTATATAAAGAAGATCGATTCAATATATACTATGAAAGGATTTCATCAGTTTGCACCCACTCAGAAACACAAAGTGTAAAAATACTGTTTCAGTACTAGTAATAGCATCACTTCACATTGGATAACACATTAAGGACAGATCCCTCATGAGACGTAAGTACACAGTGACTCCTGATGTTGATTTAACAATTTGACACTCTTGTTTATGGCGTCAGTAATCTCCCTAGGCTCTGGTCATGAGTTGCCGAGGCTATGGAAGCCTTTAAGGTTAGCCGACTTCGATCTTATTCCCACAGGGCCATAGTCAAAGTGGAAGTTCTCTCCTCCCTTCAGAGAAAGGTACCTCCTTCTTTGATGGCCCCGTTCTTTCCACTGGGATCTCACTCGCAGAGATCTTTCATTTAGGTCTTCTTTTTTTTTTCCCAAAGTGTCTTAGCTTTCCATGCCTAAAATATTCTCATGGGCTCTTGAGCCAGATCCGAATGCCTTAAGGGCTGATTCTGAGGCCAGAGTGCTATTTAGGACATCTGCCATTCTATGAGTCTGCTGTGTATCCTGCTTCTCATGTTGGATCATTCTCTCCCTTTTTCATTCTATCAGTTAGTATTAGCAGACACTAGTCTTGTTTGTGTGATCCCTTTGACTCTTAGACCTATCAGTGTGATCAATTGTGAACTGAAGATGATCACTTGGACTAGTGGGATGGCCTTGGTACATGCCACCTTGATGGGATTGTATTGGAATCCCCTGGCACAATTCTAACTCCATCATTTGGGGCAGTTCCGATTGAGCATGTCCAAATTGTACATCTCCTCCCTCTCTTATTCCCACTCTTATATTTAACAGAGATCACTTTTCAGTTAAAATTTAAACACCTAAGAATAATTGTGGTTTATTAAAGAGTTCAACCAATAGTACTAGAACAAAACAAAGAAAAAATACTAAAATGGATAAAGTATTACATTGTACATCAACAGTCAGCACAAGAGCTGATCAAGTCACTGTTTCTCATAGTGTCCATTTCACTTCAACAGGTTTCCCCTTTGGTGCTCAGGTAGTTGTCAGCAGTCAGGGAAAACAAATGATATTTGTCTCTTTGGGACTGGCTTAATTCACTCAGCATGATGTTTTCCAGATTCCTCCATCTTGTTGCAAATGACCAGGTTTCATTGTTTTTGACTGCTGTGTAGTGTTCTATAGAGTACATGTCCCATAATTTCTTTATCCAGTCTACTGTTGATGGGCATTTGGGTTGGTTCCAGGTCTTAGCTATTGTGAATTGAGCTGCAATAAACATTATTGTGCAGACGGCTTTTTTGCTGTATGTAAGTTTTTAAGAAGTACATGTCTTAAACAGAAAGGACTTCAACCAAAAGATGATCTTGTGAGATAGTATTTACCAGAAACAAGACTGCTGATCTGCTGGCCACTGTTCCAGTTACATTCCTTGATTGAGTACCTCCTCTATTTTTTTAAAGATTTATTTATTTGAAAGTCAGAGTTACATAGACAGAGGAGAGGCAGAGAGAGAGAGGGAGAGAGGTCTTCCATCCGATGGTTCACTCCACAGTTGGCCGCAATGGCCAGAGCTGCGCTGATCCGAAGCCAGGAGCCAGGAGCTTCTTCCAAGTCTCCCACGCAGGTGCAGGGGCACCAGGACTTGGGCCATCTTCTACTGCTTTCCCAGGCCACAGCAGAGAGCTGGATTGGAAGTAGAGCAGACAGGACAAATCGGCGCCCATATGGGATGCCAGCACTGCAGGTGGTGGTTTTATCCACTATGCCACAGCGCCAGCACGCCTTTAGATTTTTTATGAAGAATAATGAATATAGCATATCCTGGTAAGAAGAATGCAATGGATTCTCAATACATTACCTATATGGCTAGTTGATTTTCTCCCCTACCCCCTTTTTTGGAGTCTGATGACTTTCAAAGATCCTTACAATGTATTTCAGGAATGAGAAGCAGAAAAATGGCTTTAGAATCACAACGTTGATTTATATCCCATTTTTTTCACACAAGGAAACTGAACAGTAAGATTAGCATAAGTAATATATGTGCTATGCAGGTAGTAAATGGAAAAGCCAAAATATTTTTTTTTTTTTTTTAACAGGCAGAGTGGACAGAGAGAGAGAGACAGAGAGAGAGGTCCTCCTTTGCCGTTGGTTCACCCTCCAATGGCCGCCGCGGACGGCACGCTGCGGCCGGCGCACCGCGCTTGTCCGATGGCAGGAGCCAGGAGCCAGGTGCTTTTCCTGGTCTCCCCACGGGGTGCAGGGCCCAAGCACCTGGGCCATCCTCCACTGCACTCCTGGGCCACAGCAGAGGGCTGGCCTGGAAGAGGGGCAACCGGGACAGAATCCGGTGCCCCGACCGGGACTAGAACCCGGTGTGCCGGCGCCGCAAGGCGGAGGATTAGCCTGTTGAGCCACGGCGCCGGCCCAAAGCCAAAATATTTTTGTTTTATCATCAGAGATTAAGCTTCTAACAACTATGCAATCCATACTACCTACTGTGACAGATTCAGGAGGCTTCAAACTCTTTGATACCATTCCCACTGACTGGTGGGTTCTAGGTCACCTCCCCCTGAATCTGGCTAGCTCTGTGGTTATCTAATAGAATAAGGAGGAAACAGTATTGTACCAGTTTCCTTGCCCAGTTCTTAAAAAAATTATTGTTTCCATGTCCTGTTTTCTGTAATTACTCATTCTTGCAGCTCTGAGAGTGAGTGTAAAAAATTAGATTTCCTTGCTGGAAAGAGCATGCTCAAGTTCACAGCCCTGGATGCCTGAGCTCTAGTTCTGGGCTGTAGAATTCTTTCCCTTCCCCCACAACTTACCACTACATTGTTAAAGACCTTTACCACAGTTCATTTTACCCAGTATACAATGTCTACTTTTCAACAACAACAACAAAAATTTGCAAAAAGAAATACTTATAAAGGCGAAAAAGCACACTTTGAGGAGCCTGAAAAAGCATCAGAACAAGGGTTAGATATAGTAGAAATGTCAGCATTCTTAGGTCAAGAATTTAAAATAACTGATTAATATGCTAAGGGCTAGGGCCGGTGCTATGGTATAGAAGGTTTAGCCTCTATTTTCAGTGTCATCATTCCTTATGGGTGCCAGTTCAATTCCTGGCTGCTCCACTTCTGATCCAGCTCTCTACTAATGCAACTGTGAAAGCAGGGGAAGATGGTCCAAGTCCATGGGCCCCTGCAACCATATGGGAGACCTGGGAGAAGCTTTTGGTTTCTGGCTTTGGATCAGCCCAGCTCTGGCTGTTGGGGCCATTTGGGGAATGAACAAAAAAAAATTTAAGAAAACAATATACTAAGAAAGGAGAGAAAATTGAATATAAAGTGATAAATGAAAATCACAAAAGACAGAAAACACATGGTAGACAAAATAGGACAAAAGACAAGGGCAACAAGTAGGAAATATTAATAAATGTAGTAGATATTAACCAAATGACATCAATAATCAATTTAAATGCCAATGATCTAAATACACGAATTTAAAGACAGATATTGTCAGAGTGAATAAAAACAAAAACAAAACTATATGTTGTCTAGAAGAAACCCACTTTAAATACAAAAATACATGCAAGTTAAAAGTAAAGGGATAGTGGAAAAAAAAAACAGATGCAGAAAGACAAATACTGTATGTTCTCTCTCATATATGGAAGTTGACAAAATGTAGAACAGTCATTATAAGAGGTTGGGAAAGTTGGGGATAAGAGAAATAGAGGAAGGTTGTATAATGGATACCCAAATACAATCAGATAGAAAGAACAAGTTCTGGTGTTCCATAACCTAAAGTGAGCAGTAACAGAAGACAAAAATGAACCATATGCCCTACAAAGAATTGGAAGAGAGGATCTGTTAGGCTCCAAATACAAAAGATAAGGAAATGGATATATTAGTTGTCTGGTTTTATTGGTTTATGCTAAGTATATGTTTTGATATATTGTACTGTACCCCATAAAAATGTAGAAGTATTGCACATTAGCCATAAAGAATCAAAGATAATCACATCCAGTTTCTCCACAGAGACCATGCAAGTAAGAAGGGAGTAGAATGAAATATTTAAAGTGTAGAAAAGAAAATCCTCAGTTAGGTTTTTTTTTTCTTTTTATTTTTCTTTTTTTTTTTTTTTTTGACAGGCAGAGTGGACAGTGAGAGAGAGAGACAGAGAGAAAGGTCTTCCTTTGCCGTTGGTTCACCCTCCAATGGCTGCCGCGGTCGGCGCGCTGCGGCCAGCGCACCACGCTCATCCGACGGCAGGAGCCAGGTGCTAGGTGCTTTTCCTGGTCTCCCATGGGGTACAGGGCCCAAGCACTTGGGCCATCCTCCACTGCACTCCTGGGCCACAGCAGAGGGCTGGCCTGGAAGAGGGGCAACCGGGACAGAATCCGGCGCCCCGACCGGGACTAGAACCCGGTGTGCCGGCGCCGCAAGGCGGAGGATTAGCCTGTTGAGCCACGACGCCGGCCTCAGTTAGGTTTTATTTTTAAAATAAATAAATGAGGAGGGGGCATTTTGCATAGTGGTTAAGATGCTGCTTAGGGCCGGCGCTGCGACTCACTAGGCTAATCCTCCACCTTGCGGCACCGGCACACCAGGTTCTAGTCCCGGTTGCCCCTCTTCCAGGCCAGCTCTCTGCTGTGGCCCGGGAGTGCAGTGGAGGATGGCTCAAGTGCTTGGGCCCTGCACCCCATGGGAGACCAGGAGAAGCACCTGGCTCCTGCTATCGGATGAGCGCGGTGCGCCGGCCCCAGCGCCCCAGCCGCTGCGGCCATTGGAGGGTGAACCAATAGCAAAGGAAGACCTTTCTCTCTGTCTCTCTCTCTCACTGTCCACTCTGCCTGTCAAAAAAAAAAAAAAAAAAAGATGCTGCTTAGGACACCCACATCCCTCATCCGAGAGCCTATTTTCCAGTCCCAACTCTGCTCCCTGTCTTAGCTTCCTAAGAATGGTAGCCTAGAATGCACCAGGCAAAAGCTCAAGTAGTTGCACTCTTGCTGCCCAGGTAGGACACCTTGATAGAGTTCTCAGCTACTGGCTTTGGCCTGGCCCAGCCCCTGTTGTGAGAATTTAGGGAATGAACCAGTAGATAGATTATCTCTTGATTTATCTCTCACTGTCTCTCTGCCTTTCAAATAAATAAATAGAAATTAAAATTAAACAAAGAAAGCATTTTGCTCAGAAAATTAAAAAATAAAAGGATAGAAAAATATATACCATGTGAACGCTAATCAAGAGAGGAGTAACCATATTAGTTTCAGACAGAACTGATGTCAGAGCTAGGGAAGTTATCAGAGATATTTAAAAGGGGCATCACATAATGACAACACAGCAACATAGCAACATAGCAAGCCTTAATGCGTATGCACTTGTCAAAACATATGAGGCAGGCTGGTGCTGTGGCATAGTGGGTGAGAAGCTGCAGTGCCAGCATTCCATATAGGCGCGGGTTAGAGTCCCAGCTGCTCCACTTCCTATCCAGCTCTCTGCTATGGTCTGGGAAAGCAGTAGAAGATGGCCAAAGTCCTTGGGCCTCTGCACCCACATGGGAGACCTGAAAGAAGTTCCTGGCTCCTGGCTTCAGACCGGCGCAGCTGCAGATGTTGGCAGCCACCTGGGGAGTGAACCAGCAGATGGAAGGCCTCCCTGTTTCTCTCTCTGCCTCTCCTTCTCTCTCTGTATATCTCTGACTTTCAAATAAATAAATAAATCTTTAAAAAGAAACATATGAGGCGAAAACTGACAGAACTGAAAGGAAAAATATGTGAATCCATTATTGTAGTCGGAGACTGTAACAATACTTATAAGAAGTGGAAAGATTCAACAGGCAGAAAATCAGTAAGGACATTATTAAGCTCAATGGCACCATCCATCAGATGGATTTAATTGAATCTATAGACAATCCCACAGCAGCAGATCACACATTCTTCTCAAGCTCACATGGAACATTAACCAGAATAGACTACATTCTGGGTTGTAAAACACACCTTAGCAAACTTAAAAGAATAAAAATCATAAAACATCTGCTCTCACATCACAATGGAATTAAACTAGAAATCAATATCAGAAAGATAGTTGGAAAATCCCCAAATACTTGGAGATTAAACAACACATTTCTAATTAGCATATGTATCAAAGAAGAAGTCTCAAGAGAAATTTTTAAAGTTTGGAACTAAATGAAAATGAAAATACTTGAACAAAATTTGTGTGGTATGGCAAAAGCAGTGCTTAAAGAGAAATTTATAGCATTGACTGCATATATTAGAAAAGGAGATCTAAAATCAATCATCTAAGCTCCCACCTTAGGAAACTAGAAAAGAAGAGCAAATTAAATCCTGAAAATGAAGTACTTAGTAATAAATCTAACAAAATGTGCACAAGAACTCTCTGAGTAAAACCATAAAATTCTGCTGAGACATATCAAAGTAGAACTAAATAAATTCAGATAATATTGCATTTTCAAGGATAAGAAGACTTAATATTATAAAGATGTCAGTTATCCCCAACTTGATCTATAGACTTAATGGTATCTCAATTAAAATCCCAGAAAGTTATTTTATGGGTATCAAAACACTGATTCTAAAGTGTATACAAAGAGGCAGCAATTCCAGAATAACCAAATCAATATTTAAAAAGATCAAAGACAGAGGACTGACAATACACAACTTCTAGACTTAGTATAAATATACAATAGATAAGATGATCTGAAATTGGCAAAAAAAATAAAACTACATACAAAGATCAGTGTAACAGAATAGAGCCCAGAAATAAACCCACGTAAAATAGTCAACTGATCTTTAACAAAGGAGCATAGGCAATACGATGAATCCAAGGAAGCCTTCAACAAATGGTGCTGAAACAACTACAATACCCATATGCAAAACAGTAAATCTAATAATCAACCTTACAGCTTTTCAATAATTAACTCAAAGTATATAAAAAAACTAAATATAAAGTACAAAACAATGAGACTCCTACAAGGAGAAAATCAAGCTGACCTTTGATATGACAATTTCTTTTTAGACACCACACCAAAAGTATGATGCATGAAAGAGATAATTGATAACCTGGACTTCATTAAGATTTTTTTTTTTGACAGGCAGAGTGGACAGTGAGAGAGAGACAGATAGAAAGGTCTTCCTTTGCTGTTGGTTCAGCCCCCAATGGCCTCCGCAGCCGGCGTGCTGCGGCCAGCACACTGCACTGATCCGATGGCAGGAGCCAGGTGCTTCTCCTGGTTTCCCATGGGATGCAGGGCCCAAGCACCTGGGCCATCCTCCACTGCCCTCCCTGGCCACAGCAGAGAGCTGGCCTGGAAGAGGGGCAACTGGGACAGAATCCGGCACCCTGACCGGGACTAGAACCTGGTATGCCGGCACCGCAAGGTGGAGGATTAGCCTGTTGAGCCGCGGAGCTGGCCTTCATTAAGATTTAAAACTTCTGGTCTGCAAAAGATATTTTTGAGAGAATGAGAAAACAAGTCACATACTGGGAGGAAATATTTCTGAAAGACACATCTGATAAAGGACTGTTATCTAAAATATACCAAAAACTCTTAAAATTCAGTCAAAAAAGAAAATCAATTTAAAAGCTGTTCAAAAGATCTGAACAGACACTTCATGAAAGAAGATATGTAAATGCCCAGTAAGCACATGGAAATCTTTTCAACGACATATGTCATTAGAGAATTCCAAGTTAAAACAATGAGATATCACTACACATTTATTAGAATGGCCGAAATTCCAAACAATGACAACATCAAATATAAGAGAGGATGTGGAGCAACAGGAACTTTGTTTCATTGCTGGCAGAAATGTAAAATGGTATAGCTTTAGAAGACAGTTTGGTAGTTTCTTCCAAAGTCAACATACTCTTACCATATGATCCAGCTGTCATACTTATTTATCTAAATGAGTTAAAAACTTATGTCCATGGGGCAACATTGTGGCATAGTGGGCTAAGCCTCCACCTGCAGCATTGGCATCCCATCTGGGCTCAGGTTCATGTCCCAGGTGCTCCTCTTCCGATTCAGCTCTCTGCTATGGCCAGGGAAAGCAGTGGAAGATGGCCCCAATCATGGGGCCTCTGCACCCGCATAGAAGACACAGAAGCTCCTGGTTCCTAGCTTCAGATCAGTTCAGCTCCAGACATGGAAGCCATCTCCAAGAAATGGGTCTTCCATACTCAGTGAGTGGCTAAGGGAACCATGGATTTGGCACAGACGCAGCAATGGATTTCAGAGCCAAGCAGGTTGGTGCATTAGTCCCAAACATTGGAGATCTGAGAGACATGTAGAGATTCAGTTAGATCCTAGCACAGCCATCTTTGACGTAACTGCCTTCTTGCCCTGTAGGTAACCCCGAAAGTCATCTCAACTCTTAAGGGATAAACAAAGTCATTAAGATAATCTGCTATGATTGTCTTGCCAAGCTGGACCCTAGAGCATCTCTTATTTTGTGTCTGAAATGTTACTATTGCTTGAGAAATACACTTATTTCTAGCCATGGGTCAACTTGTTTCTCTTGCCTTGTGACATGGAGATCTACATACTGCACAGAGCTAGGGGGCCAAGCCCTCTGTCCGTATAAGCCCTCCCAGTGAATTACTTTATAAGCAATCATAGGTTCATCTTCTTTCATCAGTCTTGCAGCCCCTTCCATCTTTGGCAGCTGGTTCTTCTATACCACATTTTCCCCCAAAGAAGCCATATTTTTGCTGCCACCAATGACAGGAACTTTTTTATCCACTAAGGAAAGGAAAACGTGTACTTGTGTAGATAGGAGAGGCCTTAGCTTAGTCTTGCTTCTAACCCAGTAGCCGTGCCCTGGAAGTCTTTCTGGAGAGTGAGTAAAAGCCTAGGGGTTCTTGAAAATGCTCCTAAATCTGCAGAGAGAGGATTTGTTTTAGGTTTATCAGTGAGATTGTTGATGCATCTGCAGCTGATTCCTAGGTATAGGGGGCAAGTGTTTGGTGTGGCCGTTAGCACACAACCTGGGACTTCCACATCAGAGTGCCTGGGTTTAAGACCTGGCCACACTTCTGATTCCAGCTACCTGTGAATGTGAACCTAGGATGCAGAAGGTGATGGCTTAAGTTCTTGGATCCTTGCCTCCCAAGAAACCTAGATCGGCCTACTGGTTTCTTGGCTCAGGCCCACCCAGCCCTGATTTTTGTGGGCATTTGGGAAGTGAACTAACAGAAAGGAGATTCTCTCTCTCTCCCTCTCTCTCTCTCTCTCTCTCTCCCTCTCTCTCTCTCTCTCTTCTTTCTCTTTCTCCCTCTGTCCTTCTTCCACTGTCTCCCCCCCCCTTTCTCTCTCTCTCCTTCAAATAAATAATAATAAATAAATAATTTAAAAAAGAAATCCTGTGAGTTGATCTCAACATGACATCTTAATTCTTAATGCAAAACTCTTTTTCTTTTTTTCTTTCTATAATCACATTAACTGTGTAGGGAAATTGACCAGAGAAAAGCAAATTAAAAGCAAAGAGAACAACTGGGTGCCCAGGCTAAAGTAGTGGTAATGGAGATGGAGAGAAAAGAATTGAAAATATTTTGGAGATATAAAATCAATAGGCTTATTGATGGATTAAATGCTCCTGCTTTCAAATATCGTATATTTTGACAGAATGCTGGAGTAAAGACAGTCAAATGGCTATCATGGTTTAAAATATTAAGTGCTGTCACTCCTTGGTTCCTACCACAACCCTACCAGGAATAGGTCATCTCAGAGGATGCTTTGAACTCCATCCTGTTGTGATTTCCACAGAAGTGCCCACAACTATCATTTTGATCTGTTAACAGTGCCTTTTTAATTTTCTTTTCCCAGTGAACTCATCTCCTAAAAGTAAGTGAAAGCTCAAAATAATTTTTCAAAACCATCTGGATAATAACATAAGATCTCAGCATTTTCAATTAGGTGGAGATTGTGTCCCAAAATAGGAAATTTGCTGGAAAGTTGTAAAGGGAGTATAAAAAGCACATACCAAATGTCACTGTGAGCCTTTCATGTCTAACATTCAAGATACCCTACTGAAATTTTCAATGACAATCCGAGATCACCCTCAAAAAGTGTCTTTCGTTTCTTTTCTAAGTACAATTCTTGCTTTATTTAGCTTAAATATAAGTATTCTATTAGACCAAGTCAACTTGTAACCCTAGCTACACGTTGTATCCTTGGAAAAATGAAATCTGGGGTAAGTGTTCATGAATGTCTGCTGCCCTCCCATTCAGACCAACTTCACTGCCATAACTTCACATGGGAGGCCACTCAAGTGCCTTCTAAGATCAGGTTTACATCCAGAGAAGAGATGCTGGGAGAAGAGATGTGGCACAGTGACTAAAGCCGCCACGTATAACACCAGCATCCCATATGGGTGCCAGTTCAAGTCTCAGCTGCTCCACTTCCAATCCCTGCTAACGGCCTGGGAAAGCAGCAGAGGATGACTTAAATACTTGGGCCCTGCACCCACATAGGAGACTTGGATGGAGTTTCAGGTTCCTGTGTTCAGCCTGGTCCAGATCCATTTTTGCAGCCATTTGGAGAGTGAAACAGTAGATGGAAGAATTTGTGCGCGTGCGCGTGCGCACGCATGTGTGTATGTGTGTGTGTGTATGTCCCTCTCGCTCTGTAACTTTGCCTTTCAAATAAATAAGTGAACTTTTTTTTCTTAAAGAAAAAGGGAGAGATGCATGATGGAGATCAGGAACTTAGCTCTGCAGAGTGGAGGGGATTCCTAAAGGAAAAGCACACATAATGATGATGCTGGGGTCAGGGTCCTTTCCTCCATCTCACCTGTGAAATCTTCAGTGAGCTCTGCATTGCACTTGGAAGCAATTTATTTTTTTAAAGATTTATTTATTTGTTTAAAAGTCAGAGTTACCCAGAGAGAGGAGAGGCAGAGAGAGAGAGAGAGAGGTCTTCCATCCAATGGTTCACTCCCCAGTTGGCCACAATGCCAGAGCTGCGCCAATCCAAAGCCAGGAGCCAGGAGTTTCTTCCAGGTCTCCCATGTGGGTGCAGGGGCCCAAGGACACAGGCCATCTTCTACTGCTTTCCCAGGCCATAGCAGAGAGCTGGATGGGAAGTGGAGCAGCCGGGTCTCGAACCAGCACCAATATGGGATGCTGGCGCTTCAGGTCAGGGCATTAACCTGCTGTGCCACCATGCTGGCCCTGGAAGCAATTTAATACTCTGCACTCTCTGAGAATACCAACAGGAACAGCTTTATTTTTCTCCTTCCATTGTTTCTGGCATGTTCTGATCTCCTTTCTCCACCTTTTGGTGACATCCCAGGCAAAGCCAATGATCTACCAGTCCTTGGTTTTTATTTTGGTTTTTGTTTTCCATGAACAATGTCCTGTCATTTATACTCATTTTCATGTACTTCAAGAGCCCATCCAATCTAAAACAAAACGTTAGCCTTGTATCTAACGCCAAGCTCCTTCCCTTTCCTTTCTCCCTTCTACGTGCCACTGCTTCCCCAGCCAGGACTAACCTCGGCTAGGGCACTCTCTGTATAGGTTCAGCACGATCTGTTCCCTCCCTTCTCCCGCTCTTCTGGCCCTTTCAGGGTCAGTGCTCGGAGGAGAGAGATTGGAGGAATGGACGAAAGTCTTCCTCTTTTCTTTAGATGATCACCAGCATGCTTTTCTCTTGAATGACACCAAGAACCGCCACCGAGCTCCCACACATCATCCACCCACCCACCCACACACGCTCAAATACTGGCTTCCTGTGAGACACATGTGTAAGTTCTTCAGAGTCGCAGTGGGAACCACAGCTCTGTTCACCTATAGAGGGCATAATGCACCCTCCTGTGGCTCTCTCCTAACCACTTCTTAGCGCCTCCCTCCCTTAATGCTCCTCGTAACTGAGTGTCTTTGCTGTGTATGCTGCCCTCATGGGAAAATCCCCTCAAGATGGCCTAAGTCTGGGACACCTTGGGAGATGCAGTCCTAATGCTGCCCTTCTCTTCCTTTCCCTCCTTTCAATCATTGAGCACTATGCCATTCACCTGCATGCCTCCAGAGTCCTCGGGGTTATAATTAAGCCCTTTTCTCTATATTCAGAGACCCCTCTAAATTCAGAGTCAGGGAATCAAGGTCTCCAAGAATTTTCTTCCTCTGCTCCCTGGTGGAGAAGGTGACATCACTGCCCTGCTTCTGAGCTCAGCCAGCATCCAGGCAAGGAGGAAGATATCAGCCTCTCTTTCTGAAAGTTCCCACTCCTAAATTCTATACTTAAAATTTTTTTTTTTTACTTCTTTGAGACAGAGAGAAAGAGTGAGAGTGAGAGAGACAGAGAGAGGGAAAGAGAGAATCTCACATCAGCTGATTCAATCCCCAGATCCATAGCTGGACTAGGACAAAGCTGGGAGCTAGGAACTCAACCCAGGTCTCCCAGTTATTTGACCATTATCACTGCTTCCCATAATCTCCATTTGCAGGGAGCGGGAGTCTGAATCAAGGCTGGGTTTTGAACTTAGTCACCCCAGTATGGCACGTGGGTGACTTAACTGGCATTTTAACCACTACACTAAGTGCTCATCCCTATAACAGTTTTCTTGGAAATTCATTACTTGGCTTTGAAGCTGACAATACCACAGCACTCCCTCATTAAACCTAAATCCCCCACATTAGTGAACTGTTGGGTGAGTTCTCTCCAAATGTTCCTTTTTTTTTTTTTTTTTTTTTTGACAGGCAGAGTGGACAGTGAGAGAGAGAGAGAGACAGAGAGAAAGGTCTTTCTTTTTCTGGTTCAAACCCCCAAGTGGCTGCTACGGCTGGCGCGCTGCACTGATCCGAAGCCAGGAGCCAGGTGCTTCTCCTGGTCTCCCATGTGGGTGCAAGGCCCAAGCACTTGGGCCATCCTCCACTGTGCTCCCAGGCCTTAGCAGAGAGCTGGACTGGAAGAGGAGCAACTGGGACAGAATCTGGCACCCCGACCGGGACTAGAACCCAGGGTGCCGGCGCCACAGGTGGAGGATTAGCCTATTGAGCCAAGGCCCCGGCCGCCATCTTTTTTTTAAAAAAAAAAGATTTATTTATTTATTTATTTGCAACTCAGAGTTACACAGAGAGGAGAGGCAGAGAGAGAGAGAGAGAGGTCTTCCATCCAATGAGTCACTCCCCAATTGGCTGCAATGGCCAGAGCTGCGCCGATCCAAAGCCAGGAGCCAGGAGTTTCTTCCAGGTTTCCCACGCAGGTATAGGGACCCACAGACTTGGGCCATCTTCTACTGCTTTCCCAGGCCATAGCAGAGAGCTGGATGGGAAGTGGAGCAGCTGGGTCTCGAACCAGCGCCAATATGGGATGCTGGCGCTTCAGGCCAGGGCATTAACCCACTGCACCACAGTGTTGGGCCCTATCTTAGAACAGGTAGGGATAGTAGGCCGGCGCCGCGGCTCAATAGGCTAATCCTCCACCTTGCGGCACCGGCACCCCGGGTTCCAGTCCCGGTCGGGGAGCTGGATTCTGTCCCAGCTGCCCCTCTTCCAGGCCAGCTCTCTGCTATGGCCCGGGAGTGCAGTGGAGGATGGCCCAAGTGCTTGGGCCCTGCACCCCATGGGAGACCAGGAGAAGCACCTGGCTCCTGCCTTCGGATCAGCGCAGCATGCCGGCCGCAGCAGCCATTGGAGGGTGAACCAACAGCAAAGGAAGACCTTTCTCTCTGTCTCTCTCTCACTGTCCACTCTGCCTGTCAAATAATTAAAAAATAATAAAAATAAAAAATATAAAAAAAGAACAGGTAGGGATAGTAATAGTCACAGGTAGGATCAATAGATTGCCACAGAAAACCACAGAGTTGGGGACAGGACAGGTATTTGGTATAGTGGCTAAGCCACTTCTTGGGATACCCACATCCCTTATCTGAGGGCCTAGTTCAATTGCCAGTTACTCCACTTCCACTCCAATCTCCTGCTAATGCACCCCCTGGGAGACAGCAGGCTCCTGGTTTCCATCTGGCTCAGTCCTGGCTGTAATAGGCAGTTAGGGGAGGAAACCAGGCAATGGAAGACTTCTCTCTCTGTTTTTCTGTATCTCTCTCTCTTTCCCCTTCAAATAAAAACTGAAAATAAATAAATTTTCAATGCCACAGAGGTCACATAAGCCATCTCCTTGGCACTCTTTTAAAAATGTGGGGGAGTTCACCTGCTGTCCTCAAAGACTTAAAGACTTTGGGTCTTTAAGGGAAGTTCTTAAAAAAACAGAAAGTCTACCTGCTCATAAGCAGGTTGTGCACATTATTGTCTTTGTGTGAATGATTCATCCATGATAGATATAGAGGCTACGTTTCAAAGTTGGCACGGCTGAGAACAAAGGTTGCTTGGGTCAGGGGCATGTATATGGATATACACATAGAGGTAACTTTATAACCAGTTTCTGAGCATCCTTCTGTTGAGTGCACAGAAATACACCAGGGACTGCATAATGAAGGTATTTCCAATCAGTCAGTAAGTACTAGCAAACCATCAGTGTGCCAGGCTCTGTGGCAGGTGCTGGTGATGTGGAAATGAATAGAACGTAAAGACTGGGGGAGGGGATGTCTCATTTGTAAAATGTTGTCAAGCACCTACAGGTTAAGTGAAAGCAAACAAAATCCCCAATCATGCTCTTTCCCAAATGGATTTATAATTGCATTCATGGGGAGCAGATTGCAATATCAATGACAACAGCATAATGAACTGACTTACTATTCAATTTTCATGGAGAACTCTTCAGTTTTTCCACTAAACCATGAATCATGTTTATCTGAAGGCCAATTTCACCCCCACTCGGCATCCACAGGAAGAAGAGTACTTGTCAAAGAGGCTCAATCACTCTCTCCTGCTTCCCAGCATCAGTCTAGAGAAAGCTCTGAGCAGCATCCATCACTGCCTCTGCTGAGCTGTGGCTAATTTCTCAGAGTGTTTGAAAGCTCATGCAAATGGTTATCTTCAGGGATGCATCAAGTTAGAGGAAAGAATAAACAATATCTTAGAGTTAGGACTTCATCAGTTCCATCAGTGAGCATTTCCTGTGCCAGTTAACTCTTCAATTACTATGACTCATACTACCACACATGGAAATTGCTTGCACCAGAAAATGTTCTGAGTTTGTTTTTTTTCTGGGTATGGTTCCTGTGTATTAAAATCCTATAATGTTCTGGGAATATTGATTGTATGGATTATTCCTTCTAATAACTACAGAAAATAATAAGCTAATGTGTCTCCATTTAACAGACGACTAAATGAGACTAATTACATAATTTGCCTACATTCATATAGTTAGCAAGTGTGGACAGAGAATGTCAAGCTATATTCCTCTAACCAAGAGCCTGTACTCTTCCCCTATACTGTCTCTCTAAAGAAGATTGAAGAAAAATGTTCTGAAAAGCATAGCCAAGGAGTAGGAAGGACTACTAAGTAAGTCAGCAGCAGCAGCACCTCGCCTTGGATAAACTGCGCCCAGTACTTGAGAGTTCTCTGACAAAGCCCTGACATGATTAGCATAATCACAAATTTTCTCTATCTTCCTGGTGTTATGCTGCAATGAAAATGTCCACAGCTCTCAATACTGCCATGTTTATGTGTTTAGAAAATCCAAGTGTGGTGCAAGCATAATCTACTCCCATAGTCCTTTCCTAGACCCTCCATATCTCTTCCAAAAGATCCTCCAGTCCCTGCTTAACACAATCAGAGATGGAAACTCACTAACTCTCCAAGCAGCTCCTTCCATTTTTGCACATCTCAGAGAGAAAATGATTTTGAGCAGACATCTCATGCTCTGTAGTTTCCATCCATAGTCCTGCCTTTAGGGACTGAGAATAATTTTAATCCATCTTTGACATGACAGCTTGTCACATATGCGAAAGCAATTCCCCTATTCCCAATTGAAATATCTAAGCATGCCCTGGCTTTTAAAAATACGGTTATGACATCATTTTAAATCCTTTTATTTTTCTAGTCACTTGTATGTCCCAGACTGATTGATTGCAGTAGCTTCTTGACTGGTCATTTTGCTTCATTCATAATCTATAGTTTAAACCCCACTCAGCACATGGAATATTTTATTTAAAATGTAAGTATTACCCAGTCTCTTTGCAAATCAAGCGTTTTAATAGCTTCACATTTAAAAGGAAATTCATTCTCCTTATCTCACTGTACTGCAAACTCGTGGTTTTGTGAGCATAATGGGCAACTGTTTGGAAAGAACACAACTTCACCATTTCTGAACAAGCTTTCAACTGCTGTACTACATTCAGTTACATACTTGTGTGGAATATATCCAGAGCAGACTTGTGATAAATTTGGTTTGTGTGATCTGAAGTGAATAAAAGTAAAATACCTTAATCTCTGACCTGACACTTGGAGTATTTTATTTAATTTTCAACCCCATGTAGATCCCTGTTCTGACAGAAAGTCTAGCTTTTCCATTACTATAAACATCTAAAATGTAGAAGGTTCTTAAAAAATCTTCTCAAAGGATATTCATTCATTAGTCATTCTAAATGAACTCAAAATAACATAGCTAAAATGTTAGTGCAATATGTTCTTTACTAAAGCATCGAAACCAGGACTTCTTAATATGGATTTCTTGGCCCCTGAGATTATACCTAAAACTGTGTGTGTTTGTATGTATGTGTCTGTCTGTCTGTCTGTAAGTGTGTGAGGCAGGGGGAGAGAAAGTACACCTATGGCAACCTGTACTACCCATTCTATCACTTTCCACTGTCAATTGTAGTCGTGTTTGTTACCACTCAGACTGTAGACTTTTAAGGCAGAGTGTATTTCAGTTCTATTCCCATGATTCAGCATGGTTGTCTAGCACCTGCTTAGTACTCAAGTGATTTTAAAACATAATAAATTAATAAAACAGGACTCTGACTCCTTTTTATGGAAATTTCCATATGAATGACAGAAGCCAATTGGGATGACCAGATGAGTTCATACTAACCATTCATCCATTCATTCATCCCACAATGACTATTTCCTGGGCTCCTGCTGAAATAGTACCATACTAAGTACAGGGCATCAGTGGAGAGTCTGCAAACAGAAGCACCTGCCTTCATGTGATTATGAACAGGGATAACTGCTATAAAGGGAAAATATGCAGGAGAACCTAATTTAATGACAGGGTCTTTGAAAGGCATCCTAGGAAAAAATGATGTTGCAATGGAGATAAAGGATGAAAAGTTGTTAACTAATAAGGAATTTCTTCTAGGCCCAACCAAGCACTTTGCGCTTCTCAAAGGGTGGATTTTCCAGGAGACTCCCCTGGGGTTACCGAAGTTTGTCTCTAGAGGTGGCTGCCAGCCATTCCTTCCCCTTTCATATCCACAGGCTCTCCCATTCTCTGCATAAATCTGGTTTGGCCTTTTAATTATTTTGAACCATAGGGTGGGACAAAAGAAATGCTATGGCATGTGTGCCACATGCAAGAGCCCCATGGAACCAGATTCATGGTGTCCACTCCATTTGAGTCCATTTGAGACTTCTGAGGCCTCCAACCCTTAATTGCAACTGCATGAGAGATCCCAGATAATATTTCCAAGACAACCCCATTAACCACAGAACAAGGATAGATTAACATAAATTATTATTTTAAGTCAATAAGCTTAGGGTATGTGGTTAGGCAACAATAGATAACCAAAATATCTGCCAATGGTCATGTTCAGACTCTTTTGGGGACATAGTGTAAGAGAACTAAACTATCACCTGACAGGGTCTCCTGAAAACAACATTCATTCAGAAGTTCTTTCTCTAAGGGCAGGAAAGAAGCGTTTAGTCCACCCAATGGATCTAACACGTATCTGTGTGTCAAAGCCTACTTTTATTGTGGGCTGGAGAAGAGTGACTTATAACATCTCCAACAAGGCTCTACCCTGGCTTTGACTTAAATCTCCACCAGAGACTCTACCAGTTTCTTCCAGCTTCTGTACTGCTGTGATTTCCAAACCTCTCATGAAAGCACAGCTCCAAGGTAGATAAAGATGGTGTCTCTCTTTCTCATAATAGGCTATTTCATTGTTCTGTTCATTTCATCTCTTGCATTTCAGAATCCAGTATCTTTTGGATGAGACATACCTTCAACTGCTAATATCATGCCCCTCCGATGAGTAGTGCGTGAAGAGCAGGGAGTGAGGGAGCAGCAATGGAAGAGGAAGAAGTCTGGCTTGAAGTTGGTGAGAGTGTTTTTGTTTGCACATCTTGCATTATTAATATTCTTGCTTAGCATAACGAGCTACTTTCCCAAGCTTACACACAACCTGCAGTATTTATGCCTCCAGTTGATTGCTAAACCATCCACAGAGGAGACCAGTTCCCTGAAGCCTGAATGCAGGTGGTTATGAGTGCTGCATGATGCCAGTTGCTCAAAAAAAGCAGGATACATAGGCTTCTGTTGTTGCTAAAAATATATTCACTAGAAGAATCAGACTCCCATCTGTCTGGAGTGGGTAAAAGCATCCATGGATTCAGCAGTCTTAAAAGAGACCCTCTAGGGGCCAGCACTTCGGTGTAGTGGGTAAAGCCGCCACGCTGTGCTAGCATCCCATATGGGCACCAGTTCAAGTCCTGGCTGCTCCACTTCCAATCCTGCTCTCTGATATGGCCCGAGAAAGCAGTAGATGGTCCGACTGCTGGGCCCCTGCACCCATGTGGGAGACCCAGAGGAATCTCCTGGCTCCTGGCTTGGGATCAGCGCAGCTCCAGCCATTGCAGCTATTTGGGTAGTGAACTGGCAGATGAAAGACCTCTCTCTCTCTGTCTCTCTCTGTGCCTCTACCTCTCTGTAATTCTGCCTTTAAAATAAATAAATAAATCTCAAACAAAAAAAAAAAAAAGAGAGAGAGAGAGAGGCCCTCCAGAGAAAAAGGAAAAGGTGGGCTGATAGGAACAAATGAACTTTATTAAAGAGGGAAGAAAACTAATACAGGGCAATAACATTTCTCTTTATTCAAATAATTGGCAGTCCAGTTTATTTGAACAAAGACTGTTACCTTGAAATATGCTTTAAGACTCGACAATGCAATGCAATTTAAATTCCGTCACGCTTTGTTGTCATGCTTCAAGTCGCCTAGAACAAGGAATTCAAAACCTTACAGAATCACAGGCTATTCAAGCTGAAAAAGAGCTTATAGGCAGAGTCCTACATTATATGATGTATTATATTACATGATATATTCTTTGTATTATATTGTTATATGTGTATTTTGATGACCTGAGTTAATTTTTTAAGGATTTATGTATTTATTTATTTTTTTTATTTGAAAGGTGGAGTTACAGAGGAGGGGAGAGAGAGCTTTTATCTGTTGATTCACTTCCCAAAGGGCTGCAACAGCCAGAGCTGGGCCAATCAAAAGTCAGGAGCTTCTTCCAGGTCTCCCATGGGGGTGCAGGGTCCCAAGCACCTGGGCCATCCTCAGCTGCTTTCCCAGGCACATTAGCAGGCAGCTGGATAGGAAATGGAGCAGCTGGGACTAAAACTGGTGCCCATAGTGGATATTTACCCCTCAAGAAAGAGTTATCTGTCATCAAATAATACTCTCAGCAAATATTAAAATAGGGCTTATTATGTGCTAGACTCTGTTCTCAGTGTTATCTATGTATTAATTCATTTCATCCTTAAAAAAGAATGCTATGAGGTAGTCACTATTACTAGCCCCATTTGATAGATAAGGAAACTGAGGCATTAGTAACTGATGGAACCAAGGTGTGGACCGAGACAACCCTGTGTAAATATCTGTGTGTTTAATCACCACACAGAGCGGCCTGCCCATTCAAGGTTGGATGCTTCCATATTTACCAATTATCAGGCTTCTTTTTGTTACCCTAAAACAAGTTATTAATTCCTTTCTGGGATACAGAGTGCCTTTACATCCATTTTTTCATTTGGTCTTCTCATCAACTTTGAGAAGTAAGTATGGCAAGAATTACCCCAATACACAGATGTAGGAACTTAGCAATCATCTGTTTCAACAGATCTATATTTTCAACTTGACCTTAGCCAACAGCCAGGAAGCAATGCATTACTGACAATGCAAGTTAAAAAATATATAAGGAATGTCTATAAATAAATATTACAATAACATAATTCAGTAAAAATTAGGCAAAACTGTAGACAAATGTTTTACAGAAAAGGAACCACATGGCTGGCAAATATGTGAGGAGATATTGAACTTCATCACTGAGCAGGGAAATGCAAATTAAGGGGAAAATAGGGTGCCAATTTTTTGAAGGTTTTTATTTAATGAATACAAATTTTCATATGTACAGCTTTTAGGGATATAGTATGTCTTCCCCCCATACCTGCCCTCCCACCTGCACTCCTATCCCACCTCCCACTACCTCTCTTGTTCCATTTTCCATTAAGATTAGTTTTTAATTGACTTTATATACAGAAAACCAACTCTTTACCAAGATGAGATTTCAACTATTTGGGATGCCAATTTTAATGCTTTTTATAGGGAAAAAATGTAAAAGACCAATCTATGCCAGGTGTCAAAGATAAAATAGAGCCATATATATCTATATACTGCTGATGGAAATGTGAATTTAGAAAAGTTTGACATTTATCTACTAAATTCATAAAAATTAATTTATTCAAAAAATGAAATTCATATATTCTGTGACCCAGAAATTTCATTCTTTCATATATTCTCAAAATGTATTATTATACACCAACAGGACACATGTATAAAAAACATTTGTATAGGCATTTTTCACAGTAACAAAAAATCTAGAAACAACCCAAATGTACACCAATATGAGAGTGAATGAGTAAAAGTTCATTCAATGGACTATTAAACAGCAGTTAAAATTAAAGGATTATACACTGAATACACTGATTCTTGGCAATAATACACACTAAGTGACCAAAAAAAAAGAAGAAGAAAGAAAAGAAAATCTCAAAGGATATAAAACATATAATGTGGAAAGTGAGGAAAGGATGAATGAGAGCTTTGGGAGGGAAAGAAGCAGATATATTTGATATTACAGGAATTCCATATATAAAGTATGGTAGGCAATATTCTTTTTTCTTTTTAAAGATTTATTTATTTATTTGAAAGTCAGAGTTACACAGAGAGAGAAGGAGAAGCAGAGAGAGAGAGAGAGGTCTTCCATCTGCTGGTTCACTCCCCAATTGGCCACAATGGCCGGAGCTGTGCTGATCCATGGCCAGGAGCCAGGAGCTTCCTCTAGGTCTTCCCACGCAGGTGCATGGGCCCAGGACTTGGGCCATCTACTACTGCTTTCTCAGGCCATAGCAGAGAACTGGATCGGAAATGGAGCAGCCAGGGCTCAAATCGGTGGTAGGCAGTATTCTAAAATGATCCACAATGGCCAACGCTCATGCATAAGCCTCTCCCATAAAGCATAGGTGGGACTCAGACTTATTTCTAAACATGGCAAAGATAATAGGATATCACTTCTATGGCAAGGCAAAAGTGAAAGGATTTTGGAGATGTAATTTAATCTACCAGTTTACTCAATCGAAAGGGAAATCATCCTGAATGGGTCTCAATTAAAGCTTAGATGAGCCCTTAAAAAAAGGTTTAGAGGTCAGAGACTCAAAGCAGAAGAAGGCCTTTTTATTGCTGATTTTGAAGTTTCCATGAAATCTACAGCCTCAAGGAAATAAATTCAGCCAACTAGTGGAGAGAGCTTCCCTTGTCCAGTCTGAAGGTAAGATCATAGACTGTCCATCACCACAGCTCTGTTAAGTCAGGTGCAGGGTGTCAAGCCTTAGAGTCTGTAGGAAATATATATATAGGTGTTCTTTAAAACTGATCAACATATGGTAATTTGTTATTTCGCAGTGTAAATCTGGTCTAGGTATATACACCTAAGCTTTTGTTTTAAAATGTAGTTCACCAGTATTGTTATTAACAAGGAATTAAATAAATAAAAGCAAGCTGTTCTCAAGTCAGTAATAACAATGTGTCCTGTTTCTTAATGAATCCATTTTGGTTTACGCATAACAAAACTGAAGGAAGAAGAGAAAATAGAAGAGACAAGAAGTCTGGAACCTCTCTCTTCCTTGTGCAGGGAACTCAAGTTAGCACTTGAGGTTTTTTATCACCACTGTTATAGATTGCCTAGCTAAAAGCCCTAACAAGACTTCATAAATAAATGGTTATACAAATATCCTATTCAATCTGTGAAACATTGAGTGAAATCCACCCTTCTTATAGCATGTCAAACCATACCAGTGTTGCACTGTCTTCTGCTACTATTCTTAAAGAAGATGCTATGCAGAGCATCCCTGATGCTCAGAGAAGCAGCCAGGACTATGGTATTGTCTTGTTAATAATCATCTACTATGATCACAGCAGACTGGACCAGGTAGTTATTAGTCGAAAGGTCCCCATGGACAGGCTGGTCAGCAACCTGTGAAGAAGCCTGATGCAGTGGTTGGGCCCAGTGGAGTAGGTGTGAGAGTTGGAAGGTGCCTTCGCATCTATGTACAAAGCTGATTCCATTTTCCTCAGATGAGACATAGGAAAAGAAAGAGCAAAAATTTAATATCCAAGGCATGACTTTTTTATTGTGACAGAAAATTCAGACTTCCTTTCACACTCATTTATAAGCTCTAAAGAAAGTATAGCAAGAAGAAAACAGTAAGGGCAGTATGCCCAACCTGCCTGCTGGGCATGGCTCCTGCTTAAAGAAACTGAGCAAAGATCTGTGTAGCAAAGAATCCTGGGAGGATGTGGCACGTCCTAACACACTCTTGGTGACCTCCAGTGATAGACTATCCTAAGACAAGTGATGTATTTGTTTCCATCTGTTGAATAACTGTCTCATTTTCTTTTTTTCTTTTCTTTTCTTTTCTTTTCTTCTTTTTTTTTTTTTTTTTGACAAGTAGAGTGGACAGTGAGAGAGAGAGACAGAGAGAAAGGTCTTCCTTTGCCATTGGTTCACCCTCCAATGGCCACCGCAGCCGGCGCACTGCAGCCAACGCACCACGCTGATCCAATGGCAGGAGCCAGGTGCTTCTCCTGGTCTCCCATGGAGTGCAGGGCCCAAGCACTTGGGCCATTCTCCACTGCACTCCTGGGCCACAGCAGAGAGCTGGACTGGAAGAGGGGCAACCGGGACAGAATCCGGCGCCCCTACCAGGACTAGAACCCGGTGTGCTGGTGCCGCAAGGCGGAGGATTAGCCTAGTGAGCCATGGCGCTAGTTTTCAATTGTTTCAGAACCCAGGTGGATAGTAGGGTAATATTATTGAGACCCTTTGAGATTCTAGAGGTAACTAAATAAAGATCCCAATGGAATGGAATGTATCAAAACACTCAGGAGCTGCATAGCATTCCCCACATTGTTGACCCATGTAGTAGAAGGAATACCGGGGAAGTTAATGGCTGAATTTTAATTACAATGCATTCACATCCAAAATTAATTTGGTGGCCAAATACCTCTGGGTGAAATCTTTTAAACAATTCCATTTCACATTTTCTATTCTGAAAAGACTGAGTCCTTAGTGGGATACAGGGCTTGAGTGTTTATCCTTTAGTGGTGTGGGGGTGTTTTTGGATCTAAACTGACTATTCTCTAACATGCACTGTTTTAACATTTCAAAAGTGTCCATTTTTAGCAAACTCACAGCTGTGTGAATGTAGCATATTGGTGTGGAGGAGGGTTGCTATAATAGAAAAGCAAGAAAATCACTGACTTTTAGATCTGGAAGAAACTTAGGGATTATTGAGCCAATCCCTCCTATCACAAACAAGAAAATGAAAGCCCAGAGAGGGAGAGTGACATATCCCTATTCCATTAGGTTTGTAGATTATACAATTATGCAAGAGCTAATTAACGGCCAGTCTAATATGCTTCCCAGCCTATTATGATATACAAAACTCTACTTTCTTCCACCATCCACTTGCTATGTAGTCAAGAACATTAACAAATAAATGAATTTGTTTTCTTAAATTTATGTCTCACTTTTTCTATCTGTAAGATGAGAATAATAATATCTAGCTCACAGGGCTATTTACAAGGATTAATGTACACAATTATGCTAATATTCTTTGACAAACAAAGTAAATGTACTTCAGAATAAGTTCTGAGTATTAATTTTTATTAAATGAAGACCCTTGGGCCAGCTGTGCCTGCATCCCATAAGCACGCCAGTTCGGGTGGTTCAAGTCCTAGCTGCTCCACTTCAGATTCCTGCTAATGTGCCAGAGAAAGCAGCAGAAGATGGCCCATGTATTTGGGCTGCTACACCCATGTGGGAGATTAGGAAGAAGCTTCTGGCTCATGGTTTCAGATCAGCCCAGCTCTGGCCATTGTAGCCATTTTGAGGAGTGAGCCAGCTGATGGAAGAACTTTCTGTCTGCCTCTGTCTCTAACTCTGCCTTTCAAATAAATAAATAAATAAATAAATCTTTATAAAAATTTTTAAAAAATAAAAGAAGACCCAGGTGGGCTTTTGGTTCCATGGTTAAGACGCCACATGGGATGCTCTCATGCCACATCTGCAGTGCCTTTGTGCCAGTCCAGGTTCCACTTCCAAATCCAGCTTCCTGGGGGGAGCAGGTGATGGCTCAAGTCCCTGCCACCCATCCACGTGGATGGAGTTCCTGGCTCTTGGGTTGGGACTGGAACTCCTGTGGCTGTTGTGGGCATTTGGGGAGTGAACCACCAGGTGGAAGATCTCTACCCCTCTTTCATTCATTCATTCATTCACTCAATCAAGAGTAAAAGAGAGGTTATTGAATTACTCTGTGACAAGGGGTAGACTGAGCCATGTGTAATCAGATAGGTGACTATGTAATATATAAAGGGCAAAAACAGAACAGTTATGTGCAAACATGAGGTGGCAAGTGACCAATCAAGCATCTTTGTTAAGGGCGGGAGATAGGAATTTAATAAAGGACTCCTGTTGGAAATGACTGCTGAGCTCTGCTTAAAGTCAAGTAAAAATTAGTTGAGTGAAGACCGTTTCTGAGAAGGAATAGCATATACAAAGGCACTGCAGCAAGGATCACCACCACGTTATTCATTTTTAAAAATATCAGAGTGCGTTTGGAGAGGAAGGTACCAAGAGAACAGAAATAAAAGGTAAGCTGGGCAGAAGCCAGAACATTAAGAAAATTCAGGGCCGGCGCCATGGCTCACTTGGCTAATCCTCCACCTGCAACACCGGCACCCCAGGTTCTAGTCCCAGTTGGGGCGCCGGGTACTAGTCCCGGTTGCTTCTCTTCCAGTCCAGCTCTCTGCTGTGGCCTGGGAGTGCAATGGAGGATGGCCCAAGTGCTTGGGTCCCTGCACCCGCATGGGAGACCGGGAGGAAGCACCCAGCTCCTGGCTTCAGAATGGCACAGTGCCGCCGTAATGGCCATTAAGGGAGTGAACCAACGGAAGGAAGACATTTCTCTCTGTCTCTCTCTCTCACTGTCTAACTCTGCCTGGCAAAAAAAAAAGAAAAAGAAAGAAAAGAAAGGAAAGGAAATTTCAGGCCATGCTGGGAGTCAGAAGTTTCTCTGCTGTTGATGAGGATCTGGTTGACTCCTTTTGAGCAGAGAGTAATAGGGCCAGGTTGCCTTTGGTGTAAGTTGAGGAAGAGGTTGGGTTTGGTGCGGCAGGAAGCAGGGAAGCCAGTTAGGAAAGGAGGTACAGGTTGCAGATTGTCCACCAGTGTCCCTTCTCCCTTATTACAGAGGAAAAGTAATTGGCCTGGATGTGAGGTTCCCCAAAATGATGATTTCCCAGACATCCCCCTGAACAGAGGGAAGGGCATGTGACTAATCATGCCCAATGAGATGTGAGGTTACCTGTGAAACCCCCGGGCTTCCCACTTAAGGAAATGGACATGCCCTCTCACTTCCCAGCTCTCCTTTTTTCTTCCTGGGATGCAAGTGTAGTAGTCAGCCTTGGACCATGCAGCTGAGAGCATAGAAGAAATCTGAACCCCTACGGAGGCCCCATACTGGCCAGTATCAATACATGACAGAGAATCCTTTGATTTCATGTTTCAAGCCACTATTACTTTAAGCTTCTGCAGCATATAATCAAATCTATTTTGTAAGAAATCCAGGAGGTTGCCTAGATGAAAGGAGATGGTTTGAGGAACAGGCAGAGGAGTAAATGGAGATACTTAGAAAAGTTGTTGGACTTTGACAGAATGTAGGAAACAGAGAGAGAGAGGTATCAATTTTGCACCCCCTACCTATCGAACTCTACCATGGGATACAGGAAAAATTAAATTACATTTTTAAAGAGTTGAAATTTTTCTGGGAAAGAGTGCAGCTTTTAGCTTATTTCATGCATTCAGAAAATTCTACCCAACTCATGTATAAAAATAAAATATTTTTAAAGTGGTATGCATTAGCAACAGCATAGGCTTTTTTAAAATTAAAATGTACATCTCAGCTATAAGGGTAATAAAACGGAACTCTCTAGACGATGCACAGTTGGATCCTCGGCTGCTTGAGCTATTAATAGATTATCTGTCATCTCTCGGTGTGGTTTCAGGTCTATGTGAGTAACTATCAGACAAAGAGAGTATGTGAGGCATAATTTTAGGTTTAAGATTACATAAAGGTCACTTGTTTGGAGGTGAGGTGGTGTGAGAAAGAGAAGGTCTGTAAAGCAAGAATGATTCCACATAGCCACTCATGTAACTGTACTGTTATCCCAAATATCCTTAAGGAAATTCATTCTAAAAATTGTCAAGACAAAAAAAGAAGTATATATATATATATATATATATATATATATGTGTGTGTGTGTGTGTGTGTGTATGTGTGTGTATATATATATATATATATATATATGTATGTGTGTATGTGTGTGTATCCCATATGTTTAAAAATACAGCCCTATTTAAATCATCTCTGCACATTTTCTTTCTTCTTCTTCTTTTTTTTTTTTTTTTTTGACAGGCAGAGTTAGACAGTGAGAGAGAGAGACAGAGAGAAAGGTCTTCCTTTTTCCGTTGGTTCACCCCCTAAAGTGGCCGCTACAGCCATTGCGTTGCAGCCGGTGCACTTCGCCGATCCAAAGCCAGGAGCCAGGTGCTTCCTCCTGCTCTCCCATGCAGGTGCAGGGCCCAAGGACCTGGGCCATCCTTCACTGCACTCCCGGGCCACAGCAGAGAGCTGGACTGGAAGAGGAGCAACCGGGACAGAATCCGGCACCCCAACCGGGACTAGAACCCGGGATGCCAGCGCTGCAGGCTGAGGATTAGCCAAGTGAGCTGCGGTGCCAGCTCTGCATATTTTCATGCCAACTTTCTTTTGAACTATTTGTCCTCCTACACAGTTTAAATAATCACCCTACATGATAATCTGGACTTCCTAAATAGAATAGCTCTTCTCATATTGATTAAAAATTCAAAGCTATATCTATATCTATTTATGGGTGTTAATTTGGATGTTAAGTGTTGGATGTTAGGTTGCTTCAAGCATATCCTAAACTAAAATTTTCTTAAACAAAAAATATACATTAGAGAAAATCAGATAAACACACTTATTTACTCTAAGTTTCTTAATGCATTGACTGGGATTGTGTTGACTGCTCCTGGGCTTTGCTTTCCCACAGGGTGGTAAAAATGAAGGAGTTTCCCAGCTGAGTCAAAGAAAAAGTATGGATTTAATTAGCTGGAATTCAATGCAGTTCAACAGACTATTTGTCCAATTTACTATAGGCCAGATCCTGTCCCAGGCCAATGGTGATCCAGAAGTCAATAAGACACAATGTTGCTCTTACACAAGTGTAGGCAAAGAGCCTTAGGTGCCTGAAGGGAAAGTTGAATTCTTATGACTATTTGGAGATCAGAAAACCAAAAACTTCTCAAAGATTCCATTTGATCTGGAAAGAAGAGAAGGATAGATTTGCCAAGAAGGCAAGTGGGACATTGTAAGCAGGGTGGACCAGTTTCCATGGGTACTGGAAGAACAGTAGAGTCTAGTGGGAGGGGCTATAAGATATGAAGGAGGTTTGCTTATGGACTGAGATTTGTCCCCTTCAAAATTCCTTTGTTGAAATCTTTACGTAATATGTACTAAACTGATCTTCTGTGTATAAAGAGAATTGAAAATGAATCTTGATGTGAATGGAAGGGGAGAGGGAGCGGGAAAGGGGAGGGTAGCGGGTGGGAGGGAAGTTGTTGGGGGGAGCCATTGTAATCCATAAGCTGTACTTTGGAAATCTATATTCTTTAAATAAAAGCTTTATATATATAAAAAAAATAAAGTATTTATTGCAAAGATAAAAAAAAATTCCTTTGTGGAAATCTAAGCTTTCACACCTCAGAATAAGACTGCATTTTTAGATAAGGTCTTTTTTTTTTTTTTTTTTTTTGACAGGCAGAGTGGACAGTGAGAGAGAGAGAGGAAGGTCTTCCTTTGCCATTGGTTCACCCTCCAATGGCTGCCGCAGCCCACGCACTGCGGCCGGCGCACTGCGCTGATCCAAAGGCAGGAGCCAGGTTCTTCTCCTGGTCTCCCATGGGGTGCAGGGCCCAAGCACTTGGGCCATCCTCCACTGCACTCCCGGGCCATAGCAGAGAGCTGGCCTGGAGGAGGGGCAACCGGGACAGAATCCGGCTCCCTGACCGGGACTAGAACCCGGTGTACTGGTGCCGCAAGGCGGAGGATTAGCCTATTGAGCAAGGCGCAGGCCTAGATAAGGTCTTTAAAAAGGTAATTAAGGTTAAGTGGGGTCATTGGAAGGAGCCCTACTTGGACATGACTGATCTCCTTATGAAAAGAGGAGTTTAGGACAGACACACACAAAGGGAAGACCTAGTGAAGACATAAAGAAGACATTTATCTGCAAGCCAAGGAGAGAGGTCTCGGAAAAAACCACCCCACCGACAGCCTTTAGAATTTTGAGAAAATAAATTTCAGGTTCGTAAACCATCCAGTTATTGTTCTTTGTTACAGCAACTTAGCAAATAAAACAAGGTATATCTCACAAACATTTGGAGAGGACAAAGGCTTTGCTCTTTATCCCTAGGTACATATTATCATACACATTTTTAGAGATTTATTTATTTATTTGAAATGCAGAGGCAGAGAGCGAGAGTCTTCTATCCACTGGTTCACTTCCCAAATGGCCACAATGACCAAAGCTGGGCTGATCCAAAGCCAGGAGCCAGGAGCTTCCTCAGGTCTCTCACGCGGGTGCAGGGGCCCAAGGATGTGGGCTATCTACTACTGCTTTCTCAGGCCAAGGAATAGAGCTGGAAAGGAAATGAGGAAGCCAGGATTCGAACATGAACCCATATGGGATGTCAGCATTGCAGGCAGCGGCTTTACCCACTACACCACAGCACTGGCCCCTTTCTTGCATATTTAAGGAAATTGAGGCTTTTAATAGATATGGAACTTAATCAAAATCACACATCTACAAGTAACAGAGAACTGAGACTATACTGCACATATTTTTATCTGCTATTATTACTTAATCATATTATTGTGGATATTTCTCATATCATTAAAAATCTGAGGGTGTCAAATTAGACTTGCTTATCTCAATTTTGGATAAGCTGCCTAGGGAATCTGTATAAAACAAAAGCACCTTGAAAACTAAGACTAGAGAAACAGAAACGAACTATTAACATGTTAAAACTGGCAAGGAGTCTAGTGATCACACAAGGCCAAACACTCCTACAGGTGAGAATATGGCTTGGATCCTGGAGATGCCACCCTAGTCCATATGAAACCTTTGAGGGTAACCTTCTCATCTTGGACATTAAGAATGCTAGAAGGCTGAACAGGTGAACTGATCTCTCCTAGTCCAAGAGTGATGGAGTAAAGGGTATGACAGTATCGGTACTCATTTTACAATGAAAAGGAGGAGACACAGAACTTAATGTGGTCGATAGCAAAACTCAAGACGTATTAACAATGGTTTCTATGATTCAGAAGACAAAAATAGAAAGTTCTATTCTTGCTTTTTATGTATGGATTATCTACTTGTAGGGGGGCAGCAGTTGCTGCAGTAGTTAAGAAGCCACTTGGATTTGAGTCCTGGCTCCCTTTCAGATCCAGCTTACTGCTAATATGCACCCTAAAAGGCAGTAATGACAGTTCAGTACTTGGGTCTCTACCACCCATATGAACTCCAGGATTCTGCCTCAGCCTAGACCAATCCTAGCTATTGAAGGCATTTGTGAAGGGAACCAGGAGATGGAAGATGGATCTCTCTCTCTCTCTCTCTCTTTCTGTCTCTCTCTCCCCATCCCCCCTACCCCCTCCCTCTCTTTTTCTGTTTCTCTCCCTCTCCCTTTTTAAATAAATAAAATAAATAAATTGTCCCCTTTAGGCCGGCGCCGTGGCTCAACAGGCTAATCCTCCGCCTTGCCGCGCCGGCACACCGGGTTCTAGTCCCGGTCGGGGCACCGGATTCTGTCCCGGTTGCCCCTCTTCCAGGCCAGCCCTCTGTTGTGGCCCGGAGTGCAGAGAAGGATGGCCCAAGTGCTTGGGCCCTGCACCCCATGGGAGGCCAGGAAAAAGCACCTAGTACCTGGCTCCTGCCATCGGATCAGCGTGGTGCGCCGGCCGCAGCGCGCCGGCCGCGGCAGCCATTGGAGGGTGAACCAACGGCAAAGGAAGACCTTTCTCTCTGTCTCTCTCTCTCACTGTCCACTCTGTCAAAAATAAAAAAAAAAATAATAAAAAAATAAATTGTCCCCTTTATTCCTTTTTTTAAAGACTTTATTTATTTATTTATTTATTTGAAAGTCAGAGTTACACAGAGAGAGGAGAGTCAGAGAGAGAGAAGTCTTCCGTCCAATGGTTCACTCCCCAGATGGCCACAACGGCCGGAGCTGTGCCGATCCAAAGCCAGGAGCCAGGAGCTTCTTCCAGGTCTCCGACATGGGTGCAGGGGCCCAAGCACTTGGGACATCTTCCACTGCTTTCCCAGGCCATAGCAGAGAGCTGGAGGGAAGTGGAGCAGCTGGGTTTCAAACCAGCGCCCATATGGGATGCCAGGACTTCAGGCCAGGGAGCTAACCCACTGCACCACAGCGCCAGCCCCACCTTTATTCTTTATGACTATTATCAGGATTACATGAGTAATCACTTCAAGACCATGGATCTATATTCAGTGAAATCCATGAAAGAATCAGTATCAGACAGGATTAAGAAAATGTGACCTATTCATCTTCTTCTAAAGCAGCTCATTATCTGGTGGCACATAATTTTATAAAGCCTAAGAAACAAAGAAAAAAGATGGAAATGTGCTTAACATAGCTCCAATTTTTTTTAAGATTTATTTGAAAGAGTTTTATAAAGAGGAAGAGACAGAGAGAGACATAAAGAGACATAAAGAGAGAGATCTTCCATCTGCTGGTTCACTCCCTAGATGACAACAGCAACAAGGCCAGGCCTGTAAGCCAGGAGCCAGGAGCTTTCTCTAGGTCTCCCAAACGGCTGCAGGGGCCAAGCAGTCGAGCGTCTTCTGCTGCTTTCCCAGGTACATTAGCAGGGAGCTGGATTGAAAATAGAGCATATGGGATGCCAGCACTACAGATGGCAGCTTAACCCTCAGCACCACAGCACCGCCCCCTGCACCGTTTTCCTTTAAGAATTTATGTAAAAATCTTATAAATTTTAAGGCAGTAGAGAAGGTTAAAGGGTTATTATTACTGTATACTAAGTAAATACTAAGCTTTTGCTCTGACAGTCACCGTTTTGTGATTACTAGTATTAAATGCATGTAAGTTAGTGAGGTAGAGTTTAAATCTAGTTGGATGGGAGACCTGGAATAAAAGAGTAACCCAAGAGGGTTGAAGTTTGCCTTCCCTAACACTCCCAAAGACATTTTAGTGTTAGTTTTATGTATTTGAAAGGCAGAGAGAAAGAGACAGAGGGAGATAGAGATTGCTTATCTGCTGGTTCATTACCCAAATGCACATGATAACTGAGGCTGGGCCAAGGCCAAAGCCAGGAGTCAGGAATTCAATCCAGGTCTCCCACCTAGATGGCAGGAACCCAGCTACTTGAGCCATTGCTGCTGGTTCCCAGGGTGTGATTCTAGCTTAGAAAGCTAGAATCGGCCGGCGCCGTGGCTCAACAGGCTAATCCTCCGCCTTGCGGCGCCGGCACACCAGGTTCTAGTCCCAGTCGGGGCACCGATTCTGTCCCGGTTGCCCCTCTTCCAGGCCAGCCCTCTGCTGTGGCCCGGGAGTGCAGTGGAGGATGGCCCAGGTGCTTGGGCCCTGCACCCCATGGGAGACCAGGAAAAGCACCTGGCTCCTGGCTCCTGCCATCGGACGATTGCGGTGCGCCGGCTGCAGCGCGCCGTCCGCGGCGGCCATTGGAGGGTGAACCAACGGCAAAAGGAAGACCTTTCTCTCTGTCTCTCTCTCTCACTGTCCACTCTGCCTGTCCAAAAAAAAAAAAAAAAGAAAGCTAGAATCAGTAGCCAGAGCCAAGATGTGAACCCAAGTATTACACTGTGGGTTGTGGTTATCCCAAGTGGTGTCTTAACCACCATGCCAAACATGCACCTCAACCACAAACATTTTCAACAGCACCATGGCTCAGGCACAGAGTGGACAAGGCAGAGTTTATCCCTGAGTTGGAATCTAGCTCCACTGTGTGTGTGCAGTCTGACCTAAGTCATGAGAATGTCATTGAAAATACTACACCTTGAAGGGTTTCCTGAAAGATTTCACAAGCGTATGTAAAGCATTTGGCCCACAGTCGGGACATTACAAATGGGAACTTTTATTATTCTTAGGAACTATTACTAGTTTCCTAGATCTTCCATAACGAAGTTCCACAGGCCAGGTGGTTTAAAAGCACAGAAATGTCTTTCTCCCAGTCCTGGAGGCTCGAAGTCAAGAGGTCAGCAGCTTTGGTTGCTTCGGACGCTCTCACAGAGAACCTGGTCCCTGTTAGCCCTGGTGCTGGCTGGCAGTCCTCAGTGTCTCGTCGCTCCACTCTGCGTCCATCCTCGCACGGCCACCTTCCCTCTGTATCTCCCTCCTCTTCTTAGGGGGACGCCATTCATAATGTATTCAGGGCCTGCTCTGCACCCCTGTGACCTCATCTCAACGAATTACATCTGCAACAAACCTTCCTCCCAAAAGGTCACATTCTGAAGCACTGGAAGTAATCACTCAAACCTATCTTTATCTTCATGGGAGTGGGAGCACAGTTCAACCCCTAGCAGTTTATGTTCAGTTTCTTCTCTCGTTCTCACAACCCAGCCAAGTGACCTTATCCTCAATGTCTTCATCTGCAAATGAAAATGACAATGCCTCTTTATAGAATGGTGCCTAGAATCAGAAGAGAATGCGAGCATGCTCTGTAATCTATAGAGCATTATATAATGCAATTGATCATAAGCACTTCTGTGGTCATAATATACGCAGCATTTCAGTACCTATCCTAATCTTAGCAGTCAGTTCCCCTAGCTCATTTGAACCATCTGATGCACCACAATTTCTTGTTTGCCTTCAACAACCCCAAATAGAAAATTTTATTAATCATTCCTTCTCTTAACTCTAAGTAAACTAAATTATGCCTGCAAATGATTGGGCTCCAGCAATTGAGTTACCTGACAATTTCCAAGCAAGTCGCAGTGCTAAACTAATGCAATGTGACAGCTTTTTCCTGTAGCACATTCTCAAAATTTGATTATTCTGAGTAAGAAAAAAATCCATCGGGAGGCTCACCAACATTGCACAACGCTTGTTTATTAAGCTTCATGGGTGAAGGCTCAGAGAACAGCCGGCCTATGTCCAATCATCATTCTCAGGCTCCAAATTGAACAAAATTGATCTGTACCTGGGCCTGTAATCTTTCTCTGCAGAATTATCCCATAAATAATGAAATCTGCTATTAGTCAAAAATTGCTGGCGATAGTCTGCATTTTGACTCCAAGAAAGCAATTTAAAGAAAATAGGCCTTTCACACTCTTGTAGACCAGGCATATTAGGCTATCCAAAATAACCTTCACTTGGGTTCTTCATTCTTCCATATTACCACTATCGTCCCTTTTAATGAGTGATTTGATTTTTAAAAAAAAGCAAGCACATAGACATTTCTAGTACAGAATGTACTAGAAAATGTAACTCTGGGCCGGACATTTGGCCTAGCAGATAAGACACCCACATCGTATTTCTGAGTGCCTGAGTGCAATACTTGTATCCAGCTCTACTAACTAGTAGCTTCCTGCTAATGCACCCACTGAGGGGCAGCAGTGATGGGTTTCTGCCACCATCTGGGGCACCTGGGTTGAGTTCCCATATCTCAGCCTCAGACCAGCTCAGTCCCAGTTGTTGTGGACATTGGAGGGGTGAACTTGTAGATTTAGAGTTCTCTTTCTGTCAAATGAATGATTTTTTTAGAAGAAGAAAGTGTAATTTATCTTTTTCCTACTTCCACATGATGCTTCTTATCATAAATTATCACCCACCTCACACTCCCACCCCCAAGACTTACCACTGCATGAATGTTTAGTAAAGATTAAGCCAGGGGGCCAGCGCTGTGGTGTAGCAGGTAAAGCCGCTGCCTGTAGCACCAGCATCCCATATGGGCACTGGTTCAAGTCACAGCTGCTCCACTTCCAATCTAGCTCTCTGCTATGGCCTGGGAAAACAGTGGAAGATGGCCCAAGTCCTTGGGCCCCTGCACCCACATGGAAGACCTGGAAGAGACTCCTGGCTCCTGTCTTCGGATTGGCACAGCTCCAGCCATTATGGTCATCTGGGGAGTGAACCAGAGGATGGCAGACCTCTCTCTCTCTCTCTCTCTCTCTCTCTTTGTGTGTGTGTGTGTGTGTGTGTATAACTCTGACTTTCCAATAAATTAATTAAAAAAAGATTAAGCCAGGATTTTTACCAGTCTGAAATGATGGTGATGCCAGAGAGGTAAATAGATGAGGTGATTTCAGAGCCATCTAGAATCCAATCCATCCACAGGAGGGAGAAAATTGAGGGCATGGATAATAATTTCTTGTAATGGAAATGAATACTTCTGTTTCACATTTTAATTCAAAGACCCCATAAACATGGTCACACCTAAATGAAAAGGAAAAGGAGAAATATAGCTCCTGTGTGTGTTCATTACTTTTCTAAAATTCAAGAGTGGGAGGGGAGCCTGGTGTTCTATGAATAAAAGATAGAATAATGAACCATTGAAAGTATAACACTTAAGATCTGAGACCCATAGGAGATATATATATATATGTGTGTGTGTGTGTGTGTGTGTGTGAGTGTGTGTGTGTGTGTGTATGTATAAAAGACATCTTAACATTCTATCTTCCTGCACTGTTATTGATAGTTTTTGCCCTAGCTATTCTCTCTAGAGATATTTTATAAAGGAAAAAGAACATTCCCTATACATTCATCAAGCTAATAAGTGTTTCGGTGGCTGAATGCAGATAACATTTTAAGTGGCTGAGGATGTTGTATTTTTCTTATGAAGCAACAAATATTGAATAGAATGGTCTAAACATGTTTCAAAGATGCAAAGAAATTTTCTTTTTTTAATGATTTATTTATTTACTTGAAAGGCAGAGTTACAGAGAGGTAGAGATAGAATGAGAAAGAGGGGTCTTCCATCCGCTAGTTCACTCCCCAGATGGCCGCAAAAGCCGGAGCTGCGCAGATCCAAAGCCAGGAGTCAGGAGCTTCCTCCGGGTATCCCATATGGGTGCAGGGGCCCAAGGACTTGGGTCATCTTCTACTGCTTTCTCAGGCCATAGGAGAGAGCTGGATCAGAAGTAGAGCAGCCGGGTCTTAAACCGGCACCCATATGTGATGCCAGCACTGCAGGGGGCAGCTTTACCTGCTACGCCACAGCGCTGGACCCAGAAATTTTCTTAATAAACACATTCCTCCAGCAACTGATTCCTTTCTTTAATTTAAAGGGACCTGTTAGTTCATGGCAATATAGCATGTGTATTTCTCTAATTTACCTGAGATTATTCTGAAATTCACTCCCAACTGAAATATTTGGACCAAGCATTCTCGATAACTCAGCAATATAGTTTGTGAAGAGCTATTTTAAAATTGTAACCTAAAATATTAAATTGATGACTTGGACGTAATAACCTAAATTCTTCTTTACAAGAATTTGATGAGCACCTACAAGGTGCAGTCACTCTGCCAAGGGAAGGATCCAGGAGTGAGTAACACACACCTTCCTTCCTTTGCTTGTCCACTTCTAATGCCTTAGTCCAGGCCCTGCTTCATCCTAGCATCCGGAAGACCGAAGAAGCCCTCCAACTCGATATCTAATACCATTTCTCATTCCCTTCAACTCACCCTGCATACCACCCGGTCAATATTTCTGAATCACAGCTTTCTTAATAATCGTCTCCATATTCAAAAGCTGTAATGCGCCCTGTTACAATAAAGCACAGATTTCTTAGCCTGGAATTCCAAGCCCTCAACAGTGAAGCTCCTTTTCAATCTTGTCTCCCACTAGATGTGTTTTGACTCCAACTAATCTTTGCAAATATATCTGTGGAATTATTGAGACTGCCATTCTTTGCCCCATGTTATTTGCCTTGCCTGGAATACTATGCAACAAAAGATCCTCCCCTGCATCCTTCTACGTCAAAGCTCTATCCAAATTTCTCATCTCACAGCCCTTGTCCTTAAGGATTTCTCTCTAGTTTCTGACTTCCCATCCTTTGATACACACCATAGATAGTGGGCTCAGTTTGGGCTATCAACTGCACCAACACTTTATCAGTTAGGACTCTGTAAAAAATTAAATTCAAGATTTGTTCCCCAAGAAATGTTTACTGAAAGAACAGTAGGGGTAACTTACCTTACTAAAAGATTGAATGATCAAAAGGTAAAGTCACAGGTGCAGCTGCACTTAGCAGTGATTGAAACTGAGCATTTCCTGGACTCTTCCTTGTGTCTTGCTTCTGCTTCTCATGAGTTGACTTTCTGTCCTCTCTAAGCAGATGGCTTCCTCCACAGGGCAGGAAATAGTGCATCCAACAAATGCTGAATATCTCATTTAGTAAAGTTTCTTTCAACCTGACTAGAAAGAAACTTTTCATATTTCCAGCAAGGAAAATATTTGGAAGGATTACAAATTGACCTGACAAAGGTCAGGTACTCATTCCTTAATCATTCAACTGTAGTCAAAGGGGCAGTGTTACTGAGTATCTATGTACTACTAAGGGACCAATTCCTTTCTATTAAGGGCTATGCCCAGAGTAAAAGTAATATTTGTGAATAAGACAACCATCCCAAAAAGCTCCGTGTACTTTCCATTCCTTGGTTTCCTAGCAATAAATGGATGCATGCACACACACAGTTTTCAGACCACACAAAAGGCAACAGTCATGAAGAGAGGGATCTCCCTGAAGTGCCCACGTATCATGGAAAAATGGATTCAAAAGACAACTTTATTTTGATGCACAAAAGTTTGACATCATGCATATGAGGGGGTCTTCAAAAGCTCCTTGGAAAATGGAGATTATGGAAAAAATACATATGGATTTTTAAAAATGCACCAAAATAAACTTATTTTAAATTCCATTTCCTGTGACCTTTTAGAGGTACTCTTGTATATCCCCTGAAGTCAATGTAGTTACCAGGATGTGTCACAGTGCCCCAGGGCAAGCCATTAGCTATGATGCCATTTGTCAGTTCCCTCATAGTACTCTACAGATTTTATTTAAAGATTTATTTATTTACTTGAAAGGCAGAGTAACAGAGAGGGAGAGGCAGAGGCAGAAAGGGAGAGAGAGAAAAAGAGAATCTTCCATCCACTAGTTCTTTCCTCAAATGGCTGTGATGGCTAGAGATGGGCCAATCTGAAACCAGGAGCCAGGAACTTCTTCTGGGTCTCCCACATTGGGGCAGGGGCCCAAGGACATGGGCCATTTTCCTCTGCTTTCCAAGGCACATTAGTAGGGAGCTGGATTAGAAGTAGAGCAGCCAGGACTTGAACCCAACACCCATATGGCATACCATTGCTGCAGACGACAGCTTAACACATTATGCCATAGCACCAGCCCCCTACAGATTTTAGGTGCCTGAAAACATAGCCACCACTGCACCCTTGCTCCTGCAATCTCTGAGCATTAGGATATTCCCCAGTGAGATTTATTGGTGTCACGACTACCTCTAGTCTTAAGCTATTCAACGCTGCCAAATACCTGCCCTTTCATCTGCAGATTCACCCTCCAGGCTGCCTGGGCCCTGGTAGAGTGATAGGGACTAAATGAGAGGGCTGCCATTTCCTATAGCTTCTAGTTGGTCACAGCTAGTGGGAGTCCCTAAAGAAGATTGGGTAGAGGAAATAAAGTCAAGTCAGAGTGTATAACCCCCAGCTGTCTCCTCATGGGGTTCCCATGGTCTGACAGCATCCGTTGGCTGAGGTCACAGTCTCTTCTGTCCACAAAGCCTCTTTTTTTCAAGTTCCAGTAAGGTCTCATAGTTCTTCATTCTGCAATTGCTGTCACAGGTCACAGCACCTAACAAAGCTGGAATAATGTAGGTAATTCAACTTAAGATGGTGGGGGCAGAGGGGGCAGCAACACTTTGGCGCAGCTGGTTAAAGTCTTGGGCTGAAGCACCAGCATCCATATAGGCGCCAGTTCAAGTCCCATCTGCTCCTCTTCTGATCCAGCTCTCTGTTATGGCCTGGGATAGTGTAGAAGATGGCCCAAGTCCTTGGGTCCCTGCACCTGTGTGGGAGACCCACAAGAAGCTCCTGGCTCCTGGCTTGGGATCGGCACAGCTCCGGCCATTGCAGCCATCTGGGGAGTGAACCAGTGGATGGAAGACCTCTCTCTCTGTGTCTCTACCTCTTTCTGTAACTCTTTCAAATAAATAAATCTTTTTAAAAAAAATGGTGATGGAATCAGACTCTCTGAACATAATTATTGGAATTATGAGAAAAGGAGGTTCATGTTGGCATTGTCAAAGGCCTGCTTCCCTTTTGCTCTCACCCAAGGGATCTCAAGAGCTCACTCCTCTCTATGTACCCAATCTTTACCACCACCTCTAACGAATCTGGTGGCTCTGAATGACTAGCCAGTGGCTGCAAAGAAGATGCGGTAGGATCCTGGGACCAAGAAACTGAACAGGGGGACAGTGTTGTGGTACAAGTACCAGTTGCTCCTCTTCCAGTCCAGCCTCCTGTTAATGTGCCAGGGAAGGCATCAGAACATGGCCCAAATGTTTTGGGTGCGCCTGCCACCCATGTTGAGGACTAGGATGAAGGTCCCAGTTCCTGGTTTCAGCCTGGCACAGGCCTGGTTATTGTGGCCATTTGGGGGAATGAACCAGAAGATGGAAGATCTCCCTCTTTCTCTCTCCACTCTGCCTTTCAAATAAATACATACACCTTTTTTAAAAGAAAATGGAGGAGTTGGGTAGATAGGGCAGAAGTGGGAAATTAAATATGAGGGGTGATTCCAAGTATGCTGCAAGAGGAATGAATATAGGAAACTGACTAAGAACGTAGGACTTTAGACCTATGGAGATGAAATTGATAGATCAAGGAGTATTCACAAATCTTCCCAATGGGCAGAGGATGGAATGAGACTGAATCCTGTAGTAAAGAACTCCTTTTGTTATTGCTTTTGAAGATGATTTAGTTGAAAGGCAGAGTAACAGAAAGAGAGTTACAGAAAGAGGAAAGAGAGATCTTCTATCCTCTGGTTCACTCCCCAAATGCCCAGAATAGTCAAGACTGGCCAAGATGGGAGAAAGAGTAGGAGGTGGGACAGTTTGGGGGTATGAGGGTGGGTATGGGGGGAAGAACTGCTATATTCCAAAAGTTGTACCTATGAAATTTATATTTATTAAATAAAAGCTTTCTAAACAAAACAAAACAAAAGACTGGCCCAGGCCAAAAGAAGGATCCAGGAATTCAATCTAGGACTCCCACGTGGGTAGCAAGAGCTCAAGTTCTTGGCCATCATGTTACCTCCCCAGATGCATTAGCATGAAGCTGGATTGGAAGCAGAAGAGCTGGTACTCAACCCAGCTCTGATACGGGATGTGGATGTCCCAAGTGTCAGGCTAACCCTCCACACTACGATGCCCATCCCTAAAGAACTCTTTTGAGTATTTTTCTGATCCTGTGGAAGGTTTGACCTACTGGGCATTAAGATTTGTTCAGTAAAGTAGAATTTCACTTCTCCCATCCATTGTGAATGTGCTAGTCCTCAGTTAAATTATGTTGAGTCCAGTGTCAGGGACTCATTTCCCAGAGCTGTAGCTACTGATCTTCTAGGATGGCACCTAGGTCTCATTTTCCCACCCACTCAGGCCATTTAAAAAATAAATCAAGCATTTTTAAAAAGTATCTTTTTGAAATTCATTTTGTTTCTATTGTTTCTTTCTCTGAAGGGAGGAAGGAACCTCCACTGTGATATGGCCTTGACTAAACAAGTTCAGAGTTGGTGAACTCAAGGGGCTTCCATAGCCTCGACAGTTCATGGCAAGAGCCTTTGGTGATTACTGACGTCATAAATAAGAGTGTCAATTGTTAAATCAACTACAGGAGTCACTGGGCACATGCTCTCCACGTAGGATCTCTGTCCTTAATGTGTTTTACTATGAGAGCTAACAATAACACTACTAGTCGAACAGTACTCTATATCTTGTGCGGTTGTGTGAGTGCACACATCTTTGCATTGTTGTGGCTTGCCCCCCCCACAACCTCCCTCCCTCCCTCCCGCAGCCCTCCCATCTCCCACTCCCTCTCCCATCCCATTCTTCATCAACTTTCATTTTTAATTATCTTTATATACAGAAGATCAACTTAGTATATACTAAGCAAAGATTTCATAATCTATTCCTTCTCCCCATTTGAAAGTCTATAGTCTTAATTACATTTGCAAATTCCCTTTAACCATGTAATGTAACATATTCCACTACCAAGGATTAGGATCTGGATAACTTTGGGTGCCATTTTGCCCTCTACAGAATACCCTGAATACAGGCCATGGCCAAATACAGAGCAGGAAAAGTGTAGAACAAAATTGGTGTCACTTTCATGTGCTTTCATATGTTACATCATTTAACCCAGCATATTTGGAATATACTATGAAAGTATATTTAATTTCAATATAATTTCTCGCATTATAAGAGGATATGTTAAAAAGTTCATGAAAATTGGAATTAAAAGATAAAAATGAGGGCAAGTATTTAGCATAGCACTTAGGATGCCCACATCCCACACTGCAGTACCTGAGTTCAATTCCAGGTTCTGACTCCTGTATCCAGCTTCATGCTAATGCAGATACTGGGAGGCAGTAAGAATGGCTCAAGTAATTGGGTTCCTGCCACCCATGTGGAACACCTGGACTCGGTCCCTGTGTCCTGGCTTCAGGCGGGCCCAGTCCCAGCAGTTGCAGGCACTTGAGTAATGAACAAGGAGATGGTAGCTCCCTCTCTCTCTCCATCTTTTCTCCCTCTCCTCTCAATATTTTAAAAGATAAAAATTTTAACCACAAACTTTATCAACATAAGCTCCATAAGTTCAAGACACTTTTGTAACCAAAAATTCCAACCATTAGTCCATAGTTAAATAATTGAGGGTACTGGATATTTCACCACATTAATGCATTCTCTCTCTCTCTCTCTCTCTCTCTCTCTCTCTCTCTCTCTCTCTCTTTCTCTCTCTATTATTAACTGAAGAAAAATGAGTGTCCCTTAAAGATTTTAATATCAATAAACAAAAGGATTTTAGAAGGCACCAAATCGGGACTCTAAGGTGGATATCTCACTATTTCTCATTGAAACACTCACAGAATTATCTTATTTGATGAGAGGAATGAGCAGGAACATTGTGTTAGTGGAGAAGAGCTCTCTGGTGAAGCTTTCCTGGGCAAGTTTCTGCTAACCATCTGGCTCACTATGTCCAGTCTCATAATGAGCAGATGCTATTGTTCTTTGGTCCTCCAGGAAGTCAATGCAAAAATGCCTTAATCATCAAAAAGAAGATGAAAAAAAGAGCTTGCTGTGACCTTTGATCTTGGCGAACCCACTTTTGCTGGACCACCTCTTGGTAGCCATTGCTTTGATTGTGATTTGTCTTCAGGATCTTACTGGTAAGGTCATGTTTCTTCTCCTACTAAATTCTTTGAAGACATGCTTCAACATCTTGATCCCACTTGTTTAAATGTTCCATTAAAAGTTCTGCTCTTGTAAGCAGCAGATCTGGGTGCAACAGTTTGGGCACCTGTCCAACAGAGTGTTTGCTCTACATTAGTTTTTCAGTCATAAGTATGTAAGCTGAACCAATTGAGACGTCTGAGGTTCTGGGTACTGGTTGTTGTTTCTGTTGTTGTCATTCCCCTTCAATTAAGGCACAAACAAGATTAACCTTTCCCTTGTAAATTGATATGGATGGTCTACTGCTGCAGACTATCTTCAACAACATCTCGTCCCTTTTTAAAATAACTTATCCATCTGTAAACTGCTGATTTCTTTGGAGCATTATCCTCATGAGCTTTTTGCAAAGCATCAATGATTTCACCATTCTTTCACCCACTATAAATTTGATTTTTGTTCTATTTTCAACAGAATTTATGTTGCTCTGAGAGGCGTTCTTTTCAAATTGATGTAACAAATTAGTATGAATTTATTTTGTTGAAAAAAGAATTCGATATCTGTGCATAGATTTTTCATAATACACATTTTTCATGAACTTTTTAAGACTCCTGGGAGTTTGCCAACCCTTGACTGAATAATGGTAGAAAGAGATGCAGAGAACACTTGTCCATAACAACAGTGATTTGTTTGTGCTGATATACTATGACTGGTTTTACAATGTTGTCTAATAAGGAAGAAACCATTGACAGACATGTCATTTTTTAGCCATCTATGCAGGTCAGAAGTTGTACAGGAAACTAAATAATGTCAATAAATAGGGCAATGCGTCATTTGGTTGTTAGCACTTTCCTGTTTCTCCAACACTACCAGGCTCATTTCTCTTAAAAGATTCATTGAAGTACGGTTACCATCAAGGTGACTGGCAGGAAGTTCACTGAAATTAATTGAAAATAGTTTTGTTGAGAATTTTTTAATTCCATTTTCCACAGGTTTTTTGAAATAACACATCTTTTAGTTTGGGGAATTATTCCTTAGTTTGCTTATTTTGGAAACCAACCCCCTTTGTCTTCTCCTGCTCTCACCAACACTTGCACATTTCTAGCCCCACCTCCTTTTCTTCTACAGTTACATCAGCGCTTATGAAATTATGACTCCACACGCTATTCATAAGAGAGACATGTAGCAAACTACATTTTTCCCTTTGTTTGAAAGACATTTTTCTCTCCCTCCATCATATTTAGATTTTCTTCAACCTCAAATTTCCCAGCAGGGCTTTAAGTCTCGCCTTGAGATCGTCACATGAAATATTCCATCAGTTTCATCTTACTGCACAGGTCTTCCCAGAGCCCTCAGACCTGCCCTAGTCTAGAGTGGTAGCCTGAAATGCTTGGTACATTTCATTCATCCTGGGGATTTTACAAGTCTTCCTGCCGTATTGTACCTCCCAATTCCAGTACATGTTTTAGAGTTAGGAAGTGTGAACTGATACAGACCTTGACCTTTTAAGACTTTGCACAATATATTTTTCATTTCTCCTATTCATCACAGTCAGTTGTGACCAGGCATGAAATTTCAATCTTCTGATTAAGTCTTACAGAACCATTGCCTCCAAAGTTGCCTATGAAGCAGAAGTCAGAGCTTGAGGTTGGCATATGATATTGTTAGAGGCCAGGCATGTAGCTCCCCTGCCATTTCCTTGTCCTAGCATGCAGGAAAACCACATATCCCAATTCCACTTACTGTCTAGGAAGTCTTAGGACAGAGTTCTGGACAATAGGAGATGGTCCCAAGTATATGAATTGTTTCCATGCCTGGCCTGCTTGTGGAGGTTGGGCCACAGGGGGTTGGTTTAAGTCTCAGTTTGAGGGTCATTTCTTACATCAAACTAAAGGTTTCTCCAGCAATGTGATTCCTGCAGAAGCCTAAGTTTCTGTTGTGTATATATTTTTCAATCAGATTGGTGTGCAGCAACCATGCCCAGGGTTCTTTCCTAGATGTAGTTCTGCTTTCTAGGTGTATGCTGCTCTCATCTCCTTCTCCCTTGGCATTTTTCTCCTGGTTTAATGACAACAACACTGAGCCTGTCAGGCTCTGCTGAGACCATCACACCCAAGTCACTTCTTCTAAACAGAAGTATTAAGCCTCTTTCTTTTTGTGGTTTACAAGCAGATGGCTCTAAGGACTCAAATTTTTTTTACCCTTTTTTAGTCCTTTCTTTTTCTTCTTGAGACCAATCAATTGTTTACTAAGGCCATCTCTTTCTTCTAATGATGTGCCAAATGAATCCCAGAGCAGACAACACCTTGTTTGAAACCAGTTCTTGGATTGCTGGTTCTTACAACATGGCAAATGACAGTTTGATTAAATGTTTGTCATTATATAATCTGGACCCCCATTTTTCCAATTCCTGATGTTAGCTCCTTTGGTGCCATATAAGCAAACGCTGCACAATTAGAGTTTCTTTTCCATTAGCATTCATTGTCTATGAGTGTGGGAAAACAGCACTAGTTGTTAACTACAGACAAACTCCAAATAGTGGCTCCACTTAGTAAATGTTTGTGGCCTATGTCATAGCCCTATGCAGGTCAGGTGCTGGCTCTTTCATGGAAAGTCATCTGGAACATGAAGCCTCAAAGTCATCAAGGGAGAGAAAGAGACCAGAAGAGCACTCTGATTACAGTTAAGGCCCAGACCAGAGAGGGGTTACATCACCTCTCCCAACATTCTGTTACCCAGAATTCAGTCATGTGACTCCAACAAGGAGTTCTGGGAAATATAATTTCCCTGTGTGTTAGGAAGAGGAAACAGTGCGACAAACAGGTAGAACAGACAAACAGGTAGAATAGTCTTTGACATGCCACACCCTGGCCCCATATTATTGTTTCGTTTATAAGAGCAGTTTGTTTCATTCACGATTCTGGAGGTTGGGACGTCCAACAGCATGGTGCTGGCATCTGGTCAGCTTCTAGTAAGGGTCTCCCGGTTGCATCATAACATGGAGGAGGACACCATAAGGCGAGACAAAGCAAATGTGCCAGTTTAAGTATTTCCTCCTCTTTTTATAAAGCCAGCAAGCCATCATGGGGCCCCACTAAGAGGACCTTGACTAATCCCAGCTACCTCTCAAAGTCTCCCCCTCCAAATACCATCACCACGTGAATTTGGGGATTAATTTTCTAACACATGAAAGTTAGGTTGGCTCCCCTTTTCTGAAGGTGTCCATCCTCCTGTGGGTTACATAGGTAAAATCTACAGACCTCACATGCCTTGATTTTAGCCTTGCATTCATTAGTAGCAGGTCTGAGCATAAGATTCTTGGCTGCAAATGCTGCTTTCCTCCAGAATTTCATAGTCACTGCTCTAGTATCTGCTAGCCTCTAGTGTTGCTGTGGAGCCAAGTTCTTTTGCATGATGTATGCTTTTCAATTTTTGGATTTGAGGGGATGCTTTTTTCTCTCTTCCAGCTCCCTGGAAGTTTGTGGCATTTTCTTCTTGTTGCTCTGGTAATTTGATACATCATCAGGGTTATCTCAATGTAGTTCTATTTTCCTGAACACTGGGAAGCTCTTCAATCTGGAAACTTGTGTCTTTTTCCTGTGGGGATTTTTGTTGTAATGATTCAGTGGATTATATCCTCTCATTGTTTATTGCCGTTGTCGTCATCATCCTCTCAATGCCTGATATTCACACTTTGGACCACTTGGGCTTCTTTTATGATTTTGTTTTCCCTCCTACTTTTATACCTTTACCATTTTATTATGTTTTCTGAAGAGCTTCCCTCAATGTAATTTTCTAACTCTTCTTTGTATTTTATTTTTCAACAGCAAGTTTTTAAGAGATCTTTTATGCCCTCAGAACTTTTATTTTCATGGGAAACTGTTCTTCAGAGACAGGTGCTATCTGTTTGTTTTATTAAATTTCTTTGAAGATATTATTTAGGTTTTTCTTCATGCATATTTGATTTTTTTCCAGAATGTTTTCCTCATGTTATTTTTCTTGTTGGAAACCTTCCTTACATCTCTGCTAACCATTGGTTGTTGCTCTCAAGGAATACTAGGGTGCTTACTAGATAGAGGCACTAACCAGATGAGGGGAGTTTGTTGACAGTGAGGGTCTAGTCCTTTTTCCAAAGATCTTCCAATTTTCTGCCCCCATGCCAGCCAATGTTCTTGAACAGAATGGAGGAAAACGGCTGTAAGTAATAAGGGCTCACTGACATGTTTGGATTTAACCCTCGTAATTCAGTGTGGCACCCTGCCTTCAATCGTGCCTAGCTGCTCCTGGTACACAGGCCATTTTGTTCCTGGGTGAGAGAAGAGTGGTTGTCCTACAAGTACGGAGTAGGGGAGGGGACCGGAAGCCCTCACCATTTCCTAAACATCTCTTTTGTTGATATCCTCACTTCTGAAAGTCCCTCCTCCCAGTTCCTTTTAAAGATGTTGTGGTGTAAACCAGGTTGCTTCTTCCTTCTCCTTATGTGGTTGAGAATTGAGCCTTTTTGTGTCTGCTAAGTCAGTTTTTCCTCAGTCATTTGTTTTTCCAGTTTGAGAAATTTTGTTGCTCTGGGCTCTAGTCTACCCCATTAGCATCCTCTTGGGTCTGGGCAAGAGGAGACCTAGCTCCAAGCTAGTCCTATCCCAAGGAGGCAAATATTTCTTGAAGCAAGAGATATGCCTATTCAGGTGTGCCATCCCCTTTGGGATCCCAGTCTGTTTGCACAGGATCCCCAACATTTCCTTTCCAAGTAGTCAGAACATCTACGGCCTGCACAGATTTCTCCCTGAGTGAGTCAGTCCAACAGACTGCATTGCCAGTACACACTCCCTAGGTCTGAGGGCTGGACAGGGAAGGGCTTTTCACAAAGCTGTATTTGTGCCATGCTTGGGGAGTTCCTGTATGTCTGCATTATCACCTCTTCCCAAAGCCAGACAACAATTTTGAATCTGATATTAATTTTAAAGTTGCTCTCTCTGCAGTTGTTTGATATTAACTGGTATGAGTAAGTGCATAAATATTTTAAGTATGTTGTTACAAAGGTGTATTTGTCAAGGTAGGAGGGTAAACTATAGCAGTTTGCTAGCTAGATTTATAACTTTTAAATATTCAAACATATCCAGGTCCTTGCTCAGGGTCTTTACAAATATGAGGATCAAAAATTTCTTGGAAAACATGATCCTCTTTCCATTTTCCATTGAATTGTGACGTTTGTTCTTTTAGGGGTGCCTGCTTCCCATATTTATTACTTTATACCCTTAAATATTATTTTACTGAAAGTTTTCAGAAGCGTTTCAGGAAAGAACAAAAGTACACAAGTGTGTCCAATCCACCACCTTGAACCAGAGTGCACCTGGGCTTTGTTCTCCACTCAGAACATTTCCATGTTACCTGATAACTCACACAGCTGCTATGGCTCTTCCCCTCCTTTGGGAATCTTCCTTTTTATGTCACTCTCAGCGTCATTTCTACTCCCTGAATTATGAACAAAGAAGGCGGTTCATGAGGGATGTTTATTCTTGTGCTTTTGCATAAGAGAATTCTGTGGCTTTTTCTCTAATACTTGTTCCCCATTCGCCTTGGTTCAATTCAGTGTTCAGTGGGTCTTCACATTTCTATCTTATCAAGCTACATTATTCATTGTTGGGTTCCTTAGGAAGCTTAGTATAACTCTTTGGCCATTGTAAAAACCCAATGAATACTTGTTCATCTGCCTTGCATTGAATTCAAACTCTTAACTTCTATGCCCAGGGAACATGGTCACTGACACAGAAAACAAATGAAACCATAATTGGATCACTTAATGATTGTATTTGCATACTTCCTGCCAAGTGCATGGTTCTTTGTACTGATTATCTCAGAGTTGTGTGAGAGAGTCTCGACTGCACATAACTGAAAGAGTAAAATTCTGCAAAGACTCCCTGTAGTTTCTGGGGATAAGGACCATTTGATAGAAAAATTTCTGAACTTCAGAAATTATTGATCTCAAAATATGACCCTCTGGCATTGTGGTTCACTGGGTTAAGTTGCCACTTTGGACACCTGCATCCCGTATCAGAGTGCCCATTCAAGTCTGTGCTACTCCACTTCCAATCCAGCTTCCTGCTGTTACTTTTCCTGGCAAGGCAGTTTATGGTGGCCCAAGTTCTTAGGCCCTGCCACCCATGTGGGACACCGTGTGTCTATGTGTGTGTGTGTGTGTCCCTCCTGTGGGGAATCCCGCAAGAATCCAAAAAGACTTATGGATCACCACTAACCCAAGGAAAAGCAAAACCCAAAATGGAGTCACTTATGCTAAGCACTGAAAACTTCTGCCAGACACAAGCGTTTGCCTTATCCATGAGTACAGCGCAGCTGCAATGTGGATACAGCCTGAGCAGCATTACTTCATCCTCTAATATGCTAATTAGGCTTCTGCAGTTCCAGTGATAGAAGGGTACTGGCTCGCGATTGGTCACACCCAAAGACTGCTAACACAGGATTGGTGACACCCGAACACCCTCAAGAATACTGGCACGGGATTGGTGGCACCCAAGAATGCTAACCTGGGATTGGTGACACCCCAACAACTCAACCTGTCACAGAAAGTGAATATAAATCAAGCCTCACAACTGCTCGGTATCCTCTCAGGGAACCATGGCTGACTGGGATGGCTGAGTGGATCCACTGCATCTTGCTGAAACTCTGCCCGATTCTTCGCTGGCCGAAACTCTTCTCGCTACTCCGCTGGACAGAACTTCACTGGCTGAACCATGCCAGAGCTAACATCAGAACATCGCCAAATTTCCACATCTCTACATTCGACTATCTGTAAGTGATTGAGATCCAGTCTCTCCGAGTGGTAACAGAAAGCAACGGACTCTGGACTTGGGACTTCAGCTTTCATTTTTGTGACCACGATACAAACCTAGAGAATGCAGCATTTATGGTCAAAATTCATATTATAAATGCTGTGAAATGAACCCTGAGGATGCAGCATTTTTAGTATGAGTTTGACTAAGTGTGACCATGAAATCTACATATGAAATCAGCCATGTGTGATTAGACTGATTATGCTTTTTATACTTTATACCTATTATTGTTGCTGGATATTTTATGAGATTGTTTTACTTTTAGATGTGTTATGACCTGTGGACTAATATATATTTAGTGGTATTGACCTTTAGATGTGTGCACTGGATATATGCACTGAGTGGTATTGAACAATAAATTATATTGAAAAGGATATCACAATTTGGTGTGATTCTTCCCCATGCTCCGACACATCGCATTAGCCTCGTCAACCTGTGTGACAAGTGGCGCTCGCAACACCCTCCCCCTCTCTCTGAAACTCTGTCCCTCAAAAGAACAAAAAAAGACCCTCTGGACGTGTCCCTTTTGGGTTACCATCCTGATGGAAGTGACACCTTCAGCTAGGACAGAGAAAAAGTTGGCACTGTAAGAAGTACACCACCTGCCTTGGTTGTAGAGGCCAAGAAACCCCGATGAGAGAAGAGAAGCTGTAGGCAGCACCTAAAACACAGTGCTAAAAGGAATGTGATAAAGCCAGGAGACATTTCAACAAGCATTAAGACTCAAAGCTATTATATTTGATGGGAAGAATTTCCCAGAGAGCTTGGTGATTGGCCAGTAGTGCAGTCCATCTAGGTTATCCAGTGTTTGAAGTGGACTATCCCAATAAGTATTTGGAAATAGGTGGGTATGTCCATTCTTCTCCTGGAAGAATCAAAGTATCTTAAGAAAATTGTCAATTGGCCCAGAAAACTGCAGGCTCAGTACAAGATTCTGATCCCAGTAAGAAGAGTGGGGATCTCTCATGATGGGAGCCTGGGTGCTGACTCTGCCTTCAAAGATCTTCAGCCTTGCCTTCTTGGCTGCTTGAGAAGTCTCTACTCCAAATATTCACTTCCCCCACTAAACTGACTTCTGCAGGGTCTTAGTCCACCCAAACAAGGATGGACTGGTTACCAGGCAAGGTAAGTGCACTACTGCCCGTTCCCCAGCCTCCCTTGACCCCGGAGACAATCAGACGCCACCACGGGGAGTCGAGTCAAGCAAGAACTCATTTATTATTGTGCAGTAAACCTCTTTTAGAGCGAAAAACCACAAAGCTGTAGAGGAGGGGAAGAGAAGCCAGCCAATCGTTTTAAAGGTTACCCTATCATGTGCTCGGTTTCCATAGGGTCCACGTGCTGACGTCATCTCTCCTGATGCCTGTGCCCAGTCAAGTTTCCTTGTAAACAACTCGGATTCTGCCCATCTAACTGCCTTCAGTGCCATCTTCTTGTCCAGCGCTGTATACATGGCGTCCGCCTGCTCATCGTCCCGCAGGGCCCGCTGGAGAAGAGGCTGCCGGCATAGCCATTGAACCAGCTGTAGTTGGTGTCACCCAGGCCCTTGCCATCATTTTTGGCATCCCGGCTCCTCCCTATCCAGTCCCCAATGGTCCCCCTGCCCCGGGACACATGGCAATCATCCACGGGGTCGTTGGCACCCTGGGCAGGTCCAATGTCTGACCGGGTGGTGAAGCCGGTAGCCCCCTGGCCCAGCCCTGGCACGTCCAAGCGGGGCGGGCATGCCCAGAACAGCTTGTTAAGACACAAAGCATCAGCCTGAGACTTCGAGCCGAGCCCGCCACACTGCCAGTGCCATGAAGGGTCGCAACCCTCGTGTCACCCGTGCCCCAGAAGCAGAGCGCACCATCTTTGCCACCCTCATGCCCCACAGACTTCCCCTTCATTCTTGGTTCTTAACACAAAAGTAATAATACTAACGCCAGGCCTATGAAAGTAAAGGAGATATGTTCATTTGTACCACATAGGAGATGTGTGCCACAAGAATTCGCAGCATCAACTGAAACTAAATCTAGTATGAGCAGCCAACCCCGTCTGTTCAGCTGAGGTTGAGTTTACAGCAAGATGAGAGAAAAACACACCGGAGTGAAGAATTCAAGCTTTCTTTAGGGGGAAAAAAAAAGTTCTGCAAGTGTTATCCTATGGTTCCTGCAAAAACAAAAACTGCCGGCCACCAGGTCCTCATCCACTGTCTTTTTGGGGCAATGGTTCATCCAATCACTTTTTCTATCTTGGGAATCTGAGAACATGTTTCCTATGTTTTTCTCCTACCATTACAAAATTGACTCAACATGAAAGTAATTTAAAATATTACATTAGTAATAGGAAATCTGATTAGCTCCAGGGAAAAAAAAAATTGAGCAAAAACCAGAATTCAGGGGTTGAGTTCAGAATTAAGGAAAACACCTTACTTTTGGACTAGCATTTGGGTATTAGGACTTAACTTTGTCCAAAACAAAAGTCAACATAAGCACAGCTCCCAGAAAGACTCTGAATGCCTTCTGTGAAGCAGCTCACTCCAGCAGTATATTTAGCTTTGAACCTCAGTTTGTATTGAATGTCCATGACAGAGTTGGAAAGAGAAGCCAGAGTTCCTCATGTCTGAAACTCTACTCCTGTGTTTCTCCTGCCTCTGCCAACACAGTCATCTGTAGATAGAAGACTGTCAAAGGGCAACTCCATTAAGTCCTTAGGGATCAGAGCTGTGCCTTACTATTCTTTGGAAAATATTCTGTTGAGACAGCTAAGGTGGAGCTGCCAGCATCCAACCAGAAAAATGGCCTTCAGGTTGAGAGACAGTCAAGTAGAGCCATAAGCAGTAGAGGAAGAGACCCAACCAGGACTGTTAGCATGAATGATAGTTGACCTGTCATTCATGAAGCAAGCTCATTGGAGGTTTTCTTATTTCTTGTTTGTCTGGGCTTCATCGTAACTGTCCTAACATTAACTCTGAAAAGGAAGAAAATGCTCTTAGAGAAGAAACTAAACCTTTGATCCTTAGTACGAACACAGAAAATTAAGAGTTTTTCTGGATTCTTCTCAGGGCTTGGGCTGGAGTGGGGTGGTATTTATATGAAAGATGTCAGCCAAGTCCCCAAAGGCCTGATTGTCTTTATGGCTGCCCGCCTTCCTATCTGGAGCACCACTGGGTCCTTCTGATCATTTTACGTGAGTCCTTCCTGTGAAGAACGCAGGCTCAGCAAGAATTGCTCTATGAGTCCATGGAGAGGGGATGAAAAACATCTTGGGAAAAATCCAGCCAGTGCCCTGAGCTCTCTCCTGGCTTTGGAGAGGATACGATGATCTGGAATGGATCTTCCCCCGGATACTCCTGCCTTGCAAAGCATCATTCTTCTGCCCTCCTTGGGTGAATTCTTGCCTCCCCTTAAATGTCCCAAGTGGAAAAGGAAATTCTGTGCCAGAAACGTCCACTATATTGGTAGTTGTCTTCAGAATGAAGGTAAGCTGTGCCAGTGCATTTGGAATGCAGATTTTTATCAGGTTCATTCAAGGTGTGAGCAGGTATGCTAGAAACAGGAAAAGTGTTCTTTTCTCTTCCTTCCACCAGTATCAGGGAGAGATTCCATCCTTTCTGAGTTTATTTTAGCCACTAAAAAGGAATTTAAAAAAAAAGTCTAGTCCAAACCATTCCTAGTGGAAACTTTATCTTTGCATCCCCTTAGACCTTTCTCCATTCAGCCTAGTCATGATTTCAGGTTTGTGAATCATTATCTGCTCCTCTCTTTACCTCTTTTCTCACCTTATTTCACTGAAAGCCACCTTCTGGATCTTCCAGGTACAAGAGGTATGAGAGAGAAAAGATTAAAGGAATTTTTACTCAAGTGGTGCTGTATGTAGTATTCCAATGGCTCCTGAAGGGCCTCTATCATGTAAATCCTGGTTCTATTTTATAAGGACAGGTACAATGCATTGAAGGCTGCCTAGGGGCCTTCTGTGAGAACCACCTACTGACCCAAAGAATTATTCCCCTGGCAAATCTTTGTGATCCTCTGGTAGCCCAATAAGCTCCTGGCCTGGCAATGTATCTCTGGAAAACTCTAGTTCCAGAAGATAGGTTTTTAAGATGACTTGATCCTGGATCCTTCCTCATATTTGCCTGATGCCATCAGGTTACTTTCTTATCCACCAAGGCAGTGTCAAGTGTGGTTTTCTCTGCCACCATCCTTGCTCTTCTTGCCCTGTTAGCTGCTCTAGCCAATCCTTCACCTTTAGGCTTTTCCAGAGAACACCAGATAGGTGCCTTTCTAGTAAACTGTGCTCTTACAGCAGCCCAAGGCAAACTGGTAAGTCTCTGAAGGAAGACATTGAGGTAGGGAATGGGACTTATTCTCAATTCAAACAGTGATCATGGTTTTTATTGCATCCTCTTTGTGTTGCTAATGAATGGGAGCAAAAAGAGGCAGCACGCTTTCCTTTCCTCCTTTTTCCTCCCCAAGGGAGAGGAAACCCACAACTGGCTTAATTCCTACAGATTCTCTTCAAAAATAACTCACCCAATAAATTCAAATCTTCCAAGCGATGAGACAGACTTGGATCATGGGTGCAGATGTTCCAAGAACAAGCTTTGTTCCTGAAGGACCCCACTCCCCGTAACGTCCTTCAGTACACGACCCCAGACTCAGAAATCCTCAGACCAGACGATGCAAATACAAGAGGTAGGGTTTATTCACGAGCGCTCGTGGACGCAAACTCCAGACCTGACGCAGCAGGTGACAGGAGAAGCGTAAATAGCAGTATTTGGGGGGCGCTTATATACCCGGGGGATTGCAAAAAGCAGGAGTACAGAAGCAGAAGAAGCATGGTTAAGGGTTTCCATAAAACAATGGGGTGGGGGCATACAGGAGATACATTGCCGTCAGGCCCGATCCACAGATAAGGGGCAGTTGGATGCTTCCCATGCCTGTTCCCGTTTATCGGATGGTGTTATCTTGAGCCACAGCTGCCTGTCCATGACTTCATGGTTTCGGTCCAAATTCAAGGAAAGGTCTTGCTGAGGTCACCTAGGATAGTGCTGGGGGGGGGGGGGTAGTTAAGATGGCGTAACCTTTGTCAGGGTTGTTCAGTTCCTTGTAAGAACTTGTGGATAAACTTTAAGGGTTTGGGGTGGAATTGTTGCTTCTTTGTTATGCACATTGCCCTCAGCTTTAAGGCTTTAACTGTGGTTACAGTGAAGGGAGAAAAGTCTCTTTCCACCTGCCATCATGCAGATTCTGCCTCTTTGTGAGGCTTACTTACCCTAGCTGGGACAGAAAAGTCACAGGAGGAGATGGTGGAGTGAGGTGTCTGTTTTAACTGTGATTTCCCCATCTCTACTGGACTTCCTTTCAGTTAATACAAGGAAGGAATGTGTAGCTCCAACCTTCTCCTCAGAGTGATGTGTCTAGCCCCAGCCCTATGGTGCTCTGATTCTTTTACAAGAAACTATCCTTTCCCCCAGGTGAATACTAACCAGTTTTCAAGGGGCTTTCAGGCAAGCTACATGAGTCTTCAAGGCTTTATTTCCATAAGGCACTGGAGCATCACGTTTTGAAAACTGACTGCACACATATTCAAAAGTCAAAGTCCTCAACCAGAAGTATACATTAATCAGTTCATTAACAGGAAATGTTTCATCCAACTCCCCAGATGCCATCACAAGCAGTCTGCCAAGGGCATCCTAAAAGATCAGAGATGATGTGAAGCTTTCTGAATAGTGTTCCATCTCCATTATCACCCTCACTGCTGTGTGGCTTATTAAGAGGAAAATATCGATCTTCTCCAAACTCAGCTTGTCTCTGAATCATCCACTCCTCTGTGACGTCAAAAAATAAAATCCAACTTAATACCACACCTCAGAATGAAGTAGACAGTTCATCTGCTCATGGAAAAAACTACACAGAGAATCCTAAAACAAAATGCCCATCATTTCCAGAAAGCCTGTTACATTGGAACACCTGTGAGCACTAGAGTGAATCTGACAGGCAGAACCCCAAGCACTCATATGCTTGAATTTTTTCATACATCAAAGCTGTTGAAAGCTGAGGGGGGTCACGTGTCCCCGCAGGTTCCCGGCGCGCGCCACGGGACCCCAGCGTGCTGTGGCAGGAGGGCGGCGGCGGCGGCGGCGGCTACGGTCGGGGAAGCCGAGAAGATATTCCAAGCGTGAAAATGGAGGAGCAAGGAGGACTGCCAGAGCGGCTGGCAGAGGCCAACTCCCAGAATGCGCACCTGCAGTTAAAGCTGGAGGAGAAGGACAAGGAGGTGAAGAAGTTCCGCCAGGAGCTGGAGAAGAAGGATCAAGCGCATCACAGGAAAATGCAGTACCTCTGTGCCCAAATGGAGGCACAGCTTCTGTGGGATGAGGGCGGGTCAAACGTGGCAGCCGTACATCTGTGTGTGTCCCGCGTGCCTCCCCGGCCACGGCCACGGGATGCAGCCATCCCTGCCCCCTCTTCCGGAGCGCAGGGCCAGAAGCGAGAGCTGCAAATGCGAGCCCACGCCGCCAGAAGTCCCGCCAGAAGTCGCCGCAGCGGGGTAGGGGAGGAGGACTGCAAGCTGGGGTACCTGCGAGAGTCCCTGGACTACCTAGCCCTAGGCGGCAGTGACTGTGTCCTGTCCCATCGCGAGCTGCGTGTGGGCGGGCCCTTGCTGCCGTCTGTACTCCCCTCCCCCCAATAAAGGTCGCTCGTTTGGTTTTTGCTGAAAAAAAAAAAAAAAGCTGAGGGGATGGCAATATGGTATATCCACAATATAAAACAAGTGTGACCTTTCCCTTTCAGTGTTTCCGACACTGAAAAAATGAGGGCACATGTGACTTATTTGGTGGAGTCCATTCTGAATGCTCTCACAAGCAATGAAGTGAGCAGAAGCGAGGGACAGGGGCTGAGCCTCAGCCAGGGCACACCCTAGGACATGTTCCAGTCTGGATCAGCCACTTGCAAGGGTACCAGAGAGAGGATAGGATCCTCAGACTGTGTCAGCATCACTCGATGCCTCCTAGGCAGTCATCTGCCCCCACCATGTGACAGCTGACCAATCGGGGCAAGTCAGTCACACGCCAGCTCTGCTCATCCCATAAACTTGGGTGCCTGCCTGGCCTCACAGCCTTGCTCTTCCCATCAACTCCTGAACTCAGACTTTCCCACATTCCACCCCACTCCCATTCCCTGGATTTCACATGTTAGTGTATTTTCCACTGTAGGACCTTTTCAAAAGAAAGCCTTTTGAAAAGGCTCAGATCCAGGGAGTGCCCTGCATAGGTGGTAGAGGCAACTCCCCCTCATCATTCTACCCCCTGTCCATCGACTGTTGTCAGAACTGGGACTGCTCCCATATGGGAGTATCTCCTCTGCCCCAGTCACATCCCTTAAAAGGATGTTTCTTAACCAGTTCTATTCTAAGTTAGGCAGAGTCAATGTCCAAAATATTTAACAACTGCTACACAGTACCGGCATCAACCAGTCAGAACGGATTCCAACAGTAAACAAGTAGGAGAGGGGTAGGCAAGCATCCACTGAACATGGGTGCCATAGCAAGGATGAAGCAGCACAGTCCTGCATTTGGGGCCAGTGACTTTTCCTCTCTGGTCAGACCTGGTATTCTTCAAGCATCTCACAGTCATCTGTAACTACATCGCTCACAGAAGTGAAACCCTTACTCTGAGGGAGGACAAAGAACCATGCCTATATGCTCATTTGCTGCAGCTGTTGTTGACATGTAAGTAACATCATTCATAAATACGCATCCCTCCACATAAAATTCCAATTTCAGCTAAGTGTTCTTTTCTAAACAATTTTGCTTCCAAACAGACCTTTCCATGTGGCCACTGCAGTATGAAGCTACTGGGAAGTTCCAGGGGAACCCATCCCTCTGGGTCAGGGCTTGTCGTCAATTCGGGGATTAGGAAGAACTCCAGTGGCCTCATGAGCTGTCCTCTTTACCACTCCAAGGGGACCATGCCAGTGGTTTTTTTATTCCTATCCAAATTAGATCATCTGATTGGCAGCCAAGGAAGAAGCTCCCATCAAAGGTTCACAAATCTAGGTTCTATTTTAGCAGGCAAGGGCTGATCATGTCAGTGGTCATGACTAAGACACCAGCCATTTCCTGGAAATAAAAGCCCACCCGGAGGTGTTTGGGAGCCCAAAGTATCATCAACAGCAGCTGGAAATTAATCTCCAGGGAAAGTTCTTCTTCAAGCATTCCCATTACAGGCTAAATATACTCTAGATGCAATTTAAATATAGACAAACTCTCTATCCCTCACAATCCCTGAGGCTTTCAGCTTAAGACAGGACCAGACCAGCAGCAAGTGGTGTTGCAGGGTCTCCACGGAGGCAGGGCATGACTCTGTCATCTGCTGGCCTGTACCCTACCTGTTGGAGAAACATGAATTCCTTTTTCCTAAGAAAATCCATGAATTTCTTAATTTTTTTTCTTTTAAAAGAGCATTGGTAGAGCAAATGTTCATTGTGAAAGTGTAGTTATAAACTGCCCTGTTTTTTTCCATGTTTTGCCACTCAAAGTTTTGGACTGAAATAGCTTTCCTGAGACTCTTTCTTAAAGAATCTCTAAAAAACACCACTCTCCTGGCAGGAGTCAAGGGGGACAATAGCAACAGAGCCTGGAAAGAACTCACACCTCTAGGAGGAAGGCAGGGACTGCACGACATGGGACAAGGCTTATTCAAGGGGGCAGGAAACTGCAAGAGACCCTGGACACTGGAAAGCTGCAATCACTGGCCACTCACCTGGAGCACTCCCTCACCAAAAGCCTCGTTGTGACCATTTAGGATCAAATTAATTAAAATGTCAAGTACTGCACTGTCCGGAGGGAAGTATCCACACGGTTTCTGAATTAGCTCCCCCAGACACACAGGACTCTATAAGAGCACCATATAGAAGGATGAGACTCCCCTAGCTCTTCCTTTATTGATCATTCATCAACGTCTTTGATCTTGGCATTGTCTGTGTTATCACAGTCCTCCCAGCTTTAAAATTGTTAAGGTTTAAACACAACTTTGGCTCTCCAAAACTCATGCAGGCATTTAAACCTAAAATTTTAAGTGAAGGGTTGGTGGTTGATGCACTGAGGGAGACCTAATCTAATTATGGCATCTGGGAGGTGGACCTAGTGGGAGGTCTTCAGGTCAATGGGGGCTTGCTCTCAGAAAGTAGTTCTCACGAGTGGGTTGGTTATATAATCCAGGAGTGCTCCCTGTGTTTCTCTGTTGTTGTTTTTTTTTTTTTTTTTTTTGGCTCGCCATGGGATTAACCCCTCTTAAAATGATCTGCCACTGCCACTCGCTACCAGATGTCAGACTAGTGAGACCACACAACCTTGGGCTGTGAACCTCTAAACTGTGAGCCAAAATAAACCTTCTTCCTGGGGCCGGCACTGTGGCTCACTTGGTTAATTTTCCGACTGCGGCGCAGCATCCGTATGGGTGCCAGGTTCTAGTCCTAGTTGCTCCTCTTCCAGTTCAGCTCTCTGCTGTGGCCCAGGAGGGGAGTGGAGGATGGCCCAAATGCTTGGGCCCCTGCACCCGCATGGGAGACCAGGAAGGGACACCTGGCTGCTGGCCTCAGATCGGCACAGCGCCAGCCGTGACAGCCATTTGGGGAGTGAACCAATGGAAGGAAGACCTTTCTCTCTGTCTCTTTCACGTCTATAACTCTGTCAAATAAATAATAATAATAATAATAATAAACAACTTCTTCCCTCCTAGGTGGTTCCTCTCAGGTATTTCAACTAAAGAAATGAAAATCTTACAAATAAAATAGTCTTCTTTAATGCATGCTGCAGCCACAGAGTCAAGCAAGAGGTATTCCTCCTTCCACCTGCTAGTGAGCTCACCCGGACCACTGACACCTAATTGGACAAGGAGTTTTTCAATCTCCATCACCATCCAGCTAGTACGTCTCCAACCTAGCATCCAAAAAGCATTGCAGTCTTTGAGGAACTATCAAAGGAATCTACCCAACCACTGTCCTCTAGACACAGGGAAGTTGTCACATGGCACATATTCTAGAAAAAATACCAGAATCTTGTTAGCAGTCCTCTAGTCTGCTCAGGAATAGCACACTCCTCTCCACACTCTTCCACCCAGAGCATTCCTTCTGACATCAGCGCAGTAATGTCCCAGTATTCCCAGCAACAAGTTGGCAGCTGGCTAATACTACATAGGATTTCTAAATACCTTGTGGTGTGCAAAAGCAAAGTAAAAAGCAGTTCTCAAGCCAGGACCCATGGCTAGACATTAATTAGTGGGACCACAAACATACTGAAATTATATACAGTGTTTTTCTTTTTTGCCTACAGAAATTGTCTGTAGTTTTCATCAGCTCTCATAAGAATCCATGGCCTGAATGAAGTTAAATTCCACTGCCAGTTAAGTTGAAGTTGCCTTTCAGCTTTCCATGGAAAATAGGAACAAAATAATTTTCCATGCCAAAGCTGAAAGAACACTGCCACAGGACTTTTGGGGGTACCCAGAGCCACTTCCAAGTCTGTCAATCTTCCTTCACTGGAATGAACCCCATCCCTCCTGATTCACCTAGTGCCTGGCTCCCTGCCCACGTATTTCAGCGTCCCAGCTTGAGGTCCCAGAGTTCATCACTGGAGAAGCATCTGTCTTCATGGACACCATGGCCAAAATTGTAGCCTACCACATCAGGAAAGGCACAGACCCAAAATTCCTGGGTCCCCATCTTCCTAAGCCAAGTACACCTCTACATCATGGACTACAGGGGCAGCCTATTATGATCAATGAGGAAAGGGTACACTCAAAGTTTGAGGAGTCTACCCCGTCTCTGAACATTTAAATATAGTCAAGGACACCTGTGCATTCCTCCACATAAGCATACAGAAAGCAGTTGCATGCAAGAGGACTCCGTTAGTGGAGTCACCCAGGGCCTCCCTCTTTTTAGTCCTGCCAAGAATTAATGATCCCACACAAGAACCCACTTGAATCACCTTCTCTCTTCAACCCACTTGAATCATCACTTATTCAGCTATTGATTTATACGTAAGGGACACTTTGACTTTCCCCACTCAGTCTGGAGAGATTCCCTGACTTCCTGCTTTCCACCTCCTCAGATCTCCTGATGGATCTGGAAGATTTATCCTATCTACAACTTTTTAAAGATACTTGAACTATTTAAGAGGGAAGAAGGGCATTTCAAGCATTGCTCCAGACAGTAAATTTGCCCCACCTACTTCTATCTGAAATTGGTAAAAGCAACATGATAAACCATCATTATGAAGCATTATTTTTTCATTTCATCTGGGAGAAAATAGGGCCTTGGCCATCATAGGGTAGGAGTTCACATGCTTCCTTTTTTGTCTTGAATGATGCAATCCCTAAGGAAGGCCTTGCTCTTGCTTCTTCCCTGTGTTCTCCACACTGCCCAGCAGGCCAGACCTCACTCCCGTTACCTCTCTCCCAGGCGGCTCTGATGACTCAGGATGGCTGGTAGGATGCTTATTCAGAGACACCTTCTGGCCCTGCTCATCGCCCTCATGACTGCCTCCCTCCCCCTCCCACCCCAAAGCAGAGAGGACACCTGTGGGTTCCTGGGGGAGCTGTCCCTGGTGCTGATCTGCCAGTTCCCCTGAGACTCTTCACAATTTTCCTTTCCTTCTTGGGGACTGCCAAGACAAGGTCCATCCAGATGTGAGTTCTCAGATTAACAAGTGATTAGTAACATTAACACTGGTAACATTAACAGATTAACACTCTTGGTAATTAGACAGGAAACTGACATTTTGGTCTTGTAGCTCCCCATGGCAGAATGCTTCTGCTCCACGGAATGATAACATTGGGTCCCAAATGCCTTATTCACCACCACCACCAAAGAAGCGCCTATCTGAGAAGGGGAGGGTAGCATAGGTCCTGCCACAAGCTCCTTTAGGTATCCCCAACTCTGTCACTCCTCTTCTGGATGGGAAACTGCCACCCCTACTTACCCTCCATTTTCTAACCCATTGTCTCAACTCTCATTTTCTTCCCACTAGCCTCCTCTTTACTTAAAATCCAAATACAGATTCAGATAAGTTTGTGAAGGAAAGGGGAGAAGTGCCAGGTGAGAGAAGGGAGAATATAAGAGATTGCACGTTCTGACTCTTTACTCCATTGTTAGAAGCACAGGCACCCTTTGGGATTTTTTTTTTAGAATGAAAGTAGCAAAGGCTCATGCAAATCAAGGTTGCAGAACTGATTATGTATTCACCTTTAGATCATGAGGCTGACTTTACTTGTATTTCACCCAATAGGAGAGTCACACATAATGAACCTTGTTTTTTTAATCCAGGAAGCAGAAAGGGAGGGAGGAACAGCATCTGGAGTCACAGGACCTGAGGCTGGGGTCTGGCTTTGCAAATCTGAACCACCACTTTCAACTTGTACATAATACAGACAGCAGTAACCACAGTACCCCCTCAGAGCTATCACAATCCCAGTCAACTTCCAAATACGTCAAAATGCAAATTCTAAAAAACTAATCTGAGTCCAAACTTACGCAAATGTGAGTTGATGTGGCACTTTATAAAGACCTAGCCTGGGCTTTCTTATAGGTGGGAAAGCTGAGGCACCCAGAAGTCAAGCAGTTGGTTCTCTTCAAAATGACAGAGTCCTTTATCCCAAAGAAACCAGCAGGCCCTGATATTGAAGAGTTTTCTTTACTCTTTATGAATCTAAATAGCTGTGCTTTTCCCCTGGAAAGCTTAGCAAATAATTACTAAACACTCCCCAGGATGAGAGCACCACATGGGGCAGTCCAGGCAGTTTGAATGAAAATAAGGACATTTATAGGAACTGGGACTTTTAAAATGTCCTGGGAAAGCATAAGGAGGCAGTAATGTCCATAAAACAAATGGCCTTATTTAAGCTGTGAGCAGCCAGCAATTCAAGCCATGTTCTGTTTCTCGGGGAAAGGAAATAAGTATATAGTTCATCAAAGTGGGACTGAAAAATAGTCTATGCGGTATTTGCCACAAGGAGTCAGAGGGCAGAGAGAGAGATATCTAATTTAGCCCTGTTTTTTGATTTTTAGCCTTTTGTTCTGCAAATGGAATTGGGTTTGCCAGAAATTCTATCCCCTCTCAGAATGACTGTTCACCAATTCTGAATCACCAAAGGATAACTGTGATCCCTTTTGGCTTTGGTTCTTCCTGGTCAGTACATGGTGGTTTTCTAGCAGGAGTTATCATTGTCTAGGAGAACTGATTAGCTTAAAAAGCTAATCCACGGCAAATTCTGCCTGGGTGTCCAATTAAGCAGCCCATTGACCCACAGGGGTAAGGGTGAGAGTGTCCAATTTCCAGTAGAATGCTATAAAACAGCAGGGGGAAAAGGTCATGCAAAAGCAAGGCTGGCGATAGATGCAGAGGCAGATGAGGCCACAAAGAAGAAAAGCAAAGCCAGAACTTTGGAGTGGCCTTTCATCCTTTCCTTCAGAAGTCACTTACAGAGTGTCAGTAGCTACCTGGCCAGCACCAGGACCCAGCCATCCCAGAGAACACACCCTATGTGAGAAGATATTTCAACCCCTAACCTCCAACCATAGCCCATGAAACAAGAGGCAAAGAGAAGGCAGGTGGGGAGGGACAGGTCTGTGAAGTCTGAGACCTATAAGCAGGAGTGGAACCTTTTGTAGAAAGGGTCATTCTCACTAAAGGCTGGCTATTGTGTTTGAAAGGCCATTTTCCTTGTTGTAAAGGACTCGCTGTCCAAGGTCAGGGTTGAATTACCAATTCTTGAATTACTAAGTCTTGAATTACCAATTCCATGAAATCCCTAAATTGTCTATTCAAGTGGCCTAGGCACTCTTGACCCACTCCCCTCTCCCAGGGCAAAAGTCATAACAATTCCAACAGAAAGCTAACACAAGGAATTCTCAAGCTATTTGAAGATTGGCAGCTCTGGGATTTGGGGGCCCTTTTCTCTGGCCCCCATATTCTGTCAGTCTTTTTCACTCAACAGTCGAAAAGGGGCAAGGGGAGTGTTGTTTACAACAATTAGATTACAACAGTCATGCCTTCAAGGGTAGTGGCTCCGTCTGTTTCTCTGTAGGTGGTTTTTCTGTTCATATATTAATTTAATGGGCCTCTTGGGGTGTGAGACAGGAGGTCACTGAGCTAGTCAAGCAGGATATAAATTAAGCCAAAAAATAGCTAACCTGCTTTGCACCCAGAATTTTTGAGCTGTCTGCAGATGCTTTCAGTTGGGAGGTGTGTGGGAAGGAGTTGGGAGTTGGGGCAGGGGAAGGTATCTTGGAAGAAATGGGCAGTAGAAAAGATAGTACTAAGGAAAGATGCGAACTGTGAAAAGGTCCCCATAGCCTGAAAAAATGAGTGAATTTTGCTCTGTTCTATGCAGTGCTCAAGTCTCTTCTGTTAACCCAAAACCTTCAGCGACACAAACAGAAGTAGCTATGTTTTTAATCTGGAAGAGATAAGGGCTTAAAGAAAAAAAGAAGGAAGAATTATGAGGCCAGGAGAGCAAAAGAGGGAATTCAATAGAATCAGGAAGATGGATAAATGAAAGAACTCAGAAAATGCAATGCTCACAGAGAATTCTTAGACATATTTGGGAGGACACTCATCTCTCAGGATCCCCTCAAAAATAAAGACTCCAGCCAGGCAGTTGCAGGCTAGAGAGCCACTGTCCTGGTAAGACGGGAAGCTGCAGAGCCTGAGTTACTGAAGAATAGAAGTTATTCAGTGTAGTTGACTTTGTCCTGCTCACATGAAGGATCTTATCTTCTCAGTCAGCCTCATGTCACCTTCTCTGCTTCCACTGAGTCACTTCTCAAGCTCAGCCAGAGACCTGCTTTGGCAGCTCCTTCTTACATTAAACGGGTCCCCCTCATCTTCCTTAGCACTTGTCCCTGGCACATTTTTTATTCAGGAAAGCTCATATTCTCACCCCACCCAGAACTATGCTTGACTCGCGGGGGTCCCCTTTTATTCCCTTTCTTCTTTTTCCCACCCTCCTTTAACGAATCAGAATCAGAACAAACACCCTGTTGTCCTTGTGGTTTGGTTTCTCTTGTTCAATGCAATTTCGTTGCACAGCCTTTCATTGGCATGAACGCTCCATCTTCCTGCAGACACAGGAAACAGTGAAGGCACAAAAGATGCATCTAATGTCCGGTGCCAACTTTCCTTCAGCCTTTGCAGGGGGACGTGACTGACGCAATCATCCATCTTACTTGTTCAGGAGCTCTGACACTGAGGCTGTATAACGGTGGCACACACTGGCCAGGGCTAAAGGTCATCTATTCAAGGTGGGTTTTATTACTTGTTGCTGCAGGTGCATATTGCATTTATTTCTGAAGCATTGACAGGTACTTCTTTTTTTTTTTCACCAGCCCACCACAGTGATGCTCTTCATTCCCTGAGTCTTCCATTCCTAAAAATTTCACTCACTCTAGGCCAGATAGGCCCCACAGGCTTCAGGGCAGAAAATGATATGATCACAAGTGTTGGGGAAAACTGAAAGCCCAGCGCTGGCCTGCACAAAATTCAATTCTTTCTCCAAAATGTCCATGTGCTTCTCCAACCCCACAATGTGACAAGCTAGTTTTATTTCCCTAGTCAAGGCATGGAAGTAACATGAGCGTGTTCTGGAAAGAAAAAGAAAAAAGAAAAAGAAATCATGTAATTCGTGGCACAGGCAGACAACATTTTCCTAACTGGGGTAACCTTGGGCAAGTCTGTCTATTCTGTCTTGAGCATCAGTTTCTGCATCTGTAAAATGGAAATAATTTACTGTGTATGGCAAAGTTCTTAGAATAGTCACATAAGGTGTGCCAAGTACCTAAATAAGTGACAAGCACCCAGTAAGTAGGTTCTTAAAGAAGGTTGACTGCTTCCTTCCTTTCCTAATTGAGGGGCGATTACAACTGAGAATCAGTGTCACTCTTCCCAAATGTCCAAATATCCCTTTCAATTCCCTTCTTGGTTATCAACCAATGTGAAGAGGTGACTTTAGGGTCCCAAATGCCCAGCAATACATAAGTGACCTTATCTACCTCATGGATGGTATGTCAGTTCTTCTCTAGTAGCACTGTCTGTAACAGTTGGGTTTCCAGCTAGCTCTGATATTATCAGGGCTCCCTGGCTTCATACTACCACGATGCTCTGTCTGCCTCTCCCATTTAAAAGGAGAATAAATCAAAACACCAATTCCTCCTTGGATCGTTTGACACTGAATCAAAGAGACCTTGCTGGAAGGCAAAGAAGGAACACAATTTTAGACTCATGTGTCACCCTGGGAAATTAAGGAGTTCATAAAAATTGAAAGAGTGAAGTAAAGTATAATCAACCAATTGCTTGAGTAATCCTGAATTGGGTTTTTCCTGGGTAAATTTGTCACAAGCTGATATAAAGCTAATCAGGAAACATTCTCTATAGGGAACCTGTATGGTTCAAAATCCAAAAGCTGTACTTTGGAATTTATATTTATTAAATAAAAGTTAAAAAAAAAAAAACAAATTCCACAGGTATCTACTCAGCACCTGCTTTTATTTTTTTCTTGGATCCTGGAGATATTTTAAAAAAATCCAACAAGGTCCCCGACCCAGTAGAGTTTATAGGCTCTTTTGCTAAGGACAGAACTAAGTGCCTTCATTAAGTAACATGAAACAGAATTATTAGAGGCTTATATGAGAGGGAGAAACTCCCCAGTTTACCCATAGGAGAGATTTTTTGAGAGGGCAGAAAGCTCAACAGGACATGTGGGGCAAAAGGTAATTAAGTACAAAAACCCAGCAGGTGAAATAGCAGTCTTACATATCAGTAATTGCTAAGAATTCAATACACTGGGGAGGGTCTGGCATTTGGTGCAGCAGGTAAGATGCTGCTTGGGATGCCCCCATGCCATATCAGAGTGCCCGATTCGAGTGCTGGCCCCGCTCTTGATCCCAGCTTCCTGATAAATCACACCCTGAGAAATATCAGGTGATGGTCCAAGAAGTTAGGTCTCTGCCACCCACGTGTGAGACCCCTGGTTGGGTTCCAGGACCTCGGCTTCAGGCTTCAGTCCTGACTACTGCAACCATTTGGAGAGTGGATCAGTAGATAGGAGCTCTGTCTACCTCCCTCTCAAACAAATCTTTTAATAAAAAGAACTTTCATACAGCTGAACACCAGGAGCCAAGGAGAACGAGGGCACTAGGCATGGTTTACACCACAGAACCACCCTGAGATTGTGCCCGTGAGCCACAGTGATGGCACAAACGTCAGAGAGCCACTGAGGAAAGAGGGATGGGGGGTGCCTTCTACTCCTGGTTTAGCTACAGGGGGAATTGTGAGGCAGAGAAGAGTGGGAACCAGTGTGCTGGCTGTGAGGTTCGTACTGTAGAAAAGGAAAGCTGAGAACAGATGCCGAGAAGGAAGTGCCCAGCTCTGTGGCACTGATTCTGGTTTCTTCAGGGAGGAAAAAAATAAAGGTCAGAGAGGGCATTTATTTTGCTGAGAACTCTTAGCCAGAAACAGTCACTGGAAGGGATGACAGAGTGGGTATACATGTCCACAACCTAAAGCTTTGACTGCAGTGTCCCAAGTAACTTGGTTGAAGTAACATCTGAATCATTCTGATGATGCCCATGTTGGTGAGATCAGCACACTACCCACCTACATGTCCTTCAGTACAGATGCGTTCAATGAAATCCACTGGGTCACTTCGTGTCTCGAAGAGTGTGACTAGTAGGGACAAAGGCCCAGCCTAGCTTCCCAGGTGTGCCAAGGCAGTCACCGAACATCTCTAAGATCAGAAGAGTGGACCAGAGAAATAGGAAACTCTTCCATTTCCAGAGCTGATTATCTACCTGCATAGTGTGTAGAGGAGCCACAGAGTGAGTTCAAACTCACAGAAATGGCTCTCGTTGAGAAGTGCTGTCTGCTAAGAAACAGGGATGGAAGGAAACTTAGAAAACGAAAGGAATCCAAGGGCTCTGCTGCAGGGAAGGCTGCCAGCAAAGAGGCTTGTGCATGGGGGGCCAATGCCCTCACATCCTTGATTTCACTTAAAAGAGGAACACTAATGCTGACAGGAAGAGGAGGAGAGTTTGAGGTTGTCAGTACTAGGAAGGAAGAAAAATAATTTCCTTCTCCCTAAACCCAAAGGGCGTGCTTGAGTCTTTGGGTTTCTCTCTTCTTTTGATATCTGTGGGGACTTTCCTGTTCTCTCAACCAATTCCCTTCACCCCTTTTCAGAAAAGGGAGGCCACCCCAGAAAGCAACCACCACAAGATTCAATTTGACATGGTAGCTAAGGGGTCTTGACTCTATGTTCTTGTACCTAGAATGAGATCTCTCAATTGGCTACCCACCAAGACCACCATCTGCCCCCCGGCTTCCCCAAGACACAACTTTCTGTGGAAATAGGTCTGTGTCTGGGATAAATAGGTCTGTTTGGGATAATTATACCTTTACCACTTGCAGCTTGCTGGAAACAGATTTCCTCACACCCTATTGCTCCAGCTGCCTCAGTTCTTTTCGTTGGGCAGCTACCAATTAACCATAAGGACTTAGTTCCAGGTGCTGTTGGGAAAACAGGGAGTAAACAGCATGGCCATGTTGTTAGAATTCATAATATAGCTCTACAGATGTTCCCTGGGTTTATGAAAAATGGGCAAATTTCCCCATATGCAGCACTGGCTACAATTTAAGAGATGTGTAAAATTAACACAACTGGAAACCATTAAACTTAGTGAAATAAGTCTGTCCCCAAAAGACAGATATCATGTTTTCTCTGATCTGAGGTAATTAATAGATTACCTGAAATGTAATGTTCTGGAGTAAAATGGACATTTTGAGATTTGATGGTTTTTTACAAGCTCTTGTTTCCTCTGTTAAGGAACAGTGTTTTGTTTTTTTCTCTTCATACTATTTATTGAACACTTTTACTTAGTGTAGAGTTAACTATATGATCATTAAGCAAACTAAAAATAGATCTTTGTAAAATTAAGAGTGGGAATATGAGTGAGGAGGAGGAAGGGTGGGAGCGTGGGTGGGAGGGCGGATCACTATGTTCCTAAATCTGTATATGTGAAATACATGAAACTTGTATGACTTAAACAAAATTTTAAAAAGTAAAAAAATTAAAAAAGAATTATCTGTTATTCAAGTCAGCATAATGCAATCTTCAGAACAGACAAAAAACAAGGAGAGAAAGGGGAATGTGGGGAAGAGGGAGACTTCTGCTTTCAGCCTCATGTTTCTGAATCATCTGGATTCTTCCTCCAATGTCTCACACGACTGTGTTGTGTTAGTTCCTCTCCACCTACCCTCATAGGCACTGTTACTTCATTTCCATTGTGACTGCAAACTACAGTTCAATCAAGCCTCTTCGAGAACATAAGATAGAGAGATCCTAATTAATCTTGTGACCAGATGTGGCTGATCCAAGAGATTTAAAATCCATGCCCATCTCGGTGATGTCAAAGTGATTTGTGAAGCCCTTAGGCTACTCTGAAATGAAAGCAAAAGAAATCTTTCCTCAAGTCCTTTCATCAATTTTGGGGAAATTTGATTTGTGGGTGAAGAGAGTTATTTATTACTTGAAGTGAGGATTTGCCTGTACACATAGGCTTAAAACCAAACATACAGCCATAACACACAATCAAGTGAATAAAGTATATGTGGAATACCAACTGGGAGGGGCCAATCTGTGGCAATAAGCTTCCTGAACTAGGAAGTTCAGAAGCCTGCATGGCTGTGGGAAGGAACTAAGGCTTGAGTAAGAGTAGTTGGGATTTACAAGGTGAACAAGAAGAAGGGGATGCTTATTGCATGGGGAAGTCTGTAAGCAATTTTTGCAGAGCTAGAGACGCTAGTCTCAGGAAAGAACCAGTTTGGATCCAAGATTAATGTAAGTAAGTCCCCTGATACAAGGGTGCACAGAGAGGGAACATGGCATGCTGGGCCATTTACTTTGAAGTTCCTTCAGTGGGAAGCCAGTAAAGCCACGTTCATGTGTTCTGTGGTGGGGAGGGAGAGAATTCGTTAACAGCTGTGTTTCTGGAAGGTTATCTGGCATATTTTACAGTCACACAGTCCCAGACTTTCAGCATCACATATAGACTATTATCCAAAGTGAGTGTGGAAATAAGTGTGAGTTACACATTTTTACAGAGTGAAATAAGGAAGACCTAATTCTTTGGTCCTTGGATAGTTTCTCTCTATATATTACGCTTTGTACATACATCCATTACTATGTCTAAGACAGACACAAAGCAGATTGTGAGATATCTGAGAATCTTGGAAAACTTCTGGAGCCACAAGTCCACTGCAGAAGCAATGAGTGAGATCAACAAGTGCTAATGATAAGGGACCACACAGAGATCATACAGAGCCAGGTGTGGATGGATTTAGTCACCACAAAGTACAAAAACAACAAACCAAATCGCCATTCAGTCACAGATTTTCCCAGTGGAAATGAAATTTAGTGAATTTCAATGCTCCTGGAACTAAGAGGGTTTTGTGTTGTTGTTCTTCTTCCCTATCATAAGATAATACTCTCTCTGTAGTTATCCTCATCTCTTTGAGGACCTAAACTGCATAGGTGCAGCCATTAAAAAATCACAGGAAAGAGCATTTGCTAATGTGAGAATTTTTTATGCATTGTTAAACACACAAGCAGGCAAGAGAACAGTACATACACAGAACAATAACATTTTGTTTTAAAAATCTATAATATCATATGCATTTGTATATCATTAGACTTGTGGGGGGAATGTGAATATAAACCAAAAAATTTATTTTTGGATGGTGGTGACCCTAAGTGACTTTTTTGTCCTTTTCTCCTCCCTTTAATACAACTCAAATATTGAACATGTATTTTAAAACTAAAAACAAAACAAAGAGCTGTACATTTCTACAACTGCATAAGAATTCAGGATGAAATAAGACCTCAGGAACTCTGTGGTTGCAAGAGAGTCCTTAGTAGTTTCCCTTCTTTCTTTAGCCAGTTGGGCAATAGAAAGACTGAAAAGAACTCCTTGGTTGATTTAAACTTGCTGCCACTGCTCTATGACTGCCAGTGCAAGCACTTTCCTAGGGTGTCTCTGAGAGATCAAGAATCTAGGCATTTCCATTATAGTGAAAAGTGTCTAGCTAGGGTGTGAGGGTGTGTGATGAATGTCCATGAAATGAAAATAGGTATTTTAAAAATCAGAAAAAATGATAATAATTAAAAATATTTAACCCAAGCTTTTTGTGTCCTCTCACGTGTCCCCGAACACTCAGGAGTTATCTTCCAAGTATGATCTCCATTTGCAACCACTGAAATGACCCGACTTTCCTATCAGTGATGGATCACTTGTTTCCTTGCCTTCCAAACCATGAGCAGTAGCAATTAATGCATCTCACCACACTGCAGTGCAGTGCAAAAGAGAAGGGTTTCTTGGTGAAAGGGTTTTCCATGTCCATCCAGGATCACTGCCTGCCTGGGCCCTTGGTGGGAAACTACAAGCATGAGATGAAGCGTGCAACCAGAATGCCATAAAACCCGCTGGAACTGTTCCTCTTAGTGGTTTCCTCATAGTGCTGCTCCAAATCAATGTGCTTTTATGTGATACGAGTTATCAAAACAGTTTTCTGCTCTTCTCTAATGCTTCTCCTGAAAAGTCATTGCCAGTTACAGTCAAGGAGTTGCATTTTGCATCTGTTAAGTCTTAGGATGGAAACTAAAGCTGCCATACATGTTTTTCTTTTCTCAGAAGCAGCATCTCAATTCACAAAAGGTGGGCAGTAGGATGACAGGTTCCACACCAAGCAAATGGGATAAATCTCCATAGTGCAGGGACCTCCAACAGGGTCCTCAACAGACTTTGTCCCCTTTTTCCTCAACAGACCTCCAAAGGTCTCCAATTCTCTCCCTCTCTGAAAGAATTGCTTGAAAACAACCTGACAGACATAAATCAAATAGAGTGGAGGATAAAGCTGATTCTATGATCCTTTTATCTTCTTCATGTTCTATCTGCTCAGAGGAGCCACACCATACTTTTCAACAGATGCACTGCAAATTTTGATGTGCATATCACCTGGACATCTTGACAAAATAAAATGCAAATCCTTCGGCCTGGGCTGGGGTCTAGGATTTGAAATTTCTGATGAACTCCCAGATGATGCTTGAGCTGGCCCATACTTTAGGGCAGCAAGGACCTTGGCCTGAACAGCCGTGGCATCTTCTGGGCCCCACTGGCCGTGCTCGTTCATGAACACCAGTGTTGCTTGAGTGCCCTCAAAGGTAAACACAATTGGATCTGGGGTTAAAGAGCTCACCCCCAAACAGAGAATATTGTGAAAGAAGTCCAGTATCTTTTGTACCTCTTTAACCTGAAAACTCAGGAAAATGTGTGAGGAAATGGAAGAAGGAGAGCACACGAGAGACAGGAAGAGACAGAGTGGGAGGACGTGTCCAGAGTTGCTAGCAGCTCAAAGGACTAAAACAACAACAACAACAAAAGGTGCAGAACACCTTCTTTATTGAAGACAGAAGAAAACCAGGCACCAAAACAACCCCAGGAATGGAACCAGAACAAAATTGAGACAGCAGAAATTGATTTTCTTAATTCCTTTCTCTTGGAATCCCAAATGTTGAGAAAAAGAGGATGGATTTTTTTCAGATGAGAACAGGGTTCTTATTGACACCACCTCCACAGTTGATTTGTGCCTGCCCTGTCATTAGGACACCGGTTAACAATGAGGCTCTCCTGACATTCAACACTAGAAGTGCAGTTGTACAAACAAATGAACTACAGGGCAACTTAGACAAGTGACAGTAATAAGGCTCTTTCCAGTTTCCTTTGTTTCTGTGGTTACGGGGCATCCATGAACCAGGCACAGGTGGGGAGATGCATTTACCCCCTTGCTGAATGGAGCATGTGCACTCACGCCTTTCCTGAGTCTATCAAACATGCCCGTCCTTCCATGACTGCCACGTTGATGAAATGAATAAGAGTATGTGGGTGTGCTCAGATATATCCACACCACAGCATCAGGAAGTTAGAAGGGAACATATTCCCATTCTCCCAGATCCACAGAGGTCTTGGAGGCCTATGGTGACTTGTCCAAATCCAACTCCCAGTTGAAGGAATATTCTATCATAACAGAAAGGGTGAGCCATTTATGGAAACATCAGAGAGGCTCCATATAGTCTGGATGTATGGACTCAGCTTAGCCCAAATTCAGAATGCACTTTTAATTCCCCAGGCCTTACAAAATTGCAAGCTTCATAGAAAGAACAAAAGGCCAAATAAGAAACCTTACCAACAACATGTACTGCCTCTGCATTGACTGCTTATAGAAAACAGTAGAGTCCCTGAAAAAAAAGTGCAGAACCTGAGAATCTGCCTATGTATTACATCCCAGGGACACATCAGGCAACCCAACCAAAGACCAAACTACACATCTACATGGATGGTAAGGAGCCAACCCCTGGCACCTGTGTGAAAGATTGTGCTTTTGCTTGAAGGACACTTCTTGTCCCCACTGGGGCCAGAAGCAAACACTTGAATCTATTCAGCTGAATATGAATCTAAGGATTAAGATAAAGGGAAGGATTACCAGATATTTATATTCTGTAACTTCCTGTAATTCCTGGGTCACTTTAAAAAAAAGTCATTTAATATCATAAAAGGAAATGAGGAGCTCTTGTCTTTTGACAAAGAACTCATACTCAAAATCTCTAAACACAGGGAAAAGAAAATGTGTTTGAGATACCCTTTCCTCCACTATCAATAACATCTGAGGAAAGTAGATTACTCCTTCAAGACTCGAATAAGAAAAAACCTCAGTGAGGATCAATTTGAAAAACTAGAACTCTGCTCCTCCAGCAGCCAGACCCACCAGGTGGACCTCGCTCTCTCCTATTTCTTTCCTCACTCACACCAGCTCTTCAGCCTCATTGTTCCTGCTCTTTCCTTCTCCTCTCCCAGCCAATTTCCTCTTTGTGGCTTCCCTTCCTATTCTGGAAGGACTCAACACCGAGACATCCAGTGGATCCCTTTCCCATTCCTACAGACACGCTCAATGGTCCTGGCCCTTTCTCTTGTGTCCCCATCCACATTTTACCAGGTTTGGATTCATGGAAATATTCTCCCCCTCTTATGCTTCTACCTCATGCAGCTGAGCACTGCTTGAGAAAATTGGCACACAAGGTCTCCAGTCTTTCCTGGAATCAGAGTGTTCAGTAACAACCCTCTCCTATATCCCACCATAGTTATTCCAAACCTTCACCACTCTTACCAAATCCTCATCCCACATTCGACTTCCTCCCCCCAGAAACTTGGCCTTGTCTCCTACTTCAAAAGGGTCAGACAAGATTCCCTGTGCCTATGAATGATTCTAAATTTGCAGCCATCCTTACTCCATCTCCTTTAAAGAACATCATCTATGCTCCTGGTCAAGGCAGCCTCACCACCAATGCTCTGCCTGGATTTCTTCCCCTCTCTTCCTGGCCCCAAACCGCATTCTCTCCCAAACGCTTCCTCCGTCTCCTGTATTCACAACCTCTCTCATCAGGCCCTCTTTGTGCAGCCTGCACATGTTTCCCCCAGTGTCTGCTACATGTGTGGAGACAGAAAAGACCTCCCTTGACCTTCCATCTTCCTGGCCAAGCTTGTCAGATCAATCAGCTAACTGTGTCTACTCCCTTCACTGCCTCCTTCAACTCACTGCAACCAAGGTTCTCACTTTCTCACACCTGAAGATGTTCTGGTCAAGGCTACAGTTTGCCTCCTAAATAACAAATCCAAGCTTAATGCTCACCTGTGCAGACCTTATCTCACATGTATAACCTGGTATTTTTTCCTCAAAAAGTCCCTCTTCCTGTTCTAAGCCCTGGTTTCTGGCTTCTTGTACCCATTGGTACCCTCATTTCCAGACTGATTTTTCCTTTCCTGTAAAAAGGGACTCACTAAGTATGGAGGCCTTCATATAGGAAAAGCTCTCAAAGTTAGAAAGGTAGGAGATGCAGTCCAGAAGAGAAACATCTCCAAAAAACCAGGTCATGATAGGATTATTGACAGAGAACATAGCTTCAGACAGAATGGAACTGTTCTTCTGAGGAAGAGAACTGGTATTTACTGAGGCCTACAGGTGCCAAGAAGTACTAAGCACTTTACATATGGTAATTGTTTGTATTTAAAATAATCATGCAAGGTACACATTATCATTTCTGCCTTACAGAAGAAAAACCACATGGCAAATCAGTTTCATTAATTTGCTCAGGGTCAGAAAATCAGTAAGTGTCAAAGTCAGGACTCAAACCCAAGTCCACTCTTTCCACAGGCAATGTCCCTGAGGCAGGAGAGGAAAACAAAATTGGGATCCTGGAGAAAAAGATACATGCCAAGGGAGAGAGATGGGATATTGAGAAGTTTTACAAACCTCTGATTATAACTATGAAGAGAAGGAAAAAAGAAGGAATGTCACAAACTATAATAAACACAAGTGATAGGAGAATATTTTCATTTTCCTGTGCCCAATCTTCCTTTCTTTTTGGGAGCCATAAAATTAAATTCATCTGGGTCAATAGTATTTCTCTTCTAAATGGCATTTAAAAATATGTTGAATCTTATTTCTTCTCTTTACTGAATTTTGAATGAAGAGATCAAGAAAAAAAGGAATAAATTCTTTGTACCCCATCTGGTGACTTTTGATCTTCTTCCTCCACCCTCTCCCTCACTTCCCCATGACTTGTGATGAGGGGGATGTTTTGTTCACTCAAACAGGTCTTCCAGTGCTGGTGCCATAATAACTACTCTCTGGGAGCTTGGATAATTTTTCCTGGTACTTAATTGGGGTTCAAGGGGAGAGGTAGAACTCCACTAAATTATTTCCTAGGCTTTTTCTCTGAATGTATTATGATTTCCTACTAGTCAAAAGAGTACTATCTCTTTTTATTTTGCTTGGTTTTGGAAATATATGGAGATGATCAGAAAATACTTCACTGGATGGCTCAGTGATGGCTGGTGGGTTTCATGTGGAGTGTGTGTGTGTGTGTGTGTGTGTTGAGGATGGCTGAAGGCGTTTGACTTAATGTGAATGGCAACTGAATGCTTATATCCAGCAAAATTACCTTGCCCGAGGAGAATTAAAAACTAAGAAGCCAGATATCTCTCCAAATATTAGAGAGAGGGAAAGTCATCCTGACCAGTAATAAAATCACTACATAGTTCAACTGCTCAAAAATGTAGATTCTGTGGTGGGCAGTTGCCACAGTGGTTAAGATGCAGCTTGAGATGCCCACATCCCATATCAGAGTGCCTGGGCTTGGGCTCCAACTCCACTTGGAAAACCAGTTTCCTGCCAGTGTACTGCAGGGTCTGAGTCCACCCGTAAAAGGATGGACTGGGTCCGAGGAAAGGTGAGTGCGCCGCTCGCCTGTTCCCCAGCCTCCCGATCCCGGAGACAATCAGACGCAGCGGGGAGCCAAGTCTAGCGAGGACTCATTTATTCCATGTGAAACCGAACCTTTTATAGCACAAAACTGCAGAGTCATTGGGGCAGGGCTAAGACCCAACCAATCATTTTAAAGGTCACTTTACGGGGGGATTTCTATAGGACTAGCCATATGTCTATACTAGTCTTGTTACCTCCCCTGATGTTGCGTAGCCAATTAGCTTGAGTCCCGCCCATCTTACTTCCTCTGGGTGCCATCTTCTTTGCCCCTCCTTGGCGCCGCCCAGTCTGGGGGCCACGTGCGCGCACGTGGGCCCCTCCCTGCACTGCTATCCCTGGGACACCTGTCGGCTGGCTCCGCGGGCCCTGGCTCGGGTTGGTTCACGGGCTCGGCTCCACGTGGCTCCATCTCACGCAGCTTGGGCGGGGGCGCCCGGGCACGCGGAGCCCCCGGGCCTGGCCTGGCCGCACCATGGCTGTGCTCATGCCCCGCAGTGTACACTGTGGGAGGCAGCAGACGGCTCAAGCGGTTGGGTCTCTTCTGCTCACGTGGAAGAGTTGATGAGTTCCCTGCTCCCGGCTTCAACCTGGCCTAGCTCAGTCTGTTTTATCTGGGGAATGAACCAGTGCATGGGAGATGTCTGCCTGTCTCTGCCCTTCAAACACAGGAGATTAAAAATAGTCTTAGCTTCAGTTCATTATAAGATAAACACTTCTACAATGTAGGAGCAGTTAAAAAAAATTAACTAAAGGACGTCATATGGTTGTTCCACTGTTTTTCTGCTTGACTAGTGGATGTGGCCAACTTGACCTTACGATTTTTGGTGACACACAGACACGAAGCATGATTCCCTTTAGGCCCACCTAACCACTTGTCAGTTGCCTAGAAAACCCACATTTGTGCCCACCCTTCAAAGTAGCTTTCCCCATGAGTTTATTTTAAAGAACAACTACTTGCTTCCCTGGAAAACCTCTGGCCCCTATGCCGTGGTGAAATTCGCTTTGAAAAATGGAGCAAACTTGATAGAAACCACATGTAGAGGGAAAAAATGATGAGAATTGAAAAAATTTTGCCTTTGTCTTGGACACCTGCAGAGAGAAGCTGGTGCTGGCTCTCTGAGGGTTGTAAGTGCAGGTAGGAGGGGATAGCCCCAAGGACAGTTTAACAGAACGGAACCTTGGCAAAGGCAAGATGCCAGAGCAACCCCCACACCTTGGGGGAGGGCCTTGGGGACTTCAGCCTGATTACTCTCCAATTACAAGTGAGCAAATGGACCTCCTACAGCCCCTACTCATTTTCTTGTTTTTCTCTCTCTGATTATAGGCAGCTTAATTTCTCTCAGTGCCCCACCTGGGCTGCCACATAGTAGGCAGTAACTGAGTACAGAAAGAAGGAAGGGAGACAGAGGGAAGGGAAGGAGGGCAACTGGGAAATATGTGTACAAATCTAGAAGAAGTAAGAATAAAAATGAGCTGCAGAACCTGTCTCTAAGAGTCAAAAGACCCAGAAAATTTTGTGAAATTTCTGAAATATGCAATGGGCTCAGCTGAGTGCAGAAGAGGTCTGAAGTGTCCCTTGTGGTCAAGACAAACGAGCCTGAGAATGAAAACACAGAACACTCTTTCCTCGTTTCGCTCCCCCCATGGACCAGGACCAGAAGCTAACACAGAGCCTGCCAAACAGATCCCCCCTACCAATGCGAAGAATGAATATGAAGCTCATCTCTAAGTCCCTCTCCAGCTTGGACCTTACGGGACTTCTGCCTTTTCATATCCCCTAGGCAGATCCCTCTGACTCCCTGTGCATGGAACTGATAAAACAGAGAAGGCCGGAACTGCAATTTGGAGACTGGAGAGGGGTATAATGAACACTGGGCCTAGAGGAGCAAACTGACTGTCTCAGTTTGGGAGCTTGGTGCCACTGCTGACCAAATTGTGATTTTTGTTTGCAAATGGCTATGAGTAGCAGTGACTGTTGTGTCTGGAGCAAGCCAAGATTCAGCATCTGCCCCCTGGTTACCTTCTTGATTGATGGTCTACACCACAGAACTCTGTTCCACATTTTCTGTACCCTGGAGCCCTCTGCAATGTAATTCTACAAAGGGGTGGGGTAGATCCTGACTTGAGGCATATTTCTAGCCTGCACTCCATCCTCTTCTGTTCTAACGAAGGAGCTCAGCCTGGCTGGCTTAGCCTAAGGATGAATAATGTAGGGAGATTTCTCTGTGCCAAATGTATGCAGGTCAGGGGTTCTCATGGGGGGAAGAATTACTAACGACTTTTGCCTGCATTTAGGAATGGGCAGTCAATGAATACAGAAGAAAAGGAAGGGAGTGTGAACATAGGGAGTGTTGGTGGGCAGTAACTGATAAGCTTAGACAGTTGCAGATGAAACAAGAACAAAAATGAACTGTAGCTCCCATCTCAAGTCCACAGCTAAAAAATCGGGAAATTTTTGTAGAATTAGTTTCTGAGCCAGAAGAAGCCACTGAGTCCAAGTTCTAGAGGACTAAGCTTAGGTCTCATAGGTGTTACTTTGGAGCTGGGTGAATAAGTCCCATTAACCCAATCATCAGGACCCGAGGCACTGCGGATATCCACGGTTCTATCCTTCAGTGTGGCTCTGGGTTTGCATTTATAGGAAAAAGTTTTTACTCCATCCCCGACCCTCATTGGCCTTATCCCTCCTTAAATGCCTTCAGTGCTGCTGTATGTCCTGGAGCAGAAAGTCCAGTTTCTTGGACATGGTATTTGAAGAGGCTGAGGACCCAGCTGCCCCCACACTCCCATCTCAGTCTTTCCATTCAAGCAGCACCATGTGGCTCCTAGTTCCCTGAGCCCACCCCAACCTGCCTCATTTCTGTGCTTTTGTTCATGGTTCAACTCTACCTGGAACCCTCATCCACCACCTCCAAGGCCAACTGCTACTCAAACCCATTCTGAAGCCTGCCAACATCTGCTTCCTTCTCCCATGTACGACCACTGTCCCCAGGCATGCCTCTTTTTTTACTGAAATGGCCAGTTTGTGGTGGCGTTGAATAGGCTCATGATTTCACTCCCATTACATAATGAAGTCCTTTGGGTAGAAGCAATGTCTTACCTCTATCTCTGGATCTCCCCCCTGGCACACAGTAGGCATTCAATAAATGTTTGTTGGGTGAAGGAGTAAAGGAAGGAATGATCATCCTCTCCCTGCACTTGAAAACCAGACATCCTTTAGAAGATTGAACGCTAAGTTGGAAACCACTCAGTGTAGCTCTCACCTTCCAACCTCTTGACAGGTGCCTATTTTGTGTCATTTTCTTCTCGTACCCTCTCTCCTCGCTTTCTTGTTCCTCTTTGACACCTTAATAGCATCTGTCTGGTCTCATATGCTAAGCAGTTGATAAGTCTGACCATGCTGATGACCCAAGAAAGTATCATTATCAACACCAGGTCAGGGGTCAGTAGGGTGCATCAGAAGGTAGAGACCTTCCTAAATAGTGTTCCTGGGGACCCTAATTAGGTGCTGGGAAAAGTGCATTCTGATTCGAGTAAAGTGAGGAGAACCTGTCCTGCAAATAGGGCACCACATCAAGAATGTTGTGTTCCTTTCTGGACTTTTCCCCACATGTGAAGGACAAGTACCAATGTCAGCTAGAGGCCATGGATCAGGATGACTACAGTGGATTTAGGCTCTGTGTACAAAGTTAGAGGAAGTGAACTCTTTAATGTCTCTGCCTGTAAATTGGCAGGTCTAAGTCTCTGAGCTCAGTGTGGAGAAGCCACAGTGAGTTTGTGATGGGGGCTGTGATTTGGAAATTGTCTTCTCATTCTCCCCTTCTTCTCTCCCAAGTTGAACCTGGGAAGGTGCTATGCCCTGCACCTCCCTTCTCCCAGCCATTCCCTAGGAAGGGGTTGAGATTTCTCCCCTCCTGGATTCTTCCTAGGTCCTGCCTAGGGAAATAAAAGGGAAAATTGGAGTTATAAAGACAGTTAGCAAATCGGCCACCCTCAGCTCCCACTGATAGTGCAATGTGAGGCACATGGAGCCTCCCCAGTTACTCAAGGTGATGTGGACAGCAGCAGCAGGCCTGATGGGGGTGCTTTCAATGCCCATCACAAGAGCACCTCCCTGGACTTCTGCTGGGATGTTCACAGTTAAGCTCCAGTCACAGAACTTTCTGGCATCTTCCCTGACCTTTCTGCCAGTTGAACTCTGGCAGCAGCCCTATCCCTCACCCAGATGAGCAACAGAGGAGGCAAATATGACTACTTTATGAGAGAGGCACTCTTAGGGGACTTTCAGGACCATTTGAGAGAAACCCAAGGGACTGGAGCCTCTCAGAGCAAGAGGGGGCGGTGCTGGGGAAATCAGGTTTTGTGGCTGTCAGCATCCATCCTAAGTACTCACCCTCTCAGCGAAACAGATAGTTTCCCCACATAGCTGAGTTGCTTTCAGAGTAACAGGATGAAGATGGACAGCTCATGAAGAAGAGTTTGGAGGTGAAGGGGAAAGACGGCTTCAGGAAGAGACTCCAAGCAGTCAAGGTCCAGCCATCATCTGACACTGCAGAGCCAGGCACTAGGCAAGGCACCCGAGCATGCTAAGTATGCAGACAAGACAGGAACCTCGTATCTGATAGCAGTGAAGCTGAGAACACATTGCCAAGGGCAAGAGACAGCAGACCACTTTGTATTGTAATTATCCAATGGCTAGCAAAGGGAAGTTTTCCTGGCCCATGTGGTCCGAAGAAGTGGGACCTCGGAGAACTTCTGCCTGGCTTCGCAGTGCAGTGGCACCGGTTGTGCCCAGGGAGGGCAGTAGGGTGCAGTGCCCCTGTGCTTGTGTCAGCCCAGGCTCACTGCTTACATCCCATCCCATATTGTGCCCATTTCTGCACGACCGTTATCGCCTACCCCTTTCAGACATGGCAAGTCTCATGAGATGGGCACTTTGAACTTTCCTGCAGTAGATAGAGTGAATTCCAAAGCACACACAAATACTATTAAGAGAGAACCCAAACCCCCTGCACAGCAGCCTTCCCAGGTTCCTAAGACCAAAGGAAACAGGCTTCTCCAGTGGGAGATGACATCGAAAATGCCAACAGCTGGTTTTCAATAGAATCATACAGGACTTAAAAGAATCTCTAGAAGATGCAGAAGAGGGTGGATAACAATAGTACTGACTACTGCCACACCCTTTCAGACTTTGACAGGGGGTTCTGGCTGAAAGCCAGTACCTTGGCCTGCTGGGGATGACTTATAGCTCAACAAAATGGGTGAAGGTGGAGAACCAGAAGGAGGGAGAGGCAGAGGAGGAACCTGCCCAACAGCCACAGTGGGTGAAGAGAACCCCATCGGGGTAGGGAGGTCCAGTGTGGCCTGGGGGTGGTATCTCCAGCAGCTTTTGCCTAACCTGGACTGTCCAACTCGCTTTACAAAAAAAAAAAATTAAGGGATGAGCCAGTCATGTTGACTTGCCTGGCACTGTTGCAGCTGTGTCACAGCCAGTCTTTAAGCCAATGATGGACCAGGCAGAGCAGGGTGCTGGCTCTCCTCAGGAACAAGTGAGTGCGTGATTACTGCTGCGTGAGCCTTCCTGCTGATTTCCTGTGTTAGCTCAGGGACAGCCATGGGGGAGCTTGGGAAGAGGTGCAGAGGGCTTGTTGGATGGAGTTTGTTGCTCTCTTCTAGCCAAGAGGAAATGTGTCCAAGTGAGTCTGGGGAGAGATGAGATCCCCTGACCCATTTGGTATTACTGATGACGGAGGCTCAGTGTCAGCCCCCGGGCCTCTTCCTGCTTTCAAGGTTGGCTTAGGGTCTTTGCATGCATGACGTGCCAGCAACTGAGAAGAATTCGTCTTGTCTTGATTTTGTGTCCCAGACTTGGTCACTCACTGGTAGTGGGTGTGACCGTGGGCAAGTCGCTAAGCTCTCTGGCACTCAGGATGTCCCCCCACAGCAAACAGTAACGGCATGTTTGTTTTGATACACAGAAGAGACGGTTGCATTTCAATCTCTTGCTGGACCTGACGGACCAGCCGCTGTTGAGACAGACACTCACCATTTTCTCTTAGGGTTTCAAAGTAAATGAATGAATGGAAAAGGAAAAGAAAGAAAGAGGAAAGGTGGAACACACTCTGAGCAAGCAGGACAGCTACAGGGCTCAAAGAAAGTCTCTTTTTTCTACTAGATCAATTATATTTGTTTATATGAAGGCATAGGATAAAAATAATGGGTAGAAGTAATGGAAGTATTCAGTGTCCAAAAATGAACAAATACTAGAATAATTATCACAGATGTCATTAATTCTGTGCACCTTGTACATAAGCAAGGCTTTCACATACAATATCTCTAGGAGATTTTAACCCAGGAGAAGCTAATCTTTTGTGCTTTATTTTTTAATCCTCTGTTTTAAGAAGTTACCTCTAACTTTATTCTAATCCCGTTTAGGACATCTTCCTGGTCTCATACCAGAAAACGCCCAGATCCATCCCACCACCACAAGCAGCGAGCACTGTTTTGGTTCAGTAAGGCCTTACATTCAGTAAGGCCTTCCCAGCCCCGAGTATTTGCTGGTTCTGCACACACTGCGACACAGCCAACTACTGCCCCCCACCCCCAGGGAGAAACACGCAGCAGAGAACCTGCCCTGCCACCTTAGTGAACTCACCTGAACACAATTCCATCTGTTTGTCTCCCTACTCAATAAATGGGAGCAAAAAGCTGTCCCTCCAACCCTCAACAGTTGGGAGCTGTTTGTGCAGAGCCACAGAACCTGGCAGACTGCTTGGGTTTGGTGATTGACTTAGCTCTAGCTGACCCCATCCACCCTCGTGCTGGCTAGAGACGCTGGCTTGAGAGGAAGTGGGGACTTTTCAGGGCTCTGCCCTTGAACCTCCAAAGATCCCCCTGTCAGAGTCAAGTGGGCTTCCCAATACATTTGCAGAAGCTGATGGATGAGCTGTTTGTGACTTGAGTACTCAGCTGGGTCCCGAGGAGATGTCAGCCCCGGGACGCCTCCTCCTGCATCCAAGGAATCTGTTTTTCCTCCTGGGGGCACAGCTCAGGGGCAGCTGCTGGAAAACTGGGCGAGCACAGAAGCTCCCAGAGCTGGCGAGCAGCACACCAGGCCTGTGGCCTCCACCTTGAAGACCCTCGCTGATGGCTGCCACTCGGATCCCTCCGGGTCCTTTCTCTGGCCATGAATTGCTTTGGGAGCTCCTACGCTTGCTTTAGACTGCTTCTGAAATCAGTCTTCCCAAATGCTTACCTGCTCACAGGCCACCCCATCCTCAGCAGCTCTATGACTTGGAGAGGGTGGAGGAATCTATGTGGGGACTGCCTTAACCCTGCAGCCCAACCTCCCACCGTGACACAAGGGAACAACTCTGCTCCTCGTGGAATCCATGCCCCAGGCACTCACCCATGCCTCCTGTCCATCTGCCCAGATATCCGGCGCTGGCAGCTCCTCTTGGGATGCTGCCAAATTTTTCCTCTTCTCCTTTTTTTTGCTTTGCTTTGCTGAGGCTAAGGGATTTTGTTGTTGTTGTTGTTTGTCCCAGAACAACTAAATCCCTTTGCCTTTGCCTTTTTGTTGATGAGGACATTTTTGCCTCTGTCCTATATCTTTTCTCCTCTATCTCTCTCCTTGCTTTTTTTTTTGTTGTTGTTGTTATTCTTTTGAGGTCCCCTAAGGATGCAGATTGTCGAGAAAATAAAAAGCCAGAGATGAGAGACCATTTCTACTTTCCTCCCCCAACACATGCTTCTCTTGCTTCAGCTGGGGCGGACTCAGGAGAGCACAAGGAGGCAGACAGCAAGGAAAAGAGAGAGGAAAAATTCAGAGAATGAGAAAAAAAGAGTTTGTACCACACAGTGTCATCCAGCCCCATTCAAACAGGCAGCGAGATGATTGTGATTTGCTTAAAGTTCTCCTCGGAGGCATGGGGATGAGACAGGGGCAAAGAGAGGGTGAAAGTAGAGGGGGGTCCCCATTCCTCTCACCTTGATGCACACGGGCTTCCTTTCTGGGATACGTCCTCTGGGTGTGGGCAGGAAATTGGTCCCACACCCAGTTCCCCCACTGCTGAGCTGGTGAGCATCACATATATGCCTGGCTCACCAGTGGGTAGCCAGACCTGAAGGGGTCTGGAGTTAGGATCCACTGGTTTGGCCACGGGCCTGCTTAGATCCCTTTCTCCCTGCAGGAGTCTCCCATTTCTACCCCTTCACCCCTTCCTCTTTGCCTGAGAGGAAAGAGGACTCTGCTCCACAGTTGAGAGGTCCTCTTCTCTGCCCCACACCTGCCCCTCCCAGGCAGAAAGGGGCTGGAATGCAAGGGCCCAGACAGGAGCATTCCTGGCCTCTCTTTACAGGAAACTTTCCCACAGCCCCTGACTCTGCCATCTTCCTGGAGATCAGACTTCCAGTCCATGGCATAATGCACAGACACAGCATTTCTACGATATGAATCATCTCCGAATGAGTGAGCAAAGTGAACCGAAAATGCACTTCTGTTCCTACTTATGAAACAAGAAGATACAGGTGCAAACCAAGAAAATGCACCATGTCATACACATACACACAAATGTTCAGATAGGCAAGACGTGGTGGTGATGCCCTCTTACTTTTCTATGCATCAACATGACCTCACTCTCATGACTCATCCTAGCACAGCAAAATTGGTACGTGTGGTGATGGGTTGGGCTGGTGTCCCAGGGCTCTGCACCTGCCCACACTGCCCCTGGCCTCTCCGGCAGTAGTGCGCTTGCCCTCCTGTGCTAAAGCCCACCGTGCCATCCTTTCTCTGCAGAGGGGCTGCATCCTGTGTGGGCCACAGACTTCTCACTGTCTAAAGGGAATACGTTTCTTCCCTGGAAATAGGTTCCAAGTCTCTCTGCTCCCTGTCAAAGGAAATACGCCTGCGGGCCTGGCTTTTGTGGTCAAAGAACCAAGAGCACTCCTGCCACCATATTGCTCCTCAGAGGAAATGAGGCCAGAACCTGCTCCATGTGAGATGAGGGAAAGGGGGGATACGGGGGGAGGGGAGAAAAGTTAGGTGATTTACTGAATTTCATCCCATCACTCCTGCCTTCAGGAGTCACAATTCCTCTTGCAGTCCCTAATTTCTGGCAGTTATCTTTTAAATTTTGCTTTGAATTTGTGGTTTATTTCAGCCATTTGAAAGCCTCCCTCCCTTCACAGAAAATGTCTTACAACAAAATAATTCCAAATGATGATATAATTGCAGTATTCTCAGGATAAAGAGATCAACTGAAAATATTATTACACAGAATTATATTGCCTTAGAGCTGTTTGGGTTCCTCTGCTCCTTCACAAATCTACACTTCGATGCTTTCTCTTACAGGCAGCCTTGACTGCCACAATGTATGCTGATCCTCTTGCTCCCCTACTTCCTATCACTGTCGTGGTAATTCCTTGTACTTTTGAACCCAATCACGTACTATCCTATTGTTCAGACTTTTACCTGTGCAGGGATACCCAACTACACTGTGAGATCTTTAAGGGCAGGAAACATTGTCTTAATTGCCCCCATCACTCACCCAGGCACTGAGGCATAGTGGGGACTCCATAAAAACTTGTTCAATGAATGAATGGGTTGTACAATCTCAACCAATACCTTTGCCCTCAGTTATTGCTCTCTTTCTTCTCTCCTAGGATTAATTCAGTGGAGAAACCAGGAGTTGTAGCCACTCAAGGCACTAATCAAATAGCCCATTACTTTTCTTCTTTGTGTGGAATCCAACAACTGAAGAACAGAAATGTTCTCTAAAGCATAGACTAATGTTCTACATAAAACACTGAAATGTAGAGTAATAAATTATGCTAGTAATATATGTAATTCTTCTATTTCTTACATTTGCAAGTTTTGCTGGGGGATCAGAATGTAAAAGTTCTCCAAGGCCTTTCATTTCTAAATAAATTCATAGCTTGCTGAGGTAGCTGTTCTTGCCTCAGGCATTTGCAAATAATTCAAAAGAGCCAGTGATGCAGGAAGTTTATAGTTAAGAACATTGATTATTATATTGGGAACTAATGTTGTCACCTTTATTTATGATCAAGTTCTGAATGACAACCTTTAAAACTCATTTAATAAACACAGCTCTTCCAAACATGTTGTGTGAGAAATTATCCTTTTAGTTTCAGAATCTTATAATGTCTTTTGAAATTGATTTCTAAGAACGACTCATGAGAAATGTGAAGTACTTCACATGCAGGCAATGGATGGATGCTGACTTGAGTAATGTCTCAGATTCAGCCAGCCAGGCTGCCTTAGCATTTCAGAAGTGGGATCATTTGAAGAGGCTTGCACCACTCTGGAGCCTTGAACTGATGCGTGTTCACAGAAGGAAGCAGGTGAAAAGCTGCTGTGGCGCTCACTGTTCAGGCTCCAGAAATCGTCCAAGAGTCTTTGCTTTTCCTTGGACCGTTGCCCTTTGTCCTGGGCGCTCTCATACCGCATCCTCCCTGCCTCCTTGCCAACCTTGAGAACTTGGCTCCTCTTGGGTGCCCTCTCCCTACAGGACTCTTAGCTGGATACCATGGTTTTGGATTTGCTGTTTACTCAGCAAATGGAAAAGGTTCTAAAGAGCTCGTGCTTAGATGTTTTAATATTCCTTGGGGCTGGCTTAAGGAATGGATATCTTCTGAGAGTTTCAATTGAAATAAGATAAACAACCCTGAGACTACTGAGATGACAGCAGTTAACCATGTGTTTAGCTTTGGCTTTTCCCTGTGGTCTTTAACATAAAAGGCTAATATGGTTTGACCTCATGAAGATATTATAACAGAGATGCTGGTCAGCTTTCAAAATGTTCTAGTGGGGCTGGTTCCTGTACAATGGATATAAAGCTATGGTTAAGTCCCCAACTTTCTGAGTATTAACTGCAATATAGGCCTGGTCAAATGGATTAATAAGGTTGCTTGAGTTAAGCATCCTGGAGTTGCATCTGGCTTTATTGTTTTTTATTTATTTGAAATGCAGAGTAACAGGGATTTTCCATCTGCTGGTTCACTACCCCAACAGCCCGAACCAAACCAGTCTGAAGCCAGAAGCCGGGAACTCCTGGTCTCCCATGTGGATGGCAGGGACCCAAGTACTTGAGCCATCATCTGCGGCTAGAAAGCTGAATCGGAAGCAGAGGCAGTGCTCAATCTCAGGTACTAGGATACAGGATTCAGGCATCTCGAGCTGCAGTTTAACCTGCTGTGCCACAATGCCAGCCTGTGCATCTGTTTTTAGATCTACTGATGGAATCGCTCAGAGTAATACATCTTCAGCATATGAATTTCATCATATGCAATTTAACATTTTTATTGGTAAAACTGCCCTGTTGTCTACTGCAAGTAGTTGTAGTTCCTCTGGTTAAGGTATGTTGTGAGGATTATATAAGAATTGGAATGAGATATTCATAATTTGTATATTTGCAACTTCATTACCATTGATGTTTACAGTTTTTACAATTAGGTAAGGGGAGAATGGACAACTATAAAATCAAGGTGACTGGTGTTACCAGGGGTTTATTAGAAGGCCATCCAATCCAGTCCTGGAGTAGCAGAAACGCTTCCAGGAAGTTGATCCCCAAGCATGGTAGCCAAGAAACAGAACACATGTGAATCCCTCTTAGGGACTCTCAGGACCAAATGAAGAGAAACTGCAGGGGTGGCTGGAAGCCCCAAGAGCGGCTAAGGCAGAGGCGCCGGCACACCAGGTTCTAGTCCCGGTCGGGGTGCCGAATTCTGTCCCGGTTGCCCCTCTTCCAGGCCAGCTCTCTGCTGTGGCCCGGGAAGGCAGTGGAGGATGGCCCAGGTGCTTGGGCCCTGCACCCGCATGGGAGACCAGGAGAAGCACCTGTCTCCTGCCTTCGGATCAGCGTGGTGCGCTGGCCGCAGGGTGCCGGCTGCGGCGGCCATTGGAGGGTGAACCAACGGCAAAAGGAAGACCTTTCTCTCTCTCTCTCTCTCACTGTCCATGCTGCCTGTCAAAAAAAAAAAAAAAAAAAGGATAAAAAAAGGATAAAAAAAAAAAAAAGAGCAGCTAAGGCAGAGTCAGAGCACACTTTATGGCCATTGCTGTGATTCACTCATATGAGCAGGAAGCCTTTTCAAAAAAAAAAAAAAATTCCCTCATATGTTAGGTACTTAGGTACTTCTGAGTTCTCTAAGAAATACAGGCTTACTTGCTATCATTTAAAATTCGTTTGATCAACAAAATGTATCAGATGGCCTCGCCTCTGTTCTCTGACTAATAATTACACAATTCTAAAAGTATCTTCAAGAAAGGTTGAGAGCAGAAAAAGCAATGATGGCATAGCGTTATTCTGGAAATAGCTCTGATCTCATGGACACTTCACATGCACCCACCCCAACCCCACCGAAGAAATTTGCACGACCTACAGTCACAAGATGGCACTTTGTGAACTGCCCACCTGCAGCATGATCTTAAAATGGACTCTCATCACCTGGATTAACAGGGAAGGAATTCTGTGACTGATGATGGACATCTGCCTTTGGCTCAAGAGTATGGGATGGCAGCACATTTGCCATGTATTTGACATCCCCATTAACATGATCCTGTAATTCCTAAGGGCATAGGCATCCCACTTGAGCCATAGCACTAAGACTGATTTTTAAATCAATGTTCCACTGTCTACATCTAAACGACAGCTGTCTTTCACAGTGGTCATCCTTGGAGTCTAGTTATTTCCCTGTGACTAAATTTTAGCTTTGTAAAACCAAAACAAAAATCAAACTTAGTACTCATAAGGAAACTTAGATTTGATCAAAAAAATAAGAGTTGAGTGAATTATTTATACCATCAGTATTGGCTCCAAATGACTTCCCAATTCATGAAAAAAGTTAGGGGGCCAGTGCCGTGGCGCCAGCATCTCATGTGGGCGCCGGTTCTGGTTCCGGTTGCTCCTCTTCCAGTCCAGCTTTCTGCTATGGCCTGAGATAGCAGTGGAGGATGGCCTGGGTGCTTGGGCCCCTGTACCCGCATTGGGGACCAGGAGGAAGCATCTGGTTCCTGGCTTCAAATTGGCGTAGCTCCGGCCATTGCGGCCATTTGGGGAGGACCTTTCTCTCTGTCTCTCTCTCTCACTGTCTGTAACTCTACCTGTCAAATAGATAAATAGAATCTTTTTAAAAAATTTAGATTTTCCTTGAAGGAGGCAAAAGGGCTATCCACAAGGTTACCAAAATCATTGCACAGTAATCCAAGTGTATTGTATCAAGTACCTTGTTCGGTGCTGAGGATGAAAACTATAGCCATAATGCCTGATGTTAGTGGCTTACAATCTGCCTGGAACAGAAGGAAAAAACAGCAGTTAAAATCTAATGTTACAAGCATGGTATCTGGGGGCAGCTCATGCTAACTAGAAGGTGGCTAACTCACGCTGAAAAGATGGGGAGGAGTAACAAAGCTGAGTTCTGAAGGATCTGAAGGAGTCAGATAGTAGTGGAATTGGGGAGATAGCAAATTAAGCGAGGAAGACTTCCAAAGGGGACAGCAGGTAGAGATATGGAGACAGAGAAAGAAGTCATAGGCCTGTGTGTGTGTGTGTGTGAGTGTGTGTTTGTGTGTGTGTGTGTGGTAGGAGACTGCAAGTAATTCAGAATGGTGGTAGCAGCAACTGGCATATGATGAGGCAGGAATGCACACTGGCCATGTTAAGTTAATTAACCCTGTTGAGTTTGATCCCTTTGGCCAAGGAGATGCACTGGCCTCTTTGCATCTTACAAAGATTACTTTGAGCTCTTTCTACATGCCACGTTCTATGCCAGGCCCAAAGAAACAATAAAAATATGACTCCTACCTGTCTATGACCAGCCCATGAGCAGCAGTTATTCTGGGTTAGGCTGGGTTAAGAGACTTTGACTACCATGTAGGCCATCTGGCCTTACTCCATTCCACAGCCAGGAATGTACCTTTGATGTCGTGGCACACCTGCCTGACAACAAGTACGGGACAGGGCGTGAGGACAAGTCAAAAAGAACATGACCTTTACAAAAGGGCTGATCAAAGCACATGTCCCTTGCAGCTGTGTGATCTAGTGAGAAACTCAGTTTTGAAGCTGATGAACTTGTGTTAGAGATTTCTTACTCTCTGAGCCTCAAAATCTTCATCCACAACATGAAGATATCCAACTTTGTTTTATTTGGAAGACCAAACAAGATGTTTGTAAGATGCCTAGCAGGGTACCTGGTACCTAATAGGTGATCAGAAATGGTGGGTGTCTTATCTCTACTCAACTCCACTCATTATTCATCTCCAGGATTGGTAGATGCATAGCAAGGGCAAAACCAAGCATGGCCCCAGACGTCAACACCCAAGGAGTTGCTCATTTTGTACTGGCAAACCTGTCACAATGTCCAAACTTAGTTTTTCACCAAGAAAATATTATTTATCATGCTGTCCAACCCTCAGTAAAAATAGGAAAATAAAAGTAAATGCAGCAACAATACTGGGTTATTGAAGACTCTCTTCTCTGTGGCTTGCTTTGGCCTCCTCTTCCTGCAAGACAGTGAGTCTACATATGTATGGTGCTGACAAATGTACGCAGGGAAGGTTGTGTAAGCTAGAGAAAGGATCTGTCCTGTGGTCAGGACAGAAGACCGGTGGTCCCAAGCAGAGCTCCCAACCCAGCCACAATGAAACACTCTTGGTCCCACGAAAGAAAACAGGAGAGACATTGGATTGGATCTTCCAGAAGGTCTTTGTTGCAATTTTCTCCATAATTGAAAAAAAAAAGTACATCATCAAATAAAGACAATAGCAGCACAGCTTATTGAAATGTTACAAGCAAATTTGCTTTTGTACTTTTCCTAAGAACATTACGAAATCCCCCTACATTGTTTTCTGTAAAATGCCTCTTTTAGAAAAGCACCATGAAATCCTACAGAGAGAAATAGGTAAAACACCTCCACATTTGAATTTATTGTCAATGTCGTCACTGGTTCCTCTGCCTGTGACTCTGGGATGGGAAAGGGGCCAGAAGCTGGCTTGTGGGGTGGTTTGCAAATCACTTCTAGGTACCACTGCACCTTCTCCCTTCGAGCTTGGAGCTGGGATGGCAAGGAGAGGTTTTACAGTTGTCTCCTGAAGCTCAGGTCTGCTGGATTGATGGAGTGGGACAGGGCAGAGGGCTCTCAAGAAATTTTTTTAAACTGCACATGGGACTATTTTTTTTTTTCACTTAAGAACCAAGAACACACAAAGGAAAGTTCAAATCTGTAGCATCTTTGAAAACAATCACCTTCAATACCTGAGACACCTCTCACTGCTCCTTAATGCCACTCTACTGACCTACTCAGTGTGTTGGGAGAGCTGGGGTCTCCATATAGCACAGGCTAGGCAGGATGGTGAAGTTCAATGACACTGTCAGGCAAGGTCAGAGGGCAGGGTCTTATTTAGAGCCATGTAATTAGCATGCTGTACCAAAGTTCCCATGCACAGGACTCACAAAACCCACAATGCCAAATTAAAGTGACTTTTGTTTCAGAGAGCTACTGTTATTCTTTTGGAAGGTCATTAGTAACTGGCTCTTGCACTACATCACCAAAAACTCCCTCTTTTCACTGAGTTACCATCTTGCACATAATTGCATCATAACAGGGAGAACAAATAACCCTTACTTGAAACATTAGCAGGAAGAAGAGCTATGGAATGAGAGGTTGGCTTTTTTCTTCTTTTACTTCCAGAGAGGCACTGGATGTTGTGTTTATTTGTTATCCTATGCTTGCTCACCAGCCATGGTATGCACTGAATGGTTCACACTCTTTATCACCCAATCCAGTGAGTAACAACTTGCTCTGCTCAAACTCTGGCCACTTTCCCACTAATCCCCAAGACCCAGCATACAGATAGGCAGCCTAGACTTAGCCAGGAAATGATATCATCTCAGAGGGAGGCAAAGAGGGTGGTTTGCTAGTGTTTAGCACAACTAGGACTTTCAAATGGCATGGTCCCCATAGAACCCAAAGCAGTCATTTCCTGTGTATGTGGGGTGGGGTGGGTAGACAGAAGAGTCTATCTAAAGCACATGAATTCATGAAGTAACCAAAGGGAACTTTTATAACTGACTGCAAATAGCAACAGCTTAAAATTCTTGAACTAGTCTTAACACCATGCAAAAAATGCCCGCAATTGCATGAAGCCATCAGGGTGACAGTGTGCTAAGGATTCATCAGGGTAGGTAGAGAGAGCCTACACAAAGCAAGATTCTAATTTGGACACCAGTATGCAAAACCCATCTGGCCTTCATCAATCAACTAGAAAACAAATCCCAAAGGCCAGGAGTCAAAGCTCTCACCTTGATTTAAAACGGATGGGGGTCATCACTGGACATTCACCTATTCACCTTACAACTTTGATAAGTTGAATTAACCCCCACACCAGGGAATGTTTTATCAGAGAACTGAACAACTGAAAGTGTCCTTGACAACAATCTATTTGTGCTCAGCTCCCTGGCTGTGCAGATGAGGTAACAGGGGTCTTGGTAGGGAAGGAATGTGCTCACTATCATGGGCTGTGACTGGCAGAACACAGGCAGTCCCAGTGACCTTAGTTATAGGCCAGGGACCCAACACTCACCCTCCCACAGGCACACAAACATGGCCCTACTCCAAAAGTGATAAATTCTTGGAATCACTATTGGGTTACAACTGGATTTTGAGCTACAGTCTTTCCAAACTGTCCCTTGATTTTTTACCAGTAAACCTTCAGATGTGTTATGGAAGAAAAATTCAGTATTAATTTGCAAAAGACACTGAACACTGAAGATACCAAGTATGATCTCTTTTCATGAGCAAAATTGAAAGGTTTGTTCCAAGTTTATGTGGAGATCAGAAAAGGGAGGAGGGAGGGCTGTGCTGATGCCTATACAGAAGATGTAGCAGGTCTGCCTTTTTATATATATGCTACGTGACAGTTGGCCCCATCAAAAGAAGGTTAAGTAACCTCAAAACAACTGGCTGTTCCCCCAGTCTTACCTTGGATATATTAAGAACCCAACCTCTTCACTCTTAGCTTCTCCTATGGAAAGTACTTTTTAGTTTTCTAAATACTTTCCTCACATATTTAGCAGACCAGTCTCCATGGAGGGTCTTCTCTGACTTTACTCATCAGGGTCTTGGACTCATATCAAAGATTTCCCCATGTCCAGCCCAACAGTGTTTACAATGCTCTGCATCACTGTGAATGACTCTTTGGGGAAGCATCTATGCACACACCAACACGTGCACCTGTTGCATTTGATAGCATGTGCAGCTCAGTGCTCCGAACTGTTTTACTTCCTGCTGTATGCAGATTTCCTGCAAGTACATAAATAAAGTGCAAAAGAGTGCTTTCAAAGGGTATTTTGTTAACATCATGGAAAGGGCACCACATACAGCATTCCCAAAGCCAGAACAGTGTATAGTAGGTGTCTGTAAGGGCAGCCCTTCAGGCCATGTTCAAAGGCCTTATGCTCTCTTCATGATGAAGCGTCCCCACATCTTCTCCCTACCTCTGTAAACTGCGTCTACCAGGCTTGAAAGACAAATGCGCACACCCACAGGCACACAGATACACTCACAAGGGTGCAGGACATGGACACGGCAGCCATGTTGAAAGCAGACTTTGGTTAGACTTTGAATAGCAGCTCCATCACCTTCTTGCTGTGTGCATTGGGTGAATCACTTCACTTCCCTGAGCCTCTGTGTCCATATCAATATACAATAGATTTGCAAATACTTCCTGTGTAGTGAATTGAGGTTTCAGTGAGCTGAGATCCATAAAGTGCCTAATTAGGTGCCTGGCTCATGGAAGACCCCCAAGAAACGACAGGGAAGTTCCTTTGCCAGGTCTGGATGGAGGGTATAGACTTTTAACACACAGTACCATAAAGATGGTCCCAAGGTAATACAAGGTGAAAACCCTAATGAGTGAGATCTGTGGACAGTTTAATCACAAGTCCCAGTTACGGACCAATTCCTTAAACCACATTGTGCCAGATTAAAATGATTCTCATAGTAAAAAGCAACATCTGCACCTGTACACCACACATCCCAGTTGTCTGTATAGTACTCTGTGCACACAGGATGTCCCAGTGAGCCAGGGCTCCAGACCAAAGAGGGAGCTTATCCAGACATACCTTGGGCAAGAAGGGCCTCCTCAAAGTTGAGTCTGATTCAACTCCTTCGTAAAAGCAATGCCGAATTTTAACTAGAGCCTAAAAGTTTAGAGACAGAGAGTGGGGAGTGGGGGGTTTCTGCATGTACTCCAGGCAGGAGACAGTGTGCATTGAGGGGAAATGGGCACAGGTAGGTCTCCCATGGTACCATTAGTCAAGGATTTGAAGAGTATAATTTTTCCTGGGAGTCAGAAAGCACTCGATGGTTGCTGGAAGTCTACACTTGTGCTGTGGTCTTTGGGTAAATCCACTGTGGGGGTCAGTTATGTAAAATCTCATGAAATTGTCAAACGGTAGCACTGAGCCAGGAAGACCCTGCTGTTGCCAAGTCCAAATGCTTGAATGTGTGACCCAAATCACTAACTCTAAACCAGAACAACAACCAATTGGACAAAGACTGAGGCACACACAGCATGATAGCCTAGTATATATTTTTCCCTTTCTGACAAAAAAAAAAAATTCAATCATCCTTTCACTCCTCCCACTTCGTTTCACTGAAAAGTCTAGCCTCACAGAATAATCCTAAGTATGACAGGTTGGTTACTGCTTGCCTGAAGCCATTGCACAAAAGGGTATTTCAATTTTAGGGAATAACTGGTATGAGCGAAAGAAGCAAGGAAAAGAAGGGATGCTTCCAGAAGAGAGGAATGCCCAATATAAAAGTTAAATGAATTATTTTTACTATCTCTTTAAGTATTTTTTAAAATGGCACTAATGGCACATAAGCTGCAAGCAATAAAAACATTTCAATCTTACCGCACAAGGGTTGGTGGAGGGATTAACTTTGCTTCTGGCTGGAGATAGCAAGATTGTGTCTTATAACTATATATTCCCTAAGACACCCAAAGGGACAAAAAGCCCTGAGATGGAAAGATGCCACGGCCCTCCTTGGTATGTCTCAGAAATACAGGATGTCTATTATTGTAAAAATGTAGGATCAGCTAGACAGAACAGCAAGCCACTGGCATTACGCAAGGCAATAGTTTTGGTAATTCTTCCCCCTCTTAAGAAAACTGAAGTACCAGTAGAAAATTGAGCAGGGACATTTCAAAATCAGTTTATTTTCACCATTGCACCCACTGAGGAAAATGCATAATTTGCCTTTAACCATGCAGCGGTTGAGGTTGAGTTTTCTCCAACGCTTGCACGTTCATCTGTACCACCTAACTCCATGAGAAAGACAAAACTCAGTAGGCTTCTGCCATTGGTCAAGGTAATATCCACAGTGTGATGTGTTAGTGATATTTTTTCTTTTGTAATGAGAAAAGCAATTGCACCTTTAAATATGTGTGCTCTGATCTGCTTCCAGCAAATTCCAGATACTCTTGGGTCCTGAGGACATTCACGTGGAGCGTTAAAAGACCAGGTATAACACACTGAATGGTCTGTATCAGAATTCGAGCTCAGAGCACATGCCAAAATGTCACGTCTAATCCCAGTCACAGTCTCCAGTTCACCCCCGGTCAGGTCCCCCTTCTGTGTGCACACGGATCACTAACAGTAGGTTCAGGAAACACGACTCCACTTGAAAGACACACCTGGTCATCTCCAGGAGGGAGGTCTGGTCTAAGTAATAGCTGCCCTCATCTGCATGCCACACCAGGGTGGTGCTGCACAGGGACCCAGCGTCACTCCAGAAACTCCCTTCACGTGGACAGCTATGACCCGCCACAGGTGCAAACACTCCCTGTTCTATCTTGCAGCTGCTGTCTGCAGTGTGATGCTCTTTTTCTTTGATTCCTTTTGGCAGAGCAAGCTTTCAGTCATTTATGGCACAGTGAAATATATTCTCCAATGCTATGTAATTTTGGACTAACAAGAAGTCTGTTTAAGGCACGTGTCTCAGTGTGAATATAAAAACAAACAAAAACAAAACAAAACAAATAACGCTAAGTTCAAGTCCACTGTCCTTAACATTTAGTTTCTGTCTTCAAGTAACGAGTTATTCTCGAGTTCCCTGTCTTTGGTGTCCGTGGGTACCACCCCGTTCTCCATCTCATCATGCTGCTGCACACAGTCCGTCAGCATGGCTGTGCTGGAGTTGTCCGAGTTGCACATCTTCTCCGACTCCTCCTCTTTCTTCTCCTCATCCAGGGAGTAATTGCGGAAGGTCTTGTAGATTTTCTGGACATCCTCGGGCAAGGTCTTTTTGAGGTCCTTGTTTTTCCTCTTGGTGAGTCTGGATGTGGAGCCAAACTTGTTGATGATGTTGTCCTCAGACGCGCCCTGGCCATGCTTGTTGAGCTGCTCCGACCCCTTAAGGCGCAGGTTGTTGGGCCGGTTGTTGATGCTCTCCTGGGACGAGGCCTTGAAGCGGCCTGTGTCCAAGGCAGCGAAAACAGAGCGCTTCTCTGGGGATAGCATGTCCAGTGAGTGGGCCCTCTGGTCCAGGCCCAGTCGCCTGCGCTCCATGCTGCGGATGGTGGCCGCCCGCTGCAGCTTGTCATGGATCTCGACACTGAGCCTGCGCCGTGTCTCCCGGAACTCGGCCGTCACGTTGGCCTTCCACTCTGCTGCATGGGCCTTGATCTCCCCAACCTAGCCAAGAGACAGAAGAGCAACAGCATACTGAGAAATTCCTCTCTGCCTGGAGCCTCCCAGCACCCACAGCCCTTGGGTGTCCCAACAGGGAGGCCAGGGGTGTGCCCAAGAAGTGAACAAAACCCTACTTCTACCTTAGGATTTCTTTTTTTTTTTTTTTTTGACAGGCAGAGTGGACAGTGAGAGAGAGAGACAGAGAGAAAGGTCTTCCTTTGCCGTTGGTTCACCCTCCAATGGCTGCCGCAGATGGCGCGCTGCGGCCAGCGCACCGCGCTCATCCGATGGCAGGAGCCAGGTGCTAGGTGCTTTTCCTGGTCTCCCATGGGGTGCAGGGCCCAAGCACTTGGGCCATCCTCCACTGCACTCCTGGGCCACAGCAGAGGGCTGGCCTGGAAGAGGGGCAACCGGGACAGAATCCGGAGCCCCGACCGGGACTAGAACCCGGTGTGCCGGCGCCGCAAGGCGGAGGATTAGCCTGTTGAGCCACGGCGCCGGCCTACCTTAGGATTTCTTGACGCCCAAATATCCATCTCAAACTGGCCAGTGACCGATGTGGCTCAGGTTACAACACAGCTCCAGGCTGCTGGCTTGTCCTGGCTTAGGAAGATTCTCCAGGGTTACTTGGTAACCATATCTCCCAGGTTGGGGGCAGGAAAGGAGGCATGTTCTCTAACACCCACAGAACATTCTTGCTTAGAGTGAAGTCTTGGCTGGGGATCAGCACCAAATTTCTTGCTTCTTAATCAACAGGGTAGACAGTACCTGTCCCATGCTTCCCTGTACAGATGAGTAACTCGAGGTCTTTGCATTTCAGAAAGTCAATATTTATCTTTCTTTCTCTTTTGTTAAAGCTGACTTTTCAGCAGGTCTGGGAGTTAGCTGGAGAATCAGGCTGGAAATTGTGTTGACAGAGTTTATATAAGCCAGCAAAATTAACTCATGGGCCCCAATAATGAAATAGGAAATGCCTCTGTTCAGTGACTTTCTCCTGGGACCTCAAATAGAAAATGAAGTAAACCACTATCCTCTGCTGTCTTCCATGGCTTTTCTCATCTCCCTTTCTTTGGCTCTTTTTTTCCTCCGTCCCTTCTTGCCTCCTATTTTTCTCTTTCTAGAAAAAGCACAAAATCTATCTCTCCTTCCTACATGTTCCTTTTTCTTGCCTCTGTGGCTTTTCATGTAAATTTCTGTGAGGGAGGAGACACTGCATGCCCCTACCACAGGGACAGATTTGTCTCTATGGATCTGATAACCAGGAAGGCATTCGGGTGAGGTAGTCCCCTTCAGTTCACTTGCACTTGACTGGCCACCGTTTGGCAGCTTCAGCTTCATACTGAAGAGACAGAGGTGCCTGGAGTTCATTGCATTCCACACAGACCCTGAGACCTGAAGGCCAGGCAGGCTCTCCTGGGTTCTCTATGAGCTTTGCAAGCCTTCCACATATTTGCTGGTAACAGGTAAGTGCGCACCTCTCTCAGTCATGGCTACCCCGGCTGACTGTGTTTATTTTCCTTTTTAAAAATCAGCTATTGCTTACTTATCTTTCCAGGATTTATGGTCTGAAAAGTGAGATCAGCATACGTCCTCAGCTGCCAGAAAAGCCTCCAAGACATAAGAGCTATTCCATTCAACTTGGCTTTGAGGTAATGATTCCAAATGAGGAGGCTCCATGAGCCCTCTGAGGAGTCAGAGACTAGCCCATAGAACAGCGACAGGCAATGCTTGGCACAAGCTCATCCAATCCCAGGAGCATTCACAGAGTTTGGAAGGGAAGAGTCCTACCTCTTCTTTTGTCTTTTTGGATAGAACCCGTAGCCAATCTCCGATCATACTGAGGACAGCTGCAAAGTAGGCGAGGCCAACAAGGATCCAAAACCACACTAGGGGCTTATACCATTCCCGGTAATTGATGCCAGCGTTTCCCCCTGAAAACAACCAAATGTTACTTTAACCACGATCTAGCATTATGGTCTGTGCAGAGAGCAAACGTATTTCAGCCCTAGTGGAGATGCCATTCCTTAATACTCAGCCATTAGCCTTGCTGTATTCAAGATGTGACAGGGATTGGAGGGCAAGGAAAAGGTGTGTCCTTCTCCTAAGAGAGTTGAGCTTGTGGATTAACTTCCTTTGAGTCTTGATCACTAATCCTAATTCCCAGAAAAACACATCAGACCCACTTTTTCTCAACCTGGGCATTGATGATATATGACCTTAAGCTAGAGGACCTCAGATCAGGCTCAGGAAACATGTTTTTTTGTTAAGCTCCTCTAAAAAGCTAATATTGTTAAATCATTCCAAAAGGACTGGAACTCTTGGAACTATTTCCATCCTCGGCACATATGTATTGGCCAAGAGAAAAGGGATACATGCATATAATAATCAGCACAGTGGAATTATGTTGGTCCACACAATGGTGACTTAATGTTGAATGCAGGATGGTTTTACATTAGGTTAACCCAAAAGGTCAGCTGGACTGAGTAGTTAGTCTCACCATAAGCCAGACCAAAAGGGACCTTTAAGGCCCTCTCATCCAATCCTTTTATATTATAAATAGGGATTACAGTAAAAAATCCATCAAATCAAATTGGCCAGTTGGCCTGACTGCATTGACTGGCTGTTCCTTGGAGAAAACCTGTCATTTATTCCAAATAATTAGCCCAGCTGTTCTAGCCTTCCTTTCAGCACTGCTGAAGGCTGGCATGTAAAACAGGTTCCACGTCCACCCCGTCCTCACAAAGAAGCTGCGTAACTCCATGAAATAATGGGCATCAGCCTTGTCCTCACCCTGAGAGACACGGCTGCCCAATGAAGCAGACAGGGGCCATTTCGAAGAAGACCCACATTACCAATGCACTGGTGTTAGGGTATTTCATGATGAGTGATGAGTAGGTTTTCCCACTGGGTTGTGGCACCACTGAATACATACTGAGCCCTTCCAGAATCAATAGTATCGTGCAAAGCCAGCTAAGCAGACACCGTGGCCTATGGTTGTTCTCAACACAGCTGAGTCCGCTCAGCAACACTGCTCATGAGGTTTGGCAGCTCCTGCCACTTCTGACAGAATCCCCAACATTGCCAGAGGGCTCCTTGTCAAGTCCCCTTTGTTGGGTTTAGTCTCCTTGATATTTTTCCCTTTAGGCAACTCTCCCCTGCAGCTTTTTCTAGGATACAATTGTAGTTCCAGCGACTCTGAGTTTGAGGTGTTTGAGGTTCACTTGGATTCGGTGCCCTGCCAGAGAAACCTACAGCTTTTTCTTTTGGGCACAGATTACCTATTTGCCGGAGCAAGTCACTAGCACCCAGCTAAGATTGCCACTAGGGTGCGCCAGTGAACAACGCAGCAAACACCCTCCTGCGTGTCCCCGGATCAGCTGCTGGTCTGGAATGCAGAGCTCTGCATGTGCCCTCAGTCAAAGTTGCAAAACCTTGCAATGTTGCCAGGCTGTGCTGAAGCAGGCCAACTACAAAATAAACCAGCCACCAGGCTTGGGCGGTCGACGTTCTGATTATATTTCTAGCAGAGCTGATATCATGTCAGATCACAGCAACTGTCGATTCTTGTTCACGTTTTTTTTTAAACCATTGAGCAGCCTTCCCTATTGCACTGGCCCTCTGTATCCATGGATTCCTCTTTCGCAGATTCACCCAACATCAAATAGAAAATATTCCAGGGGAGAAAGACTGTGTCTGCCCTGAATACGTACAGATGTTTTTTCTTGTCATTATTCCTTACATAATACTGTATAACAACCATTTACATAGCTTGCATTGTATTAGATATTATAAGTGAGTTAGAGATTATTTAAAGTATAGAGGAAGATGTGCTTGTATTATATGCAAACAATATGCCATTTATATAAAGGACTTGACCATCTGCAGACTTGAGTATCTGCAGGGCCCTGTAATCCAACCTCTGTAGATATCATTGGACAACTCCATATTACCAAAAGGTAATGACAAACTTCCAGCATTCTCCAAAGCTAGAGCTCAGCAGGGCCTGCTCTAACTGCCATCAGCACTGTGAACTGTAAGAGACCTTGGTCCATGGAAACCTTAGGGCAAAGGAAATGTGGTTCAATAATCACTGTAAGGAAGGACATGAAAAAATATGACTGCCTGAGGCTCTGGAGGTCCTGGCTCCCTGGCTAAGTAAAGATAAGGCAAGGCAACAATCTACACTAGGTGGTCAATCCATGGTGGCTGATACTTAAAAGGCAGAGTGAGCTCTTTTTGATCTCACATTCCCAAGCTTTGCTATTTGTGCCCCCAGAGTAAATGAGGGAACTAGACAGCAGGGATGGTCACAAAGGTTTGACAGTGGATGGTCCTTGGGACAACCCAGGGCTACACAGGGTGCTCTGAAGCATACCCCACTGCAGTTATGCTCCAGGGTGCTTGAAATGTTCATGAAATAGTCCTCACCTCCAACTGCTGATACCTGTACACACCTTAGTTTGGAATCAGCTGAGTTTTCCCATAGACCAGGTATAGATGCTGATATAGAATTAACGGGAATACACCTATGTGTCTTCTTCCTACTTCTCCCAGTTTCTCTATCTGGTTTCTCATCAGAGCCTGAGGCCTCTACTCAGGCAGCCAACATTGAATGCTGAGCACAAGGAAGATAATGGGGTCCCATGGCCCAGGCTGTCTGTAAACAATTTTTTGATCAGTTTGATTTTGCAATTCTTGGTCCTCAGTCAGTAAACAAGACAGAAAAACAAACTACTACTATTTCTACAAAAGGGATTTCAACCTTCACCTTCACTTTGAAATAGCTACAAACCTACTGTGTCAGTTATCTGTCTTGTAGAATGAACAAGGAGTCACCCATGCACCTGCTGATGAGTATGCAACATCTCTTCCAGAACTACCTGTTCACCAAATTCCCACAGTCCAGATCACCATCCTTCCATCCTTCTTAAGCACAAGGTACCCCATGGAGAAACCGAGGCACCTCTGAGATCACACACCCAGCGAAGGGTGGTCTCCTGAGAGCCCAGCCTCTAAATGACCAGGCTGCTGCTTAACATTTCTGAACTCATGATAGAGTTGTTTGATCAATGTGCTCACTTTCCAGAGAGAAAATGATCAGCTACCTGAACACCTAGGGGTATCTCTTAGGGAAAAGGAGGAGAGCCTCCTATTTCTATCCCTGCCTGTCTGCTTCCCTTAGGAGACAGCTACACATATGAAGCCAAATCTCATTTTCAAGCTCCCTGTCCATAGGTGAAATTGACAGATTTCTGTCACTTCCTTAAACAGAGCTCATTGACATTTTTCCAATGAAGGCTACTGTCTATATACCTTCATGCAGAATCCAATAGATTACATTCCTTCTGGGAAGTTCTCAGCTCCCAGAAGTCTCCAAAGTACTAAGTCTTGTGTCCATGCATACCCAGGTCAAGTCTTGCAGGGACAATGGCTCTCACCTTGGCATCAGGAAGTTGAGCTTGCAGGCCTCTGCAGGCCAGTCTCCATGCTAATCTCTCCCAAGTTTCATATTTGCCACCTGCTAATTCTGCTTTTTATCAGTTGATTCAAGGAGGCTTAATACAACTCAGAAGTCCAAGATTCACTAGGAAATTTATCTAACTCTTGCATAATTCATGGGATGATAAGGGCATAAGCATCCTGAGGAAAAAGGGGTGGCTTTCCTTTTATGGCAGGAAAAAAAAAAAAAAACCTGCTGCTGGGACTAGGGGTTTGAAATGAGGCCAGGCATGGCAGCGACGACGCTGAATTATTTTTATTTGCTTCTCCTACTGCATCTTTCATTTTGAAAAGCACAAATGATAGATTTACTTTTCCCACCAGGGCCCCAGTGACTGGGGATGCCATGAGTACTCACCTGCCACAAAATCACCAAAGCCCACAGTAGTCAGAGTGACCACTACAAAGTAAATGGACTCTAAGGCTGTCCATCCCTCGATGTATTTAAAAATGACAGCGGGGATCGTCACAAACACAATGCAGCCGGCCAAGATGAACAGGATGGTTGAGATGACCCGGATCTTGGTCTGACTTACTTGCTTTTTCTAGGAAACAGTAAAGGAGAGAGACAAACAGGCACATCAGTGGAATCCCCCTCGGTTCACACGGCAGAGGCAAAGGAAAAAGTATTAGGTCTGTGACTTTTAATCTCTCTTCAGTCATAGGCTGCTATCTGGATATCTGATGAAAGTTGTCGACTCTCTCCTAGAAAACATGCACAAACAGATGTTTTCAGGGGGTGCAGGAGGTTCCCAGGCCCCTCTAAACTTACTCATGGACACCAGGTCTAGAAACCCTTGCTTAGCTCATGCTTTGAATGTCCCTTGCATGGTTGCATGACTGCAGCCCAAACACTGATTCTAACATCCTCACCAGTACAGTTCTAGTGGTTTCCCAAGAAGAGTTTGCTGCCATGTTTCATGGGGTCTAACCCAAGTTTGTAGGGAGTTCTTTCCACAGTGATAGATCTGCACCTAGTTTCCCTCATGTCCAAGAGAATACGTTGGAAAAAGAACAATTTGAGTCAGGCCAGAATGTTTGGATGAAAAGAAAAACTCTCACATCCTCATTTGGGACAGACTCCAGCCCAGCACCCCTGCACATCTTCATCTGCCTTCCCCTTGCTGAGGTAGTGCATTCAGAAATGGTTTTGTTTGCAAACGCACTTGTTTGAGCTTGTGCTGTGATCATCAAGTTTGTGGGCTGTGTTACCCATAGGAGACAGGTCAGGACTCAGAAGGGCAGGGTCTAAATGGGTAGAGAGATCTTCATCTTATTCCAGCATCTGAAGGAATCAGGAGTTAGGCAATGAAAATGCAGTTAGAACAGGAATTAGAGGCCAGCGCCGCGGCTCACTAGGCTAATCCTCCGCCTTGCAGCGCCGGCACACCGGGTTCTAGTCCCGGTTGGGGCACCGGATTCTGTCCCAGTTGCCCCTCTTCCAGGCCAGCTCTCTGCTGTGGCCCGCGAGTGCAGTGGAGGATGGCCCAGGTCCTTGGGCCCTGCACCCCATGGGAGACCAGGAGAAGCACCTGGCTCCTGCCTTTGGATCAGCGCGGTGCGCCGGCTGCACCACGCCAGACGCAGCGGCCATTGGAGGGTGAACCAACAGCAAAGAAAGACCTTTCTCTCTGTCTCTCCCTCTCTCACTGTCCACTCTGCCTGTCAAAAAAAAAAAAAAAAAAACCAGGAATTAGACCAATATTGGACCAAAGGAATCATGCCATTGGAGTCTAGAAGTGGACAGGTGGCATCCTTGGTATTCCCCTTGAATGCACTACAGGCAACACTGGCATTGCTTCCAAGTCTTCAGGTCTCAAACTCCCAGAGTTGGCAGTGGAGACTGTCATCAAGAGGTCCTGGCACCAAACACTGGCATAAAGAAAACAACTATGTGTTTAACACCAGAGTGCATGACCTTTCTGCATTACCTATTACAATTTTCTGCAAAAATACAACACATTTGGGGAAACTGGTACAGGAAATCCTTACCATGCCATGCTTCCTGTTCACTGCCTTCTGGTAAGAATCTCAAAGTAAAGACAGACCTTTGCCTTCATGTACTTTGTTTTACAGATGCCAGACAGATGCCGGAGGGGTGGAGGGACTTGCTAAGATAAAGCTGCTAATTAGAGGCAGAGCCAAGATTAGAATTCTGGCACCATTAACTCTCAGTTCTGTGCTCTCAGGTCACTCAACAATTCACCAGCCCAAAGAAAGCTGCCCAACAAAGTTGTCTTCCCCTAGCAAAAGACCCGAGACTAACTCCCACCAAAGAAGAGGCCACCCTGTGTCTCTTCTGAGAAGACTGCCCATAGAAAGTAGTCACTGGGCAATCTGTCCATGAAAAGCAGAAGAAAGATGGTCCTTCCTAATAAAGAAGGAGCCACGTGCCCTAACTCCTGAGTGATTATTCAGTCTATAAAGCAGGAACGGGGGAAATAAGTCCACCTACGACCTTGGATGTCCCCTCTCTACATCCTCAGACAAGCCATCTGAACAAGATTACAATCTCAATAGAGACTGTTGAAACTGCCTATGAAAATACCAATTATTTTGCACACATGAAAGTATCATGACAAGATAAGTTACTGCAGAACAATAGGAACTGTTTTGCCTGTGTCATGAATTTCCATGATGGATGATGCTTGGAGGACTTTTTTTTTTTTTTGGGGGGGGGGGTCACTGAGCTCTCCTGAGAACCCAGGAACTTATTAGCCTCGTTTTCTCTCTGGACATGTACAAAAGTCCAAAGCCCAAAAGGAGATCTCACCATAGATCATTAAGTTAACCAAGTCGTTGTCAATGGACACATCATTCTACTCCCCCCCTCCAAAATCTTCCTCCTCAAACACATTATGAAATTAAAGTGAATTAAATGTTTGTGAGACGCTTGTTAAGTCATAAATTAGGATGCAAATGCAATTGCAATTTAAATGAGGTTGAGGTTGGCAGAGAGGGACTGTGAGTGTGGGGGAAGCTGGAGGCAGGCCCAGGCTTTGGGAGGTGGGCAGAGGGAAGACAGCAAAGGACATGAGTGGATTTGTCTGGTGGCTGAGAAGGTGCATAACCAAGGTGAGATGCTGGCATCCTAATCACATTATCTACAGGAGAGTTTATCGGCATGCTCACTGCCCAAGCCACCTCACGTGTTCCCAGGCTGCTTCTCCCAGACATCCACGATGCTCAGAGAACATTTGGAGCACTGAATTCTCAGGGTATTTTAGGACCGAGAGAAATAAGTGTCTTGCATGTGTATGTGAGTAGGTGTATGAAAATATATGTATGCTCATATTCACTATAAAAAGAAGAGGTGTAGGCGTAAGGTTTAGGCAAGATCTGTTATTCTGGGTACTCATGTTTGTGCTACCCTCTAGATATTCTTTTTTTAAGTAAGTTTCCTTAATTGAGGATTTTAAACTGTGGCTTTCACGCTATAGCCACAAACCATCTGATATGTCACGTGGCGATCTTCAGGCTTCCTGTCCTCATTCACACCGCAATCATTCGTTCTGTAAAACGAGGTTCAAGAACATAGGGCCTAGGAGCACAGTGCCCGAAACACATCCCATCCCACCTGCCAAAGGGCTGAATGTGCTGGGGAGAGCTCCTCACCTCTCTGTGCAGCAGTTCCTTCTGTATAAGCTGGAGACAGGAGAACCCGCCTCCTCAGTTTGCTGGGAAGATTAAATAAGCGTGTAAATGCTTAGCACAGTGCCTTGAAAGTGCTCGGTGACGGTGAATAGGCACTTGTAATGTACAAGTTCAAATCTTTCCTTAGACGCAGGCAGTTCCAGTTGTAATGTTTCCTTATGGTTAAGGAATGATCCCTCCTACCTGGTTTAAAATCAATAGGCTAATCCTCCACCTGCAGAGCTGGCACCCTGGGTTCTAGTCCCAGTTAGGGCACCAGATTCTGTCCCAGTTGCTCCTCTTCCAGTCCAGCTGTGGCCCGGGAAGGCAGTGGAGGATGGCCCAAGTCCTTGGGCCCTGCACCCGCATGGGAGACCAGGAGGAAGCACCTTGCTCCTGGCTTTGGATCAGCGCAGCGCGCCAGCCATAGCAGCCATTTAGGGGGTAAACCAACGGAAGGAAGACCTTTGTCTCTCTCTCTCACTGCCTAACTCTGCCTGTCAAAATAAATAAATAAACCACTTTTATTTATATGTATTAAAAAAAAAAAATCATCGTTGTTTAGCCTCAGGAGGTCACTGCTGGTTTTTGCTTCCCGAACTCATAGAATTATTTCATTAAAAAAAAAATCCTAATTCCTCCCTTCTCCTGTTGCAAACTCTGTATTAACTCTCAGTCTCAGCTCGTGAACTTGGAATCTTTTCTATTTGCTTTTTCAATTCATTTCTCCCTCAGTTTTCATCATCCTTCTGAAATGACCAAGAAGTTCAGATACTGTTGGCAATGTCAGGAACCAGCTGCAGAAGGGCCCTGAGAGGCAAGGACCTCGCCATCTCTATTTCCCCCCACAGCCCTCTCACCCACAGAATGGAGCTGCGTTTCCACGGAGGGGTTGCTAGGCAAAATTGTGTTGCTTATTTACCAGAAAGCAGAGGAGCTAGCAGAAGGCTTTGTGAGTGCCCAGATCTAACTGAGTCAATGTGGCTTTTGGCTGGAAACAGTATCATCTGGGGAGAGATGGTTTGATGAGATGTTTGGGCAGGAGCAATGTGGTGGTTTTATATTTCTACCCAGATCTTGTTTTCACACTGTATTGATTGGTTAGAATAGACAAGGTATCCTTCCTTTCTCCTTACATCAACAGTACTGTACAAAACTATCTCCCACTTCTGACCTGCAGGCTATAGCAATTTTTGAAGAACTCATTACCCATCTCCTGTCAAGTTCACTTAGCTGTCAAAATTGTATGTGCAATTATTCCAAAGCACCAAATAAGCTTCATAACGGGGGGGAGGGAGGAGGGGGGTAGCCAGAGTGAGAGTACTCCTTTGAGAAGAGGGATGGACGTGCTGACAATTCTTGAAGTGTTTACTTGCTTCAGACCTCAGAGGATGAAGCCACAGGTCCAGTTCTCATTAAGCACAATCCCCTTTGTTTACTTCCCCAAGGTTATCTTAGAGAGCAAGTACAACCCTATTCATTTGTGGGATCTTTTTTTCATTTGATTTTTACCATGTCTCCCTTCCCCCTAAAATCTCTGTTCTTCTTTTTATCTTTATGTGGTTACTTAGGATCCTGAGGTAAAAAACATAGACTGTTTTGTCTGCCAGGAAATTGTTTTGCGGTGTGATTTTTTAAAGCTAGGATGTCAGGGATTTTATTCAATCAGAAAGGTACCGCAATAAAAATCCTAGGACAGGAGCTGGATATGTGGTCTGGTTTATGGTTTGGTTTGGTTGAAATGCAAACACATCACCATGGTAATACAATTGAACTGAGGATAATTTCTCAAAATGGAAGGATAATAGGAACTGCCTTGCAAAAGGAATGGTTTTACTTTGTTAGATTATAGTTTCTTCAATTTCTTTTTAAAGGTCTGCTTATAACTAATACTTTCTACATCACAATGAAGCACCAGTAGTTCTAAAACCTGTGAGCCGAGTTTTTAAACATCACGTGCCTATAATCTCCATGGCAGAGACATTCTAAACACACATTAATAAATTAATGAGAATGGTAAGATCTCCATGGAGACTATTAAAAATGCTGTACTCAAAAAGCTGAGTACGCAAACAGATCACACACACACACACACACACAGAGTTCCATCCAGCATCTCTGAGCCACATTGTAACATGTGACAGATTGGACAGTTCACTGCTTTGTGGGTTTCACCTTGGGAGGTTTGTGTTAAAGTTTTTGGTTTATACAATTAAAGTATTTTATCACCAGACTGCCAATGTACATATAGCTGGGATGCAGAAAAATTAAAACCCACAAATAATAAAATTTCTTAGCCATTCTACTCCATGAAGACTTTTAAAAATTTTATTTTCATTTATTTGTAAGGCAGAGAGACACAGATCTCCCATCCACTAGTTCACTCCTCAAATGCCCATAACAGTCAGAGCTGGGTTTCCCACATGGGCAGCAGGGACCCAAGTACTTTAAGTATCACCTGCTACCTCCCAGGGTGCACCTTTGGCAGGAAGTTAGATCAGAAGCAGAGGCAGAACTCCAACACAGGCACTATGATGTGGGATACAGGCATCCTAAGCAGCAGCAAACACCTGCCCCTCCAGGAAGACTCTAATTAAAATATTTGAAGGTTTTCTATTCTAAAAGCCACTGGCTAGTAAACCCTTGAAGATAAAATGCTGATGAACTATTTTTTTTATTTAAAATTCAACTAGCTGATTCATTTAGCACATTTTTATTAAGAATTTATTTTATATGTCAAGAATTGTTTTAGTTGCAAGAGATGTGGCAGTTGGAAGGAATGAAGGAAGGAAGAGGTGAAGAAGGGGGAAGTGGGGAAAGAGAGGAAAAGAAAAAGGAAAGAAAAAAGGAAAAGAAAGTTCCTTCCTCGCACAAAGTCCAGCAGGCAGGGGGCAGGGTGAATACAGCAGTCTGGCTGTAAAGGCTCCGTGGCACTGTCCATGGTGTCCTGCCCCGATCGGCACTGCAGGAAAACTCAGGACCTAATGGCATCCCAGTGATCAAAAATACCACGTGGGACGGAAGAAAGGAGATAATATTCTTGCAGCTCTAGTTTGCAAGATATAAAAATCTACCACCTGCAACAGATGATCTTAGGATCTTTGATCACCAAGCATTCAGAATTACGTCCTGTAGGCCAATACAACACAGAAGGGGTCACATGACATGTAGGAAACTTTGACAGCAAACCTCAGCTGCAGGACGGCCCTTCACTTTAGTGGAAGTAGGAAAGGAAATCCCAGACAGAAGATGCACACTTAAGACAAACAACTCTGCAAGGAGGCCAGGACGGTTCCAATGGACTCGGTCTTCCCCTGCATTAGCTGTTTCTGCCCCTGACAAGCTTTCCTTTGACGGCTTCATGGCGGAATCATCCAAGGTGGCACCTTCACACCTGAGAGACTTGTCCTGTGTACCTTGGCTAAGTTCTCTACAAATGCCTCAGGGAAGTCCCCAGGTCCAACTCAGCATGGACTGTGGACAAGTCAATACGTGATTCATCTGTTTACTTATCTATCGTTCACCTATGATTACTTTTAAATTAAAAAAAAAAATATTCGTTTGAGAGGCAGAGACAGACAGAGAGTTCCCATTCTTTGGTTCACTCCTCAAATTCCCGCAATGAATAAAACTGGATCAGGCCAAAGATGTGCACTGAGAATGCAATCCAGTTCTCCTACCTATGAATGGCAGGAACCTTACTACCTGAGCCATCTCAGTTATTTTACAAAGTTCACAGTAGCAGGAAGCTGGAGTCAGTAATCAGAGATAAGAATCAAATGCAGACACTCCAATGAAGGACTTGGGTGCTCATCTTAACCAAAGGCCAAATACCAGCTCCTATAGTTACTGAGGAGTAGCATTTGTCCTTTGTTTTGATTAGAATTGATTTGGTTAGAATAGCTACGTAGAAATCTATTTGAATTATAAGACAAAAAAATAAATGTCTTCATGTTTAGCTAATTGGTACAGTTTCTCTGTTTAAAATAATTATGATAGACAAATCCTTACAAGAGCTTAATGTAATAATCAAAGTGTATTTTATCTTTCATGAAGTTACTGGGCTGTTAGGCCATGCAGGTGAAAGCAGGCATGAGCATCAAAAAGCTGTGACTCAAGGGCTCCATATGATAAAGTGGTAAACAGTGGTCCACCTGTAGGTAGGATTGCATCTCTGAAGATCATATTTTCTTTAGAAAAAGCTTTTAAAGATGAACTTTTTAAAAAATATAGTGACACACAGTGTTGTTCCTTCCTAGCATTTAGCAGAGATGTGCATGTTCTCATTTGCACAGTTCTTCTCAGAGGACCAGAAACTGAGACTCTTACAGACAACAATAACAGAAAGAGCCTCATGAAAGAAAGATTAGAAAGTGGATTTGAGGAGCCAGCATTGTGGCACAGCAGGTGGGGGCCATCATTTGCCACGCCAGCATCCCATTTGGGCACTGGTTCAAACCCCAGCTGCTCTGCTTACAATCCAGATCGCTGCTAATGTGCCTGGGAGGACAGCGGAGGGTGGCCCAGGTCCTTGGGCCCCTAAACCCCCATGGGAGACCCAGAGGAAGCTTCTATATCCTGGCTTTTGTCTGGCCCAGCCCTGGCCATTGTGGCTATTTGGGGAGTAAGCCAGCGAATGGAGTCTCTCTCTCTCTTTTCCTTCCCTCTCACTTTTTCTCTTTCTCTAAACTCTGCCTTTCAACTAAATAAATTAAAAAAAAAAAAGAAAGTAGAATTGAACTGACTCTAGAGACAGTCAACCTGGAGTCCACCATTAGTGACATCGGTGATGCTGTTGGTCACCAAGCCACCCTGCTCTCATGTTGTGATGGAACTGAGCTAATGAATCACCAGGTCTGATCAAATTAGAGGTCACACCAGTCACTGTTTTCACTGACCTATCACGTGTCCCCTCCTCCTTTCTTTAGTTTGGTCAAAGACAGAGATCTCCTCCCAGTATAGAGCTGAAAATTACCAGTTTTTCATTTCATAGTCTCTCCTGCTGTAAGGACATAAGCACAGAACTCAGGCTCCCCCAAAAATAAAATCTAAGTCGGGGGCCAGCGCTGTGGTGTAGCAGGTAAGGCTGCTGCCTAAAGTGCCAGCATCGCATATGGGCTCTAGTTCGAGTCCCAGCTGCACCACTTCCAATCTAGCTCTCTGCTATGGCCTGGGCAAGCAGAAGATGGCCCCAGTCCTTGGGCCCCTGCACCCACGTGGGAGACCTGAAGAAGCTCCTGGCTCCTGGCTTTGGATCAGCACAGCTCCAGCCATTGCAGTCATCTGGAGAGTGAACTAGCAAATGAAAGACCTGTCTCTCTGCCTCTGTCTCTCTGATCTGCCTTTCAAATAAATAAATAAATCTTAAAGAAAAAAAAAATCTAAGTCAGACGTCGAATCACACATAGTGATGCAGAAGGGACCAGAGGACCTTTCATCTGAGAGCTTCTGTGTGCTTCCCTCCCCATCTTTTCTCCCACTGGTCCCCCAAGGACAGCTCCTAAATGAGGGGTACAGATTTCTTAGAAGCAAACTTGCAGAACCTCCTTTTCATCCACCAGACAGGGTAAGACAGGGCTAAGGATGGAGACAGAGAGAAGGCAGAATAGCCACTCAGCCTGGAGAGCAAGGATGAGGGAGAAACAAGGTCTTCCTAGGGTCTTCCAGGGGACTTCAGAACCGCAGGCTAGAGGATGAGAGGACAAACAGGGATTAGGAACAGAGCCCCCTCTAGTGTGGAACCCAGTGATTCACCACCTGTGGGCAGCTCACTTCTCAGGACATCTGAGTAAGAAGGTCAGGGTAATATCTCTCTGACATTCCTAAATCTGAGCATGTTTTATTCAAAAGTACAGTTGCCCTCAGCTGCCATTTGCAGAGGGTTGTATCTAGCTCTGACATCTAGTGATATAGGGGAGGGTGGTGTCAGTCTCCTCCCTGTCCCCCAAGATAGACGGATCACCACCTGCAGGAGGGGACCAGCAGCACTATCAAGAAAGGGCAGTATTTAGAGCGGAGATCAGCAAACCGGAAGGAGCACCACATGTTAATGGTGGGTCTCTCTGGACAAAGGATAGTCCTATGATTCTGTCTCATTCTTTGACCTCGTATTCTCTCTATATTTGTATAAGGTAAAGGAGGAGAAGTGGGAGCAAGCAAGATGGGAGTCGGATAAGAAGAAAAAAGGAGAAAGAAAATCAGGAACACAACCCCTGAAGCTTGCAGTCACTCCCCTGAGAAAGAACAGCACAATTCCCTTGAAAATCACACACCTTTTCTTTCTGTCATTTGGGAAGAGAGAGTGACAACCAGAACAGGGAAGGAAGAGTTAGACGCTCCCCGTGGCAAAGTAAGAGATGTGGGTCTGGAACATTTGCCAAAGGTGGCAGTGGAAGCTGTGAGGGTCTGGCCTTGCTCCAGTCTAGTAATTGCATCCTGCCTGCTGCCCCCTGCCACCCCCCCTCCCCCCAGAATGCAGTGAGCTCCTTCCTAAGCAGGACTGTTGGGGGCCCCTGTTGTTGGCAAACACTTGCTGCACCTCTCCTTCTTGTCTATGACAGCAGTTATTTTGCAATTTGCTCTCTGGAGGGGCTGAATTGTTCACTGGGTGCTCAAATACAGCCCTGTCTCGTGCTTCTGTGCCTTCTGTCTTACAAGACCAGTCTTTAGAGCATTTTGAGGTTCACAGCAAACCAGAGAGGAAGCTGCAGAGGTTTCCCATACACCCCAAGTCCCCACATGTGCACAGCTTCTCCCATATCAACACCCACTACCCGGAAGCACATTTGTTACAATGTATGCAGAGACACTGACACATCACCATCATCCAAAAGCTGTACTTTACACCAGGGTTCACTTGTGGTGTACATTCCAGGGTTTTGACACATGTAGAATAGCGGACCCACCACTACAGTGATACACAGAGTAGTTTCACTGCCCTCAAAATCCTCTCTGCCAATTCCTCCCTCCCTCCCTACTAACCCCAGATCTCACTGTCTACACAGTCAGTTTTGCCTTTTCCAGAGGGCCAAGAGGCTGAAGCCATGCAGCATACAGCCTCTCCTGGCTTCTTATACTTAGGAATGTGCACTTGAAGTTACTTTCCTGTCTTTTTGTGGCCTGATAGTACATTTCCTTCTAGCTTCCATGCTTTTCAAAAGACTGTTTCAACCACTAGACTGTTCTTCCCACCTTGTAATGCTTACAAAACTCCTGTCCACTCCTCAAACCATGACTTTGACACTGCCTCCTGCAGCAAGCCACCCTACCCTCCGCAAACACACACCTCCTGATTAGAATCAGCACTTCTCTCCGTACTCTGTGTTCCCTGCATGCTCCAGTCTCAGTGGAGCTGCTGAACTTGCATGGCTGTCTATCTTCCCATTACACACTGTGCTCCTTTTATCTTTATGTCCTAGGGGACCAACTCAGGGAATTTTTTCATACTTGGCCAGCACTGTGGCATAGCAGGTAAGGCTGCCACCTGCAATGCCAGCATCCCATATGGGCATTGGTCCCAGACCCAGCTGCACCACTTCCAATCCAGCTCCTGCTAATGCACCTGGGAAAGCAATGGAAGATGGCCCAAGTGCTTGGGTCCCTGTATTCCTTAAGAAGCTCCTGATTCCTGGATTCAGCCTAGCCCAGCCTCAGCCATTGCAGCTATTTGGGGAGTGAACCAGAGAATGGAAGAATGATCTCTCTCTCTCTCTCTCTCTCTCTCTCTCTCTCTCTCTCTGTGTGTGTGTGTGTGTGTAACTCTTTCAAATAAATAAATTTTTTAAGATTTATTTATTTGGGCCGGCACCGTGGCTCAACAGGCTAATCCTCCGCCTTGCGGCGCCGGCACACCGGGTTCTAGTCCCGGTCGGGGCGCCGGATTCTGTCCCGGTTGCCCCTCTTCCAGGCCAGCCCTCTGCTGTGGCCCAGGAGTGCAGTGGAGGATGGCCCAAGTGCTTGGGCCCTGCACCCCATGGGAGACCAGGATAAGCACCTAGCACCTGGCTCCTGCCATCGGATGAGTGCAGTACGCCGGCCGCAGCGCGCTGTCCACGGCAGCCATTGGAGGGTGAACCAACGGCAAAGGAAGACCTTTCTCTCTGTCTCTCTCTCTCACTGTCCACTCTGCCTGTCAAAAAAAAATTAAAAAAAAAAGATTTATTTATTTGAAAGAGCTACAAAGGAAGGGGGGGGGTCTTCCATACTCTAGTTCACTCCCCCAAGTGATCGCAACAACCGGAGCAGAGCTGATCTGAAGCCCTGAGCCTGGAACTTCCTCCAGGACTTGGACCATCTTCTACTGCTTTCTCAGGCCAAAGCAGAGAGCTGGATTGGATGTGGAGCAGCGGGACTTAAATCAGCACCCATATGGGATGCTGACACTGCAGGTGGCAGCCATACTCACTACACCACAGCACCAGCCCCCAAATAAATAATTCTTGAAAAGAAAACATGAGTGTAATTGTTTAAGGTAAGCTTGTCTGTGAAGGAAATAGAACTATACAACCAGCAAGAGGTAAGCTTTCAGGGTTTTCTAAAAACGGTGTGCTAGTAAAAGTACACATTGCAGGAGACATGGGTAGATGAATAAGCACAAACACATAATACATACACACACACACATATGTCATAAGTACTCATTGAACTATTAATAGCATGAGCACAATGGCGAGGGAAGAGGCTTAAGTATCTGAACATGCCCTTAACATGGGAGTAGAAATTAATTATGTGAATTCTTGAGAGTTACACAAGAGCTTCCTTGTCTAAGTTCGTTTTATAACACCATTTAGATTCCTGCACCCTGCAAGGCGATTTGTAAAGGCATGCTGATGCTCAGAATGCACCAAACATCTAAATATAGGACCTAAGTCTGAAATTACTAGAGGAGACCTTCGGGAACACTCAGAGACATTGGCATAGGCTGTTGCTTCGTGGGTAAGATCCCCAAAGCACAGAAAAGCAAAACTAAAATAATGGGATTTTACCAAACTAAAAAAAGCTTCTGTAGAGAATGAAGAGACATCTGACAGAATGGGAAAAAAAATATTTGTACACTACACTTCTCAAAAGCATTCATATTCCAAATATATTAGGAGCTCAAGAAATTCAACAACAAAACAAACCAGTTAAGTAATTGGCAAAGGATCAAAAGAAGAAATGCAAATGGCCAGCAAATACATGAAAAAATGTATAGTATCCCTAGCCATCAGTGAAATGCAACTAAGAACCAAAATGAGGTATCATCTCACTACAGTTTGATTGGCTATGGTCAAAGGGTCAAGAAATAAAAAATGCTGGTGACAATATAGACAAAAGGGAATTTAATCCACTGTTTGTGGGAATGCAAATTTGTGTGGCTATTATGAAAACCTTATGGAGACTCCTCAAACTAACAATGGATCCACCATATGACCCAACTATCCCACTTTGGGAATACATTCACAGAAAATGATGTAGCATATGCAGGAGGTACCTCTACTCCCACATTTATTGTTGCGATAGTCACAACATCAAAGATATGGACTCAAACTAGATATGCATCAATATATGAATAAATAAAGAAAATGTGCTTCTATCACACACAATCAAAAATAATTCAATTATAAAAAATGATGCAATCCTGACATTTAAATCAAAACGGATGGAATTGGGGATCATGATAAATGAAAGAAGCCAGACACAGAAAGACAAATACAACATGTCACATACATACATACAAAAACATACATATGGTAAAAATTGCAGATGCCACATTATTTAGCATATGAATATATTTATAAATATTGAAAAAAAACGCATGCTGATGTCCTGTCACTTGCGAGTTACTACCACAAATCAGAATCATTCCACATTTAGTATGAGTTTTGAAAACTGCACTGAGAAAAAAAAGCATGATTATACTCACATAGAAACTGTGTCCCATCCCAATATTGAAATGGAACACGTTTTAGCAAGAACCTAACTCTAAGGTAAACTGCAGCTAGGGTGAATTTTGATTAGCTGGGAGTAGCTCTCTACAACCCACATCACTGGAAGAAAAGTCCCCAGTGGTGTCTCAGCAACTGATTTGCTCATCTGAGTCAGTGCGCATTTAGAGCTATGGCATCTAGAGCTACCTACAAACACAAAGATGCCCTTCCTGACCAGGCCTCCGAGGGGGTCACAGCCCAGCAGCTGTTGTGCAAACAGATAGTATTGCCCTCTTTTCGCTTCTCCTTCACTTTAGAAAAATTACCATGAAGTTTTCAAAATGATGTGAAAATGTAAGGAGGCTACCCATGGAATTTGTTTCAATGTAGTTAAGAAGTTTTCAGAAATCCCTTCTGTAAAAGGGGCTACTATTATGCTATGACAACTATATTTATATTATATTTATATCATTTATATCATATTTATGATGAGATTAAAGCCCCTGTGCCCATAAGTACCATTTGCTGTGAGCATTATCAGAGGGCAGCTCCACAACTGAACTATCTTTTCATCAAACTAATTGCACTTCAAAGGTTAAGATGATTTTTTTCCCTCTACTGACATAAGTATTCCCATACAATACTACTCTTGGTTTCAAGGTCACTTTCTATATCAAGATGCATGGGGCCATGTCTGGCAATGTCCATTCATCAGGTATGGATTAAGCGCCCTCTGGGTGGCAGGCCCTGTAATAGGGCCTAGAGACACAGCTTTCAGGCTGATGGGCACAGTGGGTATTGAGCACACAAACTCCAATGCAGCGAAACAAAAGCTATTCTGGGTGCATGCAAGGTGCTAGGCGGGTGTGAGGGTGCTGACCTCATTAAGAAGGCAGCAAAACCTCTCTGAAGAGCTGACATCTGTGCTGAGACCAGGAGAAGGATGGAGACATTGTGTGAAGCACCATAAATACCACATGTCAAAGTCTGGAAATGAGACGAGGCAGCACATACACAGGCCCTCCGGTTCCCCATCTCCAAAGTGATGTCCCTCCAAGGCCTTTCATCCAGGGAAGGTCATTCCCTGTGGGCCACGTTTCAAATGTTGATCAAGGCCGGCGCCGTGGCTCAACAGGCTAATCCTCCACCTTGCGGTGCTGGCACACCGGGTTCTAGTCCCGGTTGGGGCACCGGATTCTGTCCCAGTTGCCCCTCTTCCAGGCCAGCTCTCTGCTGTGGCCCGCGAGTGCAGTAGAGGATGGCCCAAGTGCTTGGGCCCTGCACCCCATGGGAGACCAGGATAAGCACCTGGCTCCTGCCATTGGATCAGTGCAGTGCACCGGCCGCAGAGTGCCGGCCGCGGCAGCCATTAGAGGGTGAACCAATGGCAAAAGGAAGACCTTTTTCTCTGTCTCTCTCTCTCTCACTGTCCACTCTGCCTGTGAAAAATAAATAAATAAATAAAAATAAAATAATAAATAAATAAATGTTGATCAATATGACTTATAAAATCTGGTTGCTGGGCTCTTTCTCTGTTGTTTCCCTAATAATCAAAAAGAATTGAATTCAAAGTATTTCTAGAAATATCACTGTAACTAATGACATGTGATCTTTTTTGTAATGGAAAGAGAGAAGGAAAGCAACGTGTGCCCATTTTCTAGGCAGGGAACCACCCATCGTGTCTTAAACTCCTCTAGTAGTGGCCAGGAAGCAGGTGTCCTGTGTTTATCGGGCCATCTGGACAAGTCCTCTTCCTGGGGGAAGATGTTGACAAGCCTCCAAAGGCTTGGTAAGAGAGAGATCCACTCAAAATAAACCCAGAATCAAAGGGCTCAGAACAATTGAGTCTTTTTTAAAAGAGTGGCAGAGGCAAGAAGCAAATAGCAATGTCAGGAAAAGGATGAAAGCCAAAACGAAAGTGGTAACAACAGTGCAAGAGCACCATATGGCATTTATATGCCATGCATTTCACTTCAAATGTTGATATTTGCTTTCTTGTTAGTGCCAGTGCCAACTCTGTTACAACACTCAGTAAGATTCATCTTAAAATAATTACATAGAAGATCTCTGTACTCTACCCTTAAAATCACACATAAATCCTATCTATTTTTTTCAACTGCATGATATATATTCCTGTTTCTAATGGCTCAAAGTACTCAGGCAAGCAGTATTAGAACAAAAGTCCTGACAACCAATATGAGACACCCAACGCATTCATGTGTTTCTGCTCGGCAATAAGAGGGGAACTAGGGGCAGGGAAGTGGGTTGGTAGATAGCCAGATATTAATGATAATTTTCTCAAATTTATTTGAGAGAGAGAGAAAGAGTGTGCCCATGGGGCCAGTGTTGTGGCATAATAGGTTAAGCTGCTACCTGGGACACAAGCATCCTATATCAGCACAGGTTCAAGTTCCAGCTGCTCCATTTCCAATCCAGCTCCCTGCTAATGCACCTGGAAAAGCGGCAAAAGACGGCCCCTGTGCTTGGGATCCTGTACCCGCCATGTGAGGGGTAAACCAGTGGACTGAAGATCTGTATATGTGTGTGTCTCCCTTTCTCTCTGTACAATTCTGCCTTTCAAATAAATACATAAATCTTTTAAAAAGATTCCCACACACTGGTTCACTCTCCAGATGCCCACATGGCCTGGACTGGACAGGGACCAAAGCCAAGAATGAGAAATGTAATCCAGGTCTCCCACATAAGTGACAGGAACCCAATTAATTGAGTCACAATAATGATAATTTAGTATTAGTCCTTTCAGCCATTCCCCAAGTTCATGTAGAAAGACCACATGATGTTGTTCCCAGTGAAATTCACTTCTGCCAAGAAATGGAAAAATTTGACAGTACATTGCTTGGTCTAAGTGCAGAAATAGTGGAAATACAGTTGTCCCCATCCACAAGGGTATACATTCCAAGATGTTCCTTAGACACCAAAAAGCACAAATAGTACTGAACCCTGTATACAATATCTTTTTCCTATGCATACATATATACTTATGATAAAATTTAATTTATAAATTAGACACAATAAGAGATTAACAATAATAAAATAGAATGATTATAACAAAAAGTATTTAAAATTCATGAATTAATTATTTCCTGGAAATTTCCACTTAATATTCTCAGACTGTAGTTGACTGTGGATAGCTCAAACCTGGGAAAGGAAAGCCAGGAGCAAGGAGGGACCACCGTAACAGTGACTAAAGGAGAAATCCAACTTTTGAACCTAGCAAAAATCCATCTTCTAAGGCACGGTGTCTTTTGGGAGGAGACGTCAGTCTTCCTTTGGTGTCTTTTAGCAACACCTTGACACTATATAAAACAGTGTGTTCAAGATCTAGTAACGGGAGATCAGTGTGATGCTAAAACACTTCTTCACGGTTTGATCTTCCTTCTCTGACTAGAATCTCTGTGTGGTGGGATATCTCGTAAACAGCTGCAGCCAGGGAAGTGGGGCTGCGGACGAGGAGCACAACCTCCCCTCCTCCCAAAGTCAGCAGGGCGGGGTCACACTTGGTGGAACCCCAGAGAAGCCCCCAACCGGCCATGTGGACTCCTCTTTATTTGACTTTCTAAATGGGCTCACTGGGTCATGACCGATGCATCTTCTCCTCTGAGGCCAACGATTGGCATCCCAAGCCTAAGCCCTGCTGCCCATGAGGTTTCCCTGTCCTCTACTGCCCTTTCTGCGCTGCCTTGGTTTCTCCCGCCCTGCTCACCCCCACTGCATACCCAGGAAGCGTAGGACAGAGGGCAGCATCAGGCCTTTTGGGGGTGCTGTGCCGTCTGCACACCCTGGATGTGTGAAAAGCAACCCGGCTCATGTCTCTCTCCTCTAATTAACTCACAGTAAATGCCTACTGAATGCCTCCAAAGTTCTTAGCACTGAGTGAGTACAGCAACAAACAGCACTTAGTTTTCAAGGCCCTTATGCAATACCTGAGTAGAATAACCTGGTGGCAATAAAAGGCAGGTGCTGTGTGATGTCAGATATACAAGTTAGAACACCCAAGCCCCTCCTCTGGGCTCCCATAGCTCCCATAGCTCTACAATAACAGAGAGTAGCATTTACTAAGTGCCAAATGCCAGATATTGCTCTCATGTATCAACTAAGTGCCAAAAGGATACATACTAGTATTACCTTCATTTTTCAAATAAGGAAACAGAGGCACAGCCCAGGGTCAGGTGCTAGAAAATGGTAAGTCAGGGCTTATCCACTGAGGCAGCATGACTTCTGCTCCTGTCTGCCCCAGCCGGGGTATCATCCTGCACCATATTATGCACGTTGGCCTTTACACAAGTCTGTGTTCCCCTTGTGAGAAAGGATGGTCTCTTATTCATTACCGTGTGCAGCCATCACATTGAGAGCACTGTATTATGTGATAATTGCTTATTAAATTGACCTGGGGAGAGACACAAAGGAGCAGCCACGATGGGGAGCTGGAGAGTGAATCATTACGAGATGAATAAAAATATTTCAGAATAGAAGAAAAAGGCCTGGTGGAAACTGGATGTCATCAAGATGCAGAGAGCGAGTCAGCCCGGCACTGAGCTGTCCTCCCTGCCAGCAGCTCTACCATGGGGCTAGAGCCGAGGAAACGGAAATGGGAATAAACCCAGGGACTCAGCTGGAGGCGAGCGCAGGGAAGAGAGGCAGGTGCAGGAGGCAAGCACAGGCACGTCTGCACCACTCTGCTCCCAACAGGACAGAATGGCGGCAGCCCTGGGACAGCCAGAACTCGGGGCAGTCGGGTTGCAATTTATTAAACCCTGTTGACAAAAGAAACCTCAAAAATCTTGGTGATAAAGTGGAGAAATATGAAGATTGTGCATTGCAGAGAGATGTGAAATGGCAGTCACTACAGAAAAGAATACGGTGATTCCTCAAAAAATTAAATACAAAATCATCACGTGATCCAGCAATTCCACCTCTGGCTGTACGTCCAAAAGAACGAGACACAGGGACCCACGCAGATAGTTAAACAGCCATGATCATAAACCGCGCTGTTCACAACAGCCAAGGTTCACCAACAAAATGTGGCACATACAGTGAAATATTATTCAGCCTTAACAAGGAAATTCTGGCGCGAGCTGCAACGTGCGTGAATCCTTAAAGATACAATGCTAAGTGAAATAAACCAGTCACAAAAGGACAAAAACTGCCGGATTCCACTTCTATGAGGAACCTCAGGCAGGCAGCTTCACGGAGACAAGCAGTAGCATGGTGGTTGCCAAGGGCTGAGGGAGGAGGGCAAACAGTCAGTGTGCACACACGGGGTTCTGAGAAGGTGATGGACACGGACAGTGGTGATGGGTGCTCACCAAGGTAAATGTACTTAATGCCACTGAACTGTACACTTAAAAACGGTTATGATGGCAAATTGTCTGTTCTGTATATTTTATCACAATAATAAAAAAAAAAAAGCATGAAGAAAAAAATTGAAACAGGCTCTAAGGCATCAACTGCCTCCTGGGTGATCTTAGAGGAAAAGAGAACCTCTTTGTAACAACGACAGTGGCCAATCAGCAAACGCATTAATTCCATGGGAAAAAGAGAAAACCCAGAATGGCATGGGAACAGCATGAAGATTTGAAAAGCCGGCGTGCTCAGCCTTTCTCAGTATTGGAATCCCTTTTGAAAGTTACAAAAAAAATTCCTCAATCCCTATACAGCCATAAAGCTGTTGGTACCAAGGAGTGCAAAGACATATATGTGTAGAAACTGTAAATTCAGGACTCACTCTCTGAAATGAACTTCAATGATTACTGAAGACAACACTTTCACGTACATTTGCAATAGGGCAGTTCATATGTGAAGCAGACATATTGTTTACCCTGTCTCCCAGCAATGCTTGATGCACAAAAAGATTCTCTGATCCTTTAAAATAGCACCACAGGCCCCTGGAGACTCCCCACCCGCCGGGCGAGAAGCACAGCTCTATGCTAACAGGAGCTGAATAGCAGTAAACTTCCAAGACCAAGTGTAAAACCATGAAGTCAGAAACACTACAAATGCAGAAAATAAAAAGCAATGCATTCTCCCCCAGAAATACAAAGCACAATTCCTCTAATAGGAATGCATGATTCGAAGGCGGGGTTAATTCAGGAGCATGAAGTCTGCCGGGAGCCCCTCCCCACTCAAAGCCATCAGAGCCTGGCCAGCAGTGTGACTGCACGTGGGGCCATGGTTCTGAACCACTGGCACACCTCACAATAATGATATGTGTTCTGAATAGTTTCCCTTGTCTAAAGCAGAAAGTCCAGCAACTATTTGGAATTTACCAGTGAGAGGCCAGTCACTTAAGAGCCTACCCTCTGTGCCACCTCGCATAAACACATAGACCTTAAGCCCAGCTCCCTGATGGACAGACCCAGTCAACCAGAGCAACTCTCAATTTTCACAAAGCTACACCAGAATGGGTTATTATTTGCTTACCTCATAAGTGTTGTATGAAGCTAACCATAAAAAGAAATAAAGAAAGGATATTTTTACATTGCTAAATGTAATTGAAAAATGTGAAGAGTTCTATAAAAGGGCAAAAGACTATTATACTATTAAATCAGTGCCTTCCAGAAGAACCAAACCAACCTGTGAAAGCTGGTGATAAAGGGAACATGGGAAATTACTTGCCTATTAAGCTGGTTTTATGATACTGATAAAAATTCGAGTGCTGATAAAATGTGCACTAAATTGATCACTAGAAGGTGCCAAGAAGGTAGAACTAAAGCATCATGGGGCTTTCAGTGACCTCAAAATGCAAAGAAATAAAATATTTTAATTAATAAAACCTCTAGGGTTCTAGGAACTGATTATCTCTTCAATAGGCAAGACTTAGTAGATAACAAATACCCACAATTTTTTTATATAGTTTTCCCTATTGGATGATGCTTTAGAAAAAACTTCTTACAGAGGCTGGCCTTGTGGCACAGCAAGTTGAACCATCATTTGTGATGCCAGCATCCTATATCAGAACACCGGTTCAAATCTCAGCTGGTTCACTTCCAAACTAGCTCCCTGCTGATGTGCCTGGGAGGGCAATGGATAACGGCCCAGATCCCTGGGTCCCTGCCTCCCACGTGAGAGACCCAGATGGAGTTCCAAGCCACTGCCATTGCTGCCATTTGGGGAGTGAACCAGCAGATGGGAGAATCTCTCTTCCCCTCCCTTTCACCTTTCCCTCCTTCCTTCCCCTTCTCCCTCTCCCTCTTCCTCCCCTCTCATCCTCTCTCTGTGTCACTTCGCCTTTCAACTAAATAAGGTAATTTTTTTTTTAAGGAAAAGAAAGGGACTAGGATTGTAGCATGGTGGGCAAAGCAGTCACCTGAGACACAGGCATTTATATGGGCACAGGTTCAGGTTCCAGCTGCTCCATTTCCAATCCAGCTCCCTGCTAATGCACCTGGGAAAAGCACCAAACGATGGCCCAAGTGTCTGGGCCTCTGCCACCCATGTTGGAGACCCGGATGAAGCTCAGGGCTCCTGGCATTAGCCTGGCCCAGCCCTGGCTGTTGTGGCCATTTGGGAAATGAACCAGTGGGTGGAAGATTCATCTCTCTCTCTCTCTCTCTCTCTCTCTCTCTCTCTCTTTCAAAAAAATACATAACATAAATTTTAAAAAAAAATAAAGAAGAAACTTCTTCCATAACTTCCCTTTAGGGCTAGGCTAACAGAAAGAAAGAGAAAAAGAATAAATACGCCAGGTCGCCAAATCCTATTTTTCCAAACCGTTTGGGAACTTAGGTTGAAGCATAGAAACAAAGGTGGCCTAAATCTATGAGATTCAGTAGTAAGTGATAATTTGAACATGGTGCTCAGATGACCTTACAGAGCCAACATGGCAAAGAGCCATGGACTCCTGGGTTAGAATTCCCATCTTGTCCTTTTTTTTTTTTTTTTTGGACAGGCAGAGTGGACAGTGAGAGAGAGACAGAGAGAGAAAGGTCTTCCTTTGCCATTGGTTCACCCCCCCCCATGGCTGCTGCGGCTGATGCACTGCGCCAATCCGAAGCCAGGAGCCAGGTGCTTCTCCTGGTCTCCCATGCAGGTACAGGACCCAAGCACTTGGGCCATCCTCCACTGCCTTCCCGGGCCACAGCAGAGAGCTGGCCTGGAAGATGAGCAACCAGGACAGAATCCGGCGCCCTGACCGGGACTAGAACCCAGCGTGCCAGCGCCACAGGCAGAGGATTAGCCTAGTGAGCCGTGGCGCCAGCCTCCCATCTTGTTCTTGAGGTTATTCACCTTCCTATGCCTCAGTTTCCTCACAGTATGGGATGACAGGACAAGGTATCTTCAAAAAGTTCATGAAAAATTATATGATGAAACAATTGTGGATGGATTTTAAACTTTTTTGCAACAATAAATTTCTCTTTAAATTTCATTTCCCATGGACTCTAATGAAGAACCCTCAAGTGAGCAACTCACAGGCTGATACAGAGTGTTGAGTATAAAGCACTTATCACGGGGCCTTGTACTTATTAGCAAATGCTGAATAAAAGTTGGTCATTACTTTCTAAGAGTAGTCATTGGTGACTCTTCCTTGTTGAAACCATGTTGTTTTAATCTTTCTCTCTTACATAAATCTATTGCCCCTTAATCCCCAGCTTCTCTCAGTTGTAGCTGTTTTTCCGATATAATTCTCAACTGGATTAAGCAACCGATCAGTTATTGACAACCATGACTACTGTTTTAGAGCAAGTGAGGAAAACATGAAAGTTTTTGCTAGAATCTTCTAATCCTTCTCTTGTAAGTAAGGGGAACACTCCTGGGTTCATCTTGAGCTTACTTGTAAAAGATTTGAACACAGACGCAGGAAAAGGTGGACTAGAGGAAAAGAAGAAAACTGGCATTTACTGAGCATTCAATGTGTGCACTTAGCGCATACATGTATCCTGCTGGGTGCTTTCAGAACAATCACATATCCTGATATACAGACCAGGAAAACTGCGGTTCAGAGTGGGTAAGCAGCCTGCTCAAGGTCACACAGGTGGTAAGCACAGGAACCTAGATACAGACTCATGTCTTCTGACTCCAATTCTTGTGTTTTTTCAATGGGAGTGAAAGTACATTACACCTCACTTTGAGTACCCCATGTACCCGATATGCATGGATATTCTGTTGATGGTTAGTAGACCTCTTAACCATGTCATCACTGAGATCAGTCAGCACACCAAAATTACTGGATTAAACCTGCAGACCCTGTAGATATCTCCCAGTAGTATAGCAACTTTTTGGAAGCTGATGTCTTTTGTATAGTCTTGAACACCTACCAACTACTGGCAAGGAATTTACTCCAGGAAACAGAATGGAAGCACAGATCTTAAAGGCCACAGGGTCAAAGAGAACAGTCATTCACTCCCTGTTAGGAGAGAGGCTATGAGGCCACTTTTTTCACCACATTCTACACTTCTAGACATCTCTAGAGGACTCAGTCTGACTGCAACGAAGTCTTACCAGACGGATAACACAGTCTGAGGCTCCTACACAGGCCCCCACGTCCAGAAGCGTATGAGTAATTTCCCACCCCAAGGTAACGGATTCCCAGAAGTTACCTGTGTCCATGTTTGTCATAAAGAGAGATTCTCTTAAATCTACCTTTAAAAGTATTTAAATGCTAAACACTATCAAGGCAGTATTTTGAATCGTTATATTTTAGACAGAATTTTATAGCTTTACTGTTGATAGAAAATTATGAAGATGCAATTTAAAGGCCATTAAAACCTACTGCAGTGATCTCAGAAGGCAACACGAAGCATCAGAGGAACACTGGGCAGTTATTGAAGATAAGCTAAAAAGGGGGTGGGGCATCCTGCATTAGTGTAGTCCCCAGAGGGGCAGCGAAGTTGGTGCTGGGGCCAGTTGATCTGGAGAATAATCTATGTCTAGATCAGAGTCTTGTCTCCAGACCTTCTTCCTTATTGGTGAGAGATTATTACCAGAATATGAAATCTCTAAATCTCCCTGGAAGGACTCAGCTGACAGAATAGAGTCCCGGGCAGGAATGGAGCTGGCATTGAAGAACTGGACCATTGGTGGAGACACTAGAACTCATGTGGGAGATCCAGTCAAGCAACAAGGGCATGACCTTGGGCCCTGTAGGGCACCTGACTTCTTCCGCCCCATGGTTTTTGATTGGGGACATTACATCTCTGAGCAGCCTCATAGTAATGTCTGGAGACATATTTGGCTGTTAGAGTACAGGCAGAGATGATAGGGGCATGTAGTGAGTTGAGACCAGAAACATGGCTAAACATCCTGTCGTGCACAGGAAAGTCCTCACGACAAAGAATTATCCAGACTGAAAGGACAATGTTTCCAAAGCTGAGCAACCCTGCAGTAGAGGAAGGGCGAAAAGAAAGAAAATCCATAGGAAAAAATGGCATGGGCTGTTATTAAAAGATGCTGCTTTGTGAATGTCTTTTATTTCCCTATGTAAGTCACGTAAATGTACATTTGGAGCCTATCATTAGTACTAGACAATATCTTTAAACTAATTTGGAAGAGACCTGGTTGAGAAAGCTTGAAAATTATTTGCCTTGTTTGCATTTTAAAACCATTACCTCTTGCCTCCTTTAGCCCCTTGGGGAAAGTCAGAAAGTGACTGTTTTCATTACAAGAAGGCTCTTCTCTCTGATAAAAAGAGACTTACTTTGAGGAGGTGTTGTGGCGCAACCTGTTAAGCTGCCACTTGGGACACGTGCTGCCCATATTGGAGGCCAATTCAAGTCCCAGCTATACTACTTCCGATCCAGCTCCCTCCTGATCCTCCTGGGAAGCAGCAGTTGTTGACACAAGTACTTGAGTCCCTGCAACCCGCAAGGGAGACCCAGATGGAGTTCCTGGCTCCTAGCTTCAGCCTGGTCCAGCCCCAGCTGTTTGCAGCCAAATGGGGAGTAAACCAGTGGATGGAAGATTCATTCTCTCTCTCTCTCTCTCTCTCTCTCTCTCTCTCTCCTTCTCTGTCACGTTGCCTTTCATACACATAAATAAATCTTTTAAATATAAACTCCAATTATCCATGTAACAGTAATCCTCCTGTTATTTGTCAGGAATCTATAATGTGGTATGCACTAGAGTGGGCATGTTACAAAGGGAGGCAGATGCACGGAGACATGTTGGCATTCTCAAAACACTGTAAACTAAACCTCACCAATGCTGCATCTTATTTACACTACTGAAATGCAGCCCTTTCTTAGACTAAAGCTCAGCCTACCCCCTTGCCCTCCACCCCTGCCTATTTTAATACAAGGCTGGGTGCTGGTATGCATAATAAACCAGTGAACATTTTCACTACCTATAGAAATCGGAAGCTGTAATTGAACCTACAGGGCAGATAATACTAACTAGTTTCCAAACGTTTTCTCTTCTTGGCATTGTGGCACAGCAGGCTAAGCTGCCGCTTGCAGCAGCCACCTGTTATACTGGAGTTTCCAGCCTGAGTCCAGGCTGCTCTACTTCCAATCCAGCTTCCTGCTAGTGCGTTTGGGAAAACAGCAGAAGACAGCACAAGTACTTGGACCCCTGCCAGCCTTATGGGGGACCAGGATGGAATTCCTGGCTCCTGGATTCTCCCTTGGCCAGATCTGGCTGTTGTAGCCACTGGGGGAAAGAACCAAAAAATGGAAGATTTCTCGGTGTCTCTGTCTTTTATCTCTCTCTCTCTCTCTCTCTCTCTCTCTCTCACACACACACACACACACACATACACACACACTGTCACTCTGCCTTTCAAATAAATATTTGTTCTATAAAACAAATAATAATGATCTTAAGTTAACCCCTTCCTGCTGGACGAGAGCTCAGAGACATCTTGTGAGAAGCAGAAGCCTCCCGCCAAGCATGTTCTTCCAAGCGTTTCTTCGACTCACACCAGCCATGTGGCAGAGACCTTCAGGAGTCTGGCTCCCACTTCCTGCAATCCAAAGTGATTGATGAGCCCAGTCATCGAAACATCATTAGCAGACTGAGGCTGTCATCACCCCGTCTTGAGCATGTGGCAGGCTCTGAAGTCCCCAAGTCATCACAGTACTGATGCATGTAGGATGAGATGTTATTTCTCAAGTGCACCCAGACTCCTCTGGCTCCAAAGCAAATAAAAACTCCTTCCGTATCTTGGGAGGAGATGCCAAAGAAGAAAATTGTGTGCCTTGGTTTTAGAGGAAATCTTGGAAAGTCTGCTGGCCAGCCACATAAAGAGACAGCTGCTTCTTATCAGAGGCTTAAGTTCAGCTCAGAGCAAGAAAGTAGAATCCAATAGAAACTCTGATCCATCTTCCTACCGCTGGGACAGCCATCCAGGCCCAGCCAAAAGGCCAGCCCACAGCCCACTCCAAAAACCTACACTAGAATCCGGATCAGTCCTGCTTAATCCCAGATAATTCTCCTTCCTTGCTATATGCCCAGACGTACCCCTGGAAATCTAGGAGGAATAACCTTAGCTAATACTAATTGGCATAGTATGCTAAAAGATCCTCCTTTGCTTTATGGTGTGGACTAAAACCTGTGATGCTAGATGTTTTCAGCCTGCCTGGGAGAAGTTAAGGTAGGCTAATCTGACCCAGACTCTGCCACCAATTCACTGTGTGTCTCTCAGCAATCGGTTTAATGAACCATGGGCTCCATTTTCTCAGATGTGAAATAAATGGGCCTCATAATAGTATTGTTCTCCCAAAAGCAATGCAAAGGCCATGTGTATCTAAATTCCTAGGATTCCTGTCACACTAGATTGGAGACCAGTAGTACATCTGAGGGAAAAGGCACAGAAATTTCTAGGACTCACCAATTTCCCATCTCCTTCCCTTCCTGGAGACCAAACAATACATTGAAGGCCCTCTCTGCAGTTTTGGGTGGGGCCATGTGACTAGTTCTGGCCATTGGCTTTGACTAGATGCCAATGCTCTTACAAGCCAGAGAGCAATGCTCAGCTATGCCCCCCCTACCACAGCAAATCCCAAAGTCTGAAGAGTTATCTGGGCTACAGCAGACCTGGCAAGGTGCAAATGTGCTGGGGTTGACCCACAGGTAAGCTCCTGATTGATTCAAGGATCCCAAAAGTCACCTAACTTATCACAAGAGGAAAAGACAGCAGAATTCTAATTTTGTTCATCACAGCAATGTGTTCAGCTCCAAGAGATGAAACCTCCAGAGGTTATCAAGCTTTAGCAGGCACCAGAATCATCTGCAGAACTCACAGATTGCTGGGCTCCAGCACTCCAAGAATTTTCATGTCTAACAAGTTTCTGGAGGATGCAGATGTAGATGGCCTATAGGTCCAACTTCAAGAATCAATGGTCTGAGTCGATCATGGTGACCCAACTGCCCTTTGTTGGATACTGGCTTTCTATCCTCCAGTGTGAATAATTATGCGATGGACTTTTGATTAACAAGACAGAAAAGGAAAGTCTGTAGGATAACTCTTGGAAAATATCTTTCTCCCATAAAAGAATTCCCTGCCAACAAAATATTGACAAGAGAGACTGATACAACTAATCAAGAAAGTGTAGTATTGGTAAAAAGAACAGACAAATAGATTAAAGGAACAAAATAGAAAGCCCATACAGCAGGGAAGTCCTTCCAATTCAGGATTAATAAGTAATTCCTTTTGGCAACAGAGCTAAACCTGCATTCTCTGGTCAGCTTATCAGCAAGAAAGCTGACATTTTTATCTCTACTTGATACCTCTTTTTAAAAAAAAATTATTTATTTATTTGAAAGTCAGAGTTACACAGAGAGAGGAGAAGCAGAGAGAGAGAGAAAGAGGGATCTTCCATCTGCTGGTTCACTCCCCAATTTGCCACAACTGCCAGAGCTGCGCTGATCCAAAGCCAGGAGCTAGGAGCTTCTCCCAGGTCTCCCACATAGGTGCAGGGGCTCAAGGACCTGGGCCATCTTCCACTGCTTTCCCAGGCCATAACGATGAGCAGGATTGGGAGTGGAGCAACCAGGACTCAAACTGGTGCCCATATGGGATGCCAATGCTGCAGGTGGCAGCTTTACCTGCTAATCCACAGTGCCAGCCCTGACTTCTCTATTTTTTTTAATTAGTTCTGGGCTCCACATGAGAAGAAATTTTTTTAAGTTATTGTTTATTTGAAAGGCAGAGTTAGAGATATATAGGGAAATTATATATATTTCCATATATATATGGAAAGAGAAACAGAAAGAGATCTTCCATCCACTGGTTCACTCCTCAAATAGACTCAACAGCCAGAGCTGGACCAGACCAAAGCCAGGAGCCAGGAACTCCATCTGAGTCTCCCACAGGAGTGGGCAGGGAACCAAGTACTTGGGCCATCTGCTGCTGCTTTCCCAGGCACATTAGCAGGGAGCTGGATCAGAAGTGGAGCAGCTAGGATTTGAAGTGGCACATATATGCGATGCTGGCATCATCACAGGCAGTGGCTTAACCCGCTATACCACAATGCAAACCCAGAAAGCTGTTCATCTATTAACCCCACAGGAATCCCTTTTGTTACTCTGCAGCCCAAAGAATTCCCAACACACACAGTCCCCTGAGCAAGCCTGTCATGAAGACACAACCTATGATGCAACAGAAGGACCCAAACCAGAGACCTCTCAGAATACAGTCACCTGGAAGGCTAGCTTCATATTTTATTTTCCTTCTACATAAGACTCTCTCTTCCCAAGAACTAAGCGAAAACACAACAGGTGATGAGAAAGGCTTCATCAGCATTGGTCAGATGGGAAACAACCAAAACTTCACAGCCCTCAGCTTTGTTGGGTCATACAATTCTCATTTACTTAACGGGAACTTTTTAACGTAGCTTAAATGAATGGCCTAGAGCTTTGAGATTTTCTACAAAACTGAACAGGCAGCAAGGAAACTGCCACAGGATATATGTGTACCCAGGAAGGGTGCTATACACAGTCCCCCAGGAACTAAGTCACCCCTTCCAAGAGCACCCTCCAACACTGGGCAGATGCATTAAGAACATTCTGCCAATTCAGTCACACACATCCATCTCACCTTCCTAAAAGACTTCCAAAACTGGATGGTTAATCAGCATTAAAATGAAATGTTAAGTTATTTTAAGACTCTGCCTCACGGTTTGTTCAATGATCCACATAGAGGCAACTTTAAGGGGAAGGAGCTCAGCGTGCTGGACTCATAGTCTGAAATTCACTGGGGGCGGCACAGGCTCCACATTTGGTAGCAGACATAGTAAAACGATGGCAACCTCTTCCCTCATTTAGAATACAGTAGCTAAAACTTCTCTGCTAAAGGCATATTTCAGTCCTTTCTTCTACAAACAAGGAAACTGTGATCTAAACAACCTACATAGAAATAAAAATGCCAGAGTGGTCATTTCTCTATCAGATCTGCTGCATTCATTTCTCTCCATCTCAGAGGTCCACAGGAAAACAGCTGAAGAGGGCACTTCCAAGAAGTTCAAATAGCTCTTGGAGACAGGGCTGCTGTCTGGGTTAGGGAGAGACCCAAACATCTGAGAAGCAGAGATGCTGGGCAAAGATGGTTTCCATGGTGACCATTTGAGTGCCCCAATGCATGCTATATGGGGCTAGTACTTAGGGAGCAAAGGTTGTAAAACATTCCAGGGAAACTCATACACCAGCCAGCTGCTCAGATGAAACCTGAATGGAAGACTAGCCCACCAGAGAGCACTTCTCTCAGACACAGACACACAGCAGCTCTGAACTCTATGGAATATTTCAGAAGTTTGTAGAAAAATGGAATTAAAAGATAAGCACTCTGGGAGGCAACAGACAATGGCTCAAGTGCTGGGGTCACTGCACTCATGTATGAGACCCAGATGGAATTCCTGACTCTATGTTTTGGCCAGACACAGTCCAGGCTAGTTTGGATATTTGTAGAGTCAATCAGTAGATAGAATCTTTCTCCTTTCTCTCTCTCTCTCTCTCTCTCTCTCTCTCTCTCTCTCTCTCTCTCTTTCCCCCCACCTCTTTGCCTTTCAAATTAAAAACAAATAAATAAAAAGTATTTAAAGTTTATTTTGGTACCAAAGGAAGTTTGAAATACTGTTTTCATAATACACATTTTTCATAAACTTTTTGAAGATCTTATACACATAGATTTCAAAATTTTTCACACCAAAATAAACTTATCTTTTAGTGTCATTTTCCATAAACTTTTTGAAGGGCTGCCATATGTGTCTAACCCTGTGTCAAGCTCATTTCCATACACTATTTTATTTACCTTTATAAAGTAGAATCAAAGTTGATCTCCTTTTGCAAATGAGTAAATGCCAACAGCTTACCCAAGACTGCTGAGCTTACAAAAGGTGGCTTGAACCCAGCTATAGGGCCCTATTTCTCCCACTCCACTCTAACAGAAATGAACAACAAACCCCCAAAAACCTTCAGGTCAGGCATTTGTTACAGTGGTTAAAATGCCACTTGGGACACACATAGCCCACACCATAGTGCCTGGGTTTGACTCCTGGTTCCACTCCCAATTCCAGCTTCCTGCTAATGTGCACCCTGGGAGCCAACAGGTGATGGCTCAGGTCATTGGGTCCCTGCCATCCACATGGGAGAACAAGATTGAGTTACTGGCTCCTGGCTTCCAGCTGTTGCAAGTATTTGGGGAGTGAACTAGCAGATGGGAGATTGGTCTCAGCTTCTCTCTCTCTCTCTCTTTCTCTCTCTCTCTCTCTCAAATTAAATAAATAGTTTAAAAATAAATATTTAAAAACCTTTGAAACTGCTCATCTGGGGAGCTTCCTTGCATTCTTCTACAGGGCAGTATAAGCCATGATTTTGGAGATAAACTTAGACTCAAAGTTTGCCAGTTTTTGTCTGAGACAGGAAAAGCACTCAATTTCCCACAATTGCTAGGTTCTGGAAAAGATCTCAAAATGTCATTTTTAAATATTAAGTCATTGGCCAGCACTGCAGTTCAATAGGCTAATCCTCTGCCTGCGGCGCCAGCACCCCGGGTTCTAGTCCCAGTCAGGGCACCGGCTTCTGTCCCAGTTGCTCCTCTTCCAGTCCAGCTCTCTGCTGTGGCCCGGGAGTGCAGTGGAGGATGGCCTAGGTCCTTGGGCCCTGCACCTGCATGGAAGACCAGGAGAAGCACCTGGCTCCTAGCTTCGGATCGGCACAGCACGCTGGCCATAGCGGCCACTTGGGGGGTGAACCAACGGAAGGAAGACCTTTCTCTCTGTCTCTCATTGTCTAACTCTGCCTGTTAAAAAACTAAATATTAAGTCATCATAATAAAGTACTCCCTGATGGAGTTTTGAAAGACTTGAGTATGAGGTCAATACTGGGAAAGAAAGCAGAAATGACTTCACACTACAAAACAAGTACTCTGTGAAATCACAGGGATGGATGTGAAAGGTCATTGGGATCATCACATATACTTCACCCGCTTGCTGCAGGCAGGCCAGCTTTAGGAAAAATGTTCTTGAGCTGAGATTTTTGTCCCATATTTAGTGTAAATATTCCCAAGAGGAAAAACCCACAAAGGCAATAATAATCATTAACACTGTAGTATAAAAGAGTTTGCCAGTGCACTTTTGCTGAGAAAGCACTCCGCAGTGGAAGGAAGGAGAGGAAGGGGCCTTGAGGATAGGTGCCAAGCCCGGAGTAGCATCTGGAAAAGTCTGGCTTCTGGAAGAAGCAGGGATTTGCCTGGAAACACTGCACTTGGAAATAACATGGAATTTAAATAGGAATACGGAGGAATTTACAATGCTCTACTTCATTGTGAACCCGATAAGGAGCCCATCTTCCATCTTTGAGGAGAAATTGTCTCAGCTCTTCAGTAAATCTCTGCTAGCAAATTTGTACTTAATCCTTTTGTGTTGTGCTACCAGAAATACCACTCTAAAGCAAGAAGCTACTCAGAGAAGGGAGATCAGGCACAGTACCTCTGATTGCCATAGGCGTAAATAGAAAATACAATCATGACATTAAATTATTCCATTAAAAGCAGATGATAGCTCTGATGGTGCCTAAAGCCTGTACCTGGGTCACAGGGGTTAGAGTTCAGATAGAGCAGTACTCACTCGAAAGACCTTCTCCACTCTGGCAATGCTTTTCCCAAAGATGGTTCCAAGTTGATCTCCAATTCCAGCCAATAAGAAACCAAAGAGTGGAATCCCAAAGATGGCATATAAAATACAAAAGATTTTGCCTCCTTCAGTGCTTGGAGCAATATTCCCATACCCTGGTGAGAAATATTAAAAAGAGAGGGAGAGACAGAGGTGAGGTGGCAGAGAATTTAGAGAACTGACCAAGATGCACAGACTTTTAAAAAGTTCATACATTATCCCACATGAGTTTTAGGGAGTAGAACCTCAATTCAAAGAACCTAACCAAACTAATAGAGCACCAAAAAGGCAATCTGTAGAAATGAAATTGACAGTTTGAGAAGCAATGACTTTGAATAGCCCTTGTCTTCACTGTTGAGGAACAGTTGGTTTTTTTTTCCATACTATTTGTTGAACTGTTTACTTAACATGGAGGTAATCATATGTGTATAAAGTTAATTGAAAATAGATCTTAATTTAAAAATAATAAGACTGGGAATAGGAGAGGGAGGAGGATGGGTGGGAGAGAGGGTGGGAGAGCAGATATGGTGGGAAGAATCACTATATTCCTAAAGTTGTAATTATGAAATGCAAGAAGTTTCTATTTGTTAAATAAAAGGTTTCAGGGGTGGGGGAAGAACCTAAACAAATCATAATTTGCTTCTCTTACTTCTCTTCTTGAAAAGAGTTTGAAGGTTTCAGGGATCTGAATACATTTTCGAAAGAATGTGGCCACTCAGACATGTCTTTAGGGTAATCCTCCACCTGTGGTGCTGGCACCTCGGGTTCTAGTCCTAGTTGGGATGCCGGATTCTGTCCTGGTTGCTCCTCTTCCAGTCCAGCTCTCTGCTGTGGCCCGGGAGTGCAGTGGAGGATGGCCTAGGTCCTTGGGCCCTACACCTGCATGGGAGACCAGGAGGAGCCACCTGGTTCCTGGCTTCGGATTGACGCAGTGCGCCGGCCGCAACACACCAGCCATAGCAGCCACTTGGGGGGTGAACCAACGGAAAAAGGAAGACCTTTCTCTCCGTCTCTCTCTCTCTCACTGTCTAACTCTGCCTGTCAAAAAAAAACCAAAACCCAGTTTGGATAAGATTAGACCCCTAAACAGGTGGGACTTTAGACTCAAAATCATATGCTAGGCCAGCGCTGTGGCTCAATAGGCTAATCCTCAGCCTGTGGTGCCGGCACACCAGATTCTAGTCCCGGTCAGGGCGCCGGATTCTGTCCCGGTTGCCCCTCTTCCAGGCCAGCTCTCTGCTCTGCCCCAGGAGTGCAGTGGAGGATGACCCAAGTGCTTGGGCACTGCACCCGCATGGGAGACCAGGAGAAGCACCTGGCTCCTGGCTTCAGATCAGTGCGATGCGCTGGCCGCAGCACGCTGGCTGCAGCGGCCATTGGGGGGTGAACCAACAGCAAAGGAAGACCTTTCTCTCTGTCTCTCTCCCTCATTGTCCACTCTGCCTGTCAAAGAAAAGAAAATCATATGCTAATGCTGTTAAGAAGGTGGAAAATTAACCTAATTATGGTGTTTGGAGATGGAACCTAATGGGAGGTCCTGCAGGTCATGGAGGGTTTTTATGAAAGCCAAAGTTTGGGCCCAACTACTCTCTGCTTCCTGGCTCAACAAGATCCTTTGTCCACATGTACCTGCACTCCACCAGTGCCATCTGTCACTATTTTCAGAAGCAAACCAAGGGGGACCATCCAGTTATGGACTTGAACTTCTAGAACTGTGAGTTACATAAACTTTCTCTCTTTAAAAGCAAATTGCCTCAGCTGGTACCGTGGCTCCTTGGCTAATCCTCCACCTGCGGCGCTGGCACCCCGGGTTCTAGTCCCAGTTGGAGCGCCAGATTCTGTCCCAGTTACTCCTCTTCCAGTCCAGCTCTCTGCTGTGACCCATGAAGGCAATGGAGGATGGCCCAAGTGCTTGGGCCCTGCACCTGCATGGGAGACCAGGAGGAGCCACCTGACTCCTAGCTTCGGATCAGAGCAGCGCATCAGCCATGGCAGCCATTTGGGGAGTGAACCAATGGAAGGAAGACCTTTCTCTCTGTTTCTCTCTCTCACTGTCTAACTCTGCCTGTCAAAAAAAAAAAAAAAGCTAATTGCCAGGGCTGGTGCTGTGGCGTAGCGGGTTAAGCTACTGCCTGCAGTATCAACATCCCATATGGGAGCCAGTTTGAGACCCAGCTGCTCAACTTCCAATCCAGCTTCCTGTTAATGTGCCCGAGAAAGCAATGGGAGATGGCCCAAATCCTTGGGCCCCTGCACCCACATGGGAGACCTGGAAGAAGCTCCTGACTCCTGGCTTCAGATTGGCCCAGCTCCAGCCACTGTGGCCATTTGAGGCGTGAACCAGCAGATGGAAGACTGCTCTCTCTGTCTCTGCCTCTGCCTCTATGTAACTTTTTCAAATAAATAAATCTTTTAAAAGTGTATTAGATAATAGCATAGCTTAAAAAAAAGCTAATTGCCTCAGCCATTTCACTGCACTAATAAGAAGTTCACTATGTAATCCTTTTCTGAAACATCAAGGATCACAGACATGGTTGGGTTAGGGGAATTTGAGCCTCTGGAAAGGCTTCACCACCCTTCTCAGATCTGATCAAAGTTTCTCCTTTACAGCCTTATCCCATGGGCAGCCTCTCCACCTGGACAGACTGCCACTGTGTTCAACCTTTGCCTTCACAGACTGATGAGAGCTCTACATGAAAGAGGAAATGTGTACAAGTTCAGGAATGAATGGAGAAGGAAAGATTTTGTGCCTCTGCTTCCCCTGCCCCACCACCCATTGGCAGTGAAGTCTACCTATGCCTGGCTCTCTTTTTCTCTCTACTGTGATCTCCACACCTTCTCTGAGTTCCTGCCTCTCACCCACCTGTTGCACCAAAGGCAATCAGCACCAAATCAATGTTTGTTGGTAAAATGGGTGCTTGATTCAAAGAGAATCATTCTATAGTCAGGTCTATTAATGTGTATTTCAAACAGTGCTGTGAAAACACTAGTAGCTACATTCTTAAGAGTTTTGCAGTTACAGAAGTTATTTATGTACAGTGAGTACTGGGCCTACACTATTTGGCTGTAGCTAAAGTATTGCTGGAAGAAAAGGTTCATCATGTTAGCACAATTTATGCAGGGTGAAAGTTCAGCTGATAATCATTTTCATTCCTATTAATATTAAAAATCCTTTGTGAAATAATATCTAGATAGTCCTCTAACCATTCTTCCAAGTGCAAGTAGCTCATGTGGGGTCTGTGACTCCATGCATTAGGGGAGTTACTGGGTCTGTGGATATGTGAAGGTTGAGAATACAGCTCAGAATAGTGTTGAAGGTTGGCCCACATGCACTCTCCCATGGGTCTGGAGAACTCACTGTTGAGTTCTGCTTTGGGGATGAGTCACTTGGCTATTTTCCTTTTCAATTTCCTGTTTAGAATCATTCAAACCTCTTATCACAAATTATCTAAATTACAGTTTCCATTTCTTCGATGAGTATTTAGGCAAGCCTTTCTAATCTTGTGTTTCTTTCATTTAGCATCATTTGGACATAAATGTGCAAAATAGCTCTCAGAACTTTTCTCAAGTGCTTTAGAAACTTGAACAAAATCTTTTTCTAAGAATTTTTCTCTGGAAGAATCCAATTTACACTCACCTAGCCCTGTTGAAAAGGAAATAAATGTGCCTCTATGGCTTAATTTTATACAGGTTTATGATGACTCCTGGCAAATGTTTTAGTAACTTGTAGAAACTTTCAAGACTCTAGCATTGTCTTTCTTTCAATTGTACAACTCAAGGAAATACAAGTTTTCTGAATGTCTCAGAAAGAAATACACTACAAACACAAGCAAACAAACTATAGGTTTGAGCTCACTGAATAGGCATCTTATTAATCTTCAAAAAGTTCATCCTTCCTCCCTCATCACCACCACCAGGGTAAGGTACTGCACTATGTCACAGCACATGCCCAAGTGCATTCCCAGGACCATCAGAGAGAAGTAAGGAGATGAGGCTTCCCATACCCCTTGTTTGTCCTTAGATCTATTTAACCTCTACAAATCCTACTGCTGGAAGAGTTCAAGGAAAATCAGAGAAATAAAGTACTATTCCAATACAAAGGAGTATTGTAACACCTGCCCCTTATTTTTTCCATGTTTCTTGGACTAGAACACTAAAATGAAATTAAAGCAAAGTTCTTGAGTAAGAGCGCTAATGATGCAATATTCAAATAAGTCTATAGCAAAGGTCAGTTTCTCCTTGGTGATTCACTTCCTGGTGGACATAAAGTAACTGCCGTCCTTGAGCAATGCTGTGCAGATGCTCCTCAACTTATGATTGAGTTATATCCTGATTAAACCCATGGTAAATTGGAAATAAGTGACACATGCAACTAATTCATGCAACCTACTGGATACCATAGCTCAGTATACATGTAGATCATGTACGTAGAGTATCAGCTGTTTATCCTTGTAATTGCTGCTGCCACCCTGCATTGTAAGAGAGTATTCTACCCCATATCTCTAGCCCAGTAAAAGAGCCAAATTCACAATCTGAAGGATTGGTTTCTACTGATCGTGTATCACTTTCACATCACCAAAAAGTTGAAAAATCGTAAGTCAACCCATCATAAGTCAGAAAACATCTATATTTTGTATATGGACACATGTGTGTATTTGTATTCTACAGTCAAATGCTCTACCCTGAGCTATACCCCCTATTTCTGTATCTCTATGAACCACATAAAGCAGTTTGACCCTCAGCCCCATTAATCTGGGAAAATTTCAGCTCCTACACATGGGAGCTTAACCTTGAGGCAATGGGAAGGCCATCATCCTAGTCAGGGCTCTAGTCATAGCAGGCTTATTAGGCCACTCTGTCCACATTCTCACAATGTTGGTAAGACTTTTAAGGAAGATGTGATGGTTATGTATAAGTTCTAGAACTAGAGACAATGTCAATTCCTATTCTGCTTCTTCTATTTACTGACATTCAGATCTTGGGCAAGTTACTTCACCCTCTGTTACTTTCTTCATCTGAAAGATGGAACACCTTACAACTAGCCAAGATTTAAGTGAGTTACAAGTAAAGCATGAGATACCTGTGAAGGTCAAATACACATGAAGCATGACACAAAGTATTAGCAACTACCATCCTGTCCTCTGAAGAAGACAGGATGGAATCACTTCTGAACAGTCTATCTTCAGGACAACTAAGCCCCAAGAGAAAAGAGATGGTTGATCCCTATTTTCCCTGCAGAAATGCTATTTTTCCACAGCACCAGGCCAAGAGACCAAATGTCTATATCTGAGTTTGGGTGAGCTTCTGGCTGGATTGGAGGTACAGGTGTCTCTTGGAGCAGCTAGAGGCAGTGGGGACTGGGAAATGAGGGGGTGACACAGCTATGGGAGAACTGGCCGGTAGAACTAGTCCAGAACACTGGAACTAATTTAAACAAAGCAAAAGAAGTCCAAAGAGTTCTTCTGCCAAAGGACTTCTGGAATTTTAAGCAGAAAACCAACCCTCACAACCTAAGCAGAGGCTGTGATGAATGAGCAGGACCAAAACAGGGCTCAGTTATGTTCACCCCTGGCTAGGAAACAGCTCCAAGTCCTTTACAACGAGAAAGCCAGGAATTTAAAGAGGCCTAACACCTGAGAAACACACAAAGCAGCTTCCATTTGCTATTTATGCAACAAAGTCAAGTCTCTGTCAAAGTGATTCTTCAAGCCTACTTGTTTGGTTAACAATGCGCCACCAGCCTCTCAAAGCACGGAGGCCTTTCTTATGGATGTGCAACCTATGCAGTCACACAGGGACACAAATCTAGAAGTGCCGTATTCTTGATTTAATTTTCTGCTATTGCCATTTTTATGTTAATTTCATTCAGACTATAATTTAATTTGGCCCTGGACCCCAAAGATTATGTAGCTGGTTCTAGCAAATAATATGGGTAGTCTCCATTGCCTTCCAACCAGGAGGTATGGACCAAGGTAGCTTCTATGTGATTCAGTCTTCTGATAGATAAAGTGGGACTAATTACAGCACCTGCCCCATGTTGTTATTAAAGGATTAGATTAGATCATGTATGTGGAGCACAGTGCCTGGTACCTAGTAAACATTCAGTAAGTGTTAGCCACAGTGATCAAAGTCATAGACTAAGCATCCAATCTAAGAGCTGGGTAAGTAAAAACAGCCACTCTATACTTTGCCAGATACAACTATGAATTGAGGCTGCCAGGCAAGTGACACAGACACCAGCTACCACCTGGAACTCTGATGTGGTAGAATCAGGTGTCTCAATTGGTAAATGTCTCAAAGACTAAAATTTAAGTGCACTTCATAGCTGTTGGTAAGAATGCAATTAGTCGCTGTCAAACCGCAAATGAAGGTTTATGGGAAACCATCTGCTTGAAGTAGTGTGCATCATTCCTTCCGTTTAGAAAACCTAGTTTTGAAGACACATCAGCAGAGCTAATAACCCAAGGTGAGACTTCCTCACATCAGATTTCATCATGGAGAAAGGGGACAGAGAGAGGACATCCTTTCTAAAGACTGTGTAGAGGGACCAGCATTGTGGCACAGTGGGTTAAGCTGCTTCCTGCAATGCCTGTATCCAATGTGAGTACTGGTTCAAGTCCCAACTGCTCTACTTCCAATCTAGCTCCCTGCTAATACACCTGTGAAAGAAGTGGAAGATGGTCCAAGTGCTTACAGTTCCTGGAGTTCCTTGGAGTTCCTAGCTACTGGCTTCAGCCTGGCCCAGTCCCAACCATTGTGGCCATTTGGGGAGTGAAGCAGCAAACAGAAGTCCTTTCTCTCTGTGTCTCTCCCTCTCTCATTTTCTAACTCTTCCTTTCAAATAAATTAATTAATCTTTAAACACACACACACACACACACACACACACACACTGAGCAGAGCCTGGCCTTCCTTCTTGTGTGGGTACTGGTTTGCAGAAGATACTCCCTTTGCTATACAATTGTCCTTCTATCAGTTAGGGATTGGTTCTAAGATGTCTTACAGATACCAAAGCCTGGGGATGCTTAAGTCCTTCATATCAAATGAGTTTTATTTGCAGACAACTTAACATGCTTCCTCCCCATATACTTTATCTCTAGATTACTCATAATTCCTAATACAATGTAAATGCCAGATAGATATAATTGTTCTACTGTATCGTTTAGGGAGTGACATCAAGAAGAAAAAGTTGGGGCCAGTGCCATGGCGCAGTAGGTTTATCCTCCACCTGCGGCACCAGCATGCCATATGGGCACCGGTTTGAGTCCCAGCTGCTCCTCTTCCAATCCAGCTCTCTGCTATGGCCTGGGAAAGTAGTGGAAGACAGCCCAAGCATATGGGCCCCTGCACCCACGTGGGTAGATGGGGAGGAAGCTCCTGGCTCCTGGCTTTGGATCGGCTCAGCTCCAGCCATTGCAGCCATTTGGGGAGTGAACCAATGGAAGGAAGACCTTTCTCTCTGTCTCTTCCTCTCACTGTCTGTAACTCTACCTCTCAAATAAATATATATAAATGTCAAAAAAAAAAAAAAAGAAGGAGGATGAGAAGAAGAACAAGAAGAAGAAGAAAAGTCCCATGTTTCACATAGGCACAATTTTCTTTCTGTTGAATATCTGTGATCCATGGTTGGTTGAATTCTCAGAAACAGAACCCGCAGGTAGAGCCAACCATATGTGTATAAATCTCTCCATCTAACCCAGCACGAGAAAGTTTTTTAAAAAAGTGCTTTGATGACCTCAGATAAAAGGGACCTCTGATACTGAGTGGTAGTGCTGCTTTTCAGAAAAGACTCTTATTCCTAAGAGCTCTGTATACACATTCCAAATAATGAAAAGGTTTCCCGTGTCTGAAAAGTATCTAACCTTATGCGGCTCAGAAGAATCTGGAAAGCAATTTGTCAAGCTTTTAATAGGTCCATGCCCTTTGACATTACAATGCCTTGAGAATCCTTCCAAAGAAACAACCAAACATGAAGATCACACTTCACGCACAGAGGTTTTCGTCGTGGCGTTCACATTCTTGCAAAAGTAGAGACAGCTTAAGCCTCCCACACATGTGATTCTGGGGTGGATTGTGGGTCCATGGAAACCATCAAAGACTTTATTTTTTCACAGAGCTCTAATAACCTAATAATTTCCCTAATAACATAGGGCAATATATACAATATACCATCACAAATTGTAGGAACACAAGCAAGGCACTAATATTTGTAGTTTTCAACATTAATAAAAACAGTTCCTCAGCTCTCACTACTCCATATCCTAATTTCTAAATAGTGGAAATTTTCTCAGGATAAACTATGGGTTCTAAGTTTCTTTTTTTTTTTTTGACAGGCAGAGTGGACAGTGAGAGAGAGAGAGAGACAGAGAGAAAGGTCTTCCTTTGCCGTTGGTTCACCCTCTAATGGCTGCCGCAGACAGCGCGCTGCGGCCGGCGCACCGCGCTCATCCGATGGCAGGAGCCAGGTACTAGGTGCTTTTTCCTGGTCTCCCATGGGGTGCAGGGCCCAAGCACTTGGGCCATCCTCCACTGCCCTCCTGGGCCACAGCAGAGAGCTGGCCTGGAAGAGGGGCAACCGGGACAGAATCCGGCGCCCCGACCGGGACTAGAACCCGGTGTGCCGGCGCCGCAAGGCGGAGGATTAGCCTGTTGAGCCACGGCGCCAGCCGGGTTCTAAGTTTCTTACAAATGTTTTATTGTGTGCAATGAATGAATTTACCACTAACTAATTGGAAGAACAACTCTTTCCACATCTCATTATTGTTACTTACACTGTACAAGATTTTCTTTAGAATTCTCTAATTGTGGAATTTTACAAAGACTCTCCATTCTGAAGTTAAAATGTTTTCAATTATGAGAAAAAGAGAACAAGAGAGGAAATAGTATTCTCTAAATTGAATAGAACAAAAGCCCAATGTCTCGTGCCAACACTGCACCACAATGCTTAACCAACCTCTCGTGCCAATACTGCACCATAACGCTAACCAACCTCTCATGCCAACAGCACAACATAACTCTAAATTGGACTTTTAAAAAATAAAAAATAAAAAATAAATTGGACTTTTTGGGGTTGAGTTTTATTTTTGTTTGCATGCTTGCTTTGTACTAGTTTAATCTTTTCATCCAGCTTCCTTCTGAGTTTTGGGAAGGGTCTCCATCCTGTACATTTGTGGTGTGACACAGAGTTCTTCTCCCACTATAGAGGGAACATCCCCCCGGCATCCAGGTTATCTGGTAATCAGGCTGGCTTTGCCTAAGACTTTTTTTTTAAGATTTATTTATTTATTTAAAAATCAGAGTGACAGAGAGAGAGAGACATACAGAGAGAGAGAGACAGACAGACAGACAGACTTTCCATCCACCAGTTCACTCCCCAAATGGCCACAACAGCTCAGTCTGGGACAGGCAGAAGCCAGGAGCCAGGAACTCCATCTTGGTCTCCCATATAGGTAAGAGCAAAGTCGTAGTAACTCGAACCAGTGCCAGCATCAAAAGTGGTGGATTAACTTGCTATGACACAAGGTCAGCCCCTGCCTAAGACTTTAAATCAGCAGCATGGATGAAGAGGAATAGCAGCTGTAATGGCCAGCAGGGCTAGGCACTGGCCTTGGGATCTGAGGCTACTTTCTGACCCCCCATAAACTCTGACCTGTATGTGTGCATTAGTTAGGATACTTTGAGTTACAGGTAACAGAAAACCCCAAAAAGACCAGCTTACGCAGGGCAGGTGATGGGAAGGGGGTATGCACTGACTTTGGTAAATAGCAGATTTCAGATTTCTTTTTAATTTTTTACTATTTTCATTTTATTTGAAAAGCAGAGAGAAATTCTTCATCTATTAGTTAACTACTCACATGCCCATAACAGCTGGGTTTGAGACAAAGTCAAGAGCTGGGAACTCAATTCAGGTTCTCCATGTGGGTAGCAGAGATCCAACTAGTTGGGCCATCACTCACTGCTTCCCAGGGTGCATATTAGCAAGAAGATGGTCAGAAGCAGAGGAGCCAGGATTCGAACCATGTACTCCAACAGGATGTGGGCTTCCTAAGCAGAATCTTCACCATTGAGCCAAACACCTGCCCCATTTACTTTTTAATACCTCATGAGTAGCTCCAACTGGAGTTCAAAGAATATGAGCAGCACCCCAGTTATCATTCTCCTTTTCTTTCTCTCCTTCTTTACTGATAGGTGAGTTGTAGGGAAGAAAGCAACTGGCAGTGTGTTGAGCCAAGCTCTTTACAGATTTACCTCCAGTAAAAGAGAGGAAGTCACTGGGGCCCGTGCTGTGTCACAGTAGGTTTATCCTCTGCCTGCAGTGCCAGCATCCCATATGGGCTGGGGTTCATTTCCCAGCTGCTCCTCTTCCAATCCAGCTCTCTGTTATGGCCTGGGAAAGCAGTGGAAGATGACCCAAGCACTTGGGCCCCTGCACCCATGTGGGAGACCCAGAAGAAGCTCCTGGCTTCAGATCAGCTTGGCTCTAGCCATTGTGGCCATTTGGGAGTAAACCAGCAGATGGAAGACCTTTCTCTCTGTCTCTTCCTCTCACTGTCTATAACTCTGCCTCTCAAGTAAATAAATAAAATCTTAAAAGGGCAGGGGAGTCACATCCTTTAAAGTTCAAGCAGAAGCCCAGGAGGTTCTTATTGGCCTACTGCAGATCACATGTCTCTCTATGAATTAATGACAGGGTCCAGGCCCTGGGTTTCTTAGTCTAGACAAAGTGATTCTTCTCCCAAGGACTATGGTTATCAGTACAAGAATGAATAAGTGAATGGATGCTACACAGCAGAAACCGGTGACTACAAGTCATTGCACAAATTCAATGATTCCAATGTCAACACATTAAAAGGGTAGAGAATGTAACATACTAAAAGTTACTCACTAGGCAGAAGAAACCACCAATCCCCCATCACGTAGAGCTATGGGAATCAATGAGCTCAGCAGTTCAACAACCCAAGTCTCTGGTTTCCTAACAAGTTGACACAATAAATACCAACCATGTGCAGTCCAGCACAGCTGCAGACAGATCCCATCCTGTGCATACAGACCACTAATGTAGCCATGTCATAAAAAAAAAACTAGGAGTTTCTTTGTCATCCTTAATATATACTAATGTCTTATGGCTCCAATGGTGGGCACTGGGGGGCATTTTCCAAAATACATCACTCTAAGTAACCCAGACTTTCTCCATTTTAATTATTATACAGTAACCCCTCCTAAAATGCATGACAATTGCCCCAGCATAATAACCACCTATCAAACATAATTTAACTGACACTGGTGTTCTCTGTGCTACTACAGCAATGCTGTTAACTGCTGTCGAGGTTTTACACCAGAGGCACTGAGCCATCCTGCTTCCTTCATTGGGTGCTGTGAGGCTGCAGATTAATATGATTTAACACAGTCTAGAGTTGCAGAAAAGGTGTCTGGGCCCCAGACCTATGAGTGGAATGACCAGCTTGAGCAGCTGATGTTAACATATTCATAGATTTCCAAGTGTAAACCTTGTAAATCTCCTAACTTGTGTGATTCGATTAACAGCCTTTCTAAATAAAAAGAAAGAATTCTTTTTCATCCAAAATGCTCTTGCACGTAAATTTTAGGCATAAATTTTTGTACATAAATCTCTTTACTGCACCAATATAGAATCAAAATAGGTCCTAAAAGTTAGGTCAAAAAACAAAAACAAAACCTGTGACTCCAAAACCACCCTTAGGTGTGGGCATGTGGCTTACCTACATCCCATATTGAAGTGCCTGGGTCCAAACAGGTTCTATTCTCAATTCCACCTGCGTACTAATACGCGCCCTGAGAGACAGCAGGTGATGGCTCAAGTACGTGGGTCCCTTTCACTCACATGGGAGGCCTGGATTGAATTCCTGACTCCCAGATTCAGCTCCCCAGTCGTTGGGGGCATTTTGGAGTGAACTATTGGATGGGAGCGCTGGCGCTTGCTCGCTCGCTAACTCTCTCTCCCACCCTGCCCCAATCTCCATCTGTGTGTGTGTGTGTGTGTGTGTGTCGCTCCCTCTCCACTCTGTCTCTGACTTACTGCTTTTCAAATAAGTATATTAAGTTAATGAATAAAAATTTAAAGAAATAAAACCACTCTTACCCTCTGACACTTGTGCTTACAAAAAGTTGATTGCCTAAGCTGGGGGTGGGGGAAAAACATCAGACTCACAGGCCATATGAGGCCCACAAAATCATATGTTCTGGCCCTGCCAAGGCAGCCACGGGTGGGACTGAAAACAATAAATCTATAGAAGGCTCATTTTTTAAGCTGAGAATTTTGTCTGGCCTGCGAATGTTGTAAATATCCAAGTGGCCCCTGGCACAAAGGTTCCCCAGCCCTGGTCTAAGCTGTCCATCAGAGAAAGAATCTCTCAGACAGCATAGCTGGACCTCAGAAAATAATAAAGCAGAGAATTAGTCTCCAGTTCTAATGAAGGAAGCTCCCTACAAGGAGGACAGAGGAGCCCCCTCAATGCCTGTCCTTCATCGCTATGGACAGGTGATCGCTGTGTGTTCCCCATTGTCCTGAATGAGAATTTTTATTCTAGTGCTATTTCACTCTGGTATGGAAGGGGAGAAATCCTCACACTCATTTTCAGCAGAGCAAGAAGATAATGTGTAGATTCCAGCCTATGTGTAAAGAAACAGATTAGATGGAAGTCATACAGTAAAAGATAAAGAGAAATCTGGAGAATGAGGACTTTAAAGTGATGTCTTTGATACACCAAGTGTAAATTATAGAATGAAAAAAAACAGCGGCAGAAGCTACCCTAACTTGATGTGCTTCAGAAAACAGAAGAAGCAGGACGCAGAGAATGACATAACCTCTGTCTCCTTGGCAGCACAAACAAGGAGTCTTGGGATGTGCTAATTGGAAGGTTACACTGCCTCACCTGCTCTCCTCTTTCCACAAAAACATTTGTCAGAGAGCTAGCTCAGGAATATCCAGTGTGTCTGGGAGCAAGTATTCTAAAAAGAAGCTGACCTCACATATGTGTAAAATCTCCATAAGAAAAATTGTGAAAAGAGTATCTACGCTTACCAATGGATCAAACAAACAAACGCTGCCCAAAACAGACAAAAAATTGTAACTGACTATGAAATAATCCCCTTTGATGATCTTCACAGAGAAACCACAAAGCAGAAATGTAAGAAATCAGAGAAGAAACAGCAAGATAATGAGTGGAGATGAGATAGGAGCTATAAAATTCAGGAAGCAGGAAGAAATCTCTTAATGATCACAAAAGCTAAAATAATACTAGACGGAGCACATGGCAGATTAAGTACTGCAGAAAGGCACGCACATCCAAAAGAGAAGAGAGGATAAATTTAACAAAATGAAAACTCAACCTTGAAAGTTAAAAGAAGTAGAAGGAAAATGACAGACATAACAGGCAAAGAAGCTAGGTTGCCTTGGGATCCCCTAAAAAAACAAAATCAAAATCACAAAGCAGAGAAAAAAATTAAAGATGATGATTCAGAAAACTTTCCTGGTATAAAAAAGATAAGATCTTGTAGTGTAATCAGATGGAAGATAAAGTATTTAAACTCAAAGATCAAATCACTTATAAAAGGGAAAACAAAATGGGTTGGCAAAGAGCTTTCCACAATAGCATAAACACCAGAAGATAGTGGAGCAACACCTACAAGACTCATTAAAAAAAAGGAAAGAAAAAGAAAAAAGTGAGTCAGTGAAACAGATTTCATTTCCAGCTGGATTCTGTTTTCCCTTTTATAAATGACTTGAAGTGTAAGACTACTATTCTGGGGCTGGCGCTGTGGCATAGCGGATAAAGACTACCATTTTGAACAAGTCCAGAACTCCAGGAATATTGCTCCCTGGAGCCACTTAACAAGGCAACTACTTGAAGATGACTTTCAGTCAAGCAAGTGATGAGAACTACAGCAAAAGGACTGGAGCTGAACACTGATCAAATTTAATGTTAGGGCTACAACTGAAGCAAATGCAAGTATCAGTGACATACTTTTGTGTTATATTTAGAAGGCTACAAAGAATAACAATTGGTAGGGGAAAAGGGAAAGGAAGTTGAGATGCAGCAGATTCTTTATTGACTGCATTTTATGGAATAGCTGAGAGCCAACAGTCATCAGTTAAAGCAGGCAAATCATTTAAACCAAGTATAAGCACATTTAATCAATTAAAAGTAAATATTAAAAAAAGATGATACTGACCAAAACTGTGTGGTGAGGAAAGAGAGGGAAATGTCATCAGTCATCATGGAGATCTAATGAGAACACTCTGATTGTCATGAACAATGGTAACTATAAAGTTACCCCAAGACAAAAATACAAAACCTAAGTAGCAGAGAAAGGGCACATACACACAAAAGTCATCATAATTCAACAATCAGTTGTAAAGAGCATGTACTTAATCAAAATAAGGCAACCATTCAACTTTTGTCTAATTAAACTAGACTGGGAAGACAGGAAGAGAGGGTCTCTGCAGAGGGAGAGCAGGAAGAAAAGGAACTAACTTCTCATCTTCCACAAAGAAATAATCCCTAAAACTGGAAAATCCCAGAAGCAGCAATAACAAGCATGCCATATAAAAGCATGGGAAAGGATATTAAAATCATAGTTCAAAAGAGACGAAAGTGGTTAAGTCTGGGAAGTGAATAAGGGGAGAAGGGCAAAGTGCTGTTTTTCATAACAAACTCCAGAACATTCGATTCCTTCATACCTAACTAATACAAAGCACAAACTTTCAACAGGAATTTGGGCTCAACAGAGAACCATATTTTCTACTCTGGACTTTTCAGAGATTCTTCTTCCTGCTTTGTCTTTTACTGAAAGCCATCCCAACTGCATTCACCTGACAACACTTCAAGAGCCTCCTGAATTCTGTGAGGACAAAATTCTAGTGCCAGCACTCTGGAAAAAAAGATATTAGCAAATGAATGGATACCTATGGTGGTGATCACGGTTCCAGCAAAGAAGAAGGCACTTCCAAGGTCCCAGTGACTGCTGTTGTTGGAAGAATTTCCTATTGGACTGACTCCTGCGTTGTCAGCATCAAGAGCATGCTGCAAAGAAAGAGAAAACACAAGACTCAGTTTAAAAGTTTGTTTAAAAAAAAAGCTGCCCATCAATTATTCCCCTGCTGTAGAATCGGCAGTGACCTAAAAAGGACTGGTTAAGTGGATGAGAAATACTATGCTCCTATTACAAAAATTAGAAACTTAGTTTTCCATGGAGGAAAAAACTAGGATATAGAGTCTGTGGTTGTTTATCTAAAATTGCAGGCACAGGATGACCTGGATTATGCCAAATGCACACACTTTGCTGGACTTGCACACAGAAAGGTGTCTAGCACTATGTTCACCCAAAGTGATCATTTCTAGAAGGCAGGATTTTGATTGCATTTTCACTCTTCTCTTTTCCATATTAGAATGTTTTACACCAAGCTTGTTTGGGCTCTCAAGTCAGGTTGTTAGGTAGGAAGTTAGAAATTAGCCTATGTGTGTGAGGGGCCTGAAGAAACCAGCACCTGCAGAAGCCTACTTTGGAAGCAGCCCAGTATCTACATTTCAAAATCCTGCCCAGACTCTGATGACATTCCAGGTGGTCCCAGCCCTCCCCCCAGGGGGAAACTCTACTCAGCACCAAGTGGGTTACCTGACCAGATAACACAGAGCAATAAAAACATTACTTTCCTACCTCCAAGGCATGCACCCTTGGTCAGAACCAGGATGCCCCCTCCACCCAGTCTGAGAATACTGAGTAGCAAACCTGGGGAGGAATGTCCTAATTTACACTCAGCAACCCTTCGTCTTGGAGGAAAAGGGTAAAGGGGTAAAGAGAGATGGCAGGAAGACTCCCTTAAAAACTGGGAGTCTAAACAAAAAGATCAGGGCACTCAGCTCTCTGCTGAGGCAATGGGCTGCCTAGCCCACAGGTGCATGCTCTCCATTTAACCATGTAACCTCACTTTCCCCAGTCTGAGTGACTGGGCACTCTCTGTCCCTTCTGTCCTGATGGATGCCCTGTCCCCAACAAAACCTTGCTACTCTGCTGTGTCTCACACCTGAATTCTTGCACCAAAGACAAGAACCCCAGGACTTCTCTCCAGCGACAGTCATCCAGGCTCTGCCTGTTATTAATTTCCGAACCTTGGGTGAATTATTTTAACCTCTCTAAGGCTCATTAACTTATTAGTAAACTGGAAATAACTCTTTCCTCCCCACGCAAAGTTGTTGTAAAGATTAAATCGGTATCCATATGGGATGCCTGCACTGCAGGGGGTGTCTTTACCTGCTGTGTCATAGCACCAGCTCACAGCCCCCATTTCTTCTAAAAGCCTCAGTCTATGCACTGCATCCTCCAAATGGCCCCTTCCCTGGGCTCATCCTTCTGCATCAAGGACACAGACTGCTAAAAGTCTTCCCTAGCTTTCTCATGAGCAGAATGAGGTACAAAACTCCTCAGCACTCCTCCCTGAGTTGGTCCTTGCTATCCTCTTTCAGGCTAGGGCAGAAGGTAGAAGTGCTGTCAGAGCAGCTCAGGTACATGCTGTTGACACAGGTGAGCTGTGGCGAGAAGGTGACAGGTGGAGGACTCAGAGAGGAGGTGATGGATATGGGAGCAACGAATAGAGACTCCGTCCCCAGGACAGAGTTGGACTAATACTATGTAGAGAGAGCAAGACACAAATAAATATTGAAATGTGGTTCTACTTACCCTAAATAAGGTCCATCAAACTTTGTTAACACAGCGTTTAGTGGTTATCACAAAGATTAGAATTGGAAAGTGAATCACTGGTATATTTTACCTTCATTATTCTGAGATATTTCCAACACTCTAGACCAGAGATCAGCAACCTTTTCCATAAACAGGCAGTTAGTAACTATTTAAGGCTCGGTGAGATACATATAGTCCCTGTTGCATATTTTTCTTTTCTTTTTTAAGCAGCCATTTACATATGCAAAAGTCATTCTTCACTCAGAGATTGTACTAAAACAGGCTGCAGGCTAGATTTGGCAGACCTATAGACAGTTGACCAGATGACTGGGGGAAAAAAAATCTCTTTTGCTAAAGTCCTTAGTCCATTTTTTTCTTGCCTCTAAGAACATGAAATACTATACCAGATTGTAGCCAGCCAATGTTCCCAACATAAACCCTGGCACACCCAAATTTAAAGTCTGATAGCATGGGATGTGTACAGACTATCTCTGCCAATGGACTGAGCTGGCCTAATTGACAGTGAGCACTTACTCATCTGAGGCTACGTTCTGCTCTGCTTTACAAGGTAGGCAGATGGTGAGTCCCTTCCTCTGATAAAATACCCATTTACACTGTGCCATGCGCCATCAACCCAAACCACAAAGCCTGAACCTGTGTTTATATCTTCATTATCTATACAACTGTGATGGGCCTTCTTGCAAATAATACCTCAGGGATAGCTCCAGCTTAGGTTGCCTCCAATCTCATCATTTATATCTGACATTTACAACTTCCATGAAGCTGCAAAGAGAATTAAAGTTCCGTCAAGCCTCACCGTACTGAGAATTGCACATACACATTATAAGCAAACCCAGTGCAGTCCACAAAATTAGATTTGCAAAAAAGACAACTAAGGGCCGGTGCCACGGCTCACTAGGCTAATCCTCCGCCTTGTGGTGCCAGCACACCGGGTTCTAGTCCCAGTCAGGGCGCCGGATTCTGTCCCGGTTGCCCCTCTTCCAGGCCAGCTCTCTGCTCTGCCCCAGGAGTGCAGTGGAGGATGGCCCAGGTGCTTGGGCCCTGCACCCCATGGGAGACCAGGAGAAGCACCTGGCTCCTGCCTTTGGATCAGTGCGGTGCGCCGGCCACAGCGCACCAGCCGTGGCAGCCACTGGAGGGCGAACCAACAGCAAAGGAAGACCTTTCTCTGTCTCTCTCACTGTCCACTCTGCCTGTCAACAACATCAACAAGAAAAAAGACAGCTAAGCATGATTACTTGTTTTATCCAAAAACCCAAAGTAAGATTCCTTTTGAAGTTTCACTTTCCTTGAATCACGCGACATATAAATATTTGATGTTTACATATAAGCCTTTAAGGAAAGTGTTTATCAATTGAAAGGAAAAGGAAAATGACACTTGGTAAGTTACCTGCATTTAGCCAGGTTCCAGTGTTATTCTGTTTTATCCTTCCCACAACTTATATGTTACTCCACTCTATCCTTTTCACAACTTGCAAAAGAAAATATTACCCTCACTTTAGAGCTGAGGAAACAGGTTCAGGAAAGTTAAGTAACTTGTCCTAGGTCACAGTGCCAGGAACTGGAGAAGCCAAGATCCAAACCCTGTGTGGCTCGAAACAGATGGTTTTCCCCTTTCCACAACACATGGTACCCAAAACACATTCCACCTCCCCTACTCTTATCCTCCCTCAAGACATAGCTAAGGGAGGAAGACAGCCATCATCCAAGAATTTCAGAAGGGATCTTAACATGGTACTGCTTTTTTAAAAAATGATTTTATTTATTTATGTATGTATTTATTTGAAAGGCAGAGTGACAGAGAGAGAGGGAGGGGTGAGGAAGAGAGGGAGGAGGGGGGGAGGGAAAGAGAAAATTTTCTATCCACTGGTTCATTCCCCAAATGGCCAGGCTGGTTCATTCCCCTCCTGGCCAGGCTGAAGCCAGGAGCCAGGAACTCCATACCTGGTCTACCACATGGTTGGCAGGGGCCCAAGAACTTGAGCCACCTTCCATTGCCTTCCCATATGTATCAGCAGGAAGCTGGATCAGAAGCAGAGCAGCTGGGTCTCTGACCGGCACTGCATTAGATATGGGATGCCAGTATCACTAGCAGTAATTTAATCTACTGGACAACAAAGCCAGCCCTGGTATCCTTTCTAATTAATGTACTTTCTTGAACATGCAACGGAAATATCAAATTCCATCTGGCTGTTGATGGTGCATTAAAAATAAAATTAGCTGCTTAATTGCTCTGCATTAAAAATAAAATTAAAAAATAAACACATCAGGGCTGGTGCCCTGGTGTAATAGACTAAGCCTCCACCTGCAGTGCCAGCATCCCATATGGGTACCAGTTTATGTTCCAACTGCCCCTCTTCTGATCCAGTTCTCTGCTATGGCCTGGGAAAGCAGTAGGGGATGGCCCAAGTGATTGTACCCCTGCACCCATGTGGGAGACCCGGAAGAAGTTCCTGGTTCCTGGCTTCTGATCCGCCCAGCTCCAGCCATTGCAGCCATTTGGGGAGTGGAAATGGAAAGCCATTCTCTCTGTCTCTCCTTCTCTCTGTAACTCTGCCTCTCAAATAAATTAAAATCTTTTTAAAATAAATGCATTAAAATGTGAAAAGGTTGATTGAATACTCTGAGAGGAAGAAAGTAGACAAAAGAGATAGAAGTGCTGAAAAGGTAAGAAAAGAAAGAAGGAAGGAGCGTCAACTGACAAATGAAAAGTTTACATCCAGCAGCAGCAAGGCTGCTCCGTACAGTGACCAAGCTTAACCTACCTTATACCTGTGGTGTAAATTGCTCTCTTGCCCTCCAATCTTCAGTATAATGGGTATAATACACCCAAATGCTTTGGGGAAGCAGTTTTGTGGAAATTACTTAGGAGGGCTGTAATGGACGCACCACTGATAATTTGAACTAATCACTGAGAGCAAGACTTAGAACTTAAAGTAAGAAGAAAAGTAAGTTCTTCACCAAGTCAGCGAACTCAGCTAGGCTCTGAATAAACCTCCATCCCGTGGATGAGGTTGTTTTTAACTGTAGGTCAGAATTAAAACAAATCAGCAAGCCCGGTTCTAACTGGCTGGTCTCATTTGAATCACTGGCATCATCTGTAACTCAGTAACTATAATTGAGTTCATACTTGTAATTTCTATTACTTTTCTAAAGTTTTTTCTAATTATCTTAATTGTTTGAACTCAAAACATTTTAAAATTAAATGCATTTGGTTTTAAGTTTTTTTTTTCCCCCTCTACATTCAGGGTACAAATGTGAGACAGGGGCAGGTGTTTGGACTAGCTGTTAAGACATCACTTAAGATGCCCATATCCATAGGAGAGCACCTGGGTTCAGTATTCAGTTCCACTCCTGACTCCAGCTTCCGGCTAATGCACACTTGGGGAGGCAGCAGTAATGGCTCACATAACTGGCTTCTCGCCACCCATGTGGGAGGCTTGGACTGAGTTCCAGGCTCCTGACTTTGGCCTCAGCTAAGAATTATTACAGGCATTTGGTGGGGGGGGCGGGGTGAACCAGTGGATGGGAGTTCTCTCCATCTCTATTTCTGACTCTCAGATAAATAAATCAAGTTTTTTCTCAAAAGGAAGATAAACCAACCTATTGGAAATGTATGAGCACACAGATAACAAATCACACAACTGAGTCATGTACAGTTTAGCTCAAAGATGTTATTGAAAAAAGATGTTTCAGAGTAGTTCAACCAATGTTAGCATCATCTTAAGTCACAATCTCAGACTCAATGAGCATCACCTATTTACCTACAACTTCAACCATTAATAGGGTTCAGAAAGGTATCATGAAGACAAAGCATAGGTTGATAGGCAGATAAGTAGGTACATCGATGGATGATTAATTTATAGATGATACATGGATAGACTGACTATACATAAGAGGGAATTACTTTAAGCTTTAATTCTACCCTTTGTTGAATTTCCCATTTAGCTGCTGAGTTAGAATTTCCAGCACCTGCTCAGCTGTCCAGTAAATGGCTCAGGAATGAATGCTCAAGTCAACAATAAGTGAACGAACCAAATACTCAATAAACGTAGACACCTAGTCTTCCCAGAGGTGTGCGAGGAAAACAATTTTCTTCTTCAGAAAGTTAAGGAAGCAAAAAAAGAAATATAACGATTTATTTATTTGGGGGAGAGGGGGAAGTATGGGACTGAAGAATGGCAAGATTAAAAGAATTTGATTCTCTCTCCCTCCTTCCCCCACCCGAAGCATTAAGACTACCTTAAATGTGTGAGAGAAACTGTGACCTCCCACAGAGAGAAGGGGGAGGGAACTCCCCCACCCCAAGGACCCCCCAGCATGCCCCCCCCACAGTTCCTCCCACAAGACAATGCCTGGCTGCATAAGTCACTGCTCCAGACAGTGTGAGACACCATCATGAGTGTTAGCACTGCACAGGGATGACTGATGACCCCCGAGAGACCACTAACTGTCTGTGGCTTTTCTCCTATGATCTGTGTGCTCGGTGAGATCATCTGTTTCTCTGCTTCCTTGTGGAGCACCCAAAAGACAAATGAAGCTGTAGCAACATCACTCGACTCATCTCAGATTAGCCAGTATATACAACCAATCCCGCCATACGCAGGGATGCTGATGTGAGAGTGGCCATTTGAGTTATTGTCCAAACCAGGGCAACTGCAGAGTGAAAGGTGGCTTTATTGATACCGACGGGAGGCTGATGTTTGGCCTAGGGGTTAAGACACCTGAATCCCATATAGGAATGCCTGGGTTCTATACCTGCCTTCAACTCCCGCCTCCAGCTTCCTGCTAATGTAGACTCTGGGAGGCAGGGTGACAGCTCAAGTTCGTGCCATTTACACGGACACCTAAGCTGCATTCCCAGCTTCCAGTGGAGGCCAGGGCTGGGCAGGCATTTGAAGAGTGAACCAGCGAATGGAAGCATTTTCCTTCTTTCTTTTTTTCCTCTTTCTTCATATCAAATAAACAAATAAGTCTTTTTAAGAATAATTATTGTTATTATGCTAAGACCGCCAGACAAATGTAACCCAGGATGCACCGTCATTTTACAAACAACGTACACCACTGGTACAAAAGGAAAGGAGTTTGTATGAGTGCACAACAGGTGTTTTGGTCTTAGGCCCGAGAGCAGGTCAACAAAGGGACTTCTGCATAGCGACTGAGGCCGAGCAAGGCTGTGAGTATGTCAAGTGGCTTCCTAAGTATATTAAACGTGAGCATACTTCCAGCTACTAATGGACAGAGGGAAAGCCACAAACCCTGTGAGAAAGGCAACTAGCAGACCACACTCCAACAGTCGCTAATGATTCACACCCCAACAGCAGGGCGGCAACACCTCCCGTCCACTCACACGTTCATGGCGGTGGAAGAGCCTCTGGGGAAAAGCAGGAAGATGATCATATTCATTGGTTTGCCGCAATCACTGTTTCTCTCTCCTGCTTCAGATATTAATATTTCACAGATGCGGATGGGAACATGCTGGGGGAGAGGCAATTTGCCACCCAAGGGCAAGGCTGTGATATTTCAAACAGCAGTGGGAGGGTATGGGAGCCACAGCCAGCAAGGTGGCCCCTGCAAAGTGTTTGCTGGCTTCAGTACATAGGTAGAGGGTGCCAGCACCTCATGCATGAAACCTGCAACAAAGATTTTGAACAAAGTGGCAAATGTTCAGCCAGTGCAAGTTCCTCGGCCTCTCGAAGTCTCAGTTTGCTCATCTATAAAATGAGAGACTGATACCTTCCAGGCAAGATTATTGTTAGGATTGTTTCATGTATGCAAGACACAGGCTCCAGGCCTTGTCATTTCCTATCCAGTAATATTATTAACAATAATAACAGTAATAGTAATCATGATCCTTTATAATCCTTTCTGAGCATGTACTAGTGTACAGATTATCTCAGCCACCATGATGACTTTGTATGATGGGTAAGGCTACCATCCTCAAGGGACACACAAGGCTTAGAAGAGTGAAGTCCCTCTGTCCACAGGCGCATATCTGGTATGCGACAAAAGACAGCAAGCCATGCCTTTGGGACTGTCTATAGGAAAACCACTGTGCTAAACAGGGGAAAGCCGCCTTCTCTCCACCCCAAGTTCTTTCTTCCCCATCTCCAATGCTTGGACAAGCTACCAGCTCCAGGGAGGGCAAGCTGGCTCACATCTAGGCTGGGGCACCTCCATGGTCTGTGAGAGGATGACAGGGATGGGCAAGGGGGGAGGTGTGACGGGAGGAGTGTGCCTTCACCTCCTGCCAGGGCAGATGACCAGTGTGGTACTCATGCCCATGCTCAACTCCTCATCCTAATGCCATACCACCTTTCCAGTGTCCTACAGATAGACACTGAAAACCAAGCCAGATCATAAAAAGGCAGAGAGAAAGACGCACCTCAGTGCCATGTGAGTACTATGATGGTGTTTATTTTCCTGGGGCCCTGAGTATTCAGTTATGTGCAAATATTAGCCTTTCTTCCGTCCCCTGGGAGCCGGGCATCAGGCATCCATCAGAACTTTATAGCCTGGTAATAAATCTAAAGAGAAGCCACCTACAGAATGGATTAGACAAGTGAAGAATCTGTTAGCTTGGAGGGTAAGAGAGAGAAACTCAAGATGAGTGAGACCACATATTCACAGCCCCAGAGCCTTGGACAAGATTTTCCCAGCCATCCTGAGTTAATCCTTTTGGGTGGGGGATGTTCTAAAACTCAATTAATTAGCACATTAAGTGGACATGAATGACCAATCTATCTAAATACTGTCATGTAAGACAAAGCCATATTGGGGGACTTTTTTCACCTTCCAAATTGTGCCTTAATTTTTGCTCTTTAGCTATATGGGAAGATGAAAAAAGAGATATTTTAAAGCCCAAGGAAGTCCACTAAGGAAGCAGAGACATATTTATACTTTGATGTAATCAATAAACTAACTAACCATCACTCTTTCATCTCTGTTTTGGACTATCTCTACAGGCTGAATAACAAATGTGCCAAGCGATGCTGAAAAATCACCCTAGTCCTGTGCAGAATGTTTGATGAACGCCCCACTATCCCGGCACCTGAGATTATTCCTATCAAAGAGGAGTTTGTCCAGTTCCTGTAAATCTTATATTTATATGCCAGGCTACAAAATCAGCTATAGGAATTCTGATGCTTTGCAGTGTGAAGGAAATGAAAGATGACTGATATTACATGGTCACTGCACTGGACAGAGCCTGAAATGAAGTAGAAAATTAATAACACCATGAGAAAAAGGTGCTTCTGCCACTGAGTTTTCATTGTAGCAATTTGTTTAGGACTCCTTATTGCTCTCAAGAGCTCAATATTAATTCCAAATTAATATTTCAATTTCTGCATCCCCTTAGAGAATGAGTCAGCACCCATGATGAGCACCTCTGAAGAGCACAGTTTGATAAAACAGAAGACATAGAAGCAGAGACAATCCCAGAGACTTTGAAGAAAGTTCTGGAATACTCACAAAAATGACCAGAGTAGCCAGCATTTGCAACGTGCTAGACTCTGCCTTCTCATTTTATTTAGTTCTCACAAAAAGACTGCAATAATAGATGCCATTACTATTCCCATTTTATAGAGGAGATGACAGAAAACAGAAGTAACTTTCCGAAGCATACAACAGTTATGTGACAGAGCTGAGACATGGTTTAAGTCCCCTATTTCAATTCTAGCCATCTCCTGTCTCCCACTAATAGCTGTCTGTCCAACTTGCAAATGTTTTTCTAAAGCTCACCTGTGATGTCATCTTCTAGAACAATAAAGAGAAATCAGAATTTTGTATTTCTGGCTCTCCTTTTAACAAAAGGTTAAATCTCTACTTACTTAGCACCAGTGAGTTTCCCATTTCTTTTGTCCATTTTCACCAAAGAGTAGAAAATAAAAGTCCTTGATACAGACTGATAAGCTAACTATACCCGAATGACAACTCAAATACTGTGCTTTTAAATAGGTAGAATAGACTGTCCCATCCTGAATGCCTTATGTTAAAGCGCAAAGCCATGTTCTTTTAGAGGACAACGTGTAGGTCACTGTTACTCTCTGCTGTCCACCCAAGGGGAGAGAAGCCCTCAGGGGGCTCCCACAGGTTGAGTCAGAGACTCTCGCTCTGTGAAGAGGGACCCGAAGACTCCCTAAAAGTAGTAGAGCATCATGGTTAAAGAGCACAGCTCCTGCAGCCAGAATGCCTTGTCCACCCCTCACTGAGGTTTGGGCAACTTACTGAGCTTCCCTTCTCCTTGGTTGCTGACCACCACCTTAAAAGATTGCTGTAAAGATTAAATGATGAACAAACAGTGCATGGATTTCAAAACTTGTGTGCCAAAATAAACGTATCATTTACTTCCATTTCCCCATGAAATTTCTGCAGTACCTTTGTGTTAAAAGCAGTACCTGGGAAGTGTTAGCCAACAATATAATTACTACTAAATTACAAACTCCTTGAGGACAAGGGTTGGCATCTTGCACTTCTGTTGTTGCTGTTTTGGATCACTAGAGTCTAATTCAGCACCTGCTTCATGATGGGCATACAGTAAGTATTAGTTGCCAAAATGAATACATTTGATTATGAGAAATGAGAATAACTATAAGAGTCACATACTATTAAAACCTCATTATTCCATTGTATATACTGCAAAACTTGAAATTAACTCAAACACATGCACATTTATATAAAAATGTAGACAAAGAACATTCATTTCTCTGTTTGGGTTTTATTTTTATGGAAGGGAGGTTTTTTTGAACACTGAATTCTCATTTACAGAATTATCTTCCAGAGGCATGCCAATTTTCATTAGCTCTTTAATTTCTGGCATAAAAGCTTTAGCTCTTCTTCACTAATCAGTGATGATTAGCAAGCTTTGGAATAAAAACAATAGTAATGATTAAGTGGCGGCCTTCCAAAGACAGAACAGGAGCTGGAGGCCTGACCTTACACACACTGAACAACCTCCTGTGTGACCACTTGGCTGAGCAGGGGGCAGCTACTTTGACTTCAAGGCAAAAGCCAGGAGTCATCACATTACTTCCTTTTCCACTAAAAACCTAATGCTGTACTCACCAGAGATCACCTGCTTCCTGGGATGCTGCCTAAACTTCTTGGACAAAAGGGTACACGGAGGGAAGAGAGAGCCCATGGCAAAGGGAAGGATGACCAGGCTCTTCATTCCAGGCTCACAGCAAGGATTTCCATAGCCGGATCCATGACATCACCGGTACCATGCTTTATTTTCCCTAAAATCTTTACATCCCCAAATATGTAAGGCTTTGGAGGCTATAAATACCAAGAGAATCTGCTCATGCATAAAGAAGATAGAAAAATGGTTTGAGAGATGTATTATTGACAACCAAAGCAAAAAGAAAAGACTTGTATTCCATAGAAACAAGAGAAATTTTTGTGTTGCTTCTGTAAAGGTTCTAAATGAGGGGTTCTTGATCTTCAAAACAGATATAAAAAAACACCATTCCTTCATTTCTCTAACCTGAAGCATATGGGCCAGGCATGATGGATATACCCATAAAAGACACTCTCAACCTCACAGAGCTCACAGTAATGGGAGGGAGGCAGGTGTGAAGAGTGGCAATTACCTGACAGACTACTAAGTGTGGTGGCAAATGTGTGTGGTGCTATGGGACCAAGCAGCCACGACTAAACACAAGAGCCCAGGGAGGCTTCCTCCAAGAGCTGAGTTTGGGCCCCAAAGTGGATAAATGGTTTCAGAAATGTATAGCAAAACACTCAGCAGACTGCCAAAGCTGGCACTCCATAAAGATTTAATTTTGGATGGATGGACGAAAGAATGAATGACTAGCTCATTCCCATGAATACTACCTACTGAGTTTATATGAAGGACCAAAATGGCAAACCAATGATTGACCAGGTCAGGGTCACCATGATGCTTGAGACATAACCATATTTTCACAGTGTTCTCGGGATAAAATCCAAAATCAGCACCTTCCTGTTTGTCTGTCTCCAGCATAAGTGCCTATGAGGTTTCTTTTGCTAAATAACCTTGAGTCGCATTGCTCACATCTCACAAGTCCTCAAACATAAACTTTTGCTTCCTCCCACCACAGGGCCCTGGCCCTCAGTGCCTTCTGCCTGGAATCCCAATTCCCCTAGGCAGTTCCCCTATTCAGGGGTCCCACGGCCCTCACTCCCTCTACATCCTGATTCTATTACACTTACTTATGTAACTATTTGCATTTAGGTTTGCCTCTACTTATTACCTGAAAGTGAAGTCACCATGTGATTTATATTTTTAAAGATTTATTTATTTGAGGGGCCAGCGCTATGGCTCACTTGGTTAATCCTCCGCCTGTGGCACTGGTATCCCATTTGGGCACCAGGTTCTAGTCCCAGTTGCTCCTCTTCCAGTCCAGCTCTCTGCTGTGGCCCAGGAGGGCAGTGGAGGATGGCCCAAGTCCTTGGGCCCCTGCACCCATGTGGGAAACCAGGAAGAAGTACCTGGCTCCTGGCTTCGGATCTGCGTAGCTCCAGCAATAGCGGCCATGTGGGGGAGTGAACCAACAGAAGGAAGACCTTTCTCTCTGTCTCTCTCCCTAACTCTATCTGTCAAACAAATAAACAAATAAAAAAGATTTATTTATTTGAAAGGCAGAGTTACAGAGATAGAGAGAGAGATGGCAGGGAGAGAGAGAAGGAGATCTCCCATCTGCTGTTTGAATCCCCAAATGATCACAAAGGCTGGATCTGGGCTGAGCCAGGCCTACTTAGAGCCTAGAACTCCATCTGGGTCTCCCACATGAGTGAGGGGCCCAAACATTTGGACAATCTTCTGCTGCTTTCCCAGGTAAATTAGCAAAAAGCTGGATCAGAAATGAAAAAGCTTGGACTTGAATCAGCATCTATATGGGATGCTCACATCACAGGCGGCAGCTTAACCCATGGTACCACAATACCAGCCCCCTAATTCATCTTTTAAACCAGGACACTTTCAAGAGGGAAAAAGGTACTATTATCAATTAGTCTAGAACCACAAAAATTGGGATGTTTGGCCATCCATAAATCAATAAAGTTATATGAATAAGTGAGTCATTGAGTCTTAGTTGAAAATAATGGTAAATGCTGTAGCTTGGGGAGTATTCATGAGAAATGCAAATCACTCCCATGCCTCCTGCTTGTGGGGAGAAGGGTTTGGCAGTTCATGGTCTGTAGTCTCCTTATCCACAGAACAGCAGCTTTGACTGCCAACACATCTTGTTGGTCCATGGGCCAAGATCACAGCATGGTACCCAGTCCTTTCATGCAGTTGCCCACATCTTCAATTAAAACCTCTGTAACCAAAGCATAGTAGAGCCAGGCCCTCAGAATAGGCACAGCCAATGAAACGAGTCAGTAGGCGGAGGCCAGCTGTCCAGAACCCCAGCCTTGGCATGAACACTCTGCAGCTTGAGGAGGTTACAAATTCAGCAGGGAACATGGGGCAGGAGTTTTGTATAGAAGTTAAGCACTCACCTCCATGGAAGTGCTTTCCTATCAGGCCCTCTGAATAGCTTCCTCCGTAGGAGAAATTTATCTCCATCCAATTACACTCTCTCTAGACTCACAGTGTCAAGCCAAGGAAAGAATCTAATTAAGAGATCCAGGTTCAAGTCCCACTTTTGCCACTGGCTAGCTGTAAAATGGAGCCACTTCTTGGTGTAATGGGGAAAGTCGAATGAAGCTCAGCAATACAGATTAATCACCTAGCATTCGACCTGCACAGTCAGTGCTTAATGAATGGCACCCAGCAGTATACCTCAAACACACCTTAAGGCCCAAGTACAGAGCAAAGTACCCAAGACTCCATTTAGAACGAATAAAAATCCTCTAAGCAGTCAGAAAGTGAACATCAATGGCAAAGCTCCTGTTCACTAGCAGAAAAAAATAATAACAATTCCCTGGACCAGGCAGGAAGTGGGAAATAGAGTAGGATGAGAAAAGGAGCCCCCCCAACTTCTCCCAAAGACCCCAGGGAATTTGAGGCCCTGCCCATGCCAGGCAGACAAAAGGCTTGGGACTTTTTTCAGACAGAGAGACTACTGTGGACAGATGCTGCCCATGTCAAGATCAAGAAGTTCTGAGAAGTGAAGTGACTGGTCTGAGGCAAGAGCTGGGAATGCCAAGGAAAGAGTCAGCTTCCTAGGTCATAAGGCGGCCTGCTCCACCTGCAGGGATTCTATCCAGCTGCCCCCAGAAATGCTCTCCGTGAGAAGAGGAAGGAAACCGTGTTGGCTGCTTAGCATCCGGGCACTTAGAATGGAAATTCCCACGGCCTCCCTGGTGGGTACCTCATCCAACATTACACCCACTCTATTCAACGCTCTCCCTTCAAAGTGGTTATTACAAGCAGAAACAGCTGCCGGATGACCACGGGAGTTCCCTGAAAGACACTCCACGTCTTAAAGCATCCTGAAAAATGACTGCTACAAATCATGCACACGGGCTGAAGCATTCTTCAATTCCCTGTCTGTCCCTGAAGCCTCTCGCGCATGTTTATTCTTTGAGGATTACAGAAGATGAATGTTTATGGCTTCCCCGGAGACTAGTCAGTTACAGAAGCTTCTAAGACAACGTATGGGGCACAGGGAGCTAAGCAGGAGCACCAGGGCAGAGCATCAAGGACAGAGAAGTTCTTGGGACAGAGCGACTGTCAAATCAGGTTCTTGGTAACTGTACTTCAAAGGCATTTCAGTCCACTGGCAAAGAAATGCACGCATTCCATGTGAGCCTACCTTTATTTACTCACATGCCCTGAACTTTATTTTAAAGAAGAAAGAAAGATGAGAGAAGGAAATAGCACTTCTGAATGCCAATGGCAGGCCAGGCATTTCATGTGTTTTTCTCATTCCCCCTCCCAGTAACACAACCGAGGAGGACCGTTCAATCCCTTTAGCGTAAGGACCAACGTTAGGCTCACTGGGAATAAACAGCCTATCTGACTATCTGACTCCGTATCCGTGCTGCTCAACCACTTGACACACGTCCCTCTCCTTTGAAAATGCAGTATTCCACACATGGAGAGCCACAGCACCATGTCAGACAAACCTGGCTTCCAAATCATTTCTCCTTTTCTTCGAATCTTTTCATTGCTGTAAAAGCTCTGAGAGCCAAACATGATGCCAGTGACTGGTATAGCACAGTGGTTACTGGATGGGAGACTGGCTTCCCCTGCCTCAAGTCCCAGTCTAAACATGCACTGATTTTGTGGTCTTCAGCAAGTGTCTTAATGTCTTAGAAGTTATTTGTTCATCCAGAAAATAGAATGATGCTGGAACCTAGCTTAAAGGACTGAAACACTTAAAATAGTACCTAAAGAAAACAACCAGTAAGTGGCTGTTTATGTGTAAACATAAAAACATTAAAAACATAAAAACTCATGCATGAAGTCTGCACACTGCCTCCCATTGCAGGGGAAGACTTTAGAGATGAGGAGATCTCATGTGTCCTCCACGGGCTGAACTGCTGAGCTCCAGCTAAGACTAAGTGGCTTGTCCTACGACACCCACCTCATCTTAGTGGAATTAAGATTAGTGTCTCCTGTTTCCAGAAAGATTCATGATAAAAAGGCCTGGCCATTTCTGCAGATGAGCCACACTAGCAATCAGCCATTGGGGATATAAGCCCTTTCACCTAACAACACCTTGGAAACGATGATCATTTTACCAGTCAGGTGATCTGCTCTTCAGTTCTGTCTGAGCTCATTGTGTCCCTGAGGTTTTTGGAAAATATGTCTCAAATCAGGAAGGGAACAAACAGGAGGAACAAAGATCAACAGAGTCAGCCCAAGGTTTTCCTTGATAAATGTGATGCTGAGTCTCACCAGCAAAGATTGGGTTAACGACAATTATGCAGGCGGCCAAGACATGTCCTCTGAATAGGGTAAGAAATTATTGTGTCTCCCTGGGTTCAAGCCTCAAAGAAAATGCATCTTGGTATATGCAGCCCAGCCAGCACCGAGAGAGGGACTTTTGTGAAGGGTATTTTGCACTGGGAAAGAGAAAACAAAATTTGTCAATGAGAAAATCTAGGATGTGAAGCCCCAAAGTATATTTCAGAAGCCTTCTCTTTTCCTTCGCAGAACTCCAGGATGCACATTATTTAGGAGCTCTCTGGTTTCTCCCCTCCCTCCTTCCCTCCCTCCTTTCCTGCCTTCCTTCCTTCCTTTCACCCTTCCTCCCTTCCTTCCTTCCTTCCTTCCCTCTCTTCATAACAAAGCAGTAACAATAACAATGTTAAAAGTTCCTGAGCATTTTATTTGCTTGATATTCAGACTACTCTAATAGGTGGACAAAATCTCCCCCTTATAGACGTAAAGCTGAGGCCAGGTGCAAATATGAAACTGGCCCAGGTGGTTAAGGATTTAACAGGGAGGGTTTACTCCAGTCTGGGTGCTTAGCTCCTGCTACGCGTGGTCTACCTGGCCTCTGCCTGAACAAGCAGGATGCGGAGCTCATAACAGGCACTCTCGAAATCTTTGCTGAATGGGGAATGAGTCATTTTCAAGTGTTTTTTTTTTTTTTTGTCAACCCTTAATTGCAGTTCCTTCTTTATCTCTCAGCATCTCTAATCTATGATGTTGCGACATTATTCCTCTAACTAGTCTTCCTTCTTCCAATTTCTCCTCCAGTTAACTCAATTTCCTCACTGCCAAAAGATTTATTTTTTCCAACAGAAATTTTCCATCATGTCACTACCTTAATGGAATCTCTCAGTAACTCCTCACTTCCCACCACATGGAGCCAAACCTCTCAGCACCAAATCCATCTCCTTCCCCTTTGTCCAGACTCATTTCCTACTCTCTTCCCACCAGTCTCAACACAGGACACACTGACAACTTGCAGCCCCCTGGAGGGACTGCAGATAAACTACGGGGCTGCTCCTCAATCCCAGCCTACCTGATGACACCTCTCCTGTATTTCCTGTGTCTGTTGGAATGAGTGGTAGTTCAGAGCCTGGGATATGTGCTCAGGCTGCCTGTGTAGGACCCTCTGCTTACCAACCTACCAACCAGGTGACCCTGAGCATGTAACATCACCCCTACTGCCTCGTTTCTCCATCCTAAATGGACAGGGGCAAAATGTTTGCCCCAGTGGTTAAGATGCCCACATCCTGCATCAGAGTATCTGGGTTCAATTATCAGCTCCAGTTCCTGATTCCAACTTCCACCTGATGCACACCTTGGGAGGCCCCAGGTGATGGCTCTAGTAATTGGGTCCCTGCCACTCACATGGGAGGCCTAGATTGAGGTTCCTGGCCCCTGGTTTCAGCCTCTGCCCAGCCCCAGCCACCTCAGGCATTTAGGGAATAAACTAGCAGATGAGCTTATTCTCTCTGTCCCCCCCGCCTCCTCTCAAGTAAATAAATTTAAAAATTTTAAAAACTGTCCTCTTGGAATAGTTGTGGTGAACTAAAGGAGATAAATGGCCACAAAAAATTCCTGACCTCATTTGTCTCACTGGGGCTCCCACTTTTTTCACATATTTCAAATAGCTCTAGTCTAGTGAAAGTTCACTAGTTAATATATTTTTTTTTATTTGACAGGTAGAGTTATAGACAGTGAGAGAAAGAGACAGAGAGAAAAGTCTTCCTTCTGTTGGTTCACCCCGCAAATGACCACTACAGCAGGCATGCTGCGCCTATCCGAAGCCAGGAGCCAGGTGCTTCTCCTGGTCTCCCATGTGGGTGTAGGGCCCAAGCACTTAAGCCATCCTCCACTGCACGCCCGGGCCACAGCAGAGAGCTAGATTGGAAGAGGAGCAACCAGGACTAGAACCGGTGCCCATATGGGATGCCGGCACAACAAGCGAAGGATCAACCAAGTGAGCCAAGGCGCCGGCCCCCATTAGTTAATCTTACATATCTCTTTCTTCAGGGTTTTTCAGTCTCCTGACATGTTGGACCAGATAATTCTTAGGAACTGTGCTGTGCACTGTAGGATGTTTAACAGAATCCTTGGCCCCTACTCACTAGATGTCTATAGCACCTTCCCAATCCCAACAACAAAAAATGTCTCAAAGCACTGTCAAACGCCCCCCAGAGGCAACCCTTACTCCCCAAGCCACTGCTTGAAACCGAGCTCTGAATAACAAGGACAGCAGCCAGAGCTCCTTTCCTGAGCACTCACCACATGCCTGGCACCGTTCAAAGTTCTCAGAATTACACTGAATCCTCTCAACACCCAAAGGGCAGGGATTTCAGCCACATTTTACTGATACTGAAACTACAGCACAGAGAGGTCAGTGAATAACTTTCTCAAGACGCTCATCTTTTCTATCCCCAACACCTCGGGTACAGCAGCTCAGAGAATGAGTGGGTGAATGGACAGAATGAGGGGTCACCTCCACAACAGCTGCCTTGTCTCTTTAGACTGCAGCCCAAGGTCTGTTCCCATCTCTGTTTATGGCTCCATTTTCCATAATATACAGGGTATGTAAGCATCTTGGCACAAAACTTGATGTACATAAAAGGTCAAAATAGAAAACTGGATGAACCCTATTGTTATGACTCTTTTTTCCATCTTCATAATCACACTACAATGACCATCCCAAGCCACCATCAGCCTATTCATGAACCCAGAGGCCTTTTCTCTACCCTCTGCTCAGTGACCTTAGACAAGTCAATCCATCCCTACTTGTTTAAAATTCTTTCTTTCTTTGGCTTCTAAGCACCCTCTTAGCCCAGCATTCCCCAGAGAGTTGAGAATCGGGAAATGAATAAGCACACAAAGGTGGACTTGAATTTGAAAATCCAAAGCCCATTTGCCTACTGCTGCCTGTGGCCACCACATGTAAAACCAGATGATGCGGAATACACCTGCTCCTGTGTCAGGGCCATCGCATGGATGGCCTCTCTTCCCTTACACCGTCTCTGGCTTACAGAAGCTCTGGCTTCTTTGAGTTCTGTTCTAATGTCACCTCCTCCAGGAAGATTTCTTTGACCACCAGGAGAAGCTCAACCAAAGGCAAAACTCAGCGGCCCAGAAAGACAAATTCCATGCCACCATCCCTCCCCATGGCTTGGGCTATGCTTGACCAACCTCTACTCACCTGGATCAAGGTCTCCAGCTCCTGGGGGCTCACACAGATGTGATCCCGCAGGAATTCTGCTTTCTCCAAGGCGATGGTGTTCTTCTGGCTGCTCTCAAAGGGCTGCTCCAGTGCCCGGAAGACAAGCCCACCCGTGACGAGGTAGACCACCACGACCACGAAGATGGCGACCACTGTCTTCCACTTCATGACGCTCTGCAGGCCCCCCTGGGAGGTGCCTTCCATCCTGGCTACCACCGTGGCTCGGGAGGAGATGGAGAGGCGAGGAGCCGCAGGGTGCCCGTTAGTGGTGCTCTTGGGTTGGCACACAGGCGGCGCTGCTGCAGGCACAGCCACTGAGGATCAGGGTAGGGAAGAGGGGAAGAGAGAGGGTGTTGATAAAAACAAAACACAAAACTCGTCAGAAGCGAACACAGGTGTCTCCCTTTCATCAGCTTCCAAAGGTGAGGATTAAGACAGGGTTCCCCAAGCCCAGCAGTCAGGGAATCGGATCAGCTGCTAGGTGCCCCTTGGAGTTCTTAAACATGAGCTCCAGGAGTCCTAGATTTTTTTTTTGTAAGTATTAATTGAGTGTGAAATGCTTATATTTTTCCAGAGGGGTCCAAATTGGCAAGTCATCTCTGTTATTTATAATTCATCTCCTTTTGTTTTCCTGTTTAAACAATATATAAGAAACACAAGAAATTACCACAGAGAGATATATGAGCTAAGTTAATTTTGGGGCAAAAAACTTTTGAAACCTATGCATATCTTTTTTCATAAAATGCATCTTCCATAAATGTTTTAAAAATTATTGGGAGGCAGAAGAACAGAGAATACCCAGTTAGTTAGAAGAATACCCAGTTACTGTATCCTAGCACTGAGAGCTAGAGCAACGTCAAGAGCAGAGACAGATGAACATCCAATGACTAAAAAGCCCTGTAATCACAAAACAAAGGAAAGAAGGATGATCTTGGCAGAAGGTAAAAGACTCAAAAACCAGATGCAGTCAAGAAGGTTTGAGTTTCTGAAGACTATTAGCAGAAAAAGAAAAAGAGAAAAAAAAATGGTAACTGTAATGATGGAAACAAACAAAAGTGCTGTTTTATGGTAATGAAACTGGCTTCCTGAAAAACTAATAAGGATAAAATAGATCCTGAATGTATTTCCTAACAGAAAATGTGATGACTTAGATGACCACTCCTGATCTACTAGTAACAGAATTTTTCTTCTATACTCTTCTAATAAAAAGCCACTGGAACAGAAATTTCTCTGGTTTTCAGAACACAGAACTGTCTAAGGCCCCTTATTCTCCATAGGGGCCATTTCATTACCTTAGAAATACATATGTTAAGCAGGAGGTTTCTCTGCATAGGCAGGAAGTTCAAGGTAGTGTCCGGCGCCGCGATGAACACTCATTGCACTTCGATCCTGTCCTCCCTTTATTATTCTCATTCTTATTGTGGGCTCTGCGTGCTGCAGCCTGCCTGTTGTGTAAATAAGGGATTAGGAGATGGCAAACCTATGCACTTTGGTGGAGTAAACAATCCCACTCCAGTGAGTCAATGAGCAGGACTGCCTCTCCTTGTTCAAAACACCAGTGATCCCAGCAGCCCCTGGCCATCAGGGGGCACTTAGAAGAATCTGGATTTGTAAACATCTGCCTCTCCTCCTAGACCCTCAAAATCAGCTGTTTCCTTTGGAAACCAGGCCCAACTAGCCTTTTCCTAGATATTATTCTGTCCAGTAAAATAATTCGATGTTAAGTTTCCCTCAGACTGACATGAAAACAAAATACTCAGATCTCCAATGGAATTATCTGTGAATTGGAATTAGCCACCCCAGCAGCATGTTCTTACTAACCTTCCCAAGTCACGCTACAGCCAGGTTCCTACATGCCCTTACTGACACTGAGAAGGTGAGTCTTGGGCGGTGGCTTTTTTTCAACCCTGCCCTCATTTTCCATTCATTCTGCCTCCTCCTGTCTCAACCCCATGGGTCTCTCCCCATCCCCACAGCTTCAGCCTCTTCCAGGCCACCATCACCTCCTACCTGGACCAAGCCAACAGCTCCTAAGTGATCTCCCTGCTTTGACTTCCACGCAGCTCCTGACCTACACATAAGTCATGGGTTAAATCCCACTTCTGGAAGTACCTCCTGCCCTCTGTCCTGCCTCCTTTTTGGTTGACAGAATAATAGTCCCCAAAGATGCCCACAGGCTAATCTGAAGAACCCATAAATATGTTACCTTACATAGCAAAAAGGACTCTGCAGATGTTATTAAGGATCTCAAAATGGAGAGATTATCCTGGGTTGTGTATGAGCCTAGTACAATCTCAGAGGTGCTTACAAGGAGGAGGATCAGAGAGAAGGAGCTATGAAGGCAGAAACAGAGACTGAAGCAATGCAGGTGCAAGCCAAGGGGTATGGGTCCCCTAGAAACTGGAAAAGGCAAGGAACTGATAATCCCCTAGAGCTTCTGGAAGGAACCAATCCTCCTGTCACTTTGAATTTGGCCAACCGAGCCTGATTTTCAACTTCTGACCTCCAGAACCGTAAGATCATAAACTTGCAGAGCTTTAAATCACTGCGTTTATAGTAATCTGTTACAACAGCCACAGGAAACTAATACACCCTTTGCCAGGTTAGGCTTCCCTTGCGCAGCGTTCGCTCACTGAGGTGTGGATAGAGCCTGTGTCCAGGTCACTCAGTAGACTGAAAGCACCATGAGGGCAGGCGGCAGGTCTACCCTCACTCTCTTCAATCTCAGCCTGAAGTTGCCTTCTCCATGACGTCCTCCTTTGCCCCTCCAACTGGACTCAAATGCACTTCTCCCCCACTGGCTGAGAACTTCTGGGAGACAGAGAGCTCACCCTTCCATCACCGGTCCTCCATTTCTTACTGTATGTTTGTTTTCTGTTGCTAGTTCTTCAGATCAGACACAAATACCCTATCAGAATCAACACTACCCTCAATAACAAGTGTTTATTTAACACCAAATGGAGACAAGGGGCTGTGCTAATGGTGCGGATAAGTCACGATCCCTCCCAGCTTTGGAGTTTGACTGTCTACTTAAGGAGGACAGCCTACACTGTATCTAACATTAGGATAAAGCCCCATCAGGAGAGGAACAATGGCCTGGGGCACGGAGGCCAACTGGAGCTGGGTCTCCTTCACTGAACTACATCATGGATGGTTCTAGAACTTCAAGCATCTCTGAGGCTAGGGAGAACTAGGATTGAGAGAGGTCTTTTCGTGCCAGCTCCTGGTGCCAGTTTGCTAAGAGACTGTTCAAAAAGGATTCCCCAGTTCCTAAACTTCTAAAGCACTGTAGCAGAAACCAGAGCCTCTGTCTCAAACCCATCAGTGACTGGGTGACCTTGAAACTGTCACCTCATTTCTCCTGTTTGCTTATCTATGAAATATGAATCATTACCCCAACAAGGTTCCTGGGCACAGCAAGGGAGCAGCCTTCCTTTACTAAAGAGAGTACATTTGTAGACGTCAGGAGGATTGATGGGGACCTCAGAATGCTACAAAACCTTTTGTGCATTTGACTGAAAATGGACTTGGCTGCTTTAGCAAAGAGGACTGTGCATTTCAAAGGCTGGAAAGGATTTTTAGCGTAGCTTTTCTTTAAGCTGGGTACATTTTTAAAGGGTGTCTGAATTAATCCATTTCTTCTTCTCAGAAACCACACTTGCTCTCACTCTGGTACAAATCTGTCTTGTGTCCTGGGATGAGCCACTGGAGGATTCTGTACCTGATGCCAGCAAAGAAACAAAATTAGGTAGATGACAATGGTGGTTCTAGGGGTGACCAGGGCAGGAGCCGCCCTTGCTCCTGGGCAGTGACCTGTGCCTGTCACTCTAACAGATACTGTAGGAGCATCATTGCATTTGGTCCTCACCACAAGGTATTCTCACATTGTGTGAATTCAGGCCCTGCCAAAGGCAGATGCCAAGATTAAATGTGTAGGAATTTTAACAAACGCTGGCAAGGATGTGGAGAAAAAGATCCCCTGATACACGGTTCGTGAGAATGCAAGTTGTTACAGCCATTATAGAAAGCAGCATGAAGATTCCACAGCAAAACTAAAAATAGGTCTTCCATAAGACCCAGCTATCCCACTCCCGGGAATATATCCAAAGGAAATGAGATCAGCACATGAAAGAACTACCTGCACTCCCATGTTTATGGCAGCCCAGTTCACAATAGCTAAGATATGGAGTCAACCCAAACATCTATCAACTACTCATTGGATAAAGAAAATGTAGTGCATACACATGAAGGAGTATTACTCAGCCATAAAAAAATGAAATCTGACATTCACGACAAAAATGGATGCAACTGGAGATCATTACCCTAAGTGAAATAAGCCAGATCCAAAAAAGATACCTATCACATGTTTTCTCTTATTTGTGGCAGTAAATATGCAGAGTATAAACATTGTGTGGATGTCATCTCATTTGGTATATAGTATAAATATTGCTTCACTGAGTCATATCATGTAAATGACAGTATATTCTTCTTGTTTAAAAAAGGAGGGAATGGTGAGGACTCTTGGGGCTCGAGTAATGTTTTGTTCTTAATTTAGGTGTTGCTTATGAGTGTGATAAAAACTCATCTGTATACTTATGTGTATTTCTTGGTGTGTATACTGTATTTCAACAAAAAAATTTTTAATGTGTTGGGATTTTATCAGTGAAAATGTATGTTTGAGAAAAATGAGAGGGCACCAGGGAGGCTAGGACAGCCAGCAGAGGCTATGTCACTCTGACCACCAGTGGAGGGGACAGAGTGGAAAGGATGAGGCAAGTGCACTAGAGTGTGTGCAGCCTAAGGAAGGTCCAGCAAGGCCGTCAAGGAGTTCCTGAGTCAAGGTTGGCTATCGGAGGAGTTCTGTGCCTCCCTGGAATAATTCTACTGTGACCCTCACCATGCAGCTCTTGCCACACTCAGTCACATTGGCAGGCAGCAGCCCACAGCAAACATAGCTACAGCGCAAGCACAGTGATGGATTTCAAAGCAGTAGGAGGGGCTCTTGGTCAATTAGTTGGTGGCCTGCAAGTGCATGTGTATGGCTGCCACACAGCCCCACTTCTTAGATAAAGAAACTGAGGCCCAGGCATGTTAACTGGCTAAACCAAGGTCAAGTGTCCAGAAAACTGTGGAGCCAAGATTAAAAGAATAATCTGAATAATCTGGGGTTGGCATTGAGATGCAGCGGGTTAAACCATCACCTGCAATGTCAGTATTCCATAGCAGAGTGTTCGCTCAAGTCCAGGCTGATCTGCTTCTGATCCAGCTCCCTGCTAATGCACCTGGGAAACCAGCAGAAGATGGTGCAAGTACTTGGGCACCTGCCACCTACATGGTATATCTGCAGATGGAGTTCCCAGTCCTCTGCCTGGCCCAGCCCCCATTACTGCAGCCATTTGGGGAGTGAGCCAGTAAATGAAAGATCTCTTTCTCTCTTCGTCTATCCCTTTCTCTCTGTCACTGTTTATTTCAAACAAATAAAATAAATCTTTAAAAACCAAAACTGGAACAATCTGACTTCCAAGTCATTTCTCCTATGGAGAGTGGGCATAGGAAGAGAAGAAACAATGCAAGGTCCTTCTATCCACAAATATGAAAGGCATTTGTTTCAAACAAGTGTAAAAACATTTACCTCTCTATGAAATCGACTACTTCAGCTTCCTAGTGGGGCTGGACTTCTTTCCCATATAATGCATCAGTAATGGATGGATCATGGAAAGTAATGGGCTGTCACACTTCACCACCAATGGCAAAGTGTTTGGTGGCAAACTTGCTGGCAAGAACTAATGGGAAAGGAAAGGTTGGAAGACAGAATCCCTTTCAGTGAATGTTCATTTTCAAATGTTTCCTCACAAATCTTGGTGCACTTCATTTTTATTTAAATTCATGTGGATATGGTGGTTGGAGGGATGTGTAGAAATCAGCTCTTTCATGGCTAAAGGCATTCCTAATAACTGTAATTATTCACCCTGTCCCATTCCCATTTCCTTTGGATATATTCCCAGGAGTGGGATAGCTGGGTCAAGCTCATGTTTGCCCTCAGAGTGAACAGGAGAATCAACAAAGATCTTGCACAAGAACCCATCTGATCTTCACAAAACTTTCCCGGGAGGACAGTGGTCATCATCTGCCTTCTAGAAGGTGACAGCAACTAGCCTTTTGCAAGCTCACAGGCAGGAGCCTCCTCAAAACCCACTTCAGACCCCCAACTCTGGGCCCCTCCACTCCTTCACGCCACCTGAGACAAATGGCATCCAAAACCTTCAGGGTCTCCTAGCAACTGAAATGTAGCCACCCCAGAGGTGCTGCTGTCACACAGCAACGTGACTCTGCCTATCGACCCAGTCAAAGTACAACTGTGCCTGTGGACGCACGCTCCTCTCACCTCCCCATAGCCCCCACCCTGCCTCTCTCACCACCATCCCCAGATCTACCTGCACTGACAGCTCAGAGCTTCCACAGAGCCCCCAGGTTCAGTCTGGAGTCCCCAGAAGGCTTCCCCTGGGCACAGGGAAGGGAGGGTGTTAGGAGGAGGGCAGGAGAGGTGAGAGGCACATGATTCTCCCTCAGATGCTCCACCCACTCTGGCCTGTGGCTATCACGGGTGTTGTTGGAGCATGCATGTGGAGAACGCATGTGGCCCTCTGATTCCACACACCTCAATAGACAAATCGTTTTTCCCATTGCCATGTGTTAGCCCCATATCTTAGAGGTGATGAAGCTCATGCTAGCCACTCAGTGAGCTAGCCATGCACCTGAAATACCACCCAAGGCTTTGTTTCCAAATAGAAAGCAACAAGGTATCATGGAAAGAATAGGAGAGTACAGAGTCAAGAAAAAGGGAACAAGGCTGAAAGGGAAAGATAAAGGAAGAAAGAACAGGCTGCAACCGGGTCTCACATCTGTCCCTCCTCTAGTCTCAGCCACACCCTCAACTTCTCTCACCTGAATCACTGCAGCAGCTTCCAGTCCTGTCCTCCTTAAATCCATCCTCCAAATCCCAGCCACCTGGAGCTGCCTCAGGCGTGACTGTGATCACTCCAACCCCTGCTTAAGATTCTCCAAAGGCTCCACGGAGACTCAGGCTGAAGCTCAAGCTCTGGTGCTTGCTCCAAGACTCTCCCTTCCAGGAGCTGGTGCCCGCCTATCTCCCCAGCCTCACCCTCTGCCACACCCCCATGAGCGACCTTTGCCCCAGCCAAACCCAGCAGCACCCAGGTCCTCTCACCTTGCACCACCCACGGATGCCGCCCTCTGGGCTGCACCAGGGAAACACGTCTTAATTCCCAGGTTCCTTTCTCCTCCTGATTCTTTTGGGTTTGGGTTCTGTTTTGTTTTGTTTTTTTGCTAACTCCTCGCACTTCAAAATTCACCTTTTGTGTCACTCCTTCCAAGAAGTCCTCCCTCGCTGCGCGCCCTCCGGATCACAGCCTCTTCCTTACGGTTCAAGGTGGAGCTTAGCAGACTGCGCACAGCCAGGAGCCTCCTAATTACAGTTTGCTTACACCTGAATGTGTTCATTCATGCATCCATAAATCTGCCTTTGGGCAGCATACATGATATCAAGTTCACACACCTGCGCCTAAGAAAATTTGACTGCATACAGTTAATCTAGCAGGTAACAGCAGCCCTGGTGCTGCTGCTGGTGTGTGTGTGTGTGTGTGTGTGTGTGTGTGTGTGTGCGCGCCCGCACACACACGATTTGTACGATCAATGGAAAGGATTAGAATGGAAATGGAGTGGTAATCCACTTTCTGGGGCTCCAAACCCTCCACTCTAGAATTTCTGGTTCTCTTCACCAAGGACTACAAGGTTCTCTTTTATTCATGGGTACAAAATACTTGTTAGGTTAAGAAAAACCTGTTTAATGGCACAAATCATCCCTGGTGTGTCATTTTTCTGGGACCAGGCAGGCCAAATTCTACTCCCGTGTGCCTTCCTAGACTCCCTCTAACTAAAACCAAACTGCATAAACTTGGACTTGAGGACCTCAAAAATTGGAGGGTTTTTCTAGTCCTGCCCCATCACTGCACATCCCAACCTGGGTAGGTGAGTACAAAGGGGCTGGGTTCACTGGGGCTCAAAAAACCAATGACTTCCTTATTAGGACGAGTAAGAGATTTTTTTCTCCTGATCTTTCCCAAAATCTCTTCTTGTACTTTTTTTTTTTTTTTTTTGACAGGCAGAGTGGACAGTGAGAGAAAGACAGAAAGGTCTTCCTTTGCCGTTGGTTCATCCCTCCAATGGCTGCCGCGGCTGGTGCGCTGTGGCCCGCGTACCACACTGATCCAATGGCAGGAGCCAGGTGCGTCTCCTGGTCTCCCATGGGGTGCAGGGCCCAAGCACTTGGGCCATCCTCCACTGCACTCCCGGGCCATAGCAGAGAGCTGGCCTGGAAGAGGGGCAACCGGGCCAGAATCCAGCGCCCCGACCGGGACTAGAACCCAGTGCGCCGGCGCTACAAGGCGGAGGATTAGCCTAGTAAGACGCAGCACCAGCCTCTTCTTGTACTTATAAAACAAGGTCATGGCACAAAGTCAGGGGCCTTTTCCAGCAGCAGACAGGGCCCAAAGAATGAAACTCTTAGGACTGGGGAAGACAGGGAAGGGGAAGGGCTTCAATGGTGATCCAATCTATCTCTGACCATAGCTTTTATTTATTTATTTATTTATTTATTTTTGACAGAGTTAGACAGTGAGAGAGAGAGACAGGTCTTCCTTCTGTTGGTTCACCCTCCAAATGGCCGCCATGGCCAGAGCTGCGCCAATCCGAAGACAGGAGCCAGGTGCTTCTTCTTGGTCTCTCATGCGGGTGCAGGGCCCAAGGACCTGGGCCATCCTCCACTGTCTTTCCGGGCCACAGCAGACAGCTGGACTGGAAGAGGAGCAACCAGGACTAGAACCGGTGCCCATATGGAATGTCGGCGCAGCAGGCGGAGGATTAAGCAAGTGAGCCATGGCGCTGGCCCCAGCCACCATAGATTTAACTTCCATTAAGGCCCCATCCTCCCTAGGAAACAGCAGGCGTGGCACCTAGGGCTTTGTTTCCTCCTACCTGGAAAGGTGCAAATAGTAACACTATCAGGAGCTTCACACAGGTTCACGCAGGAAGTAAGGCGTGTTACTCAATGCCTAGTTCAAAGCAAGCACTCAATGTGAGCTACTCAGGAGGTGCTTTATGCAAACAAAGGCAACAAAGTGTGCAGCTCCTACACACTAGACATGGGCAAGGATACAGAGAGACATGATGAAGGAAAGGTCAATTCTACCAAAGAGGAGCTCAGAGAAGATTTCAAAAACGAGTTGCCCGTTAGTGTAGAAAGAGCATTAGGTGTCTGACCAAGGCAAGGGGAGGCAGGGAGGAATACAGAGCAACAAGAGGGGCAACGAGGACAAAGACACTCAGCCTGGCGTGTGTGGAGCACTATCCTGGGTCTGTGTGCCAGGACTAGTGGGTGTGACGTTGGCTACCTGGTGAGGCTTGTAAGTCTTACTAATCAGTATAGGAAGCCCTGGAGGTTAATACAGAGAGGAGAATCGTGGAGTCAGATTTCCGTGTAGCAAGCTGACCCTGACAGCCATGTAAAAGATAGACTGCGGAAGGCAGAGACCATCAGGCAATGGCTGGGATACCGGAGTAGATTGTGAGGACCTCAATTCAGACAGTGGCAAAGGAGATGGAGAGGAGGACTCAGAGGCAAGTGGCATTAAGGAGATAAAAGCCACAGGTCCCAGTAATGGAGGGAAAGTCAGAAGTGTAGTGAGGATGGGTCTGAGCTGACTCCCAAGTATCCGGCTTGCAAGAGCATGGTGTTCACCAAGACAGAAAATGCAGGAAACCATTCCTGTGGCACATCCAGGTGAAACTCTCCAGAAGACAGCAGGCATGAGGGACTGGAAATTTGGGAGAAAATTCAGCTGGTGCCCTAGGAATCAGAGAGATGAGTATACAAGTGGCATTAAAGCCATAGGACTGAGTGAAACGGTCCAGAGGGAGATATAAAATGAGAAGACAGTAAAAGATGGTGCTCAAGGGAGCAGCATTTAGGGACAATGAAGAGGGGAGGATGCTTGCAGGAAAACAAGAACAGGAGCGGAAACAGGGAGCCAGGATACAGTATCATTCACAAAACCCAGTGCACAAGTGGTCTCAGTGCTTGATGAATGAATTACTGTCCTATTGGGTCATTTTCCTGCTCACATCACATTCTCTCTCTTTGACAGAATCTTTGTGTCAGAACTTCTGATCACTATACAATGGCCCCTGCCATTATAGCCCCCAGTGAAATAAACACTCACCCTCCCTCCCAGGGCACAAGGAACCCAGGACTCACTGAGCTGATCAGAAAAGCCCTGGCATTTCTTACTGAATCACCCTTTGCTTGGGCTCCAGGGCTGCCTATCTCATGGCTTTCCCAATAGACCCCATGTTGACAAGATGACTTCTTTTTTTTTTTTTTTTTTTTTTGACAGGCAGAGTGGACAGTGAGAGAGAGAGACAGAGAGAAAGGTCTTCCTTTGCAGTTGGTTCACCCTCCAATGGCCGCCGCGGCCAGCGCGCTGCGGCCGGCGCACCGTGCTCGTCCGATGGCAGGAGCCAGGAGCCAGGTGCTTTTCCTGGTCTCCCCATGGGGTGCAGGACCCAAGCACCTGGGCCATCCTCCACTGCACTCCCGGGCCACAGCAGAGGGCTGGCCTGGAAGAGGGGCAACCGGGACAGAATCCGGTGCCCCGACCGGGACTAGAACCCAGTGTGCCGGCGCCGCAAGGCGGAGGATTAGCCTGTTGAGCCACGGCGCCGGCCGACAAGATGACTTCTAAAGGTGTACAGCCACAGCTGGGGTTCTTCTGTCTTGCTCCAAAATGCTTGCATTTTCTCTCCTGACCCAAGTTTTTACCTCCAAAATTTAAATTAACTAGAGCACTTGTAAAAGAAAAGCTCTTTTTCCTCCCTTTGGGATTAAAACTAATATAAGCAGCTGCAGTTCCTAAAATATCGCCTTTATCCTGGGGCCAGGTGTTTTAAATCCTATTGTCAGGGCCATTTCTTCGAATAGAGCTTTGCCTTTCCCAGGTGTCTTGTCAAACACAGTCACAATTCCTCACTGTGCTCTGCAAAGCCCCCTCCCATCCGGGCTGCATACATCATCCAGGTGTTCCTTCTAAAAGCCCCATCTTGCCTCTGTGTAAAATCCCATGGCTACTCCTATGTCACTTTATATGGCTTCTGATGTCCCACAGTTCAGGACCCATCTCACCTCTCCAGCCCTTCCTCCCTCCCACATGCTGCCCACACACCCCAACAGACTCCCTTCTGTATCTGCCATCATAAATAGATCATAAGCAGTTGTACTGATCTCACCAATTCTCCTTACAGCTCCATAGTAGAAAGCCAAACTCAAACAAACAAACAAACGAACAACTTTAAGCTATTAGGGAGAAAGAGCTTACATTTTAAGTCCATAACCTACCCCTTGGCCTAATTCCTCAACACTGGGAAATCTGTTCATTGCACCCCACCCCATCATGAGGATCCAAGTAGCTAGAGGTATTTGGATAAATTCCATATTTATTTCAGCATAACAAACCCTGAAGTGGTAAGTGTGCTAATGGTTTATAGCGGTGGAAGAGGGAGACAGCTAGAAACTTGATGTGTCAGCCAATGCATGCCTACTATGTGCTGGGAATAGTGTCAAATTCCAGCTGCCCAGCCACCATCCACCAGGAGACTGAAGGGTAAGGCTACAGAAACCACCAGGTTCAGTGTTTGTCTCCTCTGCGCTCAGCTTCCTCTCCTCTGACCCAACCTCCCCCTCACCCCCACCCCAAAGACAACTCAGGAGCCCCTACTGCAGAACTGCAGCCCTCCTCCGTGTGCTCTGGCTCTCCAGGACACCTCCCTGCCCCTCTCTCTCTGGCGCTCGGCTTTTCCCTGAGGACAATGATTTTGTTCTGAGTGCGGCTCCCAGGTAGAGGCTAAGCAATCTCCCCCACTCACAAGGTCAGGGCCACACTTCCATGAAAAAACAAAAATCCTCATCTATGGCTCCAAATTTGCAGATTCAACCAAACATGCTTGAAAATACTCAACAAAAAAAATGCATCTATACTGAACATGTACAGACCTTTTTGTTCATCATTATACCCTAAACAATACAGTATAATAACCATTTACAGAGCATTTACATTGTATTAGGTATTATAAATGATAGAGAGATAATTTAGAGTGCATGAAAGAATGTGCATAGGTTATAGGCAAGCCATGTGCCATTTTGAATAAGGAACTTATTATTTTTTTTTTGACAGGCAGAGTGGACAGTGAGAGAGAGAGACAGAGAGAAAGGTCTTCCTTTGCCGTTGATTCACCCTCCAATGGCTGCCGCGGATGGCGCGCTGTGGCCGGCGCACTGCGCTCATCCGATGGCAGGAGCCAGGTGCTTTTTCCTGGTCTCCCATGGGGTGCAGGGCCCAAGCACTTGGGCCATCCTCCACTGCACTCCTGGGCCACAGCAGAGGGCTGGCCTGGAAGAGGGGCAACCGGGACAGAATCCGGCACCCTGACTGGGACTAGAACCCGGTGTGCTGACGCCGCAAGGCGGAGGATTAGCCTGTTGAGCCATGGTGCCGGCCGGAACTTATTTTTTATTTGACATGCAGAGAGACAGAGACAGAGATCTCCCATCTACTGGTTCACTCCCCAAATGCCGACAACAATCGGGGCTGGGCCAGGCTGAAGCTAGAGTATCAGAACTCCATCCAGGTCTCCCATGTGGGTGGCAGGAACACAAGTACTTGAGCCAACACCTGCTACCTCCCAGGGTGCACATTAGAAGGAAACTGGACTTGGAAGCAGAGCTGGGACACTGAACTCAGGCGCTCTGACATGGGATGCAGGTGCCCAAAATGGCATCCCAACTGCTGTGCCAAAGTCTATCCATATAAGGGACCTGAAAACTGTGGCTTTGATAGCAAAGGGGGATCCTGGACTAACCCCCAGGTTATAGAGGATATAGAGGAACACACAACTGTATTCCACACTCTTCCATCAAGACCCCCATTTATTTGATATCCAAACCCCTGGGCTCTTCTACTTCCTACCCATCCTTGTACCCATCAGTGGTAGACCTGACTCCCCCTGACTCCCCAGTGCCTTCCTTCTAGGTCCTTATTCGACTGGGAGTGATTTCAGTGTTCCCATTCCTTCAAATCCCTCCCCATCACCATCATCTCCATCCCATTTCATCCACTGACTTGGATCAGGTTCCCCAGAAGCAGGTCCTTGATGAAGATTTGTTTGCAGGTGAATTATTTGGGGCAGGGGGAGCAAGGAAGGGCAAGAAGCCAAGTAAGCCAAAAAAGAGAGCAATTTCAGGTGGAGCCCCAGCTCTGGATGAGCCCATGGGGAGCTCTGGGAGCCTAAATTCCATCTTAGGGATTATCTACTTTGTTTCCAGCAAGTTAGGCTTGTGATTCCTATCTATTAAGTTATTGGCTGCAGAAGGCCCTGGGGGATACAAATTCCTAGGAGCATCTTCAAAGGTAACTCTGGTGGGCCAAGCAAGGCCTCTGGAAAAGGCTGTGGATAGAAGCCAGAAAGGGAGAATCCCAGAGAGGCTGCAGGACTGATACACAGCATAATTCAGAGCTCAGGGATCCAGGAGAAGCCCCAGAAACATCTACTACAACTGCCTCCCCAGTGGCCACGCCCCATACCTGCCTCAGAATGCGCAATTAGAGAAACTACGGATGCTATGGTCTCAATGTTTGTGTCTGTCACCCCCTCCCCCATTTCTACATTGAAACTTAGATCCCACGTTCAACACTTCTCCAGCTCGTAAACATCTTCTTCTGTCTTTGCTTGGACAATCCCTGCCCTGCTTTGATTATTGTTTTGTGTGTTCCCTGAAGTTTCATGGATTGGAAGCTTGGTCCCCAGTGTGTCAGGGTAGGAGGTGGTGGAATCTTTTAAGAGGAGGGCTTAGTGGGAGGTCCTTAGGTCAATGGGAATGCTGCCCTCAGAAGGGACTGTGGGACCACAGTCCTTCTCTGGCTTCCTGTTTGCAGTGTGATAGCCCCCTTATGTGAGTTCCCACCATTGCTGTCTGCCAAGGGTGACACAGCCCCATGGCAGGAGTGGGGCCAAGCTGTTTGGACCATGAGCTCAGTAAACCTCTTTTCTTAATATAGATAGCCTGCCTCATGTATTTCATTACACAATGAAAAACAGAATAACACAAATCCTGTATATAATGTTCCTCCTCATCCCGGCCTCTGAACACTGCTAGAGGAATCAAACAGTCACTCTAACCCCTTGGCTTCTTTCTTCAACTGGCCCTCAATGCACTGTCTTCCTGCACATCTGTGTCACAACAAATGTCACGAAGTTATTAAGGTGCACCTCACTACAAGCAAACCTGAAAACATATCTAGAAATCCTACTCTCAAGATAGAGATTTACTTGACAAAAAGGATTTTCTGCAAAAAGCATTTAAAGAGCACTCTGCATGCATCTGAAATGGCTCTTGGTTTATATTTATGTTTGTAAGAATAAACCACTTCTGCAGAATGAGGTGCGCCCTCCCCATCGCCCTCCTCCCAGGTCACTGAGGTGGAGGCTCAACACCCCAGTGCATTCTGCTCCACAAGCAGCCCTCAGCCACCTCTGTGTGCCAATGCAGCTGTGCAGTGCTCCTGGCTCATTTCACAACCACTAAAACCTCCTCCAAAAAACCTAAATGGAAAAAAATGTGGATGGTTCTTCCCTCAATATGCCTACTAAGTCACAAAAATAAACAAGATTCGTCAAAGGGAGAAAATAGTTTCTAGAAAACACCCTACCAAAGAGCTATGCGTGTCAGCAGCACCCTCCGGGTAATTTCCTCCAAAGTGGCTCCTCTAAATGCATATTAGTGCTGCTGACATCAGCAACATTTCTGTGATTTACTGCAAGTGCAGCTATCAGAGGCTGGGAGTGGGCGAGGTTAGAGGAAGAGAGAAATCTAAAACAGAAAATAATACGCCCATTATTCCTCATAAGGCTAGGGAGATAGCAATGTAGAAAACCCATTCATCTGAAGACTGAGTCATGTCCTGAAATATTCATAGCTCTGATTAATGAAGTTTTCAAGGAATCAACAGACTTGCTAAAAAGAATTGTAGAAGCAGATGCCCTTCAATAAACAGGTGAGTTGCTGAATTCCCAGCAACATCCAGGTTTAGGGAATAGAAGCCAGGTCTGATGAAGACTACGCTCAGATCGGCCTAGGATGTGTAAGGGTTGAACCAGCTTTGTGGGGAATTTTCCACATCGGAGAACTGCTGGTTAGACCAAAAGCTCACCCCATTTCCAAAATATTCTCTTTTACTATCAATTCCTCCTGCTAGAGCATGAATTCCCATAGATACTCCCTTGAAGGTGAATCCCTTCATCTCAGAATCCGTCATAGTCCCAATCCCAGGCCAAGGCATGCAATAAGACCTCAATTAATGGTTACAGAAGGAATTGAACACGCTTGCAAAGTGCCCATTTGTGCTTTGGGCACAAGATGAGCAGAATCCCTACTGTCATGAGCCAACTGAGGAAAAGGAGTAAAATTGGGTGTGAGGGACAAAGGGTAAGACCTCCCCCTCCACTGCCTTGTAATTCAGAAAAGTCCAGCACTCAAGGTCTGGAGAAGGCATTCCAGATCTCAAGAAGCCAACAGACCTTCTCATGGATCATATGAAAGTGTGCCAAGCTGCTGGGCAGCCCCAAAACGGCGGCTCAACCAGCAGGTTATAAGGCAAGAGTGCACAGAAGTTTGCTTCAGGATCAGTTTCAAAGGTTGAATTCCTCTTCCCCACTCTGAGAAGCGGACTCTCGGACTGAAATCTGTTACTCAAGCAAAATCTCTATGGGATGAGTTAGTCGCAATTAGGTAGCCACTATGAACATATTTCCTTTCAAGGAACTCCTCAGTTATAAGCACCATGGGACATTATGCATGAATCAAAGAAAAATCAGAGAGTGAATACTGGCACATGTGCTCAATAGAGTTCAATAATTTAGTGTAGAATGAAAGTACTGCATTCAGTTTGCCATGTAAATGACTGTTAACTGTTGATGCAAGATCCTTGTAAATAGCAAAGTGCAGGGGAAAACCACAAAAGAAGAAAACCATTTCATAGATAGTAAAATCTAACCTTTGGGTTTCTGGGTTTTGTTCAAGGAACAGAATCTTCATAGAAAATTCTAGCTGATATTTAATTCATCATGCTCTTTGGACTCAACCCATCTTTAACTGCTTTGAAATTGCCTCTGAAAAGGTCATTTGAGATAGTCTTGTGTGGTTATGTCTCCTCCACTTCACAGAAAGGAGGTCAAGGGAAGGCACAGAATTTGGTACGACCAATTAATATTGTGAGTGACTCAGCCTGGCTGTCTGTGGGCATTTCCAAGAATTCCATGCCACTTAAAGATTTTTTTCAGTAGCCCCTCAGAAGCCAGTTGCACTTAAACTGCCGTAATAGAAAAGGGCCAGACTCAGCAAAGTCATTTGTGCCACAAGTATATGGAATAATTACTTGGTTCCACACAAGCACAGCCAAAAGTGTGACTCAATTCATTGAGAACTTCCAGTGAGGCCCATTCTATGGCATTCTCTAAGTTGTACCACGGCTGCTGAGGCAGTTTACTTCCATTCAGGTATCGATAACAGCTAACTTCCCCTCAGCACATCGTGTGGTTTCCATCAAACCAGCATTGGATGAAGACCTACTATGTGCTCAACACTCTATGAGATGCACTAAGAGAATTTAGTAGAAGCATTAACCATCACTGTCGATCCTTCGGCCTCAAAAGGAACGACACTGCTCGCAGCTAATCGGTCTTCAAGAGACTTTTACTTAGAAGGAGTGGGAAAGAGAGTGGGGGACCGGGAGAAGGGGGAAGAGATAGAGATGGCACGCAGGTTCCTTAAGGGGGAAAGCTGGCGAGCCCCCTTCCCTCTCCCACAGTCCGCTTATGTACCGAATTCAACCAATCACAGTTAATCAATCACAGTCCATGCACAGAGTTCTCCAATCCGCCACTTGATCATGCTCAGCTGTGGAGTCACGCAGCAGGCAGGGCATCAGCGCCATCTTGTTGTTTTCCACGATCCTCAGCTAGATGGAAAGTTCAATCAGCTGCTACATCCGCATTACTGCTATAAGCCAAGCCCCGCATGGGGGGTCCCATGGCAGGCCTATCCATGGGTCCCCACACATCACCATAAATAACTTCCTTTATGACTAGTTTTCCTTATTGGCCTTGATGATGAAATCTAGAACATAGACCATGTGGTAGCTTCCTCATGGTAACTTAGCTAGGATAGGGTTGCCAGATTAGTGTGTGGGGGCAAACTCACAACACCATTTTAAAGTGTACAATTCAATGTGGACTGCCAGATTTGGTAAACAAAACTATAGGACACTAGGTAAATTTGAACTTTAGGAAAAAATACTTTGGGTTCATATGTTGATGTATTATTTGGTACATAGTTATACTTTATAAAATTTTTTTCTGAAATTCAAATTTAGCTGACCATCTGATATTTTATTGGTCCATCCTAAATTAGGGATAGGACAAACAGAACTGCCAACTATATAACACAACAAGCCAAAAACGAAAGGAAGTACTAAACTGAGTGCTTTGTCTGAGTGTATTCTCCAGAGTTCATGTGTTAGGAACTTAATCCTTATTGCAACAGCACTGACCCTCCCCAAAGAAAAATAATTTTTCCTGCCTTCAGACTCTCAGACTCAAACATCAGCTTTTCATGGGCCTTTTTTTTTTTCACAGATAGAGTTAGACAGTGATAGAGAGAGACAGAGAGAAAGGTCTTCCTTCCATTGGTTCACCCCCAAATGGCCGCTATGGCCAGCGCTGTGCTGATCCAAAGCCAGGAGCCAGGTGCCTCCTCCAGATCTCCCATGTGGGTGCAGGAGCCCAAGCACTTGGACCATCCTCCACTGCCTTCCTGAGCCACAGCAGAGAGCTGGCCTGGAAGAGGAGCAACTGGGTTTCCAGTGGGAATTACATCATTGGCTTTCCTACTTCTCAGCCATCAGTCTTGGACTGGAACTAAACCATCAGAACTTCTGGGTCTCCCTGAGTCACCCTGCAGATATCAAGACCTTCTCAATATAATTCTGTGAGTTAATTCCTTATTAAATTCCCTTTATATATATTTAAATATGTCTATGTACAATTATACATAATGATTTATATAAATTTTATAGATGTATAGATTTTATTTTATTAATTATGAAATTATATATAAATCTCTTAATATAAATATTATACCTATATAAATACTAGAGATATATACTTATATATCTATAAACTATATTATATATATTACATTAGATATTTATATATAAATTTATATACCTCTTATTGGTTTTCTTTGGAGAACCCTTACAAATACATAAATAAATCCTCCCCATGGCATCATGTTATTTGCTGGTTTACTGGTTAGCGCCTTCTCCAGTAGACTATCAACTAACTACCTGAAGACAGAGACCTTGTTTATTTGGTTCATTCTGATACACCCAATGCCTACCATGGTACTTGGCATATAGTTAGCATTAAATAAATACTTTGAATAAATGAATGAGACCAAGGAATAAGAAGTTTGTTGTGTAATAAGCATATTTCAAACTAAAATAGAATTATTTAGTTTAAAAGAAGCCATGGATGTCAACTGGTTCCGCCCTCAGGTCAACCAGAGGCTGTAAGTAACTTACCCAAGGCAAATACTAGAACCAGGATGCAAGCCCAGTATCCAACCAACTCTAAATTTCATGCTCAATCAAAACATTCTGGACCTTCAAGTTCTGATATGGGGCACTCTGAAAGAGCAGCTCAAGCCATAATTTCATATTATTTCATAAGTTTGGCTTGAGTATCTCAATGTGGTACTAAGTCCTCCAATAACCCCAAATCCAATCACTGGCATTCAGGAATGTACTTAGCTCAGTGGGAGCAGAAAACAGATAGCCATGTCATGCTTCAGATCCCAAAAGCCAAGCCCTGGAGTGCACCTACCAGAACCAATCAGCAAGGTAAATCAGTCGGCTACTGGCATAAAGGAGAATTGCACCTTCCCAGGACCCTCCATTTCAGCACAATTACACACGGTCCCAAGTCAGCTGCTTTTTGTATTTATAGACACACAACACAGATTCCAGAAGGAATGCCCTAAACTAAAAGCAATGGAGGTACACAAAGACTCTGCCTACTTTGGGAATGACAGAATGTAGACCCTTCTATTCTGCCCAACTTGGAGCTTGGTATCAAGCCCCCTGTTGTTAAAAATCAGCAGAGGCTGGAATCTAAGACTTCCTCACAGTGCTACCTCATTGCACAACTCCAGGAGACACCACTCCCAATTGCACAGTGCACAACCTATACAATCATACATGGTACCTCTACCTCTCAAAACTTGCTTCAGCTACATGTCAAACTATGCTTGGGCATGAGCTAGAAATGTCTTTGCAGCAGAAAAGTCACATGTCTCTTTATCACCAGTGAACAACTACTACATGTGTTTATCAAACTCCACTGTCTGCTATGGAAGAGAGTGAGAATCACACTGGAAGTTTATTTTTAATCACATTTTCCATCAAGAAAACAGAGGTCACAATGTGATGAGTCCCCCTGGGACTTAACTAGGTACCCCCAAATCCATCAGAAATGCCTAGAGACGTAAGATCTAAGTCAAATTGAACTTAAAAAAAAAAAAACTGGAATAAGCTCTTTCCCCCTTTTTTTTTTTGTCCATAATTGAGATTTATTGGTGTTGAGAATCAGCACACACATTTTAATTTGTACACAATTCTTAACATACGTACCAAAAATCTAAAAAGCCATGAATTGTCATTCTTTTTTTAAAAGTTATTCCAGTGACTTTCCAGCTTCAAATTTGGAGGCAATTCTTCCTTAAGAGGCTGTCAAGTACAAGTATCTTCCAATGTTGCTGTTACATAAATCCCACCCATTCACAATATAATAGCATATACACGACACTCAAATGTTCAATCTTTCATGGCACATTAACAAAATCATTAGGAAAACTGGACTACCACAACAGAAGATGTTACAGAGTGCACATGGCTCTGACAGAACAAGGAGTGGTTTTCTGTAGGAAACAATTCTACAAAACATGGGAGAAGTAACCAAAAATATTCAAGACAGATTAAATGCACAACTGAGACTCCAAATTGCCATTTAGTATGCATTGTACTGTAGGATATAAAAACCAACCCCACCTATGGAATGTTAAGCTGATACCCAAGACAGTCAAAGCCTCCCAGAATCCAATATGCCACTATTTTCTGGTTGTACCAAAAAATAAACAACCAGCAAATGATTTCACCTCTTAAAAAAAACTCATTTACATTTAAAAAATGGGATGAGGTGGGCTTCCCTCCTTCTTAAAAATGTTTCTAGAGCTACTAAAAAACTTGCATTTACAAAATAGTTGATAAAAATATTCCTCTGGATTGTACAAGAAGGGAGACAGGGACCACTGATAACACACGGTGTACGGTATTACTCGGACTTGGCTTCTTTGGCTTCTGCTTCATCAGAGGCTGGACTCTCCTCGTTCTTCGTTTCTCCGTTTTCTGCAGGCAAGTCTTCTTTAGCTTCTGGGTTCAGCACCTCGGCCTGTTTTCCCTTTGCTTGCGCTTTCTCTTCCCCTTTGCTTGCGCTTTCTTGTCTGATGACTTATCCTTCCCAGCGGCCTTCTTGGGCTTCGCTTCCACCTTCGCCGGGGCCGGCTTCGCCGACAAGCGCGCCGACCTCCTCTTGGGCTCCTCCTTGGCCGCCCCCTCGGCAGAGCTGACCTTCCTCTTGGGCATCCTGGCGGCGCGGAGGGCGCGTGCGGGCCGCGGCGCCGAGAGCCTTCGCCGAGCTGGGCTGCCTGGCCGCTGCCGCTCCTCCCGCCCTCTTTCCCCTTTTCTATGATTTGTAGTTTCGTGGACTTAGGCTTCCACGGGCACTTTAAAGGTTATTGTTTATAGCATATGGTAACGCAGATTTTGCCAGTGGAAAAGACTTCAGCTAGTGACTGAGACGTTGAACCAAAAGCTAGAATAATGGCACTGCAAGATGTGCTTACAGAGCAAACCTTAACTAAAAATACGCAAGAGTAGCATGGCATAGATCAGAGGTAGTCAAACTTTCATGACAAAGTCGTACTTTCAAACTGGACGGTTTTGTTCTAAAAGTTTGAATTTGAAGTGGAAATTCAATTGAACTGAACAAAATTCAAACTCCAAGCAGAAATTATTGATATAGATATAAAATTCCAACATATTCTGGTGTTCTACACTGCTCATGAATACTATGTATTATAAATACAAGAGGATGTCAAAAAATCTGTGGGATGGGGCCGGCGCCGAGGCATAGTGGGTAAAGGTGCTACCTGCAGTGCCAGCATCCCATATGGGCACTGGTTCGAGTACCAGCAGCTCCACTTCTGATCCAGCTCTCTGCTATAGCCTGGGAAAGCAGTACAAGCTGGCCCAAGTCTATGTGGCCCTGCCCTTATGTGGGAGACCCGGAAGAAGCTCCTGGCTCCTGGCTTCAGACGGCCCAGCTCCGGCCATTGCGGCCAATTGGGGAGTGAACCAGTGGATGGAAGACCTCTCTTTCTCTGTTTGCCTCTCCTCCTCTCTCTGTGTAACTCTGACTTTCAAATAAACAAATAAATCTTTTAAAATCAATGAGAAATGAAATTAAAAGTTTTGCACTTTTTTAGATTTATTTATTTATTTACTTAAAAGGCAGAGTGACAGAGAGAGACAGAAAGATCTTCCATCCACTGGGTCACTTTGCAAATGTTCTCAATGGCTGGGGCTGGGCCAGGAACCAGAAAAGCCATCTGTGTCTCCCACAGGGAATGGAATTCAAACTGGTACTCCAATAGGAGATACTAGCAGCATAATAAGTGGCTTAACCCTCTGCGCTACAACACTAGCTCCCACATAAGGTTATTTGTATGCCAAAAAAATTAAAATTCATACACATACAAGACCTTCAGAAAGTTCACAGAAATGCATGTTATGAAATAATTATGAATAAATTTCAAAAAACTTTACACCAAAAAACATTTTAATTTCATTTTTGAAAGGCACAGTGAGACAGAGACTGACAAACAGAAAGACAGACAGAAATCAGAGATCTCTCATCTGTTGACTCACTCCTCAAATTCCCACAACAACCAGGCCTAGGCCAGGCTGAAGCCAGGAGCCTAGAACTCAATCCAGGTCTCCCATCTGGATGGCAAGGATCCAGATATTTCAGCCACAATCTGCTGCATCCCAGGGTGCATGTAAGCAGGAAGCTGGATTCCGGAGTGGAGCCTGGACTCAAATCCAGCAGTAGCATTTGGGATGTGGAAGTGGCATCTTAACTGCTATGCCAAATACTTGCCCCTCCACAAACTTTTGAAGCATGATCATATAACATATGAAATAGTTACTATATATTACATTATATTATGTATTTGTGTTAAGTATCATTTAATCAATACATCTCAAAGAACATAGTTGGAATTTTGAGTGAGGGCCTAGAGTCATATGAGCTTTGTCTCCCTCTGAATCCCGGAACTTGGCTCAAGACCTCCACAAGATCAGAAAGATTGATGGAACACAGTTGGAAGCCTCAAGTCTGAAAGAAAGAACACTAAAGAGAAAATCCAAAACATAAATTCTAGTCCAGCTCTGCACTAACTTCCTATCACCTTGGCCATGCACTGTGGAACCAGAACACCTGGTACAACTGCAAATACATATGACTTAACCTCTTTTCCACTCACTCCCTCATCTATAAAACAAATACAATAAAGAATCTGCCTCCTTGAATTGCACCAAAGTAAATACATCAAAATCCCAGAGTGCTTAGTATATTGAATGGCTGTAGTAAGAACTTAATAATTGCTACTTGCAGCAATGATTAATCAATTGATGAAATCTATAGAAGGGGAAATGTGTTTGAATAAGACAATGTTAAACCCATTTTGTATCTTGTTTTGGCTAGTTTCATCTTAACAACCATTAGAGACTGTCGGTGGCCTCTGTCTCTCACAGTTAATTGAGAGTCAACTGTATTGTCTTCATCTCTTAGCTTGTTGCAATATCTCAACGTGCCCGGATGTAGAGCCAGCACTTAGCTCAGGCTCTTATATAGTCAGTATTCCAGCAGTGCTCCTTAAAGGCATAGAAGTTTACCAGTTCTATTGATCAATCTTTGAATTCTAATGCAACTGAAAAGACTTTAATAAATAAAAGTGACCTGGATTACAGAGGATGTCAGAAACTAGGAAGTGTATCAGCTCCTTGAAGCCAGTTAACCTCATGAGTCGCCTCCTCCTCAAGCCTCCTGGTAGATTGTATTTTTCCAAAACTTACCATAGCAATATCTCCCACTCCACATGTGTTCTTACTATGTCATACTCTTCCCATGAGAACATGGAATCTGTGCTCCCTCTCTTTGAACCTGGACAGTCTTGTGACCAAGACAGAAGGTGATACTACGGGACTTCCCAAAGCTACATTATTAAGACCACAACCATTCTGCCTGGTTCTCTTGGAACATTCATTCCTCAAATCTGGTGCATGCTGGGAGGAAGCCCACATAGGCCCAGGTACAGAGACCCTAGGACGTCATCTCATCCTTCTGACAACAGTCAAGCTGAGAGCCAGTATCACCACCAGTCACATGAGCCAAGACGCCCCCAGCTGACCAGGCGAGGCTTCAATGAGGTAGAACAAAGACAAACCTTCCCCCTCTGTGCCTTGTACCTTAATTCCTGAAGCACAGAATCTACAGCATAATGAAATGTTTGTTTTATGCCAGTAGGTTAGAGCAGTTTGTTATATGGGAGCAGGAAAAGCAGCAGACTTTACATTGCTCATAGTCCTGCTGCACCTGGTAGCTGTCAGGCTCCTGGTGATACCACTCAATGTGAAGCCAACTTTCACTCCATGTGCCTCCAGGTAGAATTTCCATTTTCACTAAAGAAAATCCTTTAGATCAAGAGTAAGGTGGCCTTTAGGATTCAAATACTGCCTTTTCCTTCTGACTCACTGGAATGTTCCTTCTTTTTTGCCTTTTAAACACCAGATGGTGTTTATGTTAATGAGGAAAGAGTAATTTCACTGGGCTCGTCCTCTTTCACACGCATTCTCAGGGTAAAGCAGGACCCCAGTGGAAGATAAATGATCATGAGGAGGATCCAGTTCGGTGGGGAAACTAACACGTTCTGTTAGATGCACTTGAAGACAAGGTAGCATTTGCCTAACTGTCAGGGCCATGAACTTGCAACTCTCCACCACAGCAGGGATGAGAACGATGGAGCATTTGCCTCCCCTGGGAGCTCTGCCCACCGGCCCTAAATTACAGCCATTGTGTGTCCTGCTCTATTTAAGCTGTCAATTTTTATTTACAGACACTTTTTAAAAGAAAGCCTGAAGTATACCCACCCATGCCTTAAGGGATGTAGTACGTAGTGCCGTGATTAATCTTGTAAGCTTAGAATCAGATAGACCTGAACTCATGTCATTAGCTACACAGGCTTCAGAAAAATATTTAAGCTCTCTGTCTCAGTGTTCTTTTCCTTAAAATGGAAATAATACCTTTCCCATAGTGTCACAGTGGGACTTCAGCAAGAGAATTCACTTAAAGTGCCAAGCACAATAGCTGGCACACACACTCAATAAATGTCAGCTATCATGATTATTACTTAAGAGCACCATCACCATCTATCCATTTTGACATAAGTACTGTATTGTATTCACTTTGTAAGTACAGGATCGGGCACACTGTAGATATTGAAATTATCACTATATTAATGATTGATATAATAAGGAGAACAATGGTCCCCCAAGAGATGTTCTTGTTCCTATTGCTAGAACCTGTAAACTCACCTCCTAACATGTGAGTAAGTTAATGGCCATGAGATAGTGAGATGATCTTGGATTATCTGAATGGGCCCAGAAGCTGAGACAGGTGAAGATCAAAGTAAAGGTGGTATAGAGGATAAAGCTGCAGCCTACAGTACCAGCATCCTGTCTGGGTGCCAGTTCGAGTCCCAGCTACTCCACTTCTTACCAAGCTCTCTGCTAATGTGCCTGAGAAAGCAGTAGAAGATGGCCCAAGTCCTTGGGCCCCTGCACCCACATGGGAGACCCAGAAGCTCCTGGCTCCTGACTTCGGATCAGCCCAGCTCCAGCCATTGCAGCCATGGCTGCATCACACTAATCATTACCTTTTTTTAAATATTTATTTATTTCTTTGAGAGGCAGATGTGGAGAGAGAGGCAGATACGGAGAGAGAGGGAGAGATAGGTCTTCCATCTGCTGGTTCACTCCCTAGATGGCCACAACAGCCCGAGCTGGGCCAATCGGAAGCCAGGAGCCAGGAGCTTCCTCCGGGTCTCCCAAACACCCAGGTCATCTTCCACTGCTTTCCCCAAACCATTAGCTCCATTAGTGGAGCAACTGGGACACGAACCGGTGCCCATATGGGACGCCGGCATTGCAGGTGGTGGCTTTGCCCACTGCGCCATGATGCTGGCACCTGTTCTGAGTTCTTGCTTGCACTATTGCCAGGCACAGATGCTTTTACTGAGCCTCACAATAGTCTGAGACAGGTTCTATGCCTGGCCCAATTTTACAGATGGAAAAACTGAGTCCCAGGAAACTTAGATGATTTGCCCTAAGACGCAAAACTTGTCACAAATGGAGTGGGAATGACCTCTGAAGCTTTCTATTATGTGCAAAGATTTAAAAAAAAAAACTTTCTGGCCGGCGCCGTGGCTCAACAGGCTAATCCTCCGCCTTGCGGCGCCGGCACACCGGGTTCTAGTCCCGGTCGGGGCACCGGATTCTGTCCCGGTTGCCCCTCTTCCAGGCCAGCCCTCTGCTGTGGCCCGGGAGTGCAGTGGAGGATGGCCCAGGTGCTTGGACCCTGCACCCCATGGGGAGACCAGGAAAAGCACCTAGCTCCTGGCTCCTGCCATCGGACGAGCGAGGTGCGCCGGCCGCAGCGCGCCGACCGCGGCGGCCATTGGAGGGTGAACCAACGGCAAAAGGAAGACCTTTCTCTCTGTCTCTCTCTCTCACTGTCCACTCTGCCTGTTAAAAATAAAAAAAATAAAAAAAAAAACTTTCTGGAAAATTCTTGTTGATTTTCCTATGAGGCACAAGTCCTAAGTGAATAGGTCTCAAGAAAATGACAAAATTATTTCCGCAGGTTGTACAGCTCCAATATTCAGAGCCAGAGGCAGGTTCCACCCAGCAAGAAGCACAGAATTCACTAGAAGTTTCACTGTCACAGTCAGGAGACAGGGAGGCAGGTACACACTTGGCATGACTATGCTCAGAGAAGAGACCCATATAGCAGCCCAGGGGGTGGGAAGTGGTCCTCTGGGGCAGAAATGGACAGCACGTTCATTCCCACTTGATTTGTACATTCTTCCACCAGAAAGTGTGAACAAGCCAGCCACTGTAGAACTGTGAGTAATGAGAAACTTGTCCAGGAAACCATGGCTGCTTTCCCAGGCACAATAGTGTTCAGGCTGGATTTAGGAGCTGGCCTTGGACCTCACTCCCCACTACCCAGCACATAGAGCCATGTCTACCTGCTTTAAGCACTGGGCTTACCTACAAACTTTCGTTTGAGAAAAGGACTTCTCTGTCGCATGCCGTGTTAAATGCCAGGCTTCCTAATGTCACCAAAGAATTTATCTATTCAGAACTTGCGGCCAGCGCCATGGCTCAACAGGCTAATCCTCCGCCTTGCAGCGCTGCACACCGGGTTCTAGTCCCGGTTGGGGCGCCGGATTCTGTCCCAGTTGCCCCTCTTCCAGGCCAGCTTTCTGCTGTGGCCTGGGAGTGCAGTGGAGGATGGCCCAAGTGCTTGGGCCCTGCACCCCATGGGAGACCAGGAAAAGTACCTGGCACCTGGCTCCTGCCATCGGATGAGCGCGGTGCGCCGGCCACAGCACGCCGACCGCGGCGGCCATTGGAGGGTGAACCAACGGACCTTTCTCTCTGTCTCTCTCTCACTGTCCACTCTGCCTGTCAAACATAAAAAAATAAATAAATAAATAATAATAAAAATAAGAACTTGCTTGGATGAAATCAACCTGGTTCAGGAAATACCTGCCACCTCCAGCCCATGTAAGAGAATTCACTGGGGAAAAGGCATTTCTTAGAAGAAAGAAACAGCACTGGCGAGCCCCATGGCAAACAAAGGGGCAACCAGAGAACTGCTCAGAGAGATGTGGTAGGTGGCAGAGGGCGATGGCAGTCGGGTGCTGGCTAAACTGCATACTTCACGGGTCTGCCCTGCATTGCTAAGTAGGTAGGAACACGAGAGATCCGTTTGAACTCAGGACTGCCACTGCAGTCCCAAGTGAATATTGTGAATGGAGGTGTGCAACAAGACCACCCTGGGAAAATGAGTTGAGTCCCCAGAGCTTGACCTACAATGGTGAGTTGAGGGGATTGGTCTGCTCTCCCCAAGTCTGACAGCCAGGGAGGCACTGGGATCCAATGGGAGGATGGCTAGGTCAGAGCCTACAGAAAAAGATCTTTCAAAAAAAAATCAATGAACTTGAGCAAAAAAGTATCAAGCAAAATCAAGGGAGAAGCTCAAGGAGGGTGGGGGCAGGACGTACTAAGAGACCCTGCCAGGGAAAGTATCATCCTTGTCTGCAGCAGGAAACTTGGGAAACTCATAGGGGCTCACCCAGAACCTGAAAATGCTGGACACCTGCAAACAGAGGGCATCCCATGGCTGGAGGGGCACCAGCTAAGTACAACTAATTTGCCTTCTAATCACCCTCTCTCCCTCCAAGGAGCCAGAAGCAGGAAAGGAGTCTGGGCAAAGGGGTTAAAGGAACAGGTCCAGCCCCCTTTCCCCACCACTGAGCTGCAGCATCTCAGGCTGGGTCTAAGGGAGAAGGAGAGCTTGGAACTGGATGGGAGACTGATATTTTGGCTTATATAGAACTGGACTTTTGGATGTCTGAAAATTTAAAACAATAATAAAGTCTTTACTTCTATTTTATTTTGAGAGTGCCTGGGAAAGCTGTGAAATATTTCTGGGATATCATCCAGGATTGGTTTAACAGAGCAAGTGTGAAGTTAGTAATTGAAGATAAATAAAGCCATTTTCTGTTTGCACTTCAATTGGGCCAGACAATTTAATCAAGCAGTTGCATGACTTACAAAAAAAAAAAAAAAGTAAAGACTTCTGCAACTAACCCCTTCTTTATTTTAAGTTATTATTTATTTATTTTCATTTTATTTAAAAGGCAGAGAGGTAGAGAAAGAGATCTTGCATCTCAGGCTAAGCCAATCAGCACATTCAATCCCCCACTACCACCATGACTGACTAAAGGATGAGTACCTGACCCCAGACAGGCCAGTCAAGACCAAGCAGATTCCACTGCAAGACTTTTGCTTCAGTCTTACAGGCCTGAATTTTCTCTCTCTTGAGGGATGTTAATTTGGAAGAAGGAAAACCTCCAGGAAGGAATTTGCCTAAGAACAGGGCAATGCAAAGAAGACAAAATCAAGAGATGAAATACCCAGCCCTGGGCACATCCTCTGAGCCCTACATTGAGCTCTGCCTGCACCACTGAGTTATGAGAATCATAAATTCCCTTCTGGACTGGGTCCCATTTGAGCCAGATTTTCTATCACTGGCAATGGATAAACTGGCTGACCCCATGGCTGTGTGTATGCCTCTGAGGCTCGGGTCTCAAACCAATACCCCCAAAGGGCCACAAGAGATTCTGACTGGTCTTCAGAGCACCAATTCAAGCAGGAAAGTTTTATGGTTGGGATCAATTCATGATATGCATTATTGCCAGTTTTATCTTTCCCCACCTAATTTTAACATGCAATGTCAAGGAGTCTTCTCACCTTCTCCTCTTGGGTACGCTGATAATATTGCTTTCCACCCTCGGAAAACATTTCAATGCAGTCACCTGCTTCCTGCACATAGGTTATATGTTTCTCTTGGTGCATTCATTAATATTTGAATTCAGAACACTCTAATTCTCTTCCATGTATTTTATATGTATTTCCTCACACATATGCTTTCTTACTGGAAACTCTAAAAGACATCTCAAGCAAGGCAAGGTGTAATTGGGTATTTAATAGAAGCTTATTGATGACAAAGATAGCAGTAACAAGGGTAAAAATGGTTTTGTTATATGCATATTGAAAAGATAATTTTTCTAAACATTCAGTGAAGATATTTCCTCTGAATAAAAATCTACTGTATTCTGTCACACCTGAGGGAAGAAATTAGAAATAGGTTTAAGTAAATAAATTAGAAATCATTGTAGTTTCCAGATTTGAATAATTACCTTTAGCATTCAAATACTTAGATTCTTTCTTAAAATTTGTAAAATTTTTCTTGGCTTTTCAATAGCTCTAAGAAAATAACATCCTGATTTTAAGTAATGAACAAAACCAACTAAAATGTCCAATAAGCCCATATAGGATCAAAATCTAAATGGAGTCCAATGACAGGAGAACATCTCCACAAATATTAGACACTTAATTAAAAATATTCATCAGCTTCCAACTGTGCACTGTGAATTCATCCCTGTGGAAAGCCATTATTCAAATACCCTACCACAGAGTTCTAGAATCTTGGCTACAATAACACTTCTGCTCTTTAGGTTTCTGATGAACAAATGCTTGAACCTCAGCATTAAACTTCACAAGACTACCAGCTACTTTCCTCGGCACACTGAGCACCCATCCATTCCCAGTCTGGTCCAGTCCAGCACTGGGCTACCATATACAGGGAAGCCACTTGGGGCACTGGTAGAATCTTGCCCAGTGGCTGTAAATTTAGATTCTGAAGTTACATTATGTAATTCCTCACATTCTAACTCTGCTTGGCTTCTGAAACCTCGCATGACTGTACATAAAGTCCTTGCATATTTTGAGATTTGGAGATGCTGTGCAGTACATCAGAAGTGAAGTTGACTTAGATGCCCCATCGTGCAAATTCTGAACCCTGGTTCTACCACTCTTTAACTCCATGATGTTGGACAACTCACTCATCCTCTCAGAACCCCAGTTTCACACGTGAAGTGAGAATAACAGTGGTGTTTAATGAATACATATCTTGCAAGATTGTTATTACCCAAAACTGGTGTATTTGACACAGGCAATGGTCAGACACTCAATAAATGGATGTTTCTGCTGTCACTGCCACTTTGTTATTCACTTCACCATCACCAGGTACAATGTTGACCCTAATCTATCTGGAAGGGGGTTCCAACCTCCTACACTGCAGCCCCAGTGCCATTTCTCATGCCTCCTGCTCTGTTCTGATGTCAGCCTGAGTCATACCACAGTGAATTTATGTAACAGGCCAGGAAAAGAGAGATGGGGAGACAGGAGCCCCGGAGAATTTTCTCCATCCTGCTGTTACAGCCCACATGACTTGAACTTACTGGCTCTTCATTCACCTACGATGCTTCTTCCCTAAATCTGGACACCCAGGCATCTGAGTCCTGGCATCCCTGGATCAACCTCAATACCTAAAACTAGAGACTTCACATTAGTACTAAATTCCAAATGAGGGGCCAGTATGGTCAAATCATGGTGTCATTATACAAGGGGGCTTCCAAACTATCGTAGAGGATTATCATCTTCTAATTACATTTTATATGAAATTCTTGAAGCCCTTTCATATATTGTGCAAGTCTCTTCTATCAAATTAATATACCATCAATTACAAAATGCATCATTATTTTTGTACCTCTAAAAAATTTAAACTGCCAATAGAAGTATAACATTGCTAGTAAGATATATTCTGACCAGAAAGATTAAATAATTTTAAATGCATCTTAGAATTAAAATGCAAGAACATTTCTCTTGGAGAAACCTAAAAGGTGCAAAATATGGCTCTTATTCCTATTTCCCAGAGTCCTACACAGAGCCTGGCAGCCAATAGATAAATATTTGTTAAATGAACAAATACACATATGAATAAGAGAATTTACTAGCAGTCACACTATAATGATGGTTTTATCATTTAGAAACAAAACTTGGTGGTAGATATTTGGATAAGTGATTATGACACCAGGTAGAACGCCTACATCCTGTATGGAGTATCTGGGGTTTGAGTCCTGGCTCCATTCCCAATTCCAGCTTTCTGCCAATACAGATGCTGAAGGGGCAACAGGTGATGGCTCAAGTACTTGGGTCCTTGCCTCCCATGACAGAGATCTGGACTGGGTTAATGGTTCCTGCTTTGAGAATTGAACCAGCAGATGGGAACTCTTTTATTTCTCTTTCTTTCTCTTTCTTTCTTTCTTTCTTTCTTTCTTTCTTTCTTTCTCTCTCTCTCTCTTCCTTCCTTCCTTCCTTCCTTCCTTCCTTCCATCCTTTCTCTCTTTCTCTTTCTTCTTTTCTTCTGTCCTTCCTTCTTTACTTTCTTTCCTTCTATTTCTTTCTCTCTCCCTATGATTCTCAAATAAATGAAATTTAAAAATAAATTCGATGCAATAGAAAAATCATGCTAAAGATTAAACACTCATCATTTCACCAAACCTTCCATTTAAAAAATAAGTATACTCCATTCCAGTTTGTTGTCACTAAGTTAGAGACCTAAATCCAGTAGTAGATTCCAAAAGTTTAGTGTCTACTCAATAGCCAATTTCAAAGAAAATGCTATTTTTAAGCATTAAGTATCCAGAACCATAAAATGTACAGTGCTTATTCAGAAACATCTGGCAGCTTCCTGAAGGCATACTTCAGGTTCCTATTAGCTACAAGACAGTCTTGGCATCTTCGATAACTAGGAATACAGATCTATTTAACAGTACCTTCTCCTTACTTTTTTTTTTTTTTTTTTTTTTTTTTTGACAGGCAGAGTGGACAGTGAGAGAGAGAGAGACAGAGAGAAAGGTCTTCCGTTGCCGTTGGTTCACCCTCCAATGGCCGCCGCGGCTGGCGCGCTGCGGCCAGCACACCGCGCTTGTCCGATGGCAGGAGCCAGGAGCCAGGTGCTTTTCCTGGTCTCCCCATGGGGTGCAGGGCCCAAGCACCTGGGCCATCCTCCACTGCACTCCCGGGCCACAGCAGAGGGCTGGCCTGGAAGAGGGGCAACCGGGACAGAATCCGGCGCCCCGACCGGGACTAGAACCCGGTGTGCCGGCGCCGCAAGGCGGAGGATTAGCCTGTTGAGCCACGGCGCCGGCCTCTCCTTACTTTTGTACCATTAAATTGGCTGTAGACTTCTGGCCATTCCTGGAACTCAATCCCTGCACAGTGATAGAGACAAAAACCAGTGAGCCTTGGTCCTCGAAGTTTCCATTAGAAAAACTCAGCCTCCACTTCCTGCCTAGAGCAGCTCCCAAAAGTCACTTGCCACTATCCATTACAATTAAAATTGGTGCATTTCATTCCAGGTACTATAGAAACAAGCATTATATAAAATGGACAAAAGAACAAGGACTCAAAAAGCAAAGCCTATGCAAACATCGAGGGATTTGGGAGATTCAAAAATGTAGAGGTTCTCTGGGGAAACTTCTGGTGGCCCTAGAAGTTCTCCGCTCTACAATGGGAATATCAAATCCCAGATTCTGATCTGATTAAGGCTTTGTCTGTTCTCTGCTTAAACGTATTCACATCTGAGTCTTTTCTGTGTAAAGACAGAATGGCACCTGTAGCCCCTGTCAGATCCTTTTCAGGTGGAAAACAGGAATTAAAATAGAGAAATGTGAAATAAGTATCTCTAATATAATGAATTGAAGAGGAAATAATCTACTTTAGGGACAAAAATATCACTCAAGTGACTTTTTTCAGGATTCTGTGAGTCTGCTTGCCAGGACCCATTACTCTTATACAGGTCAAAGTAATAATATCTGTTTTCAGCACAGCCTCTATGCCACCTGGGCTTGAAAGACCACGCAAAAATTATATGGCTATTTATCCTTGAGTATACTTAAGACAAAACAATAGGAATTAGTTACAGCATGGACTTCTTCTGTTCTTTCACAGCAAAAAACAATCTCTTGGATGCCTCCCTGTCCTTGACCATCATGTGCTAGAAATGCAATCATCATTTCCTCATCATAGATCTTCATTCCCTACTATTCCTTCCCTCCTGAAAGACATCTGGATTGGTCAGCTTTCTCTTACTACAACAAAATACCTAGAAAAGTTACTTATGAAGAAGAGTGGCTTATTTTAGCTCACTGTTTTGGAGGTCCACAGTCTTATATCACGCAAGCCACATTGGTTCAGCAAACTGGTAAACCCAGAGAATAGCCAAGCTGGAGCAGGTGGAGCGTGTGTGCAGGAACAATCACATGGCTAACAAGGAGGCAGAGAGAGCAGCATGGCGGGGCTCTTCTATCATCATCTTCTCCCAAGAACGACCTTCGAATGGCATGCACCAGTGACCTAAGGACCTCCTACCAGGCCCAGCTCCTCGACACTATAATTAGATTATGTTTCCACTCTCTTGGTATCATCAATTTATGACATTGGGATTTAACCAACTGCATGAGTTCAGGATCCACACCCTGTTTGAACCACAGCAACACTGCTCTCCTCTTTTAATTTAAGGGAAATGGTGGGCTCCTCTGCACTGACTTCCCTGGTGCCAGAGCTGGTTCTCCTCCCATAATCCCTAAGCCCCACTGCCTCTCTCTTACGGCCCTGTTCCCACTCTGCCTCCTACTTTATCCTTCAGGCTCTGTTTGATCACTCCCTGAAACACCATAAAGTCCTTTGTAGTCACACTGCATCTTAGCGCGTCTGGCAAATACCTCGCTGGAGGGAATTGAATTTGAAGAGTTCTTAGCCAGTCCTGGTTCTAGGCTGGAAATTTGCTGATTGTCCAGCTGACACAGTTGATGTCAGGTGGCATCAGTAAAAGCTGGTGCACACGGCTGAAACTGTCATCCTCGCACTGGTATGCCATTCTCCCTGGCTTTGCTCCAAATACATTAAGAGTAAAGACACCTCTGATTCATATGTTCATCTCCTCCAACACAGGCATCTGTACATAGTAAATGTAAGCTGAATCTCATTTATTCAATTTCATCACATCATAGCTAGAGAGTTATAAGGGGCCTTGACAGTTCCTAAACGTGTAGCACATGAACCCCTGGTAGCACCAAGATGACATTAGGTCACACACAGATTTAACCCTTTTGAATGGCTGTGGGTTAACTTTACTGTGTACTAGGAGAAATAGAACTAGCACAGAAGAGCTAATAACCTCAGAGAGATTAACACGCAGGTAAGGCTACACTCATTTAAGCTGGCAAATTTAAAGAAAAATATTAAGTAATGATAGATATTGTCACTAAGGACAAAACCAAATTTAATTAAGAGGGAGAGGGAAAGGGGAGGGTTGCAGGTGGGAGGGAAGTTATGGTGGGGGGGAAGCCATTGTAATCCATAACCTGTACTTTGGAAATTTATATACTTTAAATAAAAGCTTTAGAAAAAAAAAGAAAATACAAAAAAAATTTAAAAATTTTAAAAAATAAAAAATGAATTAAAGAAAAATATTAAGTAGTGGTACAGATGAGATTATGTTTAAATATGGCTCCCCAGGGCAGATGCTTAGCCTAGCAGTTAGGACATCCAGTAAGATGTCTGCATCCCGTATCAGAGTACCTGGGTTGGATAACGGGCTCCAGATCCTGATTCCAGCTTCCTGCTAACGCAGATCTTGGGAAACAACGGTGATGGTTTAAGTCACTGTGTCCTGTCTCCTGATTCTGGCTGCAGCCCAGCCCTAGGCATCTCAGGCATTTTAGGAGTGAACCAAAGGATAAAAACACATTAATTCTTTTTTTTTTTTTTTTTGACAGGCAGAGTGGACAGTGAGAGAGACAGAGAGAAAAAAACACATTCATTCTCTCTCTCTCTCTCCCTCCCTCTCTTTCCTTCTCCCTCTCCCTCCCTTCTTCCCTCCCTCCCTCTGTTACCTGTTCCTGGCTCACACTCTGCCTCTCAAATTAAAAAAAAAAAAAGTTTTTAAAATAAGTTAATAAATATGGCTCCTGAAAAATTAAGTGAAGGTGAAATAGAAAAGGTTGAGGTTTAAGATTCCCTGTCCAAACTAGTAAAACCAGTCCAAATCCTGTTTTACTTCCAAACGCACCTACTGCAAGATTTAGCCCTCACAAATACCCCTTCATGTCACATCAGGTCTCAGAAACCCCGACTGGCTCCCACAGTCTCCTGACAGTTCTCATCTTCCTAACTCTTTTTCCAAATTCCCCTCTGATTCCTCTCCAGTGGTCTCAGCCCTTTCTGTCCCTTGGGCAAATCCTGTAAATGTGTGCTGTCTTGCCTTTGCTTAAACTATCCTCCCTCCCCATTCTTCTCCACCAATCAATGTGCATTCCTTTCCCTGACTCATTGAAGTTCAAAATCACCCTCTTATTCTAATCCACCTCGTACCACACTTTCCTCATCAATGACGTTGATGGATTTTGCTTGCGACTTTGCACTTATCCACATGTATGTTTCATCATGCCACTTTAGATTCTGAAGTCAACAAGGGCAAAGGCGATGTCCTTGAAGTTGCGTGAGGTCTCGCTCAGCCCACAGGAACACGGATATACAACAATCACTAAATGTGTGTCTCATAACAGGACAACCCAAAAGCCAGCATGTCCAGAACACACACAGCACTGCATGCCCTACTAGACTGTCAGACCTGGAACTTGGTTTGGAATGCACCCACCCACCACATCATACACGTGGAATCTACTGCACTCATCACAAAAACTGAGTTTTAATAATTTTCCTTCATAGTGAACTTGGGTTCCTTATAAGAGTGCATCTTTGGGGTCTTTCAATGAGCAAATGACCAAATCTGAATTAATACCTAGGAATGTGTACATAACTCAACGATGCTTTCAAATGAACTGGAAGAAGTTCAAAATTCAGGTTTGGCCATGAAAATGAATTTCATTATTTTTAAATAAGAAATCACTTATCCCACTCATACATCCCTTTCTTGATCTGTTAAGGATTTTTCAGTTCTCAGTGAAGCAAAGACAGAGCAGTGACTATACACACAGAATATAAATCCTTTCAGACCCCAAGCTGGATTCTCAACCCTACAAGTTACTAGCTCCTGAACATTGAGGCAATTCATTTATTCACATAGCAAACATTAATTGAAAGCTACAGGTCAGCGCCGTGGCTCAATAGGCACACCGGGTTCTAGTCCCGGTCGGGGCACCGGATTCTGTCCCGGTTGCTCCTCTTCCTGTCTAGCTCTCTGCTCTGGCCCGGGAGTGCAGTGGATGATGGCCCAAGTCCTTGGGCTCTGCACCTGCATGGGAGACCAGGAGAAGCACCTGGCTCCGGGCTTCGGATCAGCATGGCGCGCCGGCTGCAGTGCGCCAGCCACAGCAGCTATTGGGGGGTGACCCAAAGGAAAAAGGAAGACCTTCCTCTCTGTCTCTCTTACTGTCCACTCTGCCTGTCAAAAAAAAAAAAGCTACAATTATACAAATTATACTACAATTATACAAAGTGGTGCCTGTGGAGGGGTTTAATTTAATATTCAAAGGTGGTGGAGTTTGGATCAGGGCTTGAGTATCACCCATTTCCTTGCCCTGTTTTGGAAATCTTAGAAGTGTCATGGTATCAGTTGCATGCTGGTAGTTTTTATTATAATGGTTTATTATAATTATTATATAATATATAAATTATATATATTATATATTATATATTATATATAAATTATATATATTATATATATTATATAAATATTATATAATGGTTTATTATAATTATTATAATTAGTTTTTATTATAATGGTATTATAATAAAGGTCTTTTAAAGATGTCAGCCTGTGGCCATACTGGATATTTTTAGCTGGCACTGGTTCTACGTGGAACAATCATGGTCATCATGGTTTTCTGCTACACCGAAAGGGATGGTGGTGGTAGTTTTGAGTGGCATAGGAAGGGGAGTGGCTTGGGCAGCAGAGCCAGGTGTGCGGGCTGCAGTGAGCAGGGCAGCGGGGCGGTGTGGTCAAACCTCAGCTGCAGTTGCTGGTGCTGCCTCCCTGCCTGCTTCATTCCACGTGTCTTCCAGCTGGATAGCTGACACAGCCTTTCTATTGGTCTCCTTACTCCTACTCCTGCTCCCAGTACTTGATGCTCTATAGAGCAGCCAAAATGATCAGAATCAAAGAAATGAAAATTATGTCATGCCCTCAACTTAAAATTCCACTTGGCTTGACATCTGAGTTTCTGATGCTGGCCTGCAGAGCTCTCCTTTCCAAACTTTATCTTCAGCCTTCTTCCCCCAGATCTCTCTGGACTTCTCTTTGTTCCTTGAATAAGCAAAATTCTTCCTTGCTAGAAGGCCTCTGTGGGAGCTTTTCCTCCTGGAATCCTCTTTTACCCAGTCCTCATGAGTGACTCCCTCACTCCTCTGAAAACTTAGACCAAATGTCATGTCCTTACAGAAGCTTTCTGTAACCACCCACTCCTGCCGGGCACCCTCTGTAATAACACATGGTTATAATTCTCTGCAATATGCCTGGAACTCCCTGAAAAGTTCTATTTGTTAATATAATAAACCACAACTAAAAAATTAATAAACTAAGACCACTAAAATGACTGTCTCCATGAAGTCAAGGGAGGAGAAAGTTTTATAACGAAGCAAACCTAATTAGTGGTGCTGCACGCTCTACAAAGAAGGAAGATGGTGATGACAATAATGACGATGATGATGATGATAGACAGCTAATAGTTATTGTTATGTGAACATGGAAGAGTGCCAGGCATTTTGCACATCTTGTCTTATTTAATCCTCGCTGTGTCTGTTCATATAAAAACATGTCCCCACATCTTGTTGATTGCAGCTCATTCTCTCCTGAGCTTGTCTGCACTCATTCCTGAGTATGAACTTTCACTTAAATAAATCTTGCTTCTTCATTCACTTTTACCTATGTGTCTTCTTTGAACTCCTCATGGAGATAAGAACCTGGACTAAGCCTAGCCAGAGGCCATCCCACAACAGAGCCAGCATGGAGGGAGCAAAACTGGACAGAACATTCTAGGTATGTATTAGATGTCTTAGCGGATAGGACTTGTTAGTCAATGTGGTATGAAGTGGCAGAGGTCAGGAAAGTGAACTCACACATCATGATTAGGTTTTAGCTGATGCAACAGAATAGATGGAGGTATTGTCCGTGGAGATGAGGAAACGTTGAGAGGCACAGGTTCAAAATGCAAAGTCCACAGTTCTACTTGGAGGGAGACCTGAGATCCTTGACCAGAAACATCAAGCAATCAATTGTATGTAGTACTGGAGGTCCACACTCAGAAGTGATAGCAAACATATGGCATGAAGGAGCTTCCAGCTGGGAAAGCAGTAGAAGATGGCCCAAGTCCTTGGGCCCCTGCACCCACGTGGGAGACCTGGAAGAAGCTCCTGGCTCCTGGCTTTGGATTGGCACAGCTCTGGCCATTGCAGCCAACTAGGGAGTGAACCAGCGGATAGAAGACTCTCTCTCTCTCTCTCTCTCTCTCTCTCTCTCTCTCTCTCTCTCCATCTCTCCTCTCTGTGTAACTCTTTCAAGTAAAGAAATAAATCTTTAAAAAATAATAAAAAATAAAGAAGGAGGTGCCAGGACCACCCAGGAACAACCTGCAGATCAAGACAAGAAGGGCCTCCAGGCTACCTGTGTGGGCATCCAACCATTTAGAGGTGCAACAACCAGGAACGAGCCAACAGAAAACCAAGGAGTGGCGGGGATGGTGGAAGGAAAACCTAGAGGAAGTCAGGTCACAAAGCAAGTGATGAAAGAGAAGTGTTTTAAGATGGATGAGGCGGTCAAGTGTCAAAGATGCTGCTAGAGGTCAAGGAAGATGCGGCAGACACCACCTGGCTCTTTCCCTTTCGCCTCTCCTCCTTCCTTGCAAACAGCCCCAAATTTACCTCAATGTTGGTTAAATGGCAACAAGTCAAAGAGGGCAGGAGCCACTCACAGACTCAAGATGAATCTTAACTGTTCCGAGTCAGTAAAGACAATCCCATTACCCTTTGCTAGCGATTTGCTCTATGGGTTGATTTCTAAGAAGTAGGCCTAGAGCTTGCAGAGGTGTAGGCAATAAATCCTCTAAAATAAAAGGAAACAAGAGAAAAGCCCACTCCACTGCTTCCCCTGCTTTTAGATGATGCAATACCTCCTGGAGCCCTCTGATTACCATTCAGGAGCCTCTGGTCATGCGATAATGGGAGGTGAAGTAGGAAGCTGAGCAAGTCTGCGTCCTGGACAGCACTGGAAATCAGCTGAGCCAGCCCCAGGATGCCCATGCTCAGTGAAACCATAATTTGTTTTTAACAGTCAACATCTACAAGGTGTGAGCAGGTGCAGCAGGACATTCTGTGGGGTGCAGCAGAAAGCATCCTAATCGACACTTCAAAGAACAGAAATGTGTTGCCATGCCCACTGGTGACCTCCATAACAGCAGCTCCCATCAAGTGGTGCTGGCTTAGGGAGATGTGAAGTGAGGAAGTGGAAATCAGGGCTTCAGACCCGTCTTTCCAGCAATTTTGAAGTGAGGGGTACAAATGGATTATATGATAGCAGGAAGGGATGTAGGGACATGGGATGCTGATGGGAGACACTGCAGCCCCTTTTACATGGTAATGGGAAAATTCGAGTAGAGAGAGAGACACCAAGCGTTCAAGAGAAGAGAGGATACCCAAAAGAGCAAAGCAGAGGCCGGCGCCACGGCTCAATAGGCTAATCCTCCGCCTTGTGGCGCCGGCACACCGGGTTCTAGTCCCAGTCGGGGCACCAGATTCTGTCCCGATCGCTCCTCTTCCAGGCTAGCTCTCTGCTGTGGCCAAGGAATGCAGTGGAGGATGGCCCAAGTGCTTGGGCCCTGCACCCCATGGGAGATCAGGAGAAGCACCTGGCTCCTGCCTTAGGATCAGCGCAGTGCGCTGGCCGCAGCACGCCAGCCACAGCGGCCATTGGAGGGTGAACCAACGGCAAAGGAAGACCTTTCTCTCTGTCTCTCTCTCTCTCTCTCTCACTGTCCACTCTGCCTGTCAAAAAAAAAAAAAAAGCAGAGTAGAGGGGTTGGCCCTAGATGAGAGAAGACAGGTTTACCCATATAGTAATAAGATAGGCGCAATGGGCATAGTCACAGATAGCCAGAAGCCTTGTTTGGGAGAAATGACTAATTACTGCCTTTTGTTTTTCAACAATGTATGAGATGCTCAAAATGTAAAATGTTGGGGCCAGCATTGTGGCAAAGCAAATTAAGCCATCTCCTGGGACCTCAGCACCACAGAGCAATGGTCCAACTCCTAGCTACTCCACCTCCGATCCAGTCTGCTACTAATGTGTCTGGGAAGGCAGCACATGGTGGCCCAAGTGTTTGGGCCCTGCCAGCCATGTAGGAGACCATGGAGTTCCTGGCTGCATGTTCTTTCTCACAGGTGAAGCTAAAAAAGAAAAAAATAGTTGACTTTCATTATTCAGAGTCTATATTTTTCAATGTTCTTACTCACTAGAATATATTTGTAACCCCAAAATGAATATTCATGGTATTTTGCAATCAGTCATTGGGCAATCAAAACAACTTTAGTCACCCAGCACACATGTCTCCAGCGAGGGCTGGACAAGGCAATGTTCTACCTTCTTGCTTTAGCTCTCCTGCTGTAAACAAGTATCCTTTTCATGATCAACTTAGTGTCATGTTTGTCCCAGTTTTGTACTTTTCATTGGTGACTTCAGTTTAAAATTAACCCCAAGTATAGTGCTAATGTACTGTCTAGCATTCTTAAGTGCAAAAAGATGTGAGGGGTCTTATAAAGAAAGTATGAGGCCAGTGCCACAGCTCAATAGGTTAATCCTCCACTGCGGCACCAGCACACCAGGTTCTACTCCCGGTTGGGGCACCGGATTCTGTCCTGGTTGCCTCTCCTGCAGGCCAGCTCTCTGCTGTAGCCCGGGAGTACAGTGGAGGATGGCCCAAGTCCTTGGGCCCTGCACCCGCATGGGAGACCAGGAGAAGTACCTGGCTCCTGCCATCGGATCAGCGCGATGCGCTGGCCATAGCGCACCTGCCGCGGCAGCCATTGGAGGGTGAACCAATGGCAAAAGGAAGACCTTTCTCTCTGTCTCTCTCTCTCTCTCACTGTCCACTCTGCCTGTCCAAAAAAAAAAAAAGTATGAGAGGTCAGCATTGTGGCACAGGAGATAAAGCTGCCACCTGCACTGCCAGCATCCCATATGGGCACTAGTTCAAGTCCCAGCTGCTCCACTTCTGATCTAGCTCCCTGGTAATGCGCCTGGGACAGCAACAGAAGATGACCCAAGTGCTTAGGTCCTTGCATCCATGTGGGAGACCCAGAAGAAGCTCTTGGCTCCTGGCTTCAGCCCAGCCCAGACCTAGCTGGATGTGGCCTACTAGAGAGTAAACCAGTGGATGGAAGATTTCTCCGTCTCTTCCTCTCTCTCTCTCTCTCTCTGAAACTTCACCTTTCAAATAAATAAAATAAATCCTTTTAAATTTTCTTTTTAAAATGGATATCAGATAAAGTTTGTTTAGGAATGAGTTACAGTGCTGTTACCATGAGTTCAATGTTGATGGATTAACAATGTATATTAAATAGGGTTTTATTTTTTGTCACAGTGGTTGAGTTGCCACTTAGGATGCCCAAATCCCATAAAGTGCCTGGTTCGAGTCCTGGTTTCTCTATTTCTGATCCAGCCTCCTGTTGGTGTGCACCCTGGGGAGCAGTGGGTGATGGCTCTGACACCTGGTTCCCTGCCACCTACCTGGGTTCCCTGCTGCCTATCTGATGGAGTTCTTGGCTCCTGACTGTCGCCTGGCCCAGCCCTAGATGTTGCAGGCATTTGGAGAATTAACCAGTGGACGGAGGATTCTCTCTCTTTCTCCTTTCCTCCCTCCCTCACAAATAAATAAATTTTTAAAAATTTAAAAAGCATATTAAATAAAGTTATCTTTAAACAAAAACACACATAAAACAACATTGACTTTATTTTCCCACTGTTTTTTTCATTATGTCTTAATTACTTGATGAAAATATGACCAGAATCTCATAGGACCCTTACCCTGTCTGTACTTCCCCTAGAAACAATGGTTCAATATTTACTAATTCAGTACTTGCAGCAACTTTATTTAACACATTCATTACTGTAAATACTTTATTTTGCTCTGTTCTGAGAAGGAGAATTATGGAAATAAAATAGTTTGCTGAGGCTGGGACAAGCCTTCTCCAGGCTTGCCCTCTCTTGCCTGCTTTGTGGATGGCTCACCAGCACCAGCGTTCATACTGAAGATGTCATGGGGAGAAAGCTGCTGACCAGCGGTGGATGGCATTCCCCGAGAACCATGTGGTTTGCCTGAGACCCTGAGCACCTGGAGGCACTGTGCCCTGTCCCCTCCCTCCCACCTGCAAAGCCAGCTGGCTGAGGCATAAGGCAGAGAAGCAGGGAAGTGCACAGCTCTGCCATGTATCTTAAAGTGTGTTCCCCCAGAAGTTGATCCTACCATAAATATTTGAGCACAAGTAGTTGATCTGAGAGGTAAAGAATGAACCAGTAGGAGACTGGACAAGACAAGGATGGGAAGACAGCCAAGAAAATCCAGAAACCGTGCAGTATCAAACGAGCTATCATTGTGAGTGAATGGAATTTTTCCTTCTGGGGAAACTGGGACTCTGTACAAAACATGTCCCAGAGTTATCCCTCCCAAGGCTGAGGGAATTGGCATGTTGATGCAGCATCTCCCAGCAGTCACTGGTGGGTTAAGAGCTGCTCTGGGGCACACTTATTCCCCAGCATTTCCTCTCTTCCTGGGGAGCAGCCAAGTAGGCTTGGTCAAGAAAACGGAAGGAAAGTACAAGAACTGGTGGTTAGAAGTCAGTCCGTGTTTACTGAAGGGGTAGGCGTGAAAGGGTAAGCACAGGCACTGGCGTGTCTGCTGCATCATGCAGGGCTAACGCTGAAAGTCTCACATCAACTGAGCCCAGCAACTGGGCCACTTCCATGAGAAAGCTGCAGCAGACCAAGGCCCATACAAGCACATACCTGCTCCAGAAGTCCCAGAGTCTGCAGAATTTCAGCTGATTTGCTAATCCAGGACCAATTCCCACTAGTTTAAAATCAAAGGGAGGTTTCATGGTGTTTCTTAAGAAACCTGGAAGTACACAAGATAATTTTCCTTCTTCTTTGGTAGAAGCAGGATGGGAAGTTAATCTGCATTTTTAAGGATCAAGTGGGGCCTATTATCCAGAATAACACAAGAGGGAACAGAGAAGAACAGAAGCAGTTTAGGGGAAAGCAGGAGAAGACGAGAAGTGCTTCATCAGGTAGCATGTGCCAACTCACCATCGCAGACTAGTGAGTTCCCTCATGATCAGTGAAGACACACACCCTGCCCAAGAGCCCACTGCTGCTGGAACTTTTCCTACCACAAGCACCTGTGCCCTCAACCTCTAGAGATATCATAGCAACTGAGGAATGGGCACTCCATCTCATGTCTCAGAAAAGCCCAGGGGCAGGGGAGCTGGCAGGGGCCGTCTCACCCCCCACAGTGTTTCGTTACAATGTGCTAGGGGAGGTGAGTCTAGAGAGGTGACCTTTCCTCCATCAGGCTGGATGACTGGATCGCTGGGCTTCAAACACAGAACGTATATATCTCCCATCATTTTCATTTCTAAACGTTCCCAGTCCACATCATAACCACTGGGAAATGCACAAAGGACAAGAAGCCTGGAACACACATCTCAGAAACCTTCATATGTGTATTCAGTCATGAATTGCTCCACAAGGTGGAGGAAGAAAATCAGTGTTCTGTGCAGCGAGAGTCCCACAGCCACAGCCATGAGGAGGGACCACCTGAGGCCCAGGGCATCCACACCTCACAGGACTCACTCATCTACACTGAGAGGGTGCCCAGCATGAGGCAAAGGCCCAGCCAGAGACCACGGAGTGGATGAGAGTAGCCAAGGTCCAGCCTTGGAGCCAAGACAGGTCTGGACGCAAATCCAGGCTCAAATACTTTCAAGTTGAGTGGCCATGAGCAAGTTACACACCCACCCTCAGGTAAAGTCCATCACAAAAAGCCACCTAGTGTATTTACACAAAATGCCCCTAAGAGGCAAATCTTCAGGGACAGAAAATAGATTTAAGGCTTGCCTCAGACTGGGAGAGATTAGAGGAAATGAGCTAATAGATACTGCTAATAGATACAGAGTTTCTTTACAGAGTCATGAGCATTTTCTAAAATTAGACAGTGATGATGGTTGCATGAGTCTGTGTCTACACTAAAAACCACTTAATTGTACATTTTAAATAGGTAAATATATGGTATGCAAATTATATTTTTTGAAATGTTATTACTTTCAAAAGACAGACGTGGAGCCCTCGCTACACTCAGGGTCTTTGAAAGCTATGAGCATCTACGCTGGTCGGTTAAACATTAAGACAGAGCATGGAAGAACAAGCAACATGACTCACGCTGCTGAGAAGAATAAACTGTGTCTTACACATTAAGCGCTGACTACTGTGCCCAGTGCAGAGCCCCTCGGAAGGTGGGTGTTACAAGTGGCATCATCATTGCTCACTACGTGCCTCCTGGCAGCTGGACACTGTACTTGGTTCCTTGTGAGCCTGGTCTCAGTTAAGTGTCACAACCCCTTGGGATGGATAGTGTTAGCATTTCTGGTTCTCAAGTGGGGAAATGGGAACTTGCATGTGGAAGAGCTGGGGGACCCACCTGAGCCCTTGCACATTTTCTCATCATGTCTCACCTCCAGCAGCAGCCACAGCAGTCCATCATCAGTGCCAACAGACAGGGCCTCCTTGATTGGAAGAACCAGTCCGAAATACAGCAGAAACACCTTGCTGTCAGCGTGGCCCTCATGGGTCTCTCCCACTCGCACAACTGAGAGTCCTGGCAGTGGCCTCACCTGACCTCCCTCAAACTCAAAGGAAGAAAGACTTTCACTGCTTCCTGACTTTTAGTGGACACCACAGCGTGTCCAACCATCTGCTACCCCTTTTAGCCTTTGGGAAGCAGGCTGGTATCCTTGAATCACTGTTGGCCTCAAGCTACCCCCGCAGCCCAGAGACAGCCAGAGACTGACAGACACATCACAAACAGAAGTCCCAAGTTCCCCCTATTCAGAAGACACGTAAATTTAGACACTTGGGAAATCACGGGTAGGACAAAAGTCCCCTCTGCTAGCGTGTATGCATGTACACGCATGTGTACTTAAGTATCTCACAGGTCAGCCTCTTGTAATTCCTTGGTGATGAACTTACCTGCCATCATCATAGGGACAAGTCCGTCTCCTCTCCTCCCAGCCACAGAGTCCTAATTAACAAAGGTTCCTCACAAAAGTTAATTACAAACTAAGCAGCTCAGAGGCTTTCATTGAAATCACTTAATTTTCTAACAGAATGTCACTGCCTTCAGCAGAATCAATGCTCACTCCACACTAAATTATTAAACTAAAGATATTTTGCAGAGCAAGCTAATACCAGAATGGCCTCATTTACATCCTTATTATACTATTGTTTGGACCTCTTGTCAAATGTGTGCCTGAAACAGATTTCTAAAGCACAGAAGAGTTGACCTGAGTGCCTGTAAGTGATGCTGAGCTCTGGCTACATTGTTAAGCTTCATGAGCAGAGAGACATGTCCTTGTTCATCACTGTGCATCCAGGGTCTAGAACCATGCCTGGCACAAAGAAGGCACTCGGCAGTTAAGATGCCACTCAGGACACCGGCTTCCTGGTCCAGATTTCAGCTTCCTGTTTATCAGCTTCCGTGATAGCTCAAGTGGTTGGATCCCTGCCACTCACATGAGGGACCTGTATTGAGTTCCCAGCTCCCAGCTTAGGCCTGGCCCCAAACCCTAGCCCCAAGCATTGAGGGAGCGGGCCAGTGGATAAAAGCATTCTCACTTCTCTTGTGTCTTTCTTTTTCTCTGTCCCCAAATAAATAAAAAGTTTTAGAAAGAAGTTACTCAGCAAATATGCACTGAATACATGAATGAATGTCTTCTCCAAGCCAGCTGGCGCCGTGGCTCACTAGGCTAATCCTCCGCCTGCAGCGCTGGTACACTGGGTTCTAGTCCCGGTAGGGGCGCCAGGTTCTGTCCCGGTTGCCCCTCTTCCAGGCCAGCTCTCTGCTATGACCCGGGAGTGCAGTGGAGGATGGCCCAAGTCTTTGGGCCCTGCACCCCATGGGAGACCAGGAGAAGCACCTGGCTCCTGGCTTCGGATCAGCGTGGTGCGGCCATTGGAGGGTGAACCAATGGCAAAAGGAAGACCTTTCTCTCTCTCTCTCTCTCTCTCTCTCTCTCTCACTGTCCACTCTGCCTGTCAAAAAAAAAAAAAAAAAGGAAAATACACTTCCATCTGTACTTGCTACGGACTTACAGAGAACTTGATTTGAAATCTCAGAACCAAAACATGCTCCAGGCCACAGCTTTCCATTAGTCGTTTGTCCCAAAAGAAGAGGAAAAGTAGAAAGGCCCCAGCAACTGTTCATCATCATAGAGGCCCCATTGAATCATGGAGCTCAGCAGACTAAGGCGAAAAATGTGCTTGTCCTCTCTTTGCCTGCTGGGCAAGGACAAGTCACTTGACCAACACAGATTCTTTTTGTTCTCCAAGAAGCCACCATGGGCTGGGATAACCCAAAAGTCCCTTGCAGTTCCTAAAGTGAGTTTAATGTGAGCCAGGCAGAAGTGGAAGTTTGCTTCCAGGGCTCTTCCCAGCTCTTGCTGGCACCTTCTGCCCTCCAGGGCCTCGATCTACTCCCTACAAGGCACCTCCCCAACACCTATAGTCCTTGCTTCTGACTTTTCCCTTTCTCGTTTAATGCTGACCCATCAAAACAGATCTGCCGTGGGTTCCCTCTCCTCTGGACCTAGCTCTCTCACAAAAATAATTTACCTGGCTGTGAACCAATAGGAAATGCAGAATATATTCCCCTGAAAAACTGCATTTGCATCTTCAAAGGATGGGTTCTGGAGTTGATGTTTTCATCTGCATCCCTACCAATGCATTTATCCTGTATGTCACAACTACTAGATTATGCACCTGTCTACGTGGCTGGACAGTGACTTCTCTGGGTGCACAGCCTCAGGTCTTTCACCTTTCTATGACTAATGCCTAACTCTGTCTGCAATTGCTCACTCAACAACGAGGTGGACAGATAAGCAGATGGATGAATGACTGCAGCCGATGGACAGAGTAAATGATAGACTGTAGACAAGGAGGTTGGGAGTCAGTGTGCAAAGGGACTCACAGCGTTCCTCAAATCCCACCCCACCCCCATGCCCGTGCCTGTCTGCTCTGTCCGTCTTTAGAACTGAGGCTGAATACAAAGATTGTTGCCTGAGCAGCAGGCATTCATGCTCCTATGGAAACTGTGTTCTCACCCCGCCAGAAAAGAAATCAGCATATCACAGCCTCTCATTAATTCAGGCTTTGGGGAGGCCACGGGGTACAACTAGCAGGAGGTCTTATTATAGCCAAAAGAGAAATACCCCCATGTCACAATACCCCCAGACACTCCAGGAACAAAGTGACAGTGAGTACAGAGAAGACACTGGCAAAATTTTTTAAGCTCATTGTCCTGATCTGATAGCCACATGCTTCCAGAAGGAGTTTAATGTACAACAGAATATGAGCACGCCTAAATTTTCAGTTAATCGATTGATTCACTCCAGGTATGTAAATTAACACAGAATCAAGGACCGTGTAACAAAGCCAGAGAAAAGATTATTTTAATTAACATAAACTGAAAATGAAGTAGGCATTGCTTTAAGATTGGGAATTGATTGTCCTGAACCAAAGATGTCAAGAGAAGCTTTTTCTTGCCTCAATTTTTTTTTAATAATTCCTGGGACTCATCCAGGACAGAAATCTGGTGAGTCCAGAAGCTGCACAACACCTGCCACATAGTAGGTTTCCTCCATATATTTTTGCAGAATTAGTCATCCAAATTATGAGTGGTTTAAATAATCTTCAAATTAGAAATCTGATTCTGTCATCCTTCCACTTCAAGCCATGCAAGTCCTCTCCGCTCCTCATGGGGAGAGAAACAAAACTCCTTAATATGACCTGCTATATCTTGCACTTTCTGAACACCACCCGCCTTCCCACCCTCAGGCTGCCAGGCCACACCTCCCTCTCCAGGCAGCACCAAAGACCAGAGCTCTTTGTATCGTGCCTCACTGACTTTCTCCGTCCTTTGGGACAACCAGAAATCTCAAGAACTAAAGCAGACTTCAAATACATTGCAAGCCATGAGCTACCAACGTGATGCAGAGCTGCGATTCAATCTAGGGTGTGCACATGCCTTATAACCACTTTTTCTTTTTTTGAATATTATTTAAGTTACACATGTTTCATGTATTTCATATATATAGACTTAGGAACATAGTGACACTTCCCTCATCTTCCTTGCCCATGTTCTAACTCTTCTTCCACCTCCCTCTCACATTCCTACTCAATTTTTCAAAGATCTATTTTCAGTTTACTTAATGATCATACAGTTAACCCTACACTAAGCAAAAAATCTCAACAAATAGTATGAAGGAAAAAGAAAAGAAAAAAACAGGGGCCTGCGCCTGACCAGCATCCCATACAGGTGCCGGTTCTTGTCTTGGCTGCTCCTCTTCCAATCCAGCGCTCTGCTATGGCCTGGGAAAGCAGTAGAAGATGGCCCAAGTGCTTGGGCCCCTGCAACCAAGTGAGAGACCAGGAAGAAGCACCTGGCTCCTGACTTCGGATTGGTGTAGCTCGGGGCATTATGGCCATTTGGGAAGTGAACCAATGGAAGGAAGACCTTTCTTTCTGTCTCTCCCTCTCACTGTCTGTAACTCTACCTCTCAAATAAATAAATAAAATATTTAAAAAAGAAAATAAAGGGGCCGGCGCCATGGCTCAACAGGCTAATCCTCCGCCTTGTGGCGCCGGCACACCGGGTTCTAGTCCCGGTCCGGGCGCCGGATTCTGTCCCAGTTGCCCCTCTTCCAGGCCAGCCCTCTGCTGTGGCCCAGGAGTGCAGTGGAGGATGGCCCAAGTGCTTGGGCCCTGCACCCCATGGGAGACCAGGAAAAAGCACCTAACACCTGGCTCCTGCCATCGGATGAGCACGGTGCGCTGGCCGCAGCGCACCGACCGCGGCAGCCATTGGAGGGTGAACCAACGGCAAAGGAAGACCTTTCTCTCTGTCTCTCTCTCTCTCACTGTCCACTCTGCCTGTCAGAAAAAAAAAAGAAAAGAAAAGAAAGGGATTGGCGCTGTGGCGCAGCGGGTTAACACCCTGGCTTGAAGCGCCGGCATCCCATATGGCTGCCGTTTCTAGTCCCGGCTGCTCCACTTCTGATCCAGCTCTCTGCCGTGGCCTGGGAAAGCAGTAGAAGACGGCCCAAGTCCTTGGGCCCCTGCACCCACGTGGGAGACCCAGAGGAGGCTCCTAGCTCCTGGCTCTTGGCTCCTGCCTCCTGGCTTCAGATCAGTGCAGCTCCAGCCATTGCGGCCAACTGGGGAGTGAACCAGCAGATAAAAGACCTCTCTCTCTCTCTCTCTCTCTCTCTCTCTCTCTCTCTCTCTCCCCCTCTCCTCTCTGTGTAACTCTTTCAAGTAAATAAATGAATCTTTAAAAAACAACAACAACAACAACAACACTGTTCCTCAATGGAAGAGACAAGGGCTGTAATCACCAAATCTCCAAATGTCCTTTTCACTCCAACAGATTACCTTTCAGGCACTCTATTAGTTACCTTGATTCAGGGAAAACATATGATATCTGTGTTTTTGACAGACTTATTTCACTAAGTATAATGGTTCCCAGTTGCATCCATTTTGTTGCAAAAGACAGGATTTCATTTTTTTTTTTACAGCTGAGTAGTTAATACTCACAGTGTATATATACCATAATTTGTTTATCCAGCTTGTGACCAATTTTTCATATAAAAATGGGAAAGCTAGGGGCAGGCATTTGGTGAAGAGGTTAAGTTGCTACATATTGTAGTGCCTGGGCTTTAGTATTGGCTCTGCTCCTGATTACAGCTTCCTACCTGTGTGCACCTTGGGAGGCAGCAAGTGATGGTTCAAGTAGTTCAGTCCCCATCACCCACATGGGAAACCATGATGGAGTTCTGAAGTTATGACTTCAGCATGGCCCTGCCTCGGCTACCACAGGCATTCGGGGAGTAAACCAGCAGATGGAAGATCTTTCTCTATCAGTCTATGTCTCTCTCTCTCTCTCTCTCTCTCTCTCTCTCTGCATCTTGCTGCTTTTCAAATAAAATGAATTTCATAAAATCACAATTTAATAATTCATAAATTATATAAATTTTTAATGAATGGAAAATCTGAGGAAATAATGTGTATGTGGCTTTAACTGGGTTAATAATGAATCTATGGTGAATCTAAGAATTGAAGATGTGGTCTCAGGAAGTGTAGAGTTGATTGGAAGTTAGAATAATCAGTGTAGAAACCACCCTGAAAGTCCATCTCTGTGGAGGGATGAAGCAAAGAGATGGGAAATTCCTGGGTAAGGAACAGAGGGGAACAACAGAATGAGAGGTGGGTACAGTGACACACTGGCATCCTGAGAAATTTCTCAGCCCTTGGTTACTATGGCTACAGATACCATGACAGCTGGCTTGGGGAATGACTGGGGCCCTGGGCAGCCTCAATCAACCCACTCTCACCCCATCTTAGACACAGTCTTTGCCATTTTGTGCAGGAAGTGAGATAGCCAGCATTACTAGCTCCCGGTTTTCCCCAATCCACAGAGGCATCCAAATATACAGTATTCACCCAGCCCAGAACACACAATCCCAAAGCTTTCCTATTCAAAAAAAAAAAGTGACAGTAGGGGCCGTTGCTATGGTGTAGTGGGTAAAGCCACTGCCTGTAGTGCCAGCATCCCATATGGGCGCTGGTTCAAATCTCAGCTGCTCCACTTCCTATCCCGCTCTCTGCTATGGTCTGGGAAAGCAGTAGAAGATGGCCCAAGTCCTTGGGTCCCTGCAACTGTGTGGGAGACCCAGATGAAGTTCCTGGTTCCTGGCCTTGGATCTGCATAGCTCCTGCCATTGCTGCCAGCTGGGGAGTGAACCAGCTAGAGAGAAGATAGAAGGCTTCTCTCTCTCTCTCTCTCTCTCTCTCTCTCTCTCTCTCTCTCTGCCTCTCCTTCTTTCTGTGTGTAATTCTGACTTTCAAATAAATAAATAAATCTTTTTAAAAAATTATTAAATCTGATAGTAGTAGCAATATGTAATTCCTGAGGTCAAATATTAACAATGATACCAATTCCACCTTGTTCTCTCTTGAATCACTTCTTTGGGGAAACCAGCAACTGTGCTCTGAGTACATGGAACCAACTCAGCAATTTGCAAGTCCCATGAATGAACGGTCTTGGAAGCAGATCTTGCAGCCCCAATCAAACCATCAGATGATGTCTGACTACAAGCACATGGAGACTCTGAATAAACAGCCCAGGTGACTATTCCCAAATCCTGACCCACAGAACCTGTGAGATAAGAAATGTTTATCATTGGTTGAAGCCCCTAAATGCTGGGGTTATTTGTTACACCACAAAGCAGTTACGTGCTAATAATGTGCGTGGTGAGTCTTCTGGAAGGACTGAACTTGCATCATCCTGCAAACTGACTTGACTATGCAACAAGCCCCTTTTCTCCTCTCAGGGCATTAGTCTATTGGTATCGCACAGAATGTACTTTGCAAAATGCCGGTCTAGAATTTAACAGTTTAGAAAGCTTGTTCGCATTTGTTACCTCATTTGGTCAACTCAATAACTGTGAAATAGATGCTACTGTGTTCTTTCTTTCTATCCAGGAGAAAACAAGGCTCAAAAAGGTTGACTTGGGACTGGTGTGGTGGCACAAGTGGTTAAGCTGCCACGAGTGACATGAGCATGTCATATGAGTGCCAGTTGGAGCCCCAGCTGCTCCAATTCCAATCCCACTCCCTGTTAATGCACCTGGGAAATCAGTGAGAGATGGCCCAAGTACCTGGGTTCCTACCATTCATGGGGGAGACATGGAAGGAGTTCCAGACTCCTGGCTTTGGTCTGGCCCCAGTGCTGGCCATTGCAGTCATTTTGGGGAGTGAACTAGCAGGTGGAAGCTCTCTATCACCCTTGCTCGCTCGCTCGCTCTCTCTCTCTCTCCCCATCCTTCAAATAAACTAAATAAATCTTAAAGGAAAGAGTGGCTTATCCAGGTTCACAGAATGTGCTCACAGTGATCAGTATGAACATCTGTATCTCCTTCCCCAACTGTCATATATTAGAATTCCCAGCCTCCAAGGTGACGGTGTTTAGGAAGTGAGGTCTTTGGAAAGTGATTAGGTCATAGGGGTGGAGCCCTCACGATTGGAATTAACACCCACATAAAAGAGGTCTAAGAGCAACCCCTTGCTCCTTCCTTCATGTGAGGACTCAGCAAAAAGGTACTGTCTACAAGCTAGAAAGTGGGTCCTCACCAGACACTACATTTGCTGGCACTCTGATCTTGGGCTTCCCAGTCTTCAGAACAATAAAAAATAAATGTCTTGTCTGTAAGCTACCCAGTCTATGCTATTCTGTTATAGCAGCAAAAATGGACCAAGACACACAGCCAACAAAGTTAGTACAACAGTAACTCAGACCCGAACATTGTTCTCACCAAATCATGTTCTTTCTCTGGTCTTCTCTCTAGTTTAACCAGAGTAGTCCAGGTTACCTGGGAGCCTCAGACAGTCCCACGAGGGATGGGCTCTTCCATAGGCCACCTTCCCGGATGATCTGGATGGCGGATCAGATGCTCTCAGGAGGCTGAGTTGAAGCCACCTGACCTCGTGGGTTGTCCCTTGTGATAACAGAGGTATAATGAAGCACAGTGCAGGTACTGCAGTGTAAAGAAAGCCACTGGCTGTAATTCTCTCATTCTTACAGGTGAGGAGACCAGGTCACTGAGAAATGAAGCAGCTTTCAAATCAAACACTAGTGACGTAGCTTGACCTAGGTGATGTAAAGCTATCAAGGAAGGGACCTTAGCAATCAACAACCCAACTCTCTTCTTTTTCATATGAGTGGCAGAGCCAGCCCTCGAACCCAAGTCCTCTCACCTTAAGCTCCTAAACTGTTCAGGGGTAACATCTTGCCCAGAAACTAGGTTGAATGATCATAACAATTATTCTCATATCAAGTCACTGTAAGAACATAAATGCTGGTCATCTGGGGAGTGAACCAGAGGATGGAAGACATCTCTCCCTCTCTCTCTCTCTCTCTCTCTCTCTCTCTCTCTCTCTCTCTCTTTCCCTCTGGCTCTACCTCGCTATGTAACTCTGTCTTTCAAATAAATAAAATAAATCTTTTTAAAAAAACATATAGCTAAACCAGATCTCCCCTAAATAATTCTCATCTGGCATCAAATTCCATCATGAGAAATAAACACCTTTGGCTTAAACAACAATTTCAACCAGTAGAACGCAGAAGCTGATCTTGGTTGGTCTGTGATTAAAGTCGGTAGGAACAGATCATCCCCAGCTTGCAATGAAAATAGCAATGTGTGGAATGTTTTTCATCTCTAAGCTTTTCCTTCCCTCGATTTTTCTTTTTCTTTCTTTCTTTTTTTTTTTTTTTTTTTTTTTTTTTTTTTTTTTTGACAGGCAGAGTGGACAGTGAGAGAGAGAGAGACAGAGAGAAAGGTCTTCCTTTTGCCGTTGGTTCACCCTCCAATGGCACTGATCCGATGGCAGGAGCCAGGTGCTTCTTCTGGTCTCTCATGGGGTGCAGGGCCCAAGGACTTGGACCATCCTCCACTGCTCCCAGGCCACAGCAGAGGGCTGGCCTGGAAGAGGGGCAACTGGGACAGAATCCGGTGCCCTGACCGGGACTAGAAGCCGGTGTGCCGGTGCTACAAGGCAGAGGATTAGCCTAGTGAGCCTCAGCGCTGGCCTCCCTCAATTTTTCTTAAACTTGTGGTGCCTGACTTCTTGGCTCACAGGATAAAGTGAGCGAATGTTCAATTGTCAAACACCAAACTGATACCCAGTAACTCCATTCAGCCCGTCAGGCTCACATCATGTCAAATTCAGTAAGTCTCACTATTTACCTTTATCCTGCTAAAACATTTGATGTGTTATTATTTTGGAGCCCTCCAGGTCTTCTTGCTGATCAGAAACTCATTTTCCTGGTAGTGTCGTGGCTGCCAGCTGTTATGTCAGAATCATTAACACTGCCATTTGAGGCCTGTCTGTGACAGTCACTAGTTCTCCCACTCCTGAACAATCGTGATCACCCCTGTAAGCATCTCTTTTTAAACAGAGAACACCATCCATTCCTCAACACTGGGTAACTGAGTGGGAAAAAAAAAAGGCTGATGAAGGTCCCTCTTAGGCACTGCTGAAAAAGAATGCTGAACTAAATCTTGGCCCAGACAATCTCTGGAACATCATTGTTCTGTACTTTCTAGGATAATGGTGGTGATTTTGGCACATTAATAATCTCATTTGAAATGCTGATCTCCTGAAAATTGGATATTAAATCAAAAATAGATTATTTTCTTTCCAGAAAATCTGAGCTATGCAAATGTGTGTTTGAAAACACATTAATAAAGAGAGCAGTAAGCAACCTAGTAAGTTGAATACAGCTCACAGCCACAAGAGACCAAAGTCTCTTGGTAGCCACGATAGCAGAAATGAGATCCAAGGAGCTTCAGCTGAACTCAGGGCAGAACAGGTGCCAGCCAGTACAGGTAAGGGTGTCCTGCTGGAAACAGCTGTGGCCTGAGGGCTCGCAGACCACTGGACAGAAGGCATCCTCTAAATCTCCCAGATAAACCCTGGGATATACTTTAGGGTGAGAAGGAGTAGGGGAGTGTGCAGTGGGCCAAGGGAAGCTTGAAGGAATGCTGCATGGAAAGGCCTGGTGTGGCCCTGGCTCTGCCAGTTTACAGATTTAGGCCCCACAGAGATCATTTATCCTTTCTACATCCTAGTTAACACAATGGTAAATCTAAGCCTCTAATGCCTTACAAAAACACAGTTGCTTAAAGAGCAAATGAGATCATTTGTAAAAAGCGTTCTGTAAACTGAAAGGTGCTACACATATATGGTTCAGGGCTCTCCAGAATTTGGCATTAAAGTGTGCACTAAAAGTGCAGCTTTTAAAAAATTCTAGCTCCAGTTCTACAGCTTTGTTTCTGTCTTAAATGGATTAAGGTATCTAAGAATAACTACACTCCAATAGCTAATATGAACCAAATTATTAAGTTGGATCTCTGCTTCAGAGTCCGGCTTCCTACTAATGTGCACCTTGGAGGCAGCAGGTGGCCCAAGTGCTTAGATCCATGACACCTATATGGGGCCAGGACTGAGTTCCAGGCTCTGGCTTTGGCATGGCCCAGCCCAGCTTTTTCAGGCTAGCAGATTGAAGACTGATTCATTCTCTCTCTCTCTCTCTCTCTCTCTCTCTCTCTCTCTCTCCTTAATTTGTTTGACAGGTAGAGTTATAGACAGCGAGAGAGACAGAGAGAAAGGTCTTCCCTCTGTTGGTTCACTCCCCAAATGGCTGCCACAGCCGGCACTGTGCCCATCCGAAGCTAGTAGCCAGGTACCTCTTCCTGGTCTCCCATGCAGGTACAGGGGCCCAAGCACTTGGGCCATCCTCCACTGCCCTCCTGGGCCACAGCAGAGAGCTGGACTGGAAGAGGAGCAACTGGGACTAGACCCTAGTGCCCATATGGGATGCTGGTGCCGCAGGCGGAGGATTAACCAAGTGAGCCACTGTGCCGGTCTCTCTCTCTCTCTCTCTCTCTCTCTGTCTCTCTCTCTCTCTCTGTCTCTCTCTCTCTCTCTCTCCACCTCCTTCTAATAAACAAAAATAAATAATTTTTCAATGCACATAAATTCTGCTATGAAAGCTGGGATTTGTGTCAGTCTACTTCTGTTTAGGTCCTTTCAAAGATAGTACCTTTCTTTGTTGAAGACTCAGTTCTAAGAACATAGAAGAAAGCTGTAGCTCACAGACTCCTCATTTTCTATTTAGGTCTTATTTTTGCACCTACACCTCTTGACAGTGCTTTGCTTAATTCACCCAAGTGCAATCAAAACCAATCTGTTCTCAAACCACCTTCATTTTGTGTTATTAAATTGTCAGGTGATGGGCTGTAAGCAAAACACCGTAATTACAACTTCCATTCACAACTCACGAGCACCCCCACCTGAAGGTTCAAGTCTGCTTCCAGCCAAATATTGTTGGCCATGTCGTGGGAACCATCTTTCTTTTCCCTTAGAATGTCAGGTTCCCCTTCACCTCTGCTCTGCCAGACACACAACTCCATGTAAACCTGAACTTCCAAAGGATAGACCCAAAGTCTGTCCAGTGCCCAGTGTGACTGGTCTACCAGAGAGAAATGAAGACACCACTGGCTCGATAGATGGTTTAGTGGAGGAAGCAGTGAGTAGGGAAAGGCCGATTCAAGGCCTCACTCTTTCCCCTCTTCTCCCTCTTCTCTTTTTCATGCTTCTTCCTCCTCTTCCCTCTCTTCTCCTTTCTCTTCATCCCAACAAAATTCTCCAGTCCCTGAGCTTCAGAAGCCTCACCAGGCAAGAGCCAGAGGTCCTGATAACTTAAGAGCCACAGACTTGGCTGGCGCCCTGGCTCAATAGGCTAATCCTCCACCTTGTGGCACCGGCACACCAGGTTCTAGTCCCGGTCAGGGCGCCAGATTCTGTCCCGGTTGCCCCTCTTCCAGGCCAGCTGGCCAGCTCTCTGCTATGGCCCGGGAGTGCAGTGGAGAATGGCCCAAGTCTTTGGGCTCTGCACCCCATGGGATACCAGGAGAAGCACCTGGCTCCTAGCTTCGGATCAGTGCGATGCGCCGGCTGCACCACGGCAGCCATTGGAGGGTGAACCAACGGCAAAAGGAAGACCTTTCTCTCTGTCTCTCTCTCTCTCTTACTGTCCACTCTGCCTGTCAAAAAAAAAAAAAAAGCCACAGATTTGAAGAGTGTTGAAGAGCCCAGAGTCTGGTCTAGTCCCATCACCTACGAGCTGTGCAATATTAGGCAAGTTACTTAACTCTCTTCCTCAATTCCCTCATCTATAAAACTAGGATGGTACCTTACTCCTAAGATGTATGGGATGATTAAGTTTAATATATGTAGGGGCCGGTGCTGTGGCACAGTGGATTAACGCCCTGGCCTAAAGTTCTAGGTTCTAGTCTCGGCTGCTCCACTTCCGATCCAGCTCTCTGCTATGGCCTGGGAAAGCAGTAGAAACGGCCCAAGTCCTTGGGCCCCTGCACCCCGTGGGAGACCCAGAGGAAGCTCCTGGCTTCGGATTGGCGCAGCTCCAGCTGTTGCAGCCAACTGGGGAGTGAACCAGCAGATGGAATACCTCTCTCTCTCTCTTTCTCTCTCTCTGCCTCCCATCTCTCTGTGTAACTCTGACTTTCAAATAATAAATCTTTAAAAAAAAAAAAGATTAATATATGTAGAGCCTTAGATCAGTGCCTAGCCCATAATTCTATATGGATGTAAAATATGCCACCTCCACTCCCCAGTCCCCTCACGGCTCCACCCCCAGCCTAGAAAAGACTATTGTCACCCCCACCTTCAGGAACAACCATGCATGAAGTCAAGTAGCTGAGTGGTGTTATGATGGCAACCAAGTGTCAAATTGGACAATAACACACCATCAGATAAGTGTTATGAAAATAACTATGAAATAATGCACATAAAACAGCTAGTATATAATGATCCCTTGTTAAATGGCGTTGTGTTTCTTGACGTCTTTTAGCACTTTTAGTTGTATCTGTACATGCTACCTGCATGCTTGTCTTCATTATAAGACTGGCAAATACAGAAAACCCATCTGTGTTTATCAATGTGACATGAATATACACAGAACAAAGATCATATAGAAATGTATTTTAAAAACAAAGTCCAGAGGCCAGCGCCATGGCTCACTTGGTTAATCCTCCGCCTGCAGTGCCAGCATCCCATATGGGCTTCGGGTTCTAGTCCCAGCTGCTCCTCTTCCAGTCCAGTTCTCTGCTGTGGCCCAGGAGGGCAGTGGAGGATGGCCAAAGTGCTTGGGCCCCTGCATCCGCATGGGAGACCAGGAGGAAGCTCCTGGCTCCTGGCTTTGGATCGGCTCAGCGCCAGCCGTGGCAACCATTTAGGGAGTGAACCAATGGAAGGAAGACCTTTCTCTCTGTCTTTCTCACCACTGTCTATAACTCTACCTGTCAAGAACAAACAAACAAACAAACAAACAAAAACAAAGCCCAGAGGCCAGAGGCCAGCACTGTGGCATAGCAAGTAAAGCCACTGCCTGCAGTGCCGGCATCCCATGTGGGCGCCAGTTCAAGTCCTGGCTGCTCCACTTCTCATCCAGCTCTCTGCCATGGCCTGGGAGGGTTGTGGAGGACGGCCTAAGTCCTTGGGCCCCTGAACCCACATGGGAGACCCGGAGAAAGTTCTTGGCTCCTGGCTTCAGATCCACATAGCCCCAGCCATTGTAGTCATCTGGGGAATGAACCGTTGGATGGAAGACTCTCTCTCTCTCTCTCTCTCTCTCTCTCTCTCTCTCGTGCACGCTCTCCGCCTCTGCCTCTCTGTAACTCTTTCAAATAAATAAAATAAATCTTAAAAAAAAAAAAAAGCCCAGCTTCACACAATCAGTGTCACAGGGCTCCCAGTCTACCATGGTTCCTTGAAAATCCTGACCCCACCCTTTGGACAACTGCCCACTTGACTGACATACCCCCAAGTGCCTCAGGGACATCTGCCTTTCAATGACCCCAGCCTGAAGCCATGAGCTTCCTTAGGACTGGCCCTACCCTGGCTGCCATCCCAGTCATTGCAATGCGTCCACCTCCACACTGTACCCACACAGGACTGTTGATCTCATGTCCTCAGTAGCCCACTACTCCATCCACTTCTCTATCCTCACAGCCACACCTGATCCATGCGTCATTGTATCTGGTGCTCCACATCCACATAAGCCACAAGGCACTTGTTTTGAAACCTGGTTCAGATCACCTCCTTCCTCAGACTGAAAGTCTTCAGTGGCTTAAGATAAAGACAGCACTTCTTCTCCACCCCATAGCTCTACCCTACCTCCAACAACACAGGACTCCAGGGTCTGATCCTGTGGATCCCCTCACATCTCAAAACACAGGCTCCGGTCCTGGGAATTTCCTTTCAGTTCCTCAAATAGACATGCTCCTTCTGCCTCAGGACCACTGCACCTGCTGTTCTCTCTTCCACAACAGCTCCCCTTCCGTTAGTCAATCAACTCCCACTCCAGGTCACCATACAGTGCCATCTCCTCAAGGAAACCTTCCCTGACTGTCCACCTGCCTTGGTCCTTGTCAATCTCTTTCATCAGACTCTTTCTTAAAACACTTCATGGACCATAAATAAACTTGTAATTATTCAGTACTCCATGCCATGATTGACAGATCTGTCTCCCTCACTATAAACTCCACAAATGCAGAGCTTTTTTCTCTCCTGTTGTGTCTGTTTTTCCAGTGCCTACAACAGTGCTTGCTTGGTATGTAGTAGTACTGGATAAAAAGATTCTGGAGGAATCCCAAAAATATTCAAAGCACACTTCCTTAAGCCCAGAGATTTGGAAACAAAATAGAAGTCGGGGTTTGTGCTGAAGGTGTGTAAAAAACACCTTGATGTTTTTAGAAGGCACTACTTCTCCACTCGCTCTCCACCAGCAAGTCAATTCATAAAACATTTATCCAATGAATGAATGGGTTTCCTCTTTCCAGTCTGGAGGAAAAGATGTGTGGCCATAAAGAACATTAAACACATATACTCCGAATACAGAAAATTCAACCCCAAAACACACAGAGGCACTGGCTGGTCCAACTCAGCCTCCAGGGGAGCTAAGGAAAATGCTAAAGTGCATTCTTATCACAACTGGACACAGGGTGTCAACTTCTGCCCCCCCCCCCACTCAGCAGATGCCTTAACATCTGTATAATTACCGACACAAGTGAGTCAGGCAAGGTACACCAAAATCGGTCTTAAATCTCTCCCTTGTGCCCAGAGAGGCCATGGTCCAACATCCCTAAAGCCATGTAAACCACACCACAGCTCCCTTCTCAGCTACTGCCAGCCCCACCCTTCCAGACAACCACAGCCCCCTCCCTCTTCCTCTCCCACCTAAGCCAAACTCGCGCCTGGTTTGGTAATAGAACTGAGCGAAGAAGCCTCGAGAGCCCCTGTGGGCCCCATTATTCCGCGCACCCTGCGAGAAGGGCCACCCCAGGGACGGTGGCTGCAGATAGGAGCCCCACTTGCTGCCTGGAAACCTTCCCCACTGAGGACACTCCCGGGCACGCGGCGCAGCTCCAGGTCCAAGCGGAGGCACCCCACCCATCTCAGAGAGACAAAGATCACTAGAAACAAAGGACACGCACACACACACAAAGTCAAAAGCAAATGCCGACACTTGGTGCAATTTCAAGCCAAATAGCTGGCTTGGTGTATCTTTAAATAGATCGTGAAACAATCCAGGAGGGACAATGATTATGTGACAATGACAGACACGACCTGGGTTCGGAACCCACGCTGCCTCCGCCCTCCTCCCACCAGCGCTGCAGTTCCTGGGCGCATTTCCCAGCCTCAGGACACACGCTACCAGGAGCGAGAGCGCTTCCACTCCTGGAGGCGCGCACACGCGGAGAGCGGCAGGGCGAGGAGGCCGGCCAAAAGTAGGAAATACCAACCTTTAGGGTCCCAGTTCACCTGTTTTCTTGGCGTCTCGATTGGAAATTTCATTGCTCCGTTGCCCAGAAGGGGAAGAAATGAAAAGAATCAAAATAACAATAAAGCCTTCGGGGCTTTCCACGCCTCGGTAAGCAGTCCAGCCAAACAATTTCCAAGGATGGGGGCGCCTTGCACCGGCCCGCGCGGGCACCCGAGAAAGACAGGTGGGGAAAGACCAGCTTTTAAGAAAGAACTGGAGACCGCTAGGATGACTGCACCGGTGGAGGGGGTGGCCAATCGCAGCCCCCGTGGGTAAAAGCAAAAGTAAGATTGCGAGGGGTGGATCAGAGGATGGAGACGGGGAGGCTCGGAACAGCTTCCCCAAAGCGGCGCCGGCAGGCTGGGGGCCCGAGCAGCCGGTGAGACCAGGGCGAGTGAGAAGCCCACTGCAGTGTCACTCCGGCCCCCGAAGGCGTGTGCGCCCACACGCCCGCACACACACGCCCGCACACACTCGCCCGGGCACGCGCTTGGGCGGGCACGTCAGCCTCGCTCGGCCGCGCCGAGCGTACACGCCCCACCCCGGCCGCCGCTGCTCGCCCCCGGGCGACGCCCCCCACTCTCCACCCCGCGAAAGCCATTGGACGCAGGAGTGGCGCGGCTCCCGGGGAGCGCGCGGCTAAGGCGACCCTCCCCGCCGCGCGCCGCAGACGCCGCGCCTCGGCGGGAGGGCGCTGGGCGCGCAGCGGACCGAGGTGCCCAGCCCCGGCGGCGAGCTGCGCCCCGGCCGCGGGTCCCCGGGCCCCCGGCAGCGAGCGGCGGCGGGCGCGGGGGCTGGAAAGCCGCGGCGGGCGCGCCGCTACTTACTGGCTGGGCGAGCCGGCGGACGGGCGGGCGTGGAGGTGGCCGCGGCGCGCTCGGTGGAGTTGCAGCCGGAGACACGCTTGGCTGCCTGGAAGGCGCTGCAGGAGGCGGAGGAAGGGCCGCTGCGGCCCCGCCGCGGACCACTGCCGCGGGGCGACCTCGTCTCGCCGCTCCCACCTTGGGCGCCCCCCGCTTCTCACTTCATGTTTTCACGCTGGTCCCCTCCCGAACCGGGTTCTCCCGCCTGAGCCCCGAACCCACATCCCCGCCGCACCCGGGGGAGGCCGGTGCCAGCCATGAGCCTTTTGTTCTGGGGCCGTTCCGCGTCGGCTGCGATCTCCCCACCTGGGGAAGCAAGATTCCCCAGGCGCAGCTTGGTTCCTTCCCCATCTACCTGCAGACCGGCTGGAGCCGCCGCCCGGAGGCCAAAGAGGGGGCTGAAGGAAGGTGCAGCGGTCCCAGAGGAAAGCAGTTACCAGACCCGGCGACCGGGCAGCCCGGGGACTCGGTAGGGGCAGGTGGGAAGGGACCCCCGCCATGTTCCTGGAAAGAGACTAAACCTGGGGCACTCCCACACCCTCCACTCGTGGTGCGCCTGCTTGAAACCCCACGGGGGATTGTGGTCAGGCCTCGGCCTGAGAAAAGCCAGACTGTACGGAGGTGCTCATGAATGGGCTGCTCTGAAAGTATAAACGTGACTGATGCTTACGAATTCCTTCGGGTGCCTAGCAACGGAGCCTGGCGCGTAGTAAATGCTCAAGAAACGCTTGCTAAATGAAGGCATGAATTGTATGCGGCACTGTTGGCTAGGAAGTAGCATGTGCCCCTTATTCTGGCTTATAGTTAAGGTTCTCAAAATTCATGGCTCATCCTGCACCTTCATATATTGAACCCCTTCATACGCCATGAATGTGACAGGCACTGGACGTAGGGCAGAGAACAAGGTAGACAGAGACCTTGCCTTCTCGGGACTTACTGTTTGGTGCCATCAGGTCAGATTAGAAGGTTGCTGTCTTTACTTATGCAAGAGAAGCTGACTGCTCAGCTTATGCCCAATCCTCCCCCCACCCCCACCCCCAGCAGTGGTCCTAAAACCCTACACTAACGGGGGAGCCACTGTAGGGCACCTTGAGGTTTCTGGGGAGCCCTCTGTCAGCACCCTGTGTCATCATCCACCCGCCACGGTCTCACCCAGGTTTCTGAGTCCAAGGGCAGCATCCACAGAAGTCCACTGTGGACTCCAAGAAAGCCTGGCAAGTGCTTTGTCACCGACTCCACAGGCAGCCCAGGCTGCAGCCCTGAGGTGTCTGCAGACCTGGCTCAGGTAAAACTGCTACTGAGCCCAGGCCTTGCGCTGCCTCCTCCACCCTCTGGGCAGGTTCCCCAGGTGCTTTAGAGGCGTCTTTGCACTGTGTGTCCACACTTGAGCTCCCTGTGTTAATGAGACCCAGAAATAAAACAAACAGAATTTCTGCTTCTCCCCAGCCATGCCCCCGGAGACACTAGTGTGTGTTTATAAATTCTGTCCCCAAGCCCAAAGGAAGCTGCTCCTGAGTGAGGCATGGAAGCCTCACTCCACGCTTTCTTCCTTAGCTGCTTGTGGGCAGTTGGGCTGTAGCCCAGTCACTGCAATGCAACGTGTTTACCTCCAGAGGGACCAGCAGAGACAGATACCCTCTCCCCAGAATCCTCTGAGGATGGGAAGCATCCTGAATTCACTGAGAGCCTCTCCCCCTTTTATTTCCTCTCCATTCATCTTCCCTGCATGGCTTTGAGAGGCTCCCACTGGCCTCCTTTTACAGATGAGAAGTTCAAAGCTCAGAGAAGCACTCCCAAGGTCACAACATGGAGATTCAAAGACAAGTTTACCTGCCCCAAAGCCTACAGTTCTCTGTGCCAGAACCCTGTGAGCTCCCCTGGTCCCTGGACTCATGGTTCTAATCCTGAAACTGTCAGATGGGTTCTTTCAGTGCAATGAAAGTCTAAATATACAGAGAGATATAGATAGATATAGATAGGGATAGAGACAGATATATAGATACAGATATAGATATAACAAGTGTATCATCCCTCTGTCCTTGGAAAATGGATTGGGCTATGGTTATGTCCTAGGATCTACTTCTGGGAATTCAAGTTCCTGTTGGGGGGGATCCTTCAGTCAATCAACAAACCAGTGCACACTTCTTGTGTGTGCAAGACGGGCTGCAGAAACTGTTTTGGCCCCAGGGTGATGCGGGACTCCCACAAGAATGGCATCAGCGGGGCAATTATTGGGAGGGCTGGGGTTTGAGGGTGACGCTCTTGGAGTGGGGAGCAAGATGGAGGCGCTGGGACTCCAGATCTGAGTTCAAGGTGCGCATTAGACATTGGCCCTGGGATCCTCTCCCTGCTAAATCTCTGAAAACCTCTGACCTCCTTCTTCCCCGCCCCCACCAACGTCTAGGACTTTCTCTCACCCCACTTGGAATCCCCCTTCTCAGGATGTGAGTAAACCAAGTTTGTGAGCAAAAAAGAGGACAACCCACCAAGAAGAATCAAGTAAATAATCTCCACACCTTGTCCCCGCAACGTGCCTGAAATCAAACCCAGCTCCTCCTAAAACGCGTCTGTGGCGTGGACCGAAAGGGGGAGGGGTCGGAGTGGCGGGAGACCCCATCCCAAGAAAGACGAACGGCTTGGCACGGTGACGACCCAGCCCTTCCTGTCCCCTTCGGCTCTCCCCTCTGGTTACTTACAGACTGGAGTCCACTTGCCCGAAGCAGCAGCAAAGAAGCGGCCGGTGTGGAGGAAAAACATGCAACACAAGCGCCGCGCCAAGCGGTTCCCTGTCGCCCGGGGCCGCCGCAACTTCCATGGCTACGGCCGCGGGCGGGTAAAGTCTGAGGGGAAGAGACCGCCCCGGGTGCCTGCGGCAGGAAGACGAAGCATCGTGGCGCAAAAGTCTCCCTGCACTCGAGAGCTACCGGGCCACGACCCCCGGCTGGCGGCCGCCGCCGCGTCCTGCGCGCATTCGCGGGAAAAGCCGCGCTGCGGGTCTCCCGGGCTCTGCGGCTCACAGGCTGAGTGGCCGGAGCGCGGCCAGGGTTTGCCGCACCCGCTCTTCCACGCGCGCTGGGGGAGGGCTGGGGGAGCCCGAGGCCCCAGTCATCTCTGGCGAGCAAGTTTTCCCGGACTTGGCTGCCCCCTTGACCTCCTCCCCAACGCTGCAGGCCGGGCTGGCCGCGAACCCGGAACCCGGGCGTGCTGCCTGTCGCGTGGGGCGCCCCGGGCGCCTGCAACGGACTGGCCAGCCGGAGCAGAGCGGAAGGCGGATTCCGGGGTGAGTCGGAGAATTTGCTGGGACGGCGAGTGGCGGGGCGTGATGAGGCAGCTTGGGGAATCCGGCTGAGTGCTGGCGAGGAGGTGGAGCGGATTCGAAGCTACTTTGAATTCAAGAATATCAGAACGAACTCGAGAAACCGCCTTGGAGGGTTGCCCTTGGTTTTCATCATTCCTCCCTGAAGTTCAGGAAAAATCCGTCTTCCATCTCTTCCTCACCCTTGAGACACTTCCAAGTCATCTCACAGGAACTGTGGCCAGGTTTCCGCGTCATTCTGTAGAGCTGTCCACCGTCCCCCTCAGCCTCTCACCCCCACCCCCACACACACTCCCTGTGCGTTCCCCCTCAGGGAGGAAACTGATGGGGTCAGACAGTCACCGTTCACTTCCCCTACCAGAAATGTTCTCTTTTCCCAGTGAAGTTCCTGGCCTGTAATAACTCCTGCTTTTGTCTTCATGTCCCAACCAGCATCTGCAAAAATACAGCCTTAAGTATATGTTGCTCTAATCTCGGGCTCTGCTCTGGCCTGGAAAAGCTGGAGACGGCATCCACAGGGAAAGGGCAGGAGGTGTCGTGTATCAGACCTCTGGAAACGTGAGCCTCTGTGTGCGTGAACCCTGCAGCTTTATTTTGATGACTCAAACCTCTGATTGGGGATTAATGAGGACAACATACCATGAACTCGAAAAAACGTGTAATTAAAGTGTCAGGCTGATGAACATGTTTCATAACCCAGGACTGCATCCTCTTCTAAGTTTCTCTGTATTAAACCTTAGCCTGTAAGAAGATATTGTTTAAGCTCCTGGGAGGCGTTGTGCCGAAGGCCTCACCAAACATTAAAGGGCTGGAATCCTGCTTCTCACGAAACAAGTTCCTGCTCTTAGAGTGACCCCAAAGCATAATCTCAGGTAAGTTTCTTTGGTGGTTGTTTCTACCATCAATGTGTTGCTTTAGAAATTTTCAAATGCACACGGAAATGATGGCTGTTTGGTTAAAAACCAGTGTGGTAGTTTGAATATTTGTGTCTCCCTAAAGCACATGTTGAAATGTAACCCCAAAGCAGTATCATGAAGAAGTGGGCACTCTAGGCTGTGACTGGGTCATGAGAGCTCCACCCTCGAGAATGGGATTAATGCCTTTGTGACAGGGTTTGAGGGAGCAAGTTTGTCCTTTTTTTTAAAGATTGATTTATTTGAAAGGCAGAGTTACCGAGACAGAGAGAAGGAGATCATCCATCCGCTGGTTCACTCCACAAATGGCTGGTTCAGGCCAAAGCCAGGAGCCAGAAGCTTCATCCGGGTCTCCCACATCGGTACAGGGGCCCAAGGGCCATCCTCTGCCGCTCTCCCAGGCACATCAGCAGGGAGCTGGATCAGGAGTGGAGCAGCAGGGAATCACACCGGCGCTCATATGAGATGCTGGCGCTGCAGATGGTGGCTTAGCCTGCTCAGCCACAACGCCAGTCCCCAGTCTGTGCTTTCTGCTCTTCCACCAGGTGAGGGTGCAGCAAGAAGGTATCACTTGGAAGCAGAGAGCCGGGTCTTAGCAGATACCAGATCTGCTGGCACCTTGATCCTGGACTTTGCAGCTTCCTGAACAGTGACAAAAACACTCCTGTGACATCTATATTGCCCAGTCCAGCAGCATGAACAAACTAAAACAACCAGGACCAAATCGAAGAATTCGCATGGATTTTTTTGTCTACTTCGTGTGTTTTATTCTACAATAGTCTTCCCATCTTTTTAAAATGAACTTCCTTTCAAACCCAAACTCATTTGCTTTTTGGTAATGCAGATTGTCATGATGTAGCTGAAGACCCATTGAGTTAGTAGGTCATTAAAATAATACCTGCTTTTATAAACTCAACCGCTGTGCCAACCTCCATAGAACAAAAGGCAGCTGTATCCCCATCCATTCAAATTTCTGTCCTCTGTAGTCCTAGACCTACTCAAAGAAGTGATCCTTGTTTCTTAAGCCCCCAAAGGCCACATTTTAGAAATGGGTGAGAGTTTTCATGCATACATGCCAAGTTGACAGACACATACAGCACGATACCAGATTTAAAAACAAGAACTCGGGGACTGCAATGTGGTGTAGCAGGTAAAGCCGCAGCCTGCAATGCCGGCATCCCAAATGGGCGCCAGCTCAGGTTCCAGCTGCTCCACTTCCTATCCAGCTCCCTGCTAATAGCCCGAAGGAAAAGCAGCAGAGAATAGTCCAAGTGGAAGACCCAGTCGAAGCTCCTGACTCCTAGCTTCAGCCTGCCCCAGCTCTGGCTATTGTGGGGTCACCTGAGGAGTAAACCAGCGGATGGAAGATTCTCTCTTTCTCCCTCCTTCTAATTGTAACTTTCAAATAAATAAATAAATCTTTAAAAATTCAATAAGGTCATACATAAAAAATGATTTTTTATTTTCATATAAATCTAGGAAGGTTTTAATTTGAACCAAAACTTGAAATTATGCATGCTTTAAATAACCTATTTTTTTATGAGCCAGCCTTATTCCCAGAGTCTTTCAACTTGACAGTTAAAATCCTTTAAGGGCTGGTGCTGTGGTGCAGTGGGTAAAGTCGCCACCTGCAGTGCCTGCATCCTATATGGGCTCTGGGTCATGTCTCACTCCACTTCCCATTGGACTCCCTGCTAGTATTAGGTCTAGGAAAGCAGCATAAGGTGGCCCAAGTGCTTGGGCCTCTGCACCCTCATGGGAGACCTGGAAGAAGCTACTGGCTCTCTTGGATTTAGCCTGGCCCAGCCATGGCTTTTGCAGCTATTTGGGGAGTAAACTAGTGGATGGAGAATCTGCCTCTGCTTCTCCCTCTCTGTAACACCATCTTTCAAGTAAATAAATAAGTCTTTAAAGAAGAATCCTTTAGATGGGCCTAGTGTCTGAACGTGTTGAGAGATGCTTCTCCAGTCAGCCAATGAGAGGGTTGGAACAGTCTGACCAATAGAAAAGATTTTGTTCATAGGAGGTGGGACATAGTCCCAGCATCCAATGGGAATCTTTAAAATATATTTATATCATTTCTATGGCTTTTAAGGCTAATATATATTTGGTTGAAAATGACTGAAACAAGTGTAATGTTAGAACTTTCCTCTCCTACCACTAAATCGTCTAAATGTTTGCTGAATCATGGAATCACATTTGAAAGAGATCATTTCAAGATACTTCCTGGCTCAATTTTCTACCTCTAAATAAGACTCCAATTTATATGGCTAACCAAGGTTTCTAAATATAACTGCTGAAAGATAGTCCAAATCCTTTACTGATTGACTTTTCCAAAATTTGAGAAACTTTGTTTTTTAAGATTTTATTTATTTATTTGAAAGTCAGGCTGGCGCCGTGGCTCAATAGGCTAATCCTCCACCTTGTGGCACACCGGGTTCTAGTCCCAGTCAGGGCGCCAGATTCTGTCCCGGTTGCCCCTCTTCTAGGCCAGCCCTCTGCTGTGGCCCGGGAGGGAAGTGGAGGATGGCCCAAGTGCTTGGGCCCTGCACCTGCATGGGAGACCAGGAGAAGCACCTGGCTCCTGCCTTAGGATCAGCGCGTTGCGCCGGCCGCAGCGCGGCCATTGGAGGGTGAACCAATGGCAAAGGAAGACCTTTCTCTCTGTCTCTCTCTCTCACTGTCCACTCTGCCTGTTAAAAAAAAAAAAAAAGTCAGAGTTACACAGAGAGATGGGAGGCAGAGAGAGAGAGAGAGAGGTCTTCCATTCCACGGTTCACTCCCCAATTGGCCGCAACAGCCAGAGCTGTGCCAATCTGAAGCCAGGAGCTTCTTCCAGGGCTCCCATGTGGGTGCAGGGGCCCAAGGACTTGGGCCATCTTCTACTTTTTTCCCAGGCTATAGCAGAGAGCTGGATAGGAAGTGGAGCAGCCAGGTCTTGAACCGGTGCCCATATGGGATACCGGCACTTCAGGCCAGAGTGTTAACCTGCTGCACCACAGTGCCAGCTACAAGATACTTTGTTGAAGGAAAAACCTTTTCTTACTTCCAGTCCAAATCCCTTCCTTAAGTTTTCTAATGTACAGGTGAAGAAGAAGAATAATAGGACTTTTCCAATAACTTTAAAAAATTGTTTTCCAGGCCGGCGCCGTGGCTCAACAGGCTAATCCTCCGCCTTGCGGCACCGGCACACCGGGTTCTAGTCCCGGTCGGGGCGCCGGATTCTGTCCCGGTTGCCCCTCTTCCAGGCCAGCCCTCTGCTGTGGCCCAGGAGTGCAGTGGAGGATGGCCCAGGTGCTTGGGCCCTGCACCCCATGGGAGACCAGGAAAAAGCACCTAGTACCTGGCTCCTGCCATCGGACGAGCGCGGTGCGCCGGCCGCAGCGCGCCGACCGCGGCGGCCATTGGAGGGTGAACCAACGGCAAAGGAAGACCTTTCTCTCTGTCTCTCTCACTGTCCACTCTGCCTGTAAAAAAAACAAAACAAAACAAACAAAAAAAATTGTTTTCCTTTGAAAGGCAGAGAGAGAGCTAGAGCTTCTAGCCACTGGTTCACTCCGCAATGCCAATAATGGGTAGGGCTGGGTCACACTAAGGCAAAAGCCAGGAACTCAATCCAGGTCATCCTCAGGGGTGGCAGGGAATCAAGTACTTGGGCCATTACCGGCAGCTTCCCAGGTGCACAGTAGCAGGAGCCTCTGCAGTTAGAACCCAGGCACTCTGAAATGGGACTTGGGTATCTTAACCAGCATCCTAATGACGAGGCTAAACACTGACCCACAGATAATTTTTATCTATTGAGATTAAATTGTCCAGCATCCTCTTCATCATGTCCAGTAACTCTTTTTACCAGTTTGTCAATATGTGCAGGCATTGGGCCAACTCACAGTTTTTCTAAAAGCATGTTTTTTCACCACAAGTTTTATAAAAGAAAAGTCAGAATCTCTCTAAGCCGGACTGTTTCTCCATCTATAAAACAGGAATCAGTAACAAGTTCAAAGGAAGTAAGTGTACCAAGCTTCATTCAGTTTCCTCACCTATCAAATGGGGCACTGAACATCTAGCTCGCTCTGCCTACAGGATGGCTATAAGGAGACACGAGATGTAAAAGGGCTTTTTAAACTGTGCAGGGATTTACAGATGAAAGGAATCATCCTATGATTCCTTGTTTCATGAGATTCTTCTTACTGACTGCTGGGGACAGATAGCAATCACTTTTTAAGATTATCCCATTTAGTTCTCCTAACAGTCCTGGGAGACATGTATTATTATTATTATCATGAGTTCATTCAAAACAATGCCTGACAAGTATCTGGCAACATGCATATTTGTTGAAGAGGAAATTGGAGCTTGGAAAAACTCCTGCTTGTCCAAGTAATTGTGGCTAGTTAGAGACGGAGGTAGAAATCAAATCAGAGCTGTCTGGCTGAAGCCAGGAGCCCACTCATCTTTAAGTCAGATTACCATGCCCTACACAGAGCTCATGACATGAAGTTGTTCTGATCTCTAGAACAGAGTCAGCTTCACTCAAAACTATGGTTGAAATCATTTTGACCCTTTTTCCACCCCACTGTCACCTCCCCACTCTGGGGCGCTAACCCCTTGTACTGTTCTGCCTATCAAAGTGAGCCCTCTGTGCTCCCTAAAAGAACCAACACTGAAAGACAATGCTTTCCCATCCCACAAGTATTTGCATTTTAACAGCAGGTAAAAAATCTTAGGCTATCAGGTACTATCAAACAAATAAAACAAGAACTGGGTAAGAGAAGAGGAAGGAGCTAGGTTATGTCTCTGAAGTCACACCAGATGTGTGGCCATCTTGGAGTATCTACACAGATATGCAGTCTTGCTGCAACTACTTTGACTTTTATCCAGTTCTCCATGACCACATTATATTGGTCGGCCTACTCTGCTCTTCCAGTGGTTGGTTAATAATGCTGAGTATAGAAAGAAGACATCTTTCCAGTTCATATGATACCCCTACATTTATGCAAATAGCCTTCTAATGTTACTGATATGCATTAACATATTGATCCACTTGGACCCGCAAAATAATTAAAGATCTGTAACATTTGTTATCTTATGAATCAAAGTTAAATTGACAACTGTAATTTGTGGGTGTCTTATTTGATCCTCTATGCAAGATAATTCTTTTTCATTTCTTTACAAATTTGCCTTATTTTTAAAATTTGTTATTCATTATTTATTGCTTATTTGGAAGACAAAGAGACATAAGAGAAAGTACCCATTTACTGATTCATTTCCCAAATGCCCACATTGCCAAGGCTGGGACAGGCCAAAACCAGGAGCTGGTAACCAAATCCAGATCTCCAAAATGGATTCAGGGACACAGTAACTTGAGCTGCCTCCCAGAGTCTGCATTGATGGGAAGCTAGGGTCAAGAGCCAGCAATAGGAATCAAACACAGGTACTGTTGATTTGGGATGTGGGTATTGGGGTCTTAATCAGCATCTTACCTGTCCTCAGATACAAAAAAAAAAAAAAAAAAAAAAAAAGCTGTAAGTAACTATATTCTTCAGATCCCAAACTTTGTAGTGGCATGGCTGCCCTGGGAAAGAATTCATAGTTCTCACGGACCCCCATTAGTTCCTGCAAGAGTGAATTGTGTGAGCCCTCCTGCCTTCCTGCCTTTACTGTGTGGTCTGGCTCCCTGGCACTTCTGCCATTGTGAAGCCATCTGCCCATGAGGCTCTCACCAGAGTCAAGCAGAGCCAGTGCTGTGCTCTTGCACCTCCCAGCCTTCAGAACTGTAAGCTAAATGAATCTGTTTTATTTACAAATTATTCAGTCTCAGTTATTTTGGTATAGCAATGGAAAATGGACTAAAACCATACCCATCAATTATTGCCCCACTATCCAATGCACTGTAATAGAATCTCAGCTTGTCAAAATTTACCCAATGAAGTCTTCCACCAGCAAGGCCTTGGAAAGTAAAAAATTCTATCTATTGGTTTATAAAGAAGGTCACTGCCAGCCTAGATGGCCACTGTTAGCCTAGATGGCAACTACCCTATATGAGCAAGGTCACTGTTAGCTTATACAGTAGTTGGAGAAAGGTCTCCCATCTGGATGGAAAGCATCAAGGGACTGACTTGAGATGCAGAAAGTGCCGCTGTTCTTTGCTCATGGCAGAGATGCGGCTGGGGCTGGGGGGCGGGGGGTGCAGTGGCAGGGAGGATGTACTGATACCAGGAAGCACAGCCGTGTGTCCAGAACTTGGATTGGATTTCAGTCCCCACCACCCCCACCCCCAGCCTGGTGCCTGTGAACAATGCATAAATAAAACGACTGTATGCCCTGGCCCTTTATATAAGATTACAGATGGATGCAATGAGCAGGAGCAAGTGATGAATTCCAACCATTCTGTGTCAATTTTTAGAAAAATATACGAAGTATTTTATACTATAGGTGAATCAAAATTAATTTTAAATCAGTTTTGAAGAAGATACATTGCTATGTTTGTCCTTTCTGTGCATTTTCAGGTTGCTTTCTTAAATTCTGTTTTTCTCAGTTGGAAAAGGATTACAACATCAGAGCTCTGCGGCAGCATAGCCATGAACTTTCTTGAAATCATAACATTAAGCTTGAATTTAATATTACGCTGATGCATTATAGTGATGCACCCATGACTTTTGAGCCATGAATGATGGAAATAATCAATTTAATTCTAAAATATTGTGAGGGAATCCATGCTCTGCCTCTGGCCAACTGGATAACTTGTTATTTTATTAAGAAGGCTACAGAGAGAAAGCAACCCTCATAGGTTTGTAGCAATGTTTTGCTTTGTTCTCCTCTACTCCTAGAAGATAGCAACATCTATTATTTTCTGTCTTTGGTAAGAGGACTTTTATTTATAATACAGGCATATTGGCCATAGAGGGTATTTTTCTGACAAATCGAATTTCAGAAACTGACATCAGGGACCTCTTCTATTAAATTTTATACTCAAAAGGGAATAGCCTGGAGTTAGTGCATTTATTCTTTCTCCTGCCTCTTCGTCATGGAAATCTAGAGAAACTTCCAAAGTTTATAATATTCACAGTGACCTCCAGTCCATCAGAGATGCAACTGCTTTAAAAATTCTGAGGTTATCTGGTGAGAACATGGGATTGTAAAATGCAATCATTATAATCATGTAGTGAGAGCTTTTTAAACTTTCCTGGAATCTTAGTCCATTACTGTTACAATGACAAAATACCTGAAACCAAGCAATTGGAAGAGCACGTGTTTATTTAGCTCACAGACTCGAAGTTGGGAAGCCCAACAGCATGGTACTGGCATCATCCGCTTGTCATCTGGTGAGGGCCTTCTTCACCTCCACCCACCATCTCCTCTGTCTTCCTTGTGACCCTTGCTCAATGCTCTCTCCTTAAAATTCATATTACACCGGACATTTCTCATTTGACTTACTTTGCATATCTACCTCCCATACCATTCACTTCATCATCAATTCATTTTATTGCTATATTTCCCTAGCCCTCTATGCCTAACACTAGTGCACACGTACTGATAATACTGTTAAGGTTTTCATATATGAGATAGCTAGAACAGAGCAGAAACACCCCTATGTAGTGATTGGAACTGCCAATTTCTAGTCCTAGCTACGCCACTCACAAGCTGTGTGAACCTGAATAAGTCACTTAGCCTTCCTAAGCTTCTGTTGTTCCATTAGAGATGTTGTTGTTCAATACATTCTTTTTATTTTAAAGATTTACTTATTTGGGCCAGCGCTGTGGCTCAACAGGCTAATCCTCCGCCTTGCGGCGCCGGCACACCGGGTTCTAGTCCCGGTCGGGGCGCCAGATTCTGTCCCGGTTGCCCCTCTTCCAGGCCAGCTCTCTGCTGTGGCACGGGAGTGCAGTGGAGGATGGCCCAGGTGCTTGGGTCCTGCACCCCATGGGAGACCAGGAAAAAGCACCTGGCACCTGGCTCCTGCCATCGGATGAGCGCGGTGCGCCAGCCACGGCAGCCATTGGAGGGTGAACCAACGGCAAAGACCTTTCTCTCTGTCTCTCTCTCTCACTGTCCACTCTGCCTGTCAAAAAAATAAAAAAAAAAAAAATTTACTTATTTATTTGAAAGGCAGAGTGACAGAAAAAGGGAGACACAGAGATAAGTTCTGTATGTTGGTTCACTCCTCAGACACCCACAACAACTAAGGCTGTGGGGACCCATGGATAGGCTTGCCATGGGACCCCCCCATGCTGGGCTTGGCTTACAGCAGTAATGTGGATGTAGCAGCTGATTGAACTTTCCATCTAGCTGAGGATCGTGGAAAACAAGATGGCGCTGATGCCCTGCCTGCTGCATGACTCCACAGCTGATCGTGATCAAGTGCCGGATTGGAGAGCTCTGTGCATGGACTGTAATTGATTGACTGTGATTGGTTGAATTCTGGATATAAGCGGAGAGCGAGAGAGAGAAGGGGGCACGCCAGCTTTCCCCCTTAAGGAACGTGCGTGCCATCTCCATCTCCTCCCCCTTCTCCCGGTTCCCCCACTCTCTTTCCCACTCCTTCTAAGTAAAAGTCTCTTGAAGACCGATTAGCTGCGAGCAGCGTCGTTCCTTCTGCGGCCGAAGGAGCCAACAAGTGGTGCCGTGAGTCGGATCCACAAAGGCTAGAACAGGCTGAAGCCAGGAGCTGGGAACTCCATCCAGGTCTCCTACACAGGTAGCGGGAACCCAAGTACTTGAGCTGTCACCTGCTATCTCCCAGACACATTAACAGAAAGGTGGATCAGAAGTAGAGTATCTGGGACTCAAACCAAGCCCTCCAACATGGAATGAGGGTACCCCAAGCACAGTTTAACCCACTGCACCACAATGCCTGCCCCCAATTCTGGATTCTAAGTCCTATCTTTCTGTGTGTCTTACCCATGTATTTGAGCAAGCAGTCAACATTTGTAGTGGTGAGCATTTGGTTAGTGGTTAAGGTGTCACCTGGAATGCCCCACATCCTATTTTGGAGTGTCTGGGTTCTAGCCTTGCTCTGCTTCCAGTTGCATTCCTGCTAATGCATACCCTGAGAGGTAGCAAATGATGACCCAAGTGCTTGCCCAAGTCCCTGCCATCCATGTGGGAGATCTAAATGGAGTTCCAGGCTCCTGGCTTTGGCCTGGCCCAGCAGGCATTTGGGAAGAGAACCAGCAAGGGGAAGATATCTCTCACTGTCTGTATTTTTCTCTCCGGCTTTCAAAAAATAAAAATAAAAAATTTTAAACCACCTTTTCTAATTTATTTTTCTCTTTGCACCTGTCCTATTTCATTCAGCTACATAGAGCACTCAATAAATGTTGATGCTTGCTTTCTTGATTTAGCTTGACTTCCCATACTCCCATCATGGATGATACATGAGCCACAAGTCTAATCAAAGCTGACCCTTGCTTTAGAAAGGACGAGGTGTTGAAGCAGTCAAAACCGTTCATCTTTCCAGGGTCTCCTTTCCTTCCCATGAAATCATACACCATGTTCTTTGCCACCAAAAGAAAATAGTGGAGCTGGCACTGTGGCGCAGCAGGTTAAAGCCCCAGCCTGCAGTGCCATCATTTTCTATGGGCGCTGGTTCTAGCCCCAGCTGCTCCACTTCTGATCCAGTTTTCTGCTATGGCTTAGGAAAGCAGTGGAAGATGGCCCAAGTACTTGGGTCCCTATACCCAAATGGGAGACTCAGACGAAGCTCTTGGCTCCTGGCTTTATACCATCCCAGAACCAGCTATTGCAGCCATTTGGGGAGTGAACCAACAGATGGAAGATATCTCTCGATCTGTGTGTGTGTGTGTGTGTGTGTAACTCTGCTTTTCAAATAAATAAATACATGTCTTAAAAAATAGCATTTCCATGTGTCTTTTTATTTTACAGCTTCTTTGTTTTTAAGTCTTAAATATGATACTCTTGATTTTTTTTTATTTTTGACAGGCAGAGTGGACAGTGAGAGAGAGAGAGAGACAGAGAGAAAGGTCTTCCTTTGCCATTGGTTCACCCTCTAATGGCCACCGCAGCCAGCGCGCTGCGGCCAGCGCACCGCGCTGATCCGAAGCCAGGAGCCAGGTACTTCTGGTCTCCTATGGGGTGCAGGGCCCAAGGACTTGGGCCATCCTCCACTGCACTCCCGGGCCACAGCAGAGAGCTGGCCTGGAAGAGGGGCAACCGGGGCAGAATCCGGCGCCCCGACCGGGACTAGACCCAGTATGCCGGCGCCGCAAGGCGGAGGATTAGCCTGTTGAGCCATGGCGCCGGCCGGTACTCTTGCTTTTTGTATTTATCAACTCACACTGTTTCTTTTTATTCCCGTTGAACTTGTCTAATCATTTCTTTCTTTAGAATTTCTAATCATTTCTTTCTTTAGAATTTCTGTTTGCAATTGTGTCTCTATTCAGCTGCAGTTTGGGTCATTTCGTTATGCTTTCGTGTTTGTTTAGAAGACAGTTGGTCTCCAAACCAGAATCACATTTATGTGTTTGATTTTTTTTAAGAAAATGAGCTCTTAGAACATTTTACAGCCCTCTCATATAAGATTACCCTTTTCAGTCAGATGATCCATATTCAAATGTATTAACTTTATTTAATTAGCTTTATTTAATTTATTTATTAGCGTACATAAATGTCAGTAAAAGAGGACATGAGAAGTATGGAGTGATAAAAGTCTGTTCCATGAATAAATCATTATGAGTTCAAGATAATACACAAGACTGTTCAAGAGAAATATGTAAGGTTTCAGGACCTTGGACAGTTAAAAAAATACTCTGGCTATAATCCCTGGTAGGCATAATAAACAAGCTTCTGGTACATTTTTAAATCTACATTACAATACCAGGTATTGGCCGGCGCCATGGCTCAACAGGCTAATCCTACGCCTTGTGGCGCCGGCACACCAGGTTCTAGTGCCGGTTGGGGCACCGGATTCTGCCCCGGTTGCCCCTCTTCCAGGCCAGCTCTCTGCTGTGGCCCAGGAGTGCAGTGGAGGATGGCCCAAGTGCTTGGGCCCTACACCCCATGGGAGACCAGGAAAAGCACCTGGCACCTGGCTCCTGCCGTCGGATGAGCGCAGTGCGCCGGCCGCAGCGGCCATTGGAGGCTGAACCAACGGCAAAGGAAGACCTTTCTCTCTGTCTCTCTCTCTCACTGTCCACTCTGCCTGTCAAAAAAAAAAAAAAAATACCAGGTATTGTGCCTTGAAATATCCTGATGTTACTTTTTAACCTGAAGCAAAAGAAATTTGAGCATTCAAAAGTAATATGGACAAATAGGACTTCCTTATACTTTTCTCTGACCCTCTTTTTAAAATATATTTTTAATTCATTTTATTTATTTGAAAGGCAGGATTACAGAGAGAGAGAGAGAGAGAGAGAGAGAGAGATCTTCCATGCACTGGTTAACTCCTCAAATGTCCACAGGAGCTGGGGCTGGGCCCAGTAAAAGCCAGGAACCAGGAGCTTCTTGCCCATCTCCCACGTGAGTGCAGCGGTCCAAGCACATGGGTCATCTTCTACTGCTTTCCAGGCCATAGCAGAGAGCTGGATCAGAAGAGAAGCAGCCAGGACATGAACTGACACCTATATGGGATGGCAGCATTGCAGGCAGAGGTTTAACTTACTACACCACAGTGCCAGCCCCTCCAATCTTCTCTCTCTCTCTCTCTCTCTCTCTCTCTATATATATATATATATATATATATATATATATATATATCTCCTTATTATTTATATGTAAAGCAAAGAGACGAGAGAGATCTTCCATCTTTTGGTTCATTCCCCAAATCCCTGAACCAATCAGGGATGAACCATGCTAAAGCCAGAATGGAATTCCCCCTGAGTCTCCCACATGAGCAAGGACCTAAGTACTTCAGCCATTACCTTCTGCCCTTCCAGGGTGCACATTCATAGGAAGCTGCAATCAGAAGAAGCTGAGACCCATACACGGGCGCTCCAATACAGAATACAGGAATCCCAAGCAGCATCTTAACTGCTCCAACAAAAAGCTACCCCTGACCTTCTTTATCAAATAAATGTAACAGGAAAATTTATCACAGAGCGTTCTGATAATCAAGTTACTTGAACTCCAGACTGAACTGTAAAGATGATTAGAACCCAGACAGAGGCAAATTCAAATGGTTGGGCCACATTCTGAAACTTAGATTCTGAATCCGAAGATTCTTGTTTGTTTCCCCTCATGTATTTCGGGGGAAATAAAAAGCACCAAGCTTTTAAAACGGATTATGGAAAATTTTCTGTGCTCATGTTTTACAAGAAGAAAAGAAGGACTTCTGTACCGAGGCTGTTTGCTCAGATACCAAAGACCCAATGGTTCCAAGGCATTGATGAACTCGTTCTCCATGGCGGTGGGTTTGCGTCCTTGACTGGTTTGCTCTTTTGTGTTTTTAAAGATTTATTTATTTGTTTGAAAGGCAGAGATAGAAAGAGAAAGATCTGCCATCCACTGTTTCACTCCTCAAATGGCACAAGAGCCAGCCAGAGCTGGGCCAGGCTGAAGCAAGGAGCCAGGAGCTTCCGCTGGCTCTCCCACATGGGTGACAGGGGACTGAGCACTTGGGCCATCTCCCATTGCCTTCCCAGGCACATTAGCAGGAAGCTGCATCAGAAGCAGAACAACCGGGACCCAAAGCAACTGGCATCAGTATGGAATGCCGGCACCTGGCATTGGTATTGAATACCGGCGACACCTGGCATCAGTATGGAATGCCTGCACCGCACACAGCAGCTTAACCCTCTGTACCACAGTGCCAGCCCCAGACTGGCCGGTTCTTTAAAGTATGATCACTTTTAATTACACAATTATGAAGAACAACAGATGAACAGCATCAGAAGAAAAAAGTTCAACCTCTCATCACCATCTAAGAATTGCAAATTAAGCAGTAGGAGGCAGTTTTTCATCTCTCAGATGGGCAGAGATGAAAAGATCTCCAGGGATGGGGGAAATGGACCCTTTCAGATGCTGCTGTGGGAATGCAGATTGGTGCAGATCCTTGGGAGGGCGATTTGGAAATACGGATCTGAAGTCTAAAAAATTGAGGAAGCTGTATATGTAATAACATGAGTACACATTCCCAGTTCATTGTTGAGTGGAGAAAAACATGTTACCAAATTAAACAATGGCATATTTATGCTATGAAAATAAACATTCAGAAAGGAAAAAATACCAAATATCATTATCTGAGATGGTGAGTGGGAGAAGTATTTATATTTTGTTTGACATTTTTCTAGCATATCTGTATCCAGCATGAATTGCTGCTTCATTTTAAAAGCAATTCACCTACTTATAAACAAAATTCCACGACAGAGGCTTCCTCATTTTTCTCTTTCAAGGATTTTCATTTGGTAGCGTTGGTCATGTCATGTTTAAGATGCCAGGGATGGGGGCTGGTGCTGTAGCATACCAGATAAAGCCACTGCCTGCAGTGCCGGCATCCCATATGTGTGCCAGTTCAAGTCCCAGCTGCTCCACTTCCAATCCAGCTCTCTGCTATGGCCTGGGAAAGCAATAGAAGATGGCCCAAGTCCTTGGGCCCCTGTACCTATGTGGGAGAACTGGTAGAAGCTCCTGGCTCCTGGCTTTGGATCAGAGCAGCTTCGGGCGTTACAGCCATCTGGGGAGTGAACCAGAGGATAGAAGATCTCTCTTTCTCTCTCTCTCTGCCTCTTTGTAACTCTGCCTTTCAAATAAATAAATAAATCTTTAAAAAAAAAAGATACCAAAGATGGACAGGTGGTTGGCCTGGCAGCTAAGATACTGGTTAATGTGCTGGTCCTATATCAAAGTGCTTGAGTTTCAGTTCTGGCTCCACTCCCAATTCCAGCTTACTGCTATTGTGCACCCCGAGAGACACCAAGTGATGGCTTAAGTAATTGGATCCCTTCCACCTATAAAGGAGACCTAAACTGAGTTCCCTGCTCCTGGCTTCGGCTTGACCCAGCCCCAACTCTTATTTGACCCTTTTCAAATAAGTAAATGACTATTTCTACAAAGACACTGAAGGAAAGCCAATGGGAATGGACAGTAATGGGCCAGATAATGGACACAGAGTTGGTGGATAAATTACTTTCTGCTTTGAAGCCATGGTAACATGTGGATTTTATTCCAGAAGCAATGGACCACCATTTCAAGAGCAAAGCAAGGAAGGAACAATTATTACATTTGGGGTTTTTTTGTATGAGTTTATCTGGCTTCTGTATGGAGGATGGAATAGAGTGAGGCAAGATTATAAGCCAGGAAGATCATTAAAACTATCATAGAAACACTTAGCAAAGTAAAGAGGCAACTGACAGAATGGGAGAAAATATTTTAAAGCTACACAACTGATAAAGAATATCCAGAATCTATAAAGAGCTTAAGAAGCTCAACAACAACAAAACAAACAATCCAGTTAAGAAATGGGCAAAGCAGGGGATTCTAATTCAATCCCATCAAGGTGGCATGTACCAATGCCATCTCACTAGTCCAAGTGATCAATTTCTGTTCACAATTGATCATAATGATAGGACTAAGAGTCAAAGGGATCACATAAACAAGACTAGTGTCTGCAAATACTAACTGATAGAATAAAAAAGGGAGAGAACAATCCAACATGGGAAGTAGGATGGATACACAGCAGACTCATAGAAGGGCAGATGTCCTAAACAGCACTCTGACCTCAGAATCAGCCCTTAAGGCATTTGGATCCGGCTGAAAAGCCCATGAGAATATTTCAGGCATGGAAAGCCAAGACACTCTGGCAAAAAAAAAAAAAAAAAAAATGACCTAAATGAAAGATCTCCGCGAGTGAGATTCCAGTGGAAAGAACAGGCCATCAAAGAAGGAGGTACCTTTCTCTGAAGGGAGGAGAGAACTTCCACTCTGACTATGACCTTGTCTAAATATGATCAGAGTCGGCAAACTCAAAAGGCCTCCATAGCCTTGGCAACTCATGACAAGAGCCTAGGGTGATTACTGATGCCATAAGCAAGAGTGTCAATTTGTTAAGTCAACAACAGGAGTTTTCAACAGTTGTTCCACAAATAACCAAACTAGTTTTGCCTGTATACCCCTCACCATGCTGACAGTGGATTATTTTGAGACAAAACCTAGACACAATATTGTTCCATCTCAAAATACCTCAGAATACATCTCTTAAAAATAAAGAACTTCTTTTTAAAACACAATGAAAATATCATTTAAAAAATAATATCCTTAATAATATCAGACACATGTAATCAGCATTCAATGTCCCCAATTGTTTGTATGGTTTCTTTTTTTTAAGTACTCTTTATTTGTTAACTATATGGTTTCTTTATTCCATTGATCATCTGGAAGGAGATCCAGACAATATATATATAGTATATATATATAATATATTATATATTATATATATTATATATATATATTATATATTATATATATTAGTATATATATATACTAATACTGTATTTGGCTGATATGTCTCTAATTCCTAATCCATGAACTCCCTCTCCTTCTTTTCTTTTTTCTCCTAATTTATGTATTGGAGAAACCAGGTCAGGTTGTCCATACTGTAGAATTTCTCAGGTTTTAATTCATCTATGAATGTCTTGAATATGTTTCTGTCTCCCCTGGGTTTCTTGTAAACCAAAAGTTAGATCTAAAGTGGATTCAGATTCAATATTTTTGGTGTAAAGACTTCATAGGTAGGTTTTTTTAAAAAAAAATTTATTTATTTATTTGAAATGCAGAGTTAGAAAGAGGCAAAGAGAGAGAGAGAGGTCTTCCATCTGCTGGCTCACTCCCCAAATGGCCACAACGGCCAGAGCTGCACCAATTTGAAGCCAAGAGCTAGGAGCTTCTTTCAGGTCTCCCACGCAGGTGCAGGGACCCAAGGACTTGGACCATCTTCTGCTGATTTCCCAGGCACATTACCAGAGAACCAGATCAGAAGTGGAACAGGTGGGACTGGAGCTGGCGCCATATGGTATGCTGGCACAGCAGGTGGTGGCTTTACCTGCTACACCACAGCACTGACCTCAAACCTTTCACTCTTGTAACTTACCCACATGGTTGACTTCAGCCTCTCATCTAATGGAAGAGAAAACAGAGGACCATAGTGGCCTGATGACTTCCAAAAACACTTACCTGGTTAGCAGCAGGATCCAAGAGAGATCTCAAAGCTGTGTGTTTTCCACTGTACGATAACTAAGACATTAAGCTATTTAGAATGTTAAATATTTAGATGTAGAGTAACCACAATAATCGCAATAATACATTCATTTAGCAGATAAGAGGATAAAATGTGAACGTTTTGTGGTTATATGTAATATTTCTTACTGCAGTTTGGCCAAGAAGACAGTAAATGGCAATTCATGTGTGAAGAAAGGAATCCAAGCCAATTGTTAAAGGACTTGAGTTGGATTAGGAGGAAACATTTTTCCAGTTTGTCACTTTAAAGAATCCCTTTTGCTTACCTTTTAAAAATTTATTTTATTTATTTGAAAGGCAGAGCTAGAGAGAGAAACAGAGAGGTAGAGACAGAAAGAGAGAGATATCCTCCATCCACTGGTTCACTCCCCAAATGACTACAACAGCTGGAACTGGACTAGACCAAAGCCAGGAGACAGCAGCTTCTTCCAGGTCTCTTTCACAGGTGCAGGGGCCCAAGGACTTGGGCCATCTTCCTCTGCTTTCCCAGGAGCATTAGCAGAGAGCTGGATCGGAAGTGGAGCACCCAGAACTGGAACCAGCACCCATATGGGATCTGGTGCCGCAGGTGGCAACTTTACCTGTGATGCCACAACACCAGCCCTTTGCTTACATTTTAAAGCACAATTTGAAATAGCAAGATTATAAGATCAGTTCCTATGCTTTGTTCTACTCAACTTTTATTTCTATTTTAATACTATTTAAAATTAAATAAACATAAGTAAGTTTAAATTTTAAATTAATTTTTACCTTTAAAACAAAGTAATTTCCAATTTTATTTTAATTTTTTTTGACAGGCAGATTTAGACAGTGAGAGAGAGAGAGAGAGAGAGACAGAGGGAAAGGTCTTCCTTTCCATTGGTTCACCCCCTAAAGTGGCCGCTACAGCCGATGCGTTGCAGCCGGCGCACTGCGCCGATCCAAAGCCAGGAGCCAGGTGCTTCCTACTGATCTCCCACTGGGTGCAGGGCCCAAGCACTTGGGCCATCCTCCACTGCTTTCCTGGGCCACAGCAGAGAGCTGGACTGGAAAAGGAGCAACCAGGACAGAACCAACACCCCAACCGGGACTAGAACCCAGGGTGACAGCACCACAGGCAGAGGATTAGCCAAGTGAGCCACGGCGCCAGCCTTATTTTAATTTTTAAAGATAAACTTTTAATATTAAAATGCCAGCTAATATATAAATCTAAAGACCAAGATGGATAGCTCTTTTTTACAGGGATTCAGACAGAACATAGTTCAAATTCCATGTCCCTTCTTCATAAGACATGAATGATGGTGCTAAACTATGATCTGATTTTCCTGTGACTGTTGGAGAAAGGTTAGCTCTTCTTCTAGAACCAGATTTATAAATTAAATGTTTTTTTTTTTTTTTTTGACAGGCAGAGTGGACAGTGAGAGAGAGAGACAGAGAGAAAGGTCTTCCTTTGCCGTTGGTTCACCCTCCAATGGCTGCCGCGGTCGGCGCGCTGCGGCCGGCGCACCGCGCTCATCCGATGGCAGGAGCCAGGTGCTAGGTGCTTTTTCCTGGTCTCCCATGGGGTGCAGGGCCCAAGCACCTGGGCCATCCTCCACTGCACTCCTGGGCCACAGCAGAGGGCTGGCCTGGAAGAGGGGCAACCGGGACAGAATCCGGCGCCCCGACCGGGACTAGAACCCGGTGTGCCGGCGCCGCAAGGAGGAGGATTAGCCTGTTGAGCCACGGCGCCGGCCATAAATTAAATGGTTTTAAAAATCATATATTGGGCATATGTTGTATCATTTAAGAACTAAACCATGAGTCTTTTTACATATACTTGTATTTGAAGTCAACACATGTCCTCAAATTAACCCCTATGTTAGGATATCTGATGTGTATGGCATTTGAGTCAGCCCTCTTCCCTGTGGCACGTGCTGGCCGCGGTGGCCATTGGAGGGTGAACCAACAGCAAAGGAAGTCCTTTCTCTCTGTCTCTCTCTCTCTCACTGTCCACTTTGTCTGTCAAAAGAAAAAAAAAAAAAACTTTCCGAGAAATGGCTCTGCTTGAATCCACATCTTAGCCTTCCTTTTGTATATCATATGTAATGCTTCAAACACTATTGGGGCCAGTATTTGTATCAAGGCTCTTTAGATTTCAAATGTCAATAAAACCAGCTCAGGCTGTCTTAAGAGGACAAGGAATTCACAGGTTCACATGACTGAAAAGAACAAGTATAGTGGCTTTGTCTGTGCCTTGATCCTAAGGACTCAGAATATCCCAATTCTCTCAGTCTCAGCTTCTCTCCTTCTAAGCTGACTCTTTTTCAACGGGACCTCCTCTCAAGGTTGCAAGGTGGACACACTATATCTCATCCTCCAAAATTCAAATTCGTCAGGGCAGGGGCTCCCTGTCCTAGGGCAGGTCTTGTTTCTCATGAATGGCTTGGGCTGAGTCAGTTATCCTTCCTTGAGCCAAAGGCTGTGTCCCCAGGAATATGATGCTTAATTGGCCACGACTGAGTCAGTGACTGCTACTCTTCACTGGCTGGAGTAGGAGACAGAGTCAACTGTGGATTTAGACCAACCATGGCTGTAGGGGGCCCAAAGAGACACTGGGTGCTGTGACCCAAAGGAGAATACTGGACGGCCAAAAATGGCAAATGTCTGTCCAGATACAGAGTGATTGCACCGCTATTTTGACCAGGAAACACTGACAACTGTTAAAACTGAAACCCTAGGGGACCATGTTGTGGTAAAGCTGCTGCCCACAATGCCAGCATCCCAAAGGAGTGCTGGTTTGTGTCCTGGCTGCTCCACTTCCAATCCAGCTCCATGCTAATGTCCTGAGAAAGCCAGTGGAAGATGGCCCAAGTGCTTGGGCCTCTTCGCCCACATGGAAAACCTGGAGGAAGCTCCAGGCTTCTGGTTTGGGCTTGGCCTAGCCCAGTCCATTGCTGCATCAGGGGAGTGATGGTTAAGCCTCTGCCTGTAGCACCAGCATCCCATATGGGTGCCAGTTTGAGACCTGGCTGCTCCACTTCTGATCTAGCTCCCTGCTAATGCTCCTGAGAAAGCAGCCCCTGGGAAAGCAGCAGGGTCTCCCCTGCACTCACATGGGACACCCAGAGGAAGCTCTGGGCTCCTGGCTTCCACCTGGCCCAGCCCTGGCCATTGTGGCCATTTGGGGAGTGAACCAGCAGGTGGAAGATCTCTCTCTCTCTCTCTCTCTCTCTGCCTTACCCTCTCTGTAACTTTGAAAATCAAATAAATAAATAAGTCTTTAAAAGAAAAAACTAAAACCCAAGACAGGATTTTTAATATATTTTATTAAATTTACCAGAGAAACTTCCATTTGGGAAGAGATAACATGGTCTAGTCACACAAAATCAAAGCAAGATCATTATCAACTCCTGTTCCAGGGGCCGGCGCCGCGGCTCAATAGGCTAAATCTCCGCCTTGCGGCACCGGCACACTGGGTTCTAGTGCCGGTCGGGGCGCCGGATTCTATCCCGGTTGCCCCTCTTCCAGGCCAGCTCTCTGCTGTGGCCTGGGAGTGCAGTGGAGGATGGCCCAAGTGCTTGGGCCCTGCACCCCATGGGAGACCAGGAGAAGCACCTGGCTCCTGCCTTTGGATTAGCACGGTGCGCTGGCCGCAGCGCACCAGCCGCGGCGGCCATTGGAGGGTGAACCAATGGCAAAAGGAAGACCTTTCTGTCTGTCTCTCTCTCTCTCACTGTCCACTCTGCTTGTGTGGTGGGGGGGGACTCCCGTTCCATTTTTTTTCTTGGCCTTCTTCACATTCAGTTTTTTAGAAAATATTTATTTATTTATTTTAAAGGCAGACCAACAGAGAGAGAGATAGAGACAGAGAGAAGAAGATTTTCCATCCACTGTTTCACTCCCCAAATGCCTGCAACAGCCAGGGCTAGGCCAGGCCAAAGCCAGCATCAAAAACTCTAGCCTGGGCTGGCGCCGCGGCTCAATAGGCTAATCCCCCACCTGCGGTGCTGGCACACAGAGTTCTAGTCCTGGTCGGGGTGCCCAGTTGCCCCTCTTCCAGGCCAGCTCTCTGCTGTAGCCCAGGAGTGCAGTGGAGGATGGCCCAAGTGCTTGGGCCCTGCACCCACGTGGGAGATCAGGAGGAAGCACCTGGCTCCTGCCTTCGGATCAGCGCGGTGCACTGGCTGTGGCACGCCGACCACTGCGGCCATTGGAGGGTGAACCAACGGCAAAAGGAAGACCTTTCTGTCTCTCTCTCTCTTACTTTCCACTCTGCCTGTCAAAAAAAAAAAAAAGAACTCTAGCCTGGTCCCCCACATGGGTGGAAGGAACATAAGTCCTTGGGCTATTACCCACTGCCTCTCAGACTCAACAGTAGAAAGCTGAATCAGAAGCAGAGAACAGCCCATTCTTGAATCAGACACTCTGATATGGGATGCAGATCCCACCAGCAGTGGTTTAACTTGCTGTGCCACAACACCTGCCCCTTTGTATTCAACTTTAAGGAATTAATCAATATGAAAAGGCTGAAAATAAAAAACGGACTGTTAACTTTTTTAAAAAATGTATTTATTTGAAAGGCACAATTATATGGCGGGGGGGGGGGGAGGTCTTCCATCCAGTGGTTCACTCTCCAAACGGCCACAACAGCCAGGGCTGGGCCAGGCCAAAGCCAGGAGCTTCTTTCAGGTCTCCCACATGGATGCAGGGGCCCAAGCATTTGCTCCGTCCTTCACTGCTTTCCCAGGCCACTAGCAGGGAGCTGGATCACAAGTGGCACAGCTGGGACTCGAACTGGTACCCATATGGGATGCCAGCACTGCAGACAGCTGCTCAACCTGCTATACCATAATGTCGGCCCCCAGACTGTGAACTTAAAATATCATTATTACCCATGATGATGACACAGTTTATGGTAGCTGATTGTATAGAGAACTCCCAATTCCTGAATAAGGTTACTTTTTCAATGATTCACCATACGATTTCCAGACTTTAATATACAGATGTATAGCAAACAGAATACCTGAAAATATTCAAAAGCATACCTAACATAAATCATAACACTTAAATCACATTAAACACAAGGAAATGAATTATTCAGTACATAGAAATTACTCCTAAAATCAATAAGAAAAAGATAGATATCCAACAGAAAATTGGGCAAAGCTCTGAACACACACCTCACAAAATTGGCTATTCAAATGGTTGATTCATGTATAAAAAGGTGCTCGACTTTATTAGTCATCAAGGAAATGTACATTAAAATCATGTGACACCACTCTACCCATCAGAAATTAACAAGTGTCAATGAGTTTATATAGCAAACAGGAATCTCATCCACTACTGTTAAGAGTTGCTATGGGGGCCAGTGTTAGGCCATAGCAGGTTAAGCCTCTGTCTGCAATACAGGCATCCCATATGGGTGCCAGTTTCAGACCTGGCTACTCCACTTCCGATCCATCTCCCTGCTGATGCTTCTGGGAAAGCAGCAGAGGATGGCTCAAGTGCTTGGGCCCCTGCACCCATGTGGGAGACCCAAGGAAGCTCTGGGCTCCTGGCTTTGGCCTGACCCAACCCTAGCTTCTGTGGCTATTTGGGGAGTGAACCAGCAGATGGAAGATCTCTCTCTCTATGTCTCTCCTCCTCTCTCTGCCTTTCAAACAAATTCTTAAAACAAATTTTTTGAAAAGATTTGCTATGGCTGGAAGATAGTTTAGTTGTCCCTGAAAGACCCAAATAATTAAGGCTTGGTCCCCAAAGTCTAATATTAGTGGTTAAGGGACTAAGGGTAGAGACTCAATCTAATCATGGCATTTTAGAATGTGGGTCCAGCTGGAGGTCTCTAGGTCACTGGGGCATACCATCAGAAGATAGTTGGTTATAAAACCTGAGCTGGGCCTAGGTGTCTCTCTCACGCTCACTCTCTCTCGCTCTCTCTCTTTCTCCTCTCTCTCTCTCTCTCTCTCTCTCTCTCTCCTTCCCGGCTTGCCATGTGACCCTTCCTCCACACATGATCTGCCATTGTCAGCCTCCATGAGACACCCGTTAATGAGACTGCCTGATCTTGGATAGCAAACCTCCAAAAGCAAATAAACCAAAATAAATGTTCTTTCTTCCTAAGGAGCTCCTTTCAAATATGTTTGCTAAAGTAACAAAAAGCTGTCATGGTGAAGATGGTCAAGCCACTGCTTGGAACGCTTACGTCCCATATCGCAGTGCCTGGGTTCAAATCCTGCCACCACTTCCAATCCCAGATCCCTGCTAATGTGCACCCCGTGAGGCAGCAGATGGTGGCTCAAGCACTTGGGTCTCTGCTACTCATGTGAGAGACCCAGATAAAATTCCCAGATCCTGGGTTTGGCCTGCCTAGCCCCCTGGATATTGCAGGTATTTGTAGAGAAACAGCAGATGGAAGATCTCAACGTGTGTGTGTGTGTGTGTGTGTGTGTGTGTGTGAGAGAGAGAGAGAGAGAGAGAGAGAACCTTCCTTTCAAATAAACAAAAATAAACTTTAAAAAAATGTTAAATTAAAAATTGATTAATACAAGAATATGAATTGACAGAGCTATTTGGGAAATTATTTGACAGGACCTATTAATGTGACCATGTGTTTATCCTATTAAATGACAATTTCACTTCTAGATATACACTCAAAAGATTTGATTAAGAGTATTCATTTTGTAGCAGTCAAAACCCCAACACCACCAAAACTCCTGTCAATAGAATGATCAATAAGTTGTGGTATAGCTTGCACAATTTAATACTCTTGAATAGAATGAACAAATAGGATGACTCTCACAAACAGAAATTTAAACGAAAGAAGCCAGACACAAAAGAACACAGAGTATTGTAGCCCATCATATGTAAGGCAAAAGTAAGCTAAACTGACCTTGCTATTAGTAGGCAAGATACCAGGTAACCCGGTAGGGAAGGACAGTGATGGGAAGGAGCAAAAGCCAGACTTAGGCAGTTTGGTAATAAACTGTTTCTTTTCTTTTTTTTTTTTTTCAAATTTATTTATTTATTTTGAAAGTCAGAATCGCAGAGACAGATGGAGAGACGGAGGGGGAGATCTTCCATATGCTGGTTCATTCCCCAGATGGTCACAACGGCCTGCACTGGGCCAGGCCAAAGCCAAGAGCCAGGAGCTTCATACAGGGTCACCCACATCAGTTTCGGGGGCCCAAACACTTGGCAATCTTCCCCTGCTTTTTCCAAGACCATTAACAAGGAGCTGAATCAGAAGTGGAGCAGCCAAGATATGAACCAGAACCCATATGGGATACCCACATAGCAGGCAGCATTATCTGCTATGCCACAACACTGGTCCCAATAAACTATTTATTGATATGAGTTTTGGATACACAAGGCTGTTAGATTGGTGAAAATTCAGCCAACTGGCATTTGTGTGCATTTGTCTAAATATCTATTACATTTTAAAGGTTTAAAATAAAAAAGGAAGTTATCAGTTCAGTTTCAGCCTGCCACTTCCTTCGATTTCTGATTCCCTTGCTGTTTCATAAGGTTGCCTCTCTGCTAAAATACTTTCTCTGATTTAACAAGTGGTGGGTGGTTGCTGTGATTTTGCTGTCAATGGTTGTTATAGTGGTTTGGGAACCACAATATAAATGGTAGTTTTAAGCAGTTGGAGTAGTCACAATTTTTTTGTCATAGAGATCACATTATTTAGTCACAGTACTTTAAAATTTTTATTTAATTATTTGGAGGCCAAGAGACACAGAAACAGAGAAAGAGAGAGAGAGTGCGAGCTCCCGTCTGCTCTCTCTCCCATCTCCCAAATGCCCACAATGACTGGGGTATCAAAGCCAGAAGCCAGGAACTCATTCCAGGTGTCTCATATGGGTGGCAGGAACCAATTACTTGGGCCATCACCACAGCCTCCCAGGATCTGCATGAGCAGGAAGCTGGAGTCAGGAGCTGGACATGGAATCAAACCAATGGTCTCTGGTGTGGGACACGGGCATCTTAAGAAATGACTTAACTGCTAGAGCAAACTCCTGCCCTACATCATGGCACTTCTGTTCAGCTTTGTTTCACCTATGCAGCACAGCACCCTGAGGCATTCATGATTCCCACTTGCAGGTTATAGCACATTGATTCCTTTGAAGATAACAGCTCTTAGAGACATTAAGAATCATATAAAGCTTTCATTGTTGATCCTGAAATGTGATTTGAATAAATAAAAAATTCTGAGAAGATTTACTTTCCATTCTCATACTATTTCCTCCTAGTAGCATAAATCTAGTAGATATACAATAACTAATGATCAGGTTTCAATTAAAAAAATCTTCATTTGTGGCCCCAAACTCCATTTCCACCATGTGAGCCTACAAGTCTTTGATCCAACCAAAGCTCTCCTCACTGTTGCAACTTCTCCAGGATAAATAAAGTGTTCTGCATAAATACAGAGAAAGGCTGGATTAGCATTAAAAGTAAGCAAGTTATTCCCTTAAGCAGCATTCTATTAATCAGAATAATGGAGTTCATGTGCCATGCAAAGTCATAAAAATACAAAAGAATATAAAATTTAGAAATGATGAAATTATGAGTCAATTTGGTAGACATTTGTAAAAAGACAAAAGAGCAAAGGGCGTGCATCAGGCATAAATTGTTTCAGTCTGAAGTCAGAACATGAAATGGAGTGAGAGCTCCCGTCAATATCTCTCATGTTAAATATCACAAAAATCAAAGCATCAGTTTCTAACCTATCATGTTGAAAATAACATTTACTTTCTTTTGGAAGTTGCCTCACTTTATCTTTGTTTATAGAACATGAAGACTCCTACTTTGCAAACACATTTTTTGTATTTTATTTTTATTTGAAAGGCAGAGAGAAACAGAGAGACAGACACAGAGAGATGTTCCATCTGCTGGTTTATTCCCCAAATGCCCAAAATAGCCAAAGCTGGGCCAGGCTGAAGCCAAGAACTCCATCCAGGTCTTCCACATGGATGGCAGGGTCCCAGCTACTTAGACTATCTCCTGTTGCCTCCCACAATGTGCTTTAATAGGAAGATGGAAGAGAGCTGGAATTCAAACTTAGGCACTTCCATATGGGATGCAGTTATCTCAAGTGGCACCCTAACCATTGCACCAAACACCAGACCACCCAAAACATTCTTTTTTTTATTAAAGATGTATTTATTTGAAAATCAGAGTTACACAGAGAGAGGAGAGGCAGAGAGAGAGAGAGAGAGGTCTTCCATCCAATGGTTCACTCCCCAATTGGCCTCAATGATTGGAGCTATTCTGATTCGAAGCCAGGAGTCAGAAGCTTCTTCCAGGTCTCTGCAGGGGCCCATTTCTTGGGCCATCTTCTACTGCTTTCCCAGGCCATAGTAGTGAGCTGGGTAGGAAGTGGAACAGCCAGGCCTTGAACCTGGTGCCCATGTGGGATGTCGGCGCTTCAGGCCAGGGTGTTAACCCACTGCACCACAGCACCAGCCCCCAAAACATTCTTCATGGTTTTTGTTGTTGTTTTCATTTTCTTGGAACCATAGACTGATTTTTAGAATTTAATGAGACATTAAACTTTTTCCAAACCAATGATCCTCAAATTGTGTGCTGAGGAACCCTGGGGGCTCCTACTTGCTGTTTCAAGGGCCTGGAAAAGAGACAAAAGAAAACCACTCAGGACCCTCCCAAACCTGGGCCACTTTTTAACAAGTAGAATCCTACTTTTACTTGTTTCCTAATAGCTTTCTACAGGAGTTTTATTGGAAGAAAAAAAAAAAAAAACACTCAACTATTTAAAAAAAAATTTTAAGTAGATAACCCATCTGGTACAGATACCCTTGAAACTTAAGTGTTTACAATCAAGGAAACTGAGGCCCAGCAGATTACATAATTTGCTGCAAATTTCCAAGCTAGGCAGGGACAGGACTGGAACTGGAACTGGTTTTGTTGTCTGATTGCAATTTGAAAGGGCTTCCCAAACTACTGCGTACCCACAAAGAGCCCCAGAGGGTCTGAAAAAGAGAAGTTGGAAATCATGAAACTATCTTAAGCTTCTTCATGCAGATTTTCTAGATTCCTGTACCTTCAGTGTTAAAGCCTCGATACAGAAACCATCTGTGTTTTAATAATGCATGGCCTGTTACATGAAATAACATGGATAATAGAATCAATGGTAAACTATTAAGAATCTACCTCCTGTTTACTCCAAAATGCTATTTGCAAATGGAAAAAGAAATTAGCTTCTAAAACCATTAAACTGGTTACAATCTGGAATCCTTCAACAGCGTAAAACTGCCATGAGAACTGACTGGCTGATTTTAAAACTAAAATGAGCCTTCTTAATATATACCTCAGTTTGTTTGTTGTTTTTTTAAATATCAGGATGTTGGTTCAAAACTGCCTGTATAAGTAGATACCAGTTTTTTTTCTGTCATACCACTTTATTTCCTAAAAAGAATCTACCACAATTAATTTCTTTATCCAATTTGGTAGCCAAAGGGTTAATTAAAGATAGGGACCTCTATTTTTAGCTGTTACTATAGCCAGGCTTCCATTCAATCTAAAAACAGCTATGCCTTTTGCACCATTTTTAACCCTGCAAAGCTGAGAATCCTGCGCATCCTCAGACAAAACCATGGCAACCAGTACACAGCGCACATCCTGCATCTTGCCCAGTGGTCCTCAAAATTCTTTAATCACAAGACAGGAAATCTGTTTTGCTTGGATGTCACTAAAGAACATATTTACATCACTCAACAGTCAATATTATCTGCTTTTGTGAAAAAGAAAATGGACTTAGGATAGTGTAAGCATTATAATTAGGGAAAGATAAGAATAATTTTTATTAATTGTTTATTTCCTGCCTCATTAAAAAAAAAAATTCATGTTAAGTCCCCAGAATCCTCCAAAAGAGAGAAAAAGAGAATGTGAGGTTAAGCAGTAAAAAATATAATAGGATTCTTTACAGACAGCCCAAATATCACTATTGAACTGAGGAGCATGAAGGGAAGTTTATTTTTCTGGTTTGTTTGTTTGAAAACAACTTTGGTGACAGGTAAAATGGGTTCAGCTGCCAAATATGAGCCCATACTGGAGAGCCTAATTCAAATCCTGGCTACTCCACCTCTGACCCAACTTCCTGCCAATGTGCCTGGGAGGCAGAAGGTGATGGCTCAAGGGCTTGAGTCCCTGCCACCTACACAGGAGACCAGGATTTATGTATATATAATATATATCATATATATATCACATACATATATAGTATGTATATATACATATATACACATATTATATATACATATATTATGTATATATACATATATACGCATATACATATATATTACATACACATATATTACATATATATTATATATACATAAATATATGATATATATATATAAAATAGTCTAAACTTTTTAAAAAGAAAATAGTTTTAATTTTTTTCTGATTATGAAGTCAATATGTGCTCAAGTAGACAATCCACGCGTTTTTGGGAAAGTGTAAAGAAAAAACTAAAAATTAGCCTAATCCATCTAGAGGCAATTGTTAAAATTGTGGTGGCCGTCATTCCAAATTTCTTATGAACATACACAGCAAATGCATGTTTTATTCACTTTATATCCATAAGACTTTACTCTACATGATTTTTTAAACTTTTTTTTAAAAAAGATTTATTTATTTGGGGCCAGCGCTGTGGCGCAGTGTGTTAACTCCCTGGCCTGAAGCACTGGCAACCCATATGGGCACCAGTTCAAGACTTGGCTGCTCCACTTCCAATCCAGCTCTCTGCTATGGCCTGGGAAGGCAGTAGAAGATGGCTCAAGTCCTTGGGTCCCTGCTCCTGTGTGGGAGACTCGGAAGAAGTTCCTGGCTCCTGCTCCTGGCTTTGGATTGGCGCAGCTCTGGCCATTGCGGCCAATTGAAAGTGAACCTTCAGATGGAAGACCTTTCTCTCTCTCTCTCCCTGCCTCTCCTCTTTAAGCAGGGTCTCGGAGGAAGAGAAGCCAACCTTGAGCACCTAATGTACCTAGAGGATGCGAAGACAGCATCTGAGACAGTCGTTTTCATGCTCATCTTATAGAGGAAAAATATACATCAGAGCAGAGTCAGAGCAGGTTGATCTGACCAGAAAACTGAAATCCCCCCATCTAAGCCATGCTGTCTTTCCCTGAGGGTCCCTGAGGGGCCTATCCCTGAGGCTCCTATTCAGGAGCACATAGTGTATGCGGGGGGAAGGGTAGGAGTTGCAGGAAAGACTATTCTCACACAAAAACCCAAGTTGCATCTTCTGTCTCCTACGTTCAGACCTTTGTCTTTCTCCACCCTCTCCTACAGCACCTCCACCATCTCGTGTCCCTCCCTCACCATTCAGTATAGTACTTTATACCTAGTAGATGCTCAATAAACCATGTGCATTATCTTCTCTATCTGCCTACTTGGCTGGGAGGAGTACACTTTTCTCATCGTACAAGGCAGTTCTTACTCTGCACCATGCGATAGTATCTGGCAGCTAAACGGCTCTCAGCTGCAGGATTGGAAATACTCTCTGCCTGGTAGATCCCTCTTCTCCTCCAAGCCTCGCCAAGCCTGGAATCACGAACTTGAAGAAACAGGCTGAGCTCCAGAAATTGCAAAGCCCTCAGCTCCAGGACACAAATGAGGCAAATTACAGTTTCTAGGTTCTGCTTTCACCTTTCTGTATAATCTGATTAAATTACTATGGGATTTTTTTCATCTTTGGCTTTTTCTCTCTACCCCTTTGACCATTTTAGAGGGCCTTTAGATTTTATCAAGATTATTATTGTTACTAGTCACTAACCATGGGGAGCTTAGTCCATTCAAGTTGCCATTCCAAACTGTCATAGATTGGATGGCTTATAAAGAATAGAAATTTATTTCTCACAGTTCTGCAGGCCGGGAAGGCCAAAGCCACGGTGTTAGCAAATTCTGTGGCTGGTGAGGCCCACTTCCTATTTCACAGACTGCTACCCTTCCCTGTGTGGAAAGGGTAGGATATCTATATGAGGCTCTAAAATGTGAACATTAGATTTTTAAAGGTTGTAAGTCAGAATTACAGAAATAAGAGGAGAGCCAGAGAGAGAGAAAAATTTTCCAGCCACTGGTTCACTTGACAAATGGCCACAATGGCTAGGGCTGGGCAGACCAAAGCCAGGAGCCTGGATCTTCTTCCAGGTCTCCCATGTGAGTGCAGGGGCCCAAGCACTTGAACCATCCTTGCTGCTTCCATAGTCCATTAACTGGATCAGAAGTACAACAGCCAAGACTCGAACCAGAGCCCATATGCGATACCAGCAAAGCAGACAGTAGCTTAACTCACTGCACCACAGCGTTGGCCCTGGACATTAGAATTTAACATAAGAATTTCAAGGAGAACAAAAACATTTAGATCATAGCAATGAGTAAGTCACATTTTCTGTGGTTCAGTGTTGCTTAAAATGGTACATTTCAACTGTTATTACTTTAATTTAGTTGTTAAATTCTGAAAGCCAACACAGTGTAACTAACAGCTCAGGATGAAGGAAATTTTTCGTCTTTTTAATGAAATCTGGTCATTTGCAACAAAATGGAGGAATCTGGAAAACATCATGCTGAATGAAATAAGCCAATCCCAAAGAGACAAATATCATATGTTCTCCCTGATCGGTGACAACTAACCAAGCACCACAAAGGAAACCTGTTGAAGTGAAATGGACACTATGAGAAACAGTGACTTGATAAGCCCTTGCCCTGACTGTTGATGAACAACTGAATACTTTATCCCTTTTAGTATTTTTTTTGTTCTACTTAATATTATTGGTCGAACTCTGTAATTAATACACAATTATTCTTAAGTGTTGAAACTTAAATGAAAAGTGATCCCTGTTAAATATAAGAGTGGGAATAAGAGAGGGAAGAGATGTACAATATGGGACATGCTCAATTGGACTTGCCCCAAATGGTAGAGTTAGAAACGTGCCAGGGGATTCCAACTCAATCCCATCAAGGTGGCATGTACCAATGCCATCTCACTAGTCTAAGTGATCAATTTCTGTTCACAATTGATCATAATGATAGGACTAAGAGTCAAAGGGATCACATAAACAAGACTAGTGTCTGCAAATACTAACTGATAGAATAAAAAAGGGAGAGAACAATCCAACATGGGAAGTGGGATGGATACACAGCAGACTCATAGAAGGGCAGATGTCCTAAACAGCACTCTGGCCTCAGAAGCAGCCCTTGAGGCATTCGGATCCAGCTGAAAAGCCCATGAGAATATTTCAGGCATGGAAAGCCAAGACACTCTGGCAAAAAACAAACAAACAAACCAAAAAATGACCTAAATGAAAGATCTCCGCGAGTGAGATTCCAGTGGTCATCAAAGAAGGAGGTACCTTTCTCTGAAGAGAGGAGAGAACTTCCACTCTGACTAAGACCTTGTCTAAATATGATCAGAGTCGGCAAACTCAAAAGGCCTCCATAGCCTTGGAAGCTCATGGCAAGAGCCTAAGGTGATAACTGACATCATAAACAAGAGTGTCAATTTGTTAAATCAACAACAGGAGTCACTGTGCACTTACTCCTCATGCAGGATCTCTGTCCTTAATGTGCTGTACATTGTGATTTAATGCTATAACTAGTACTCCAACAGTATTTTTCACTTTGTGTTTCTGTGTGGGTGCAAACTGTTGAAAGCTTTACTTAATATATGCTAAATTGATCTTCTGTATATAAAGATAATTGAAAATGAATCTTTATGTGAATGGAAGGGGAGAGGGAACAGGAGAGGGGAGGGTTGCGGGTGGGAGGGAAGTTATGGGGGAAGAAAGCCATTGTAATTCAGAAGCTGTATTTTGGAAATTTATATTCATTAAATAAAACTTTTAAAAAGTTTATTTTTATTTATTTATTTTATAATTTTTATTTATATAAGGTGAACAAATTCCATGTATTTCATACACACAGATTTAGGACATAGTGATACTCCTACCCTACCCCCCCATGTTCATGCCTTCTCTCTTCCTCCCTCTCTTATTCTTTCTTTTAAGTGACTTACTTTCAGTTTCTTTTATAATAATAATATTAATCCTCCAGAGGTACCTTTCTCTGAAGTGAGGAGAGAATTTCCACATTGATTATGTCCTTGTCTAAATAATGTCAGAGTTTGTGGACTCAAGAGGCTTCCATAGCCTTGGCAGCTTATGCAAGAGCCTCGGGTGATCACTGACATCATAAATAAGAGTGTCAATTGTTAAATCAACAAGGGGAGTCACTGTGCACTTACTCCCCATGTAGGGCCTCTCTCCTTAATTTGTTGTAGTTTGAGAATTAACGGTAAAACTAGTCTGCAAATAGTTCTTTATGCTTTACGTGTCTGTGTGGGTGCAATCTGTTGAAATCTTTACTTAGTAAAGAGTTGATCTTCCATATATAAAGATAATTAAAAATGAATCTTAATGAAGAATGGGATGGGAGGAGTAGGAGATGGGATGGTTTGCAGCTGGGAGGGTGGTAATGGGGGGAACAACTGCTATAATCCAAAAATTGTACTTTTGAAATTTATATTTATTAAATAAAAGCTTTCTACAAAAAAAGAAAGCTGATGGTATACAGCTATATGTTTCCTAAAAGTTTTATGGCCTAGGGGCTGGCTCCATGGCTCACTTGGTTAATCCTCTGCCTGCAGCACCGGCATCCCATATGGGTGCCGGATTCTAGTCCTGGTTGCTCCTCTTCCAGTCCAGCTCTCTGCTGTGGCCCAGGAGGGCAGTGGAGGATGGCCCAAGTGCTTGGGCCCTGCACCCACATGGGAGACCAGGAAGAAGCACCTGGCTCCTGGCTTCAGATCGGCGCAGCGCCGGGCATAGCAGCCATTTGGGGAGTGAACAGAAGGAAGACCTTTCTCTCTGTATCTCTCACTGTCTATAACTCTACCTGTCAAATAATAATAAAAAAAATAGTTTTATGGCCCTGCACATTAAGTATTTAATGCAGCTAGAATTTACTTTTGCATATGGGTCCCCCCCCCCCATATGGGCCCCTACCTGTCCCAGCATCATCTGTCAATAGGACCATCCTTTCTCCATTGGCTGCAGCATCTCCTTCTCACATTTCAAGTGCCCACATAAGTGCGTGTCTGTCAGAGGCTCCATTCTGCTCCGCTGGTTGATTTGTTCATCCCTGGGGCAACGCCGCACTGTCTTAATCACTTTGGCTTGTAAGTTTTTATAGCTGGTAGAACAGGCTCCCCCTGCTTCGTTGTTTTTCTTCTAGACGGTCTTACCAATTCTCAGCCCTATGCATTTCTGTGTACATCTTACAATCTGCCTGTCCAAGTCATTGTTGAGATATTGATGGTGATTGCTAAGTCTCTGAATCAATATCAGGAGAACTAGCATACATGAGGTGTAATATCACTTATACAAAGTTAAAAATTAACAAAAATTAATCTATAATTTTTAAGGGTTGATAAATTTTATTATTTTAAGATTTTATTTATTTGAAAGATGGAGTTACAGAGAGAGATAAAAACAGAGAGAGAGAGGTCTTCCATATACTGGCTTACTTCCCAAATGACTGCAACAGCCAGAGCTGAGCCAATCTGAAGCCAGGAGCCAGGAGCTTCTTCCAGGTCTCCCATGGGGGTGCAGAGGCCCAAGCACTTGAGCCATCTTCCACTGCTTTCCCAGGCCACAGCAGAGAGCTGGATTGGAAGAGGAACAGCTGGGACTAGAACCCGGCACCCATATGGGATGTCAGCGCTTCAGGCCAGGGCATTAACCTGCTGCACCACAGTACTGGCCCCGCTAAATTTTAAATATGACAAGTAATTGATTACCACAGAAGTCAGTGGAGTGATTACCTCTAGGGGAACAGTATGGGATGATGATTTGGATTTGGAAGCAATACATCCAGAGCCTTTGTTTTATTTCTTGACTGGATTGCAGTTACATGGGTATTAACACCTTACTTCATTTTTGTATATTTCATAATAAAATACTTTAAAATTCTGAAAAAAAATTAATCTTCCACTAAGTAAGGAATTCAACAAATAGTAAGAATAACAAAACACTGTTTCTACACAGTGAAGACAAGGACTGTAGGCAATCATGGAATCTCAGAGTGTCCATTTCACTCCTATATATTACATAACTCTATTAGTTAACACAGATCAAGGAAGACATATGGTATTCATTTTTTTGGGGACTGGTTTATTTCACTAAATATAATGGTTTCCAGTTGTATCCATTTTGTTGTAGGACAGGATTTCATTCCTTTTTATGGCTGAGTAGTATTCCATAGTCTATATGTACTACATTTTCTTTATCCAGTCATCAGTTGATGGGTATCTGGGTTGATTCCATACCTTAGCTATTGTGAATTGAGCTATAACAAACATGGGGGTACAGATAACTCATTAGCTGATTTCATTTATGCTGGGTGAATTCCCAGGGGTGAGATGTTTCGATCATATGATAGATCTATCTTCAGATTGCTGAGGAATCTCCATACTGTCTTCCACAACAGCCATGCTAGTTTACATTCCCACCAGCAGTAGATTAGGGTGCCTTTTCCCCTCATCCTCGCCAGCTTTATTGTTTGTTGATTGCTGTATGAGAGCCATTCTAAGGGGCGGGGAGGGGGGTGAAACCTCATGTGGTTTTTATTTGCATTTCCCTGATGGTTAGTGATCTTGAGCATTTTTTCGTGTGTCTATTGGCCATTTGAATTTCATCTTTTGAAAAATGCCTGTTCAAGTCCTTTGCCTGTTTCTTAACTGGGTTGTTTATTTTGTTGTTGCATTTCTTGAGCTCTTTATAGATTCTGGATATTAATCCTTTATCAGTTGCACAGTTTGCAAATGTTTTCTCCCATTCTGGCAGTTGCCTCTCACTATGTTGAGTGCTTCTTTTGCAGTGTTGAAGTTTCTTAGCTCAATGTAATCCCATTTGTCTATTTTTGCTTTCACTGCCTGTGCTTCTGAGGTCTTCTCCAAAAAGTCTTTGCCTATGCTGATGTCTTTCAGCATTTCCCCAATGTTCTCCTCTAGTAATTTGATGGTATCAGGTCATAGATTTAGATCTTTAATCTATTTTGAGCTGATTTTTGTAGAAGGTATAAGGTAGGTGTCTTGTTTCAAAAATCTGCACTTGGTGGTCCAATTTTCCTAGCACCATTTGTTGAAAAGACTGTCCTTTCTCCAGAAATTGATTTTAGGCCCTTTGTCAAAGATTAGTTGGTTGTGGATGCATGGATTGATTTCTGGGATTTCTTTTCTTTTTTTTTTTTTTTTTTTTTTTGACAGGCAGAGTGGACAGTGAGAGAGAGAGAGACAGACAGAGAGGTCTTCCTTTTGCCATTGGTTCACCCTCCAATGGCCGCCGCGGACGGCACGCTGCGGCCGGCGCACCGCGCTCCTCCGATGGCAGGAGCCAGGAGCCAGGTGCTTTTCCTGGTCTCCCCATGGGGTGCAGGGCCCAAGCACCTGGGCCATCCTCCACTGCACTCCCGGGCCACAGCAGAGGGCTGGCCTGGAAGAGGGGCAAACGGGACAGAATCCGGCGCCCCGACCGGGACCAGAACCCGGTGTGCCGGCGCCGCAAGGCGGAGGATTAGCCTGTTGAGCCACGGCGCCGGCCTGATTTCTGGGATTTCTATTCTCTTCCATTGGTTTATATGTTTATTTTCATGCCAGTACTAGGCTGTTTTTTGATTATAACTGCCCTGTAATATGTCTTGAAATCTGGTATTGTGATGCCTCCAGCTTTGTTTTTGTTGTTTAAGATTGCATTAGCTATGTGGGATCTCTTGTGTTTCTGTATGAATTTTATCATCTTTTTTTATAGAAGAATATCATTGGTAGTTTTATTGGGATCATACTGAATCTGTAAATTGCTTTTGGTAGTATGGACATTTTGATGATATTAATTCTTCCAATCACAAACCTGGAAAATTTTTCCTCTTGTGTGTCTTTAAAGAAATTTTGATTGGTTACATTCACTTATGGCCCAACAAGTCCAGTGTCAGCAGTTGATTTGCATTCACAATGGTCTGGGACCCACACTCTGCATAACTACTCTTGCAAAAAAATTTATTGGATACATGCTTTATATTTTCACATAATAGAAAGTAGCTTTTTAATTCATGTATGTAAATATAGCACAAGCTACCATTCATTTTTCTCAGATGAAATATCCTCAGGAAGAGAAAGGGAGAGAGAGAGGCAGTTGGAAAGACATGTACATTATATTGTAAAATTCATGTAAGCCTCACTTTGTAAATAAAACCAGGCCATACTTTCATGCAGTGACTATATGTACCATGTGCATTGATTAAGCTGGGAAAAATGTTGATTTCAGTGAATTCCCACGGATTTTCTAGGCTCTTGGCTATGACAAGCCCTAGATGGTGACCTATCCCATGATAAGATTAGCCTCTTTATTAAAGAGAATGGCCATGGGGGAGAACACTTGGGCTAAGAGAACAGTCTGCTTCCAGGAATAATAGTGGACCTATTGGAGCTGGCACTGTGGCATAGTGGGTAAAGCCACCACCTGCAATGTGAGCTTCCCATATGGGCCTCTATTCACGTCCTGGCTGCTCCGCTTCCATCCAGCTCCCTGCTAATGTGCCTGGGAAAGCAACAAAGGATAGTCCAAATGCTTGGGCCACTACAATCATGTGGGAGACCCAGAGAAAGCTTCTGGCTCCTAGCTTTGGACCAGCCCAGCTGACCTTTGTGGTTATTTGGGGAGTGAACCAGCAGATGGAAGATCTCTGTCTCTCCTTCTCCCTCTCTAACGCTGCCTTTCAAATAAACAAATAAATCTTTAAAAGAAAAAAAAACGAATAAGAGTGAACCTATTATATTTTCTGTATCCACCCCATGCTCTCTTTTTTTTAATTATTATTATTTTTTATTTTTGACAGGCAGAGTGGACAGTAAGAGAGAGAGACAGAGAGAAAGGTCTTCCTTTGCCGTTGATTCACTCTCCAATGGCCGCCACGGCCGGCGCACCGCGCTCATCTGATGGCAGGAGCCAGGTGCCAGGTGCTTTTCCTGGTCTCCCATGGGGTGCAGGACCCAAGCACTTGGGCCATCCTCCACTGCACTCCCGGGCCACAGCAGAGAGCTGGCCTGGAAGAGGAGCAACCGGGACAGAATCTGGCGCCCCAACTGGGACTAGAACCCGGTGTGCCGGTGCCGCAAGGCAGAGGATTAGCCTGTTGAGCCACGGCGCTGGCCAGCCCCATGCTCTCCTTTCTAACTTGCCCCTTTTTTTTCTAACAAATGTGCTATTACACAAAAACAAAGGGCATGACAAGATCCCACAAAGCTCGTATTATAAAGCCAGATGAGAGCGGGAAATGATGAATGTTTCTTGCATTCTGACTTGATTTGGTTTAAAGAGATCATTTCCAAGAAAATCTTGGGATCAGAATTTGTAGTGTTAGAGATGTGTTTACTTCAATAAGTGTGAGGGATGGCCCAGGTGTCAGTGTCTTTCAGAAGCTGTTTAGGAGTTTCTGGGAAATCAGAAACTTTTTTTTAGAAACTTTTTTCAAACCAGGTTTGGCCACTAATTCCTTGAGATCATGGTTATCAATCAATGTTTATGCACAACTTGGTAATGTGTTTTATTGCTGAAAAGCAAGTTCCCAGGGCAGTGGATACAGCTGGTAACAATACCAAGGACTTAGCACCTATTGTCCTCATGCATTTATGTCAGTTGCCCATTCCCTTCACGTTTTTGTGATTTCTGGTTTAAACTTTACCCACTGGAATACACTGAGTTATAAAACAAGGATTTGGAGGGGAGGGCAAATATACATTTAATGGAAGCAGATAAAAATTTCATATAGATTTAGTACCAGATACCCTACTTCAACCAGTCAAGGAGGTCATCAGAACAATTTACTTCCTCGTTCTGAAACTCTTCTTTTTTAAATAAATGGTAGTGTTGACAATTTGGGCATTTGAGCATGATTTAAGACCATGAATAATTTTCTAAGAACAAAGTATCAGTGAAATCACTAACACTAAATCTGCCATCTCCCATGGAGCAGCTTGATAGTATGTGTTCTAAAATAACTCCACCAAAGTTAGAGATTTGATCTTTGACAGAACACTAGAAGGCTGCCTTTTAAAAATGTATTTATTTATTTTCATTTCATCCTGATATGGGATAAACGGCAACTTAACTGCTGCTACAAACACCCACTCTATGCTGCCTTCTAAAAATATCATTTTTTCATAGAAGTAGAGTTAGAATCAACTTCTGTTGTAATTTAACTGTTTTATTTTTAAGTATACAAAACAGACTCGGAGAGGTGTCATTTTCAAGTTCACAAAGCTAGCTAGGACCATCTAGATCAAGGATTTCAATCTTGTCATTGTTCTTTCTATTATGTTTCCATAGGATCTCCAAACCTTTAGCATTATTTGAACAGTTATTTTAGATAACCACAAGAGCAGAAAAAACAATGGTGGAACAGCAACCTCTATAAAATTTGAATGTGGGCCGGCGCTGTGGCTCAACAGGCTAATCCTCCACCTTGCGGCGCCGGCACACCAGGTTCTAGTCCCGGTCGGGGCACCGGATTCTGTCCCGGTTGCCCCTCTTCCAGGCCAGCCCTCTGCTGTGGCCCGGGAGTGCAGTGGAGGATGGCCCAGGTGCTTGGGCCCTGCACCCCATGGGGAGACCAGGAAAAGCACCTGGCTCCTGGCTCCTGCCATCGGATGAGCGCGGTGCGCCGGTCGCAGCGCGCTGGCCGCGGCGGCCATCGGAGGGTGAACCAACGGCAAAGGAAGACCTTTCTCTCTGTCTCTCTCTCTCACTGTCCACTCTGCCTGTAAAAAAAAAAAAAAAAAATTTGAATGTGAATTTGGTTCATTTCATCAGTTGTCAAATTGCTTCAATTACAAACTATAAAAACACCCAAGAGTAAGAGTAAAAACACTTTTGTTTTAAGTTCAATCCAAGTAGACATTCTGCATGGATTGACTATTCCAAATGGTCAATAAAGGTAATTTCTGGGAAAATCCATTTCCATACTCTAGTTTGAACACTACAAAAAGCCTACTCATGATTGGCTAGGATTATATGTAACTGTTGCTAATGGAAAATTCAAATATTTAGTTCTCTTTCTTGTGAAAGTCTGAAGACAGTAGATCCTCTAAACTGATAAGAAATTCCCTGGGACTCATGCTCCTTCTAGCTTGTTGCTGTGCTGAGTACTGACACAATTCTTACAGCCACCTCACAGTCTGTGATGGATGCTCCAGGCCCTACTATTACATCCTCATTCCAGAAAAAAAGAAAGAAATGGCAGGTGCCGTGGCTCAATAGGCTAATCCTCCACCTTGCGGCGCCGGCACACCGGGTTCTAGTCCCGGTCGGGGCACCGGATTCTGTCCCGGTTGCCCCTCTTCCAGGCCAGCCCTCTGCTGTGGCCCGGAGTGCAGTGGAGGATGGCCCAAGTGCTTGGGCCCTGCACCCCATGGGAGACCAGGAAAAAGCACCTAGTACTGGCTCCTGCCATCGGATGAGCGCGGTGCGCCGGCCGCGGCAGCCATTGGAGGGTGAACCAACGGCAAAGGAAGACCTTTCTCTCTGTCTCTGTCTTTCACTGTCCACTCTGCCTGTCAAAAAAAAATAATAAATAAATAAATAAAAGAAATGAAAAAGGAGAAGCACATTTCTTCCTTTAAGGACATATTCCTAATAGTGCACACACTTCTTCTATTTTATAAACACCAACCAGAATTTTATCATATGTGCATCCTAGCTACAAAAGAAAATAATAGAGTTTTGTTTTCATATTGACCAAATAAAATTGTGAATGCTGTCATTATACAGTATAAGGGAAAATAGACATTAAGAGAATATAATAGTTTCTGCTAAAATTTGTGAGAGAATCTGTTTTATATATAAATGAAAGCCAACATTCTTCACTGTTTAGAAGAGCAAGTTTCTTGTTTGTTTGTTTTTTGGTAATTTTTGTTTATTTGAAAGGCAGAGAGATAGAGACAAGAGAGATTTTTCATCTGCTGATCCACTCCCCAGTGCCCCCAACAGCTGGTACTGAGCCAGACTGAAGCCAGGAGCCCAGAACTTAACCCCGGTCTCCCATGTGGGTGTCAGGGATCCAAGTACTTGAGCCCTCACCTACTGCCTTCTAGGGTGCACATCAACAGGAAGCTGGAATGAAGAGCAGAGCTGGGACTAGAATTCAGGCATTCTGAAACAGGGTGTGGGCATCCCAAGTGGCATCTTAACCACTGTGCTAAGCACCTGTCCCAAGATGTTTTTAATGACCACTCTGGGAGTTAATGGTGATGTTCATTTTTTAACAGAATGGAGTTAAATGGTTAGTGAGACTCCCCACTGCCCCCGGACTCCCTGGATTTTGATCAAGACTCAAAAGCAGAACAAAAAGTAATGGGTACTATTTTTTGAGATGTATTCAATGACACTTATTAAAATAATGGAGCAGAGATTTAATTAGGTAGTAGATACAAGGATCACTGCAAGGGGTTTTGCAATGGGGAAGATATATTAACTTCAATTGGTAAGTGAGAATTTGTAGCCAAGAAACAAGCTGAGGGTCAGTGAATAGAAAATGACTAAGAAGAAACATCAGGAGTGAGGGAGATTCTGGCTGAACCAACTTAACAGGGGAGACAGGAAGAGAGAGATATCAATCTTCCATCTGTTGGTTTATTTCCCAAATGGCCACAATAGCCAGACGTGTGCCAAGTTAAAGCCAGGAGCCAAGAACTCCATCCTGGTCTCCCATGTAGATGGCAGGGATACAAGTACTTGGGCCATCTTCTGTTGCCTTCCCAGGCACATTAGCAAGAAGCTGAATTGAACACAGAGCAGCCAGGACTCAAATTAGCACTCCAATATGAGATGCCAGTGTTGCAAACATTGGATTAATTCACTGTGCCAGAATGCAGAACCCTTAACAAAATTCCTGCAAAAAACAAGCCAGGTGAACAGACATCACCTGGTGGGTGGTGGAGGAGGAGGGTCCTGATCAGATATTGAGGGTGGGTATCCTTGTCAATCTCACTTAGCAGAGTTCTTTGCGAAAACTAGATTTTACAGTGCACAGACAGATCTAAAAGAAGGTTCAAGAGCTTAACTAACACTTGTGCAAGCAAAAAGTCCTTGGCAGGACCCCCACTGTTATCTCTAAGAAGCACTTATCTTAGAGATAGTCATTGAGCAGCATTATTTCAACAAAATGGGTTCTACACCACTGCATCTGTTTCTGTGGGCTGCTGTAACAAACTATCACAAACTGGGGGGTTCAAAAACCACAAAAGGTTATTCTCTCACAATGCAGGAAGCAAACTGTGAAATTAGTATTTACGGGCCCAAATCAAGGTGTCCGCAGGATCATATTCCCCCTAGAGGTTCCAGGGAATAATCTATGCCTTGGGTTTTCCAGGTTTTGGAAACTGCTTGCATCCCTTGGCGAGTGATCACATCACTTCAATCTCTGCTTTCATCTTCACTTCACACCGCCTGTTCTTTGTGTTGGTGTCAAATCTTTCTCGGCCTCTCTTCTGTAAGAACATTTGTGATTGCATTTACGGTCCACCCAGATAATCTAGGATAAACGAAAGAGCTTTAACTTAATCACATCTGCCAAAACCCTTTCCCCACAGGTTAAAAGACCTGGTATCTTTGGGGGCCCATTATTCATCCTACTACTCCTACCAGAAAGAAATGTAAGGATGATTACATAAAAAGGAAAAAGTCACTTTTGGTGGGAACATCTCACTAGAAGAGGTCATTCAGTGTCTCTCCTCTGTGATCAGGAGGGAAGAGCTGCTTCCCTTTTTGGAAACCAAAGGAGGCAACGTCCAAGAGAATCAATCACTGGTGGGCTTAGGGCAGAGGACTATGGAAGGGGAATTCTGATTTTATTCCCTGGTTAGATGCCTGTGTTAGTCAGTGGGTCTGCTCACCTGTCTCTATGATCCAGGCCTAAAGGAATGAATTAGGGTAGAAGCACAATGGGGGGCTGATCAGACAGAGAGGGGCTACCATTTCCATGCACCCGTGGCATAGTTTCACTTCCCATGTTGTACACAAAAGGATTCCTTACACACCTCTGAGCCCCTGAAATCGGAGTCTAAAGTCCAACTGGGGACTGCTGTAGCAGGAATCAAAGAGGCAAGTGCATTGAAGCAGACAGAGGGTGTTCATTTGAAATCAAATCTTGCAAATTTATCAACATCTGGGGATGCTGCTTGGGACTGATCTGCCAGTAAAGGGGCATTTTGGAGCCACCATTTGTCCACATTTTTGCACCCATAAAGACCAGGGCCGACTTCCCACGAAGAGATGCTTAAAGACATCAGGTCAGTTATGGAGATTGCTCTTATTTCTCCTTCCTGTCCACCTCAGCATCAGGGGAGCAGATGCTTGGAGGTAAGTGGAGGGATGGGGAGTCTATCAAAGTAAGCCATGCCACGTCCAAGACTAGCCACTGGAGCCCAAGGGCTGGCTAGGTGAAAGGCAGAGAAAAGAAAGAACAGAAAAGCTCCCATCTATTGGTTCACTCCTCAAAAGCCCTCAACAGCCAAAACTGAGCTAGACTAAAACCAGGGGCCAGGAAACCAACCCAGGTCTCCCATGAGGGTGGCAGAAACCCCATCACTTGAGCCATCCCACTGTCTCCTAGTCCTGCAGGAGCAAGAAACTGGAATTGAGACCCAGAGCCAGGAATTCAACTCAGCCATTCCAATGAACACAGGCATCTTAATCACTGTCTTAACCACTAGGCAAAAAACCCTCACCCACAAAGGTTAAAAGTTTTAAGTTTACAAGTCTGAGTCATAAAAACTGAAGGTGAATTTTAATTGCCAAAAATGACCAAAAGCTGGAGAATCTGACTAAAGTGTTGCTAAAAGTCCTTGGCACCCACCTGGGGAGGGGACTTCATTAGAGCAGAGTCAAAAGCAGTGATTAGGAAAAATAAGTGTTCTGTGTTTTTAGCCCCAAATGAATTGAGACTCTTCCCTCAATGAACCAATTTTCTTCCTTAATCAAAATCACATTCTAGAATCAGCCTAAGAAAATCTATATGGATCCTTGTCTATTTCCTTTTTCCCAATGGACGTGGGGAAACCATTATATTAAATAAGTGATTCCCACACATTGATCTTTTAAACACAATCTACATAACTTTTGCCATAGTTATACCACTCATACTATTATTTAATAGTTTTCTTTTGGATTTATTCACTTTTCAAATTAGCTGCATTTTTAAAAGACACTATGATGCAATTGTAGTTGGAAAAGCAATAGTAATTGCTATAAATAAGCACAACAGAGACACAATATTCTCAATTCTTATTTAGCCTAAGGCTGACCTGGAATTTTTGTTAGAGAGACTAGCTAGGGCCACAGGTGTGAAGATATGCTATTGTCCAGTGGAGATTTCTTCATGTAATTAGGATTGAAATAACTTTCTCACTAGGTAATTCAAAGTTATTTGACACTGTTACTGTCAAACCCTCAAATGGGAAGCAAGGTAGCTCTGGGATATATTGATGGTACCAGTTCATACCTGCCTCCAAAATCTTGCTGAGCTCCTTTTCCAACTATTTGGGAATTTATATTGAAAAATAATGTGTTAAAACTCACCTCGGAATCTAAGAGCATGTGGCAGGCATATGGCCCAGCAGTTAAGCCATTGGTGGGGATGGCTGCCTGCCTGGATTCAAGTCCCAGCTCTGCTCAGCTCTGCTGTGACTCCAGTTTTCTGCTAATGCAGATCTTGGGAGGTAGCAGGTAATGGCTCAAGTAATTGTTTCCCTGTCACTCACATGGGAGACCTGTGGAGTGAATCAATGGATCGGAACAATGGGGGTGCCCTTTCCCTTTCTCTCTCTCCCTCTCTCTCTTCCTGACTCTAGAGTAAATTAAAAATTAAAATGTGGGGCTGGTGCTGTGGTGTAGCGGGTAAAGCCACAGCATGTAGTGCCAGCATCCCATATGGGCGCAAGTTTGAGTCCCAGCTGCTCCATTTTCTATCCAGCTCTCTGCTATGGCCAAAGAAAGCAGTAGAAGATGGCCCAAGTCCTTGGGCCGCTACACCCATGTGGGAGACCTGGAAGAAGCTCCTGGCACCTAGCTTCAGATTGGCTCAGCTTCGGTCTTTGTAGCCATTTTGGAAGTGAACTAGCAGATGGAAGACCTCTCTCTCTCTCTCTCTCTATCTCTCTCTCTCTCTCCCTCTGCCTCTCTATAACTCTGATTTTCAAATAAATAAATATTAAAAAAATTAAAGTGGGCCGGCGCCGTGGTTCAGTAGGCTAACCCTCCACCTGCGGCTCTGGCACACCAGGTTCTAGTCCCAGCCGGGGCGCCAGATTCTGTCCCGGTTGCCCCTCTTCCAGTCCAACTCTCTGCTGTGGCCTGGGAGTGCAGTGGAGGATGGACCAAGTGCTTGGGCCCTGCACCCCATGGGAGACCAGGAGAGGCACCTGGCTTCTGGCTTCAGATCAGCGTGATGCGCCGGCCACAGCAGCCATTGGGGGGTGAACCAACGGTAAAGGAAGACCTTTCTCTCTCTCTCTCTCTCTCTCTCTCTCTCACTGTCCACTCTGCCTGTCAAAAAAAAATTTTAATAGAAAAAAAAATTAAAGTGAAGTGCTTTAAAAATGAAAAAGAAATCTTAGAGCATGAAATACTACCAATGCTCTATCAATAGGACTCTTGCTGCAAGTAAAAGCAATGAATTTATTGACCTATATTACTGGTAAGTCCAGAGCACAGCTCAGTTTAACCAAAGTTGTATTCGGGAGATAAAATAATGTCTTCAGGATTCTCTCTCTCTCTCCCTCTTTCTCTCTCTCTCTCTCTCTCTCTCTCTCTCTCTCTCTCTCTCTCTTCCCCCTCCACCCTTTTTCTCCCTACCCCCCACCTCTCTCTGTTAGATATATGCTTTCCACAGGAAATAAGATAGTGTGCTCAGAACTCATGTCTCTTAGCTTAGCAGACACAGCAGAAAAAATCGTTACCAACAGCTCCAGCAGCTATGTTCCAAAGAGGATGCTGACCCCCATCAGCATCTCCTACTCACCTTGATGCAAGCCTGGCGCCAGCCAGCTGGGAATATTCTGGCAGGCCAGCAGCGTAACCCCTCTCCCTGTAATAATGAAGGGATAAGAGAAAAGAGGGGACTGAGAAACAGGGAAGATGGAGACCACATCACTAAAAAAAGGACAAAGGGTGAGCTTCCTACAGGAAGAAAGGAGAAAGGCTACTATGCAGACACAAACTGGTATTCACAGCAAACGTTTTCTGTGCTAGGCATGTTCAGTTTGAAAAAGAACCTAAAGTTCACTTAATAATATTTTAAAATACTAAATGTGTGGTTGATGGCCCCTGCAGCCAGGCAGCAGACACTCTGGATACTCAGCCCGCATCTCCCCATCCCTGACCACCTCCTCACATGCCAATCCCACTCCCCAGTGTCAACAGCGGTCTCTGAACACGGAAGTCTGTTTTTCCTGCCTGCAAAGCAGGTGAGAAGGCCAGTAAATTATCCACCTAAGGTCCGCAATGGCCATCAGACAAGGTATACAGGAACAAACACCCCAGCTCTCCAACCCCGTGGATGGAGGTTTCCCAGAGTTCCCTGGTAGGATCGAGCTCCATTGCCCAAAGTGGTAACTTGCATGACAGCACCTCTCTTCTGATTTTTTTCCCCTTCTCTATCTCACTTCTGTCCTCATCCATTGTTGCTCACTGTAATTACCTTCTAAATGAACTACGTGCCCTTGAGTCATTGTCTCAGGTTCTGCTCCTGGAAGAACCCAAACCATGGCAGCCAAGCACTGTAGCAAACGATTTACTGGTGTTACTTCTTGTCATTGTCACAACAAGCACGTGATGTGGACACTGTTATTGTTTTACAGATGAAGAAATGAGGCCCTCAGGGAAGGTCACAGGGCTAGGAAGCAGCAGAGTCAGGATTCGATGTGCTGATTCCAGCACACATATCCCAGCTTCTCTCTGCTACTTTACACTCTCTCCCTACCGAATCCAACTCCCAGTGTTTCTGTCCAAAGTAGATAAGAGCAGGAGCTTCTTCCAGGTCTCCCACAAAGGTGCAGGGGCCCAAGTACCTGGGCCTTCCTCTGCTGCTTTCCCAGGCACATTAGCAGGGAGCTGGATAGGAAGTGGAGCAGCTGGCACTTGAACCGGCGCCCATATAGGATGACCACATCACACCAAAGTAGCTAAGAGGAAAGAGGCTCACTGAAGGGGTTGTAAATTAACTAATGAAAGTACTATTGGGACCGGCACTGTGGTGCAGCAGGTGAGGCTGTCGCCTGCAGTGCCAGTATCCCATATGAGCGCCGATTCAAGTCCCAGCCGCTCCACTTCTGATCCCAGCTCTCCACTATTACCTGGAAAAGCAGTAGGAAATGGCCCAAGTCCTTGGGACCCTATACCCACATGGGAGGGAGACCAAGAAGAAACTCCTGGCTCCTGGCTTTAGATGGGCACAGCTCCAGCCCTTGTGGCTATTGGGGAGTGAACCAGTGGATGGAAGACCTCTCTCTGCCTCTGCTTCTGCCCCTCTGTAACTCTGCCTTTTAGATAAATAAGTAAATCTAAGGAAGGGAGAGAGAGAGAGAGAGAGAGAGAGAGAGAGAGAGAGAGAGAGAGAGAGAGAGACTACTGTGTCCTGTAGCATCTGAGGGGGAAACAACAGCCGTGTGCCTTGCACATGACTACTGGTTATTATTTGTGGCACCCTTTAGTGTACAGGACATCGTTAGTGTTTTTCCTGCCATCGTTGAATCAGAGAAGCTCCATTGCTGAGGGATAATCCCCCAGTGTGCACTGTTCCTAAACTCAATGGGAACAGCTATCTTTCTGGATTATAATAAAGTAATCATCTCCAGAATAGGAGAAAAACTAACTTTATTGAGTTCTACTTCATGTTGGAATAGTACATGTTGGTCTTTTAGAAAAGAGATATGACTTTTAAAATATACAAGTCCTCATTTATCCAGAACTGCTTAAGTACAGACTGGCCTAAGACAAAAGAATCTCATTTACCTTTTCCATTTGATTTGCTCATGATTGCATATGAAAATCATTTGTCCATTATTCTGTTTTATTGTTAAATTAAAAACAATTTTTTGAGAGGCAAAGAAACAGAGAGAGAGATTAGATTAACCTTCCAGTGGTTCATTCACCAAATGCCTGTAATGGCTGGGCCTGGGCCAGGGCCAGTGCCAGGAGTTGGGAATTCAATCTGGTCTACCATATGCATGGCAGGAACCCAATTACTTGAGCCCTCACTGCTGCCTCCTAGAATCTGCACTGGGAGGAAGGTGGAATCAGGGGCCAGAGCCAGATATCAAACCCAAGCACTTGAATGTGAGACAGCAGTGTCTTAACTAGCAATGCTAAATGCCTACTCTCTTTCCATTATTTCATATAGCACTGCATAAGAGAGTGAGACTGCATAGTGAAAAGTCACTGAAATCATTGTTTTGTGGCTTATTTCCTTATGTAGTAAACGAGCACTAAATCAGGAATCAGAAAGCCAAGTTGTATGGACTAATTATTTGTCTTCTCTGCGCTCCAGTAGGCTTTTCTGAAAGATAAGGGCTTCAGCGTAGTGATCATTGGCATACTCCTAGTCCCTAAATTTCCCAAGAGCCTAGTGTAAGTATACATTAAGGAGACTCAGAGCATCACTTATTCTACTTGTCTATCTTACACAAACACTCTGCATGTTAAAAATGACAGAGAGGAAATTCTTTCTTGGTCCAGTGGCCAAAGCTGTTATTCAGGCTGTGTCCTCTCTGTGGGAAATGCCTGTATTTACTTCTTGACCTTAACGTTGTTCTTTTTTTTTTTTTTTTTTTTTTTTACGGCTTGATTGTTTTGTTTTGTTTTTATTTGAAAGGCAGAGTTACACAGATAGGTAGAGACAAAGAGAGAGAAAGTCTTCCATCCACTGGTTCACTTCCCAAATGGCCACAACAGCTGGAGCTGAGCCAATCCAAAGCCAGGAGCTAGGAGCTTCTTCTGGGTCTCCCATGTGGGTGCAGGGACCCAAGCACTTGGGCCATCTTCCATTGCCTTCCCAGGCACACTAGCAGGGAGCTAGCTTAGAAGTGGAGCAACCAGGACCTGAACCCACACGCATATGGGAAGAGCCAGGACTTGAACCTGTGCCCATATGGGATGCCGGCACTGCAGGCAGGGGCTTTAACCTGCTGCGCTACAGCACTAGCTGCTTTCATGTTGTTCTTTAAAGTGGCCTGCCTATATGTATAAACTTCAATGGACACTTAAAGTTACATAACAAAAGCAGTTTTCATAACACAAAGGCAGTTTAGATTATGCTTAAAAGCATGAAACATAAACACTGAGTAATTGTTTTCAGACAAGGAAGTGTAAGGATTCAAAAAAGGTAAGAGAAGTCTTGTATAGGACTCAAGTCAGGGATTAAATATGCCCTAGAGGGTCAAGAACCAACTGCATTTTCTAAGCTCACTTGCTCAAACATTCTAAGGAAATAATTAATGCCATCTGCATTAATTCTACATTTCCAGTAGTGCTCTCGAAACACTAAACATTAGTTCAAACCAGACGCTATTGTCTATATTTGACCACTTTTGATTTCTAAAGTAGCAATTTTGTGTCATTGAGTCTAATAACTGGAAATATTTGAGTAGACATCCAAAAAAGACAGAACTAAAATATGACTGGAATGGAGACTGAAGTCCCTTGTAAAAAAACTCAGTAGGGTATCCATAAAGGATGATTTTCATTAGTAGCTTATAGAAATCAGTATTTTGGCCGGCGCCGTGGCTCAACAGGCTAATCCTCCGCCTTGCGGCGCCGGCACACCGGGTTCTAGTCCCGGTCGGGGCGCCGGATTCTGTCCCGGTTGCCCCTCTTCCAGGCCAGCCCTCTGCTGTGGCCCAGGAGTGCAGTGGAGGATGGCCCAGGTGCTTGGGCCCTGCACCCCATGGGGAGACCAGGAAAAGCACCTGGCTCCTGGCTCCTGCCATCGGACGAGCGCGGTGCGCCGGCCGCAGCGTGCCGACCGCGGCGGCCATTGGAGGGTGAACCAACGGCAAAGGAAGACCTTTCTCTCTGTCTCTCTCTCTCACTGTCCACTCTGCCTGCAAAAAAAAAAAAAAAAGAAATCAGTATTTTGATTTGTTTTTTTAAATCAATGAGTGTTTGGCCATTTGTGGATCATAGATATAAGAGCTTCATTTCAGGAATTTATTAATTTTTAAACTCTATGCTCTTTATTTTCTTTGTTTATTTGGGAGGCAGAGAGAGAGAGAGAGAGAGAAAGAGAAAAGCTCTCTCACCCACTGTTTCATTCCACCCAAATGCCAGGAAAAGTCTGGGGACATTGATGCCAGGCAGGAACTCAGTTCACTCCTACATGAGTGTCAGGGACTCAACTACTTGAGCCATTTCTGCTGCCTCCCAGGGTCTGCATTAGCAGAAAACTGGATTCAGGAGTCAAAGCCAGGTATCAAACGCTGGCACTCCCATATGGATGCTGTGTCTTAAATGGTATCTTATCCACTACCATATGACCACTACTGAACTCTGTTATATAAGTGGAAAAAAAAATGTGAGGGTAGATGAATAGCTTGGTTATGCCATTTTTCTTTGTTTTTAATGGTAAAGTCATTTGTAAAAGAGGACACATTGAGTGGAGATTATTGAACCTTTAGGCCAAGAATATCCCCGAATGTATTGTGGAGGGCTGATTGGCAGTGGAGGGTAGATAAAATGCTTGCCTTAAGCTGCAGGGACAGGTTTCCTAGTAACCACAGAAAGATTAAGTTCTGTTCCTAGATTCTTGTTCTGTTAATTGGATGAAAAGATCTGAGGAACAGCTGGGGAGACAGAGAGATGCAAGACCGTGGTAATTATTAGTGGGCCTAGTATCTGCAGTGCCAGGTGCCTTAGCCAAAGGGTCACAATAGGAGCACAAGAAACTGGCCAAGCTACCTAAAAAGCCATAGTTTTGTGCTCTTTTCAATTGTAGGGAAAATTAAAATAAAGTGTGTAATTAAGCATATTAAAAATGCAGCGGGGGCAGACATTTGACCAAACAGTTATGATGCCTGCATTTCATATCAGAATACCTGGGTTTTAGTCCCAGTTCCTCTTCCAGCTCCAGCTTTGTGCTAATACGCACTTTTGGAGCTGGTAAGTGATGGTTCAAGTAGCTGGGTCCCTGCCACCCACATGGGAGACCCCGATTGATTTACAGGCTCTGGGCTTCAGCCTGGCCCTGCTACTGCCATTGTGGGCATTTGGGGAATGAGCCATTCAATGGGAGATCTCTATTTTTCCTCCCCTCCTCCCAATATTAAAAAAAAAAAAAAAGTGCAGTGAAACTCTGTGTGTTTTTTTTTTTTACCTTTTTTTTTTTTTTTTTTTGACAGGCAGAGTGGACAGTGTGAGAGAGAGACAGAGAGAAAGGTCTTCCTTTGCCGTTGGTTCACCCTCCAATGGCCGCCATGGCTGGCGCACTGCGGCCAGTGCACCACGCTGATCCAAAGGCAGGAGCCAGGTGCTTCTCCTGGTCTCCCATGGGGTGCAGGGCCCAAGCACTTGGGCCATCCTCCACTGCACTCCTGGGCCACAGCAGAGGGCTGGCCTGGAAGAGGGGAACCGGGACAGAAACTGGTGCCCCAACCTGGACTAGAACCCGGTGTGCCGGTGCCACAAGGCGAAGGATTAGCCTATTGAGCCATGGCACCAGCCTGTGTGGTTTTATAGTTCAGAGAATAACAATATTCTAGGGACAGGATTAATTTGTGTTCCAATATCAGAGTTCTATTCCTTAAGAGAACTCAAAGTGGTCATTATTATTATCACTCTCTTTTTTTTCTACCTGTATTCCCATTAGGCACATATTGCTTTATAGGGAACTATGGCCATTTCTGCTCTCTCTTGCCTTTAACAATAAAATTAAGAAAAATCAACTTATAGGTTAACAATGATGAAGATTGTTTTTAATCCATTAAGGACGTTTAAACAGTAGAGTAATTTTTTCCTATGCTCAGGAAAGAACTCAATATATACGCTATCAACTATAACTGGAGAGGCTCTACTTTCAAGTCACTTTGTGAAATGCTTGTCATTTGACCTTAAACTTCTTGAATAAGATTTGCAGATTAGTTATTGCCTGGGCTTTGCTGCTCTCCTCCCAAGGTTGGAGCTTCAAACCCTAAAGCCCCCTCTAGTGACAAAGAGCAAATTGATCCATTTGTTGGTAACATGCTAAGAACAGCAAGCTGTGCAGTTCCATTTTCTTGATTAGCTATTAAGGGAACCAATGTCTACAGTAATTTGATTGGAAAAGGACTGATAATAGTCAACAACTTGAATTCTCAGGCATTCTTAAATAACCAAAATCTAAGGGATTTTGTTTGGAAACTGAGGTCAATATAAAGTATGCATTCAGCATTTAACCCTATTTATTTTATTTTGCCCTGAAATGTAGACCTTAAAAAGTTCCTTAAATTTCTTTCACCTTTGTCCTTCAGATACCTTAAGGATTAAAATATTTTCTAAATAACCTGTTGAATATAAAAGGATTGTTTGGACTTTTGTTTCTTGTTGCTATTACTGCATTTATTGGATGATTTTCATTGATGTTGCTAGACATGTCCAGCGAAACATGAATTCCAATAATCTGCTGTATTATGAAATTATGGGTCATATATAAAGATATAGATCAAGTATGTAATAATAAGACATTTTAAGATAATAAAATATGTGAATTAGACTATATGTTATAGCATGTACTGTGCACATTTTATTTTATTTATAGCTCCATTTCCAAAGGGCTTAGAGATCATTTAATAAGTCTAATTAAATCATTAAAATAGAGTAGAAGAATAAAAGCCACATTCACAGTGATGGTACTTAAAGAGATAGGTAGAGAAATAGGCTATGAATGATTATCATAACTGAAGACAAAGCTTAGTTTTAAGCTTCCTGTCACCTAAGACAATAGAGAAATCTAATAAATGGCTTACACAGGCCAATTCATTAGGGGAGACAAAATTTTCCTTCTAAAACATACATATACAGATTTGTAAATATTAATAACAAAATTATAGCACTAGAATAATTTCTGAATGTGAAATTCATGTTTCTGTATCCAACAAAGGTCTTCAGAATGCTTACTATCCAAGGTCATTGCAGCTGGTGGTAATCCCCCCAAAGGAAGGATGTTTTGGGAGCTCACTCTATCATAAGCTCAGGCTAGCTGAGTGCATCTGCCTGGGATCATGGATTATCTCCTGGGAACAGCAACCCAAAAGGACTTTCTCTTGTTTACACACACAGAGCAAAAACAAAGGACAACCTAAATGCACTTATGACAGCACATTCAACGTGAAAATTGTAGAGAAATAGGCCTTATTGTTCACACATTCTTGAAAGAATTGAAACTAAACACTGAAAAGACAAAGCATTCCATTGAAAATGGTTTTAAGTGAAGTCGGATACCTTGCAATGTTGCCTTGGGAATCTTCTCCCATTCTGCTATCCTCTCTGAGTCATGGTTGCTTACTTCACAACAAGATCTACTCTTCATCCTAAAATCTGCTTTTATTAGACAACTTGGCGAATGGACGATCTCTATCTCTCTCTCTTTCTCTTTCTCTTTCTCTTTCTCTCTCTTTCTCTCTCTCACCTTTGCTTGCATCAAGTCATTGTTTTGTCTTTCTCAAGGGTATTTTAGCCGTTAGCACTAGTTCAATTTACCAAATGCTTAATACCTAAGGCCTATTATATGTGAGATATTTTCTAGCTGCTAATAGTGGCATTAAAATGTTCATGATCTTAAAAAGGGATTTCAAGCAATAATGAGTAGGTAGGTTATAGTGTCTGTTTCCTGGGTAACATCTGACTGACTGACTGTATATTCTTCTTTTTTTAATCCTTTTTTTTTTTTTTTGACAGGCAGAGTGGACAGTGAGAGAGACAGAGAGAAAGGTCTTCCTTTTGCCGTTGGTTCACCCTCCAATGGCTGCCGTGGCTGGCGCGCTTCGGCCCACACACCGCGCTGATCCGATAGCAGGAGCCAGGTGCTTCTCCTGGTCTTCCATGCAGGTGCAGGACCCAAGGACCTGGGCCATCCTCCACTGCACTCCCAGGCCATAGCAGAGAGCTAGCCTGGAAGAGGGGCAACCAGGACAGAAGCCGGCGCCCTGACCTGGACTAGAACCCAGTGTGCTGGTGCTGCAGGCGGAGGATTAGCCTATTGAGCCACGGCGCCGGCCCTGTATATTCTTCTAAGTGACTTTTGCTGCTGGAGCCACAGAGCCATTTTCACACTCCTCTTATTTTGAATCTAATAGCCCCCCGCCCTAGGTGTTAGGGAACCAGGTATTCAGATGTTACCTGTTCTTTGTTTATTGCCCTTTCTTGGTTCTAGTGTTCCAAACTTGCTCCCTTAAGCCTGAATTCCCTCATGGTCAGCTCTTCTGAGATAGGAGTCTTAGAATATAGTAAGCTAAAACAAAGATCACACAGACTGAAAGTGAATGGTTAGAAAAAGATATACCAGGCAAATGGAAACCCAAGGCAAGTAGGCACAACTATCCTGATATCAGATAAAACAGACTTTAAATCATAAACTGTAAAGAGATTGAGGACATTATATTTTGATAAAAGGTTCAATTCAGCAAGAAGACATAATCATAAATATATATGCACCCTACACAAGGACATGCAGATATATAGAGAAAACACTGTTAGACCCAAAGGGAGAGATAGACTCCAATACAATAACAGTGGGTGACTTCAACACCCCACTCTAATCGATGGACAGGTCATTCAGACAAAAAAATCAATAAATACACATTGGAGTTTAAACAAACTATTGAGCAAATGGACCTAACAGACATTTACAGAACTTTTCACCCAATGGCCACAGAATACACTCTCTTCTCATCAGAACATGGGACATTTTCTAGGAGAGACGACATATGAGGCCAAAAATCAAGTCTCATCAAATTTAAAAATATTGAAATCAGGCCGGCGCCGTGGCTCACTTGGCTAATCCTCCACCTGCGGCACCGGCACCCTGGTTCTAGTCCCGGTCGGGGCGCCAGATTCTGTCCCGGTTGCTCCTCTTCCAGTCCAACTCTCTGCTGTGGCCAGGGAGTGCAGTGGAGGATGGCCCAAGTCCTGGGGCCCTGCACCCGCATGGGAGACCAGGAGAAGCACCTGGCTCCTGGCTTCGGATCAGCGCAGCGCGCCAGCCATAGCGGCCATTTGGGGGGTGAACCAATGGAAAAGAAAGACCTTTCTCTCTGTCTCATTCTCTCTCACTGTCTAAATCTGCCTGTCAAAAAAAAATATATTGAAATCATACCATGTATCTTCTCAGACCATAAAGGAATAAAACTAGAAATCAACAACAAAGAAGAACAATAGAACACTCATAAGTACTTGGAAATTAAACAACATGCTGCTGAATAATCAACGAGTCACTGAAGAAATTAAAAAAGAAATCAAAACTTTTTGAAATAAATGAAAATGAAAACCCAACATAACAGGGCCAGCGCTATAGCATAGCAGGTAAAGCAGCCGCCTGTAGTGTTGGCATCCCAAATGGGTGCCAGACCAAGTCCTGGCTTGCTCCACTTCAAATCCAGCTCCTTGCTAATGTGCCTGGGAAGCTGTGAAGGATGGCCCAAAGTACTTGGGTCCTTGCATCCATGTGGGAGACCCAGAAGAAGCTCCTGGCTCTTGGCTTCACCCTGACCCAGCCCTGGCTGTTGCAGCCATCTGGGAAGTGAACCAGTGGATGGAAGATCCCTCTCTCCTCCTCTCTGTAATTATGCCTGTCAAGTAAATAAAAAATAAATTAACATATGTACTAAACTGATCTTCTGTGTATAAAGAGAATTGAAAATGAATATTGATGTGAATGCAAGGGGAGAGGGAGCGGGAAAGGGGAGGGTAACGAGTGGGAGGGCAGTTATGGGGGGGGGCATTGTAATCCATAAGCTGTACTTTGGAAATTTATATTCTTTAAATAAAAGCTTTATAAAAAAATAATAAAAAATAAATTAACACACACACATCATACCAAATCTATGCAATACAGCAAAAGCAGTATTAAGAGGGAAGTTAATACCATTAAATGCTTACATTTAAAAAAAGAGAAATGTTGGGGCCAGCATTGTGGAATAATGGGTTAAGCTGCTGCCTGCAGTGCTGGCATCTCATATGGGTGCCAGTTCAAGTCCCAGCTGCTGCACTTCCGATTCAAATCCCTGCTAATGCACCTGGGAAAGCAGTAGAAGCTGGCCCAAGTGCTTGGGCCCCTGTACCCACGTGGGAGACCTGGAGGAAACTTCTGGCTCCTGGCTTCAGCCTGGCCCAGTCCTAGCTGTTGCAGCCATTTGAGTGAACCTGTGGATGGACGATCTCTCTCTCTCCCTCTCCCTCTCCCTCTCCGTTTCCCTCTCTCTCTCTCTGTAACTCTACCTCTCAAATAAATAAATCTTTATAAAAAATGAAAATTTCATATGATTTTTTAAAAACCTAGTAAATTATAGTGTGGAGACCCAAGGATAGGCCTGCCATGGGACCCCCCATGCTGGGCTTGGCTTATAGCAGTAATGCGGATGTAGCAGCTGATTGAACTTTCCATCTAGCTGAGGATTGTGGTAAACAGTAAGATGGCGCTGATGCCCTGCCTGCTGCGTGACTCCACAGCTGATCGTGATCAAGTGGCGGATTGGAGAACTCTGTGCATGGACTGTGATTGATTGATTGTGATTGGTTGAATTCTGTATATAGGCGGACCGCGGGAGAGGGAACAGGGACACGCCAGCTTTCCCCCTTAAGGAACGTGCGCGCCATCTCTCCCCCTTCTCCCGGTCCCCCACTCTTTTTCCTACTTGTTCTAAGTAAAAGTCTACTGAAGACCGATTAACTGCGAGCAGCGTCGTTTCTTCTGCGGCCGAAGGAGCTGACTCTATAGTATGTTTAAAAAATAGGTAGATGCTATTTAACCTCCAGTATTTTCACTAATCTTAGAGTTCACAGACTATTTTGAAATCTGATTATTTGATACCATTGGTTGAACTATTTAATTAACACACAATTATTCTTAACTGTTTAAATTTAACTGAAAAGTGATCCCTGTTAAATATAAGAGTGGGAATAAGAGAGGGAGGAGATGTACAGTTCAACACATGCTCAATCGGACTTACCCCTAATGGTAGAGTTAGAAACGTGCCAGGGGATTCCAATTCAATCCCATCAAGGTGGCATGTACCAATGCCATCTCACTAGTCCAAGTGATCAATTTCAGTTCATAATTGATAATAATGATAGGAGTAAGTGTCAAAGGGATCACATAAACAAGTCTAGTGTCTGCTAATACCAACTGATAGATTAAAAAGGAGAGAATGATCCAACATGGGAAGCGGGATACAAAGTAGACTCATAGAATGGCAGATGTCCTAAACAGCACTCTGGCCTCAGAATCAGCCCTTAAGGCATTCGGCTCCTGCTGAAAAGCCCATGAGAGTATTTTAGGCATGGAAAACCAAGACACTGTGGTTTAAAAAAAATGATCTAAATAAAAGATCTCTCTGAGGGAGATCCCAGCGGAAAGAACGGGCCATCAAAGAAGGAGGTACCTTTCTCTGAAGGGAGGAGAGAATTTCCACTTGGTGACTATGACCTCATTTAAATAAGGTCAGAGTTGGTGAACTCAAGAGGCTTCCATAGCCTTGGCAGCTCATGACAAGAGCCTAGGGTGATTACTGACATCATAAACAATAGTGTCAATTGTTAAGTCAACAACAGGAGTCACTGTGCACTTACTCCTCATGCAGGATCTCTGTCCTTAATGTGTTGTACTATGTGAATTAACGGTATAACTAGTACTCAAACGGTACTTTGTGTTTCTGTGTGGGTGCAAACTGTTGAAATCTTTACTTAGTATATACTAAATTGATCTTCTGTATATAAAGATAATTGAAAATGAATCTTGAAGAATGGGATGGGGAAGGGAGTGGGAGATGGGATGGTTTCAGGTGGGAGGGTGGTTATGGGGGGAAAAGCCGCTATAATCCAAAAGTTGTACTTTGGAAATTTATATTTATTTAATAAAAGTTATATATATATATATGTGTGTGTATATATATAACTTATATACATATATATGTGTGTATATATATATATATGATTATTTGAAACTGGTTAAATGTTATTACCCTGACTTCAACTAACCCTTGGGTTTGAGCTTTCTCCAGGACCCAGAGGACACGGATGCAGCTGAGAGCTCCTCTACCAGCTCCTTCCGCAGAGACGAAGCTTGCCAGCGCCTGGTGACCGCCCCTACCAGGCCGCTCTGCGGAGGGCTGGCAGGCTCCCAGAACCAGACCTGCGCCGTGTCCCCGCCCAGTCCCCGCCATCCGCCGAAGCCCCGCCCACGCCCTGCCTGCCCCCCCGGGGGGCGGGGCTGCGGGAGCGCACGTCCCCTACGCCGTGACGTCACAAACGCGGCGGCGCGGCCCGGGCCTTAGCAACCGGCCTGGCTGCAGTCTGCCGCCCGCTCCTCCTCACCAAACCTCAACCACCGGGGCTGGGCCCAGCCTGGGGAAGACCGAAGGGACCCGGCTCGTCCCGCAGCGGCTGCAGGAGGACGCCCATGGATGGCAGCCGGAGAGGTAACAGGCGGCTCGCGCCCCGGTTAGCCCGGCTGTTCCCAGGCCCCAGGCCCGCTCCCTGCCCCGGGAGGCCGGGTCTCCTGAGCTCGCGCTGCGCAGCCCTCCTGACCCCGGAGCTCCGAGGCCGCGGAACCAGCCGGCTGTGTTCGGGACCCCAACCTCCCGGGACCCCGAATCTGGCCCGTCTCTTGAACGTGGGGATCAGGTGTCCGGAGCTGGCGTTAAAGAGAGAGCTGCCGGCGCAGGTAGATACGAAATGTCCCGACTAGCCCAGGCTTGGGTCTCCCTCCCTTGACTGCCGGCCGACCCAGGCTCCTCCCGGGACCGGGACCGGGAGCCCCCGGCAGTCCACTGAGGTGGGCTTTGTGCCGGTAGGTCTGGGCCTCCAGGTGAGGCTGGCTTGCTGGTCTGGGACCAAAGGACTGACCCATAATCGCCGTTAGCTCTTACCCTGCCCGTAGTTGACGTTCTGAGTCACGTGGATATCCTGCCGGAATAACTAGGGCCACAAAACTAGGGTCAATACAGATAGGCCAGATCCAAAAATTTGCATCTTCGCACATGCTGTCCTCAGGCTGAATTAGGCAGTGTCCAGACTCCCCTCCGCTGCTCCCAGTTCAAGGTTGTCATCCGTGTAAAAGGGTGCCTCTGCGCTAAGCCACTACGGCTGATTCCTTGCGTGTGCCTTTAATGTGTAATCACCGATCAAAATAAATGCGCTTCTGAAGAAGGAGCCCCGTTGATCAGAAGACTGTGTAATCCGACATCTTAAAGTTCCAGAAAAACCAAGCCAAAGTACTTCTATGACCCGCAGAAATTTTACAAGGCAGCTAACGTTAAACCGTTGGCTTGTATACCAAGAATCAGCCCCAAACGATCTCATTTAATACACAAAAACATATTGTTAGGTATTTTCCTTATTTCACGGAGAATAAAGTAAGGGACCGTAAGTAACTTGCCAAGACCTCAGTAAGCAGCAGGACAAGCTTTGGTCCAGGTGCGGGATCGGTAGTGCTGTTTATTCCTGCATCACATGGTGGAGGCAGGAGCATGGAGAAAGGACACATATAAAGTGTAATAGATTTACTAAATTCTCAGTATTTGTTTATGGAAAGATGGTTGGAATTAGGTACATATCAAAATGTAAAAGGATTTATAACTTACGCAATTTTTATAACTTACCCAATTTGCTTCATTTTTAGGATATCGTGTAATTATAGCACTATCAAACATTGTTAGCGGTCGTGAATTTGATTAAATCAACTAATATCTGGGGGCAGTTCTCATACGTCTTAAATTATTAATGGAAAGCCACAAATTTAGGCAAAGATAAAATAATTAAAAGTAAGTTTCTTAGATTTCATTAGGTTACTTTTGACTATTTCAGAGCATAAAATAGTAAAGTGTCTAAAGAAGAAAAAGTGGTCTTTATCATTTTCTTATTGTAGTCATAATTTTAGCCTTTTTTTTTTTTTGGTAAGGTAAATCTTCATAATAACAGTGTCGTAGAAAGGATAATGTTTATAATCTTTGTTATTAACTAGGTAATCAGCAAGTCACTGTATCTCCCTGGGCTTTAATTATTTGTAAAATGGATGCTTGGACTTGATAATCTGTAAGTGGTATGTTATGTTTCCAGGGTATTATATGGAGTGAGAAGAAAAGATTAAAAGTATCAAACTGCCATGCACTGTTTTGTCCATGACTTTTTGGGGGAAAAAAGAAAGGAAACAACTTATGAATATAGCTTGAAAAAAAATTTTAGGATCAAGCATGTGGCCTAGTGGTTATGACACTGGTTGAGATTCCCAGCATGAGAGTGCCCTATTGAGTCGCAGCTCTGCCCCAGGTCCTGCTTCCTGCTAATGCACACCCTAGGAGGCAGCAGGTGATGGCTCACGGAGTTGAGTCCCTGCCACCCTTTGGGAGACCTGAACTGAGTTCCTGGCTCCTGGCTTTGACCTGGCCCAGCTTGGACCATTGCAGGTGTTTGGAGATTGAACCAACAGATGGGAGCTTCCTCTACGTGCCTCTCCCTCTCCTTTTCTTTCTCTCAAATTAATTTTTAAAATATTTGTCCCTGGGAGCTATTTATTGCTGACTCAGACTTCTGGTTTTCCTGGTAAGCACCGTCACCTTTCCTCTGGGGAGTTCCTTTGGGCTATCTTTAAACTCGAATTATGTAGGAAACTGGGCTGCTGTCACACACTGCTGAATTTCATTGCCCTGCTAAGACCCTCAATCTCATGTATAGGATCCTAGTCCTAACCTAATTAGAGGATCGTGTTCTTTTTCTTGTCATCTGGCTTGGGGCTACTTTCCCCTGCTCCATGGAGTCATTCAAGTCTCAGCAGAAGACAGAATCCACATAGTGACTTGAACAAGAAAAGTTTAAAAAATTGTTAAACTATCGTAAATAAGTAACTGTAAGATAGAGAAAACTATAAGGTACCCTAGAGCCGATGGAGAGTACTAAAGGAAAGGCAAATTTGAAAGGAGGACCTCTTCCCAAAGACGTGGGTTCAGACCCTGATGGAGAAGGTAAAACTGCGCCTGCCCAAAGCTTCATCACTGAGAGATGACGTCAGAGGCTTCACACTCCATGGGAAATAGACTTTATTAAATTGCGTAGTCAAGTCACTAAACAAATAGAACACATAAACAACAGTAAAAATGGGCCCAGGAGAGGGTTCTTTATCCAGAATTGCTGTAGTTTGTTATCTAAAATATTCATCTATCGACAGAAAAATCTAGTGTCATGCAAAGAAGTAGGAAAACTTGATCCATACACAGGAAACAAAGCAGGAACCAGAAACCGGCTGTAAGAGAGCCCAGATGAATTGAGTTCTCTATTTCACCCTTTAGTTCTGTCAGTTTTAATGGGACTTTTATCTGTCAGCATGTTAGACACAAGTGTAAGCCCATTCCAGGGTAGGTAGACCAGAGAACATAGGTAAATCTACGTTCCATTTTTGTTCTTTGCAGCATTTTGCACTAACGAGATACTAAAATGATACCTGGCAACAAATCTTAACTACCTTGTTCACAGGTACCATCTACAGGTCAAGAAGAGGGTATTTGTTTCACCTAAGGCAGTGTCACCAGATTCTAGCCTTTCTGTTTTACTTCTCTGGATATACCTTTTTTCCTATAGTGAAACATATATACAATAGAATGGAATTTGGAAAGAATAAACCACATAGAGTTGAGGTATTTTCTTAGTCCGCTTCCTTTGATATAGTAACTTAAAGCATGGTTCAAAATCTTAGCAATGTATACTCTTTAAGATAGTGTAATAGTGGCCAACACCATGGCTCACTTGGTTAATCCTCCGCCTGCAGCGCCTGCATCCCATATGGGCACCGGGTTCTAGTCTCAGTTGTTCCTCTTTCAGTCCAGCTCTCTGCTGTGGCCCGGGAGGGCACTGGAGGATGCCCCAAGTGCTTGGGTCCCTGTACCCGCATGAGAGACCAGGAAGAAGCACCTGGCTCCTGGCTTCGGATTGGCACAGTGCCGACCGTAGCAGCCATTTAGGGAGTGAACCAATGGAAGGAAGACCTTTCTGTCTGTCTGTCTGTCTGTCTGTCTGTCTCTCTCTCTCTCTCTCAGTCACTCACTGTCTGTAACTCTACCTGTCAAATAAATAAATAAAATAATAAAAAAAAATGTTTTTAATGTAATAGTTAAGACTCAGGAACAAGATTGTGTGGGCTCCCTATCCCAAACCTGTCACATCATTGCTGTGTAATCATGGGCAGATTACAACCTTAACCTTTTTATGCTTCATCCAATCTCACCTCAAAAGTGGGAAAAATTCTAGCACTTATAGTAAAATGAATTAATTAGAATTAAATGAATTCATACCTGCAAAGTGCTTAGAGCATGCCTGTACAGTTAGTACTCAGTAAATTAACATTTTGACTATACCAAAAGAATCCTGACTCAAACTGACAAGCTAAAATGGGAAGTGTTTGACTAAGAAAAGTCTAAGGAAGGTGAAGCCTTAAACATTCTTGGCTCCAGTGTCTCAAACATTGTTACAGGGAGTCCTTCTACCATGGTTCGGCTTTCCGCTGAGTGGTCTTTCCCAGGTTCCCTTTGTGTGGTGTAAGATGGCCAGTGGCAGTACAGGGCTTGCTCACATTCTACACTGGACATAACAGGCCCAGTGAGGAAAAGGCATCTTACCTAATGGTTTCAGTAGAAGTCCTGGGCTTGTGTCTCAGTGGCCAGGTGGCCAGATTAGGAGTCTGTGCCCTATCTTGGGTAGTAATATTAGCTGTATTCAAACCACCAGGGCCAAGAGGAGGAGCAGTTCCCCAGAGGAAAGCTGAGGTACTGTTTTCAGGTAAAGAAGCATTGAACTGTAGGCAAGACGAACGTTGGGCACTTGTTTCCTCTGGAGAAGTAAGTTGGGTTTTGGTTTTTTTTCTTTAAAGATTTATTTATTTTGAAAGAGAAAGAGAAATCTTCCATTCACCAGTTCACTCCCCAGATGGCTGCAACAGCCAGCACTGGACCAGGCGGAAACCAAGAACCAGGAGCTTCATCCTGGTCTCCTTGGGCCATTAACAGGGAGCTCAGTTGGAAATGGAGCAGCCAGGACATGAACTGGTACCCATATGGGATGATGGTATCACAGGCGTCAGCTTTACCTACAGCGACGCACCGCCGGCCCCAGAGAAGTAAGGTTTTTAAAAAAGGCTTTTTGATTTATGGTTAGATCTCAGATGCCTTTCTTTGCTGGTAAAACTGGTAGTTTTGGGATCCGCAAGGAGAGAAGGCCTATACTTCCAGGAATGGAGAGTCCCTTCCTGTATTTCTGGGGAAGAAAAGTCCTTGTCAAGGTCCCCGCGGGTGCCTAAGGATCAACCAGTGAGGATCAGACCTGCCTCCACCTTTAACCCCTACACTCCTGTAGGGAGCTCTCCCAACCTGTGAGGGCGCGACTTCCCCAGCCCCCCCCCCCCCACCCGCTCTGTTGCTCTGTTGGGACCCGTGAACCTCGCCCAGGAGCGGAATCCCAATAAAAGCTTGTGAATTAATTGATTCGTCTGCCTGGGAAGATTTGTTACACACCAGACACCTTGCAAAAACTAAGCTAATTTCATGATTCTTCATCACTGGCTGAAACAGCATCACCCTGACTTGTACTATCTGAGAGAAGATGATTTTTTTCCTTCCAGCTCTGACCTGTGACGTAGAAGGTGCTTCATAGACATTCTGTCTCTGGTTGTTTTTATTCCAGCAAGTTTTGCTCTCTGGTCCTGAATTTTAGATCCTTCAGTCTTGATGCTTATTTCTTCTAGACTTTGTATTTGTTCTCCCCACAGCTTTATAGCTTTAACAGCCTGATTTGATACACTAGCCATTTAACCCTCTTAAAATCCTGTCTCTTAGGAATATAGTGTTTGTATTTTGTATGTTTGTTACGTTTAACTCAGCCTTTCTGTTTTAAAGATTAGTACTAAAAATCAAATCACTTTTTGAAGTGAGAAATTATTTTGTAATAAGGTCAAAATGTAATTTTCCAACACCCCATATAGTCTGTGTTAGGATTTGCTAGGCTGTTGAGACACAAATAGTTAATTCTAAAAACTTTGGTGCATTGGTGCACAAGTAGTTCATCCCAAGCCTGACAAGTTTACTGCCTGGTACCCTATCGGTTCTGCTCCAACTACTCCGAGTGCCCAGCCCTAGAAATACCAAACTGGCAATGCCCATACACTGTGAATCAGGGGTTCTGCCCGTCCAAACCCACCTGGTCAGATGTACGGGGGTCTCTGCGCCTCCACATGGCCCCTCCCAGCAAATAGCATACTAGGCTGTTGCCTAGGGCTGAATCTCTTCTCAGACCCCTGCTGCCTGCTGTCTGGGTAAGCTGCAGCCTTACTTCCCCTTTACCACACTGTCCTGTTTTGTTTTCTTTCTTATCTTTCCTTTTATCTCTCTCTCCCCCCTCCCTTCTTCTTTCTTCCTTCCCCCCCCCCCCTTTTTTTTTTTATCTTTCGAAAAGCAGAGTTAGAGAAGGGGAGACACAGATCTTCCATACTGGTTCATTCCCCAGTGGCCACGAAACCCCGGGCTGGGACAGAAGCCAGGAGCTTCATCCAGGTCTCCCCGTTGGGGCTAGGGACCCAAGTACTTGGGCCATCCTCTGCTGCTTTCCCAAGGGGAGGGAGCTGCATCGTAAGTGGAGCAGCTGGGACATGAACCAGCATACACATGGGATTTTCTACTTTAACTGGCCACCTCCTCATCTGTTATGACATAGAAAATCCTAAAACCTAACAGTCTAGAAGATCAAACTGACTTTAGGGGAGAGTTTTCCATTATATGGAATTAAAAAAAAAAAAAAAGATTTATTTTATTCGTTTGAAAGAGTTACAGAGAGAGCTAGAGAGAGAGAGAGAGAGAGGTCTTCCATTGGCTGATTCAATCCTCAGATGGCCTCAACGGCCAGAGCTGAGTCAATCCAAAGTCAGGAGTCAGGAGCTTCTGGGCCTCCCATACGGGTGCAAGGGCCCAAGGACTTGGACCATTTTCTACTGCTTCCCCAGGCCGTATTAGAGAGCTGGATTGGAAGAGGAGCAGCTGGGAATAGAACTAGCATCCATATGGGATGCCGGCGCTTTAGGCCAGGGCTTTAACCCACTGCACCACAGCACCAGCTCTAGAATTACTTTTAAAGTATGCTTTTTTTTTTTTTTAAGATTTATTTTATTTATTTGAAAGGCAGAGTGAGAGTGGCAGAGACACTGTTATTTCATGCCCAAAGTGGCTACAACAGCCGGGCTAAGTCAGGCTAAAGTCAGGAGCCAGGAGCTTTATCCAGGTCTTCCACATGAGTGGCAGCAGCCAAGTACTTGGGCCATCCTCTGATGCTCTCCCAGGACTATTCCCAGGCAGCTGGATTGGAAGGGGACAGCTAGGTGCTTCAAGAATACCCTTACCTGCTGTGCCACAACATCAGCCCTAATTATGTGCTTTTTGATGGGATCTAAACAAGCGTTGAGTAGGTTGGGCTAGGTGAACCTTAAGACTTTAAATCATATACTCTGATTCTGATTTTTTTTTTCGAAGATTTATTTACGTACTTGAAAGAGTTACACAGAGAGAGAAGGAGAGAGAGAGAGGTCTTCCATCCATTGGTTCACTCCCCAGATAATAGCTGGAGCTGCACCAGTCCAAAGCCAGTAGCCAGGAACTTCCTCCAGGTCTCCCACATGGGTACAGGGATCCAAGGACTTGCCATCTTCCATTGTTTTCCCAGGCCATAGCAGAGACCTAAATTGGAAGAGGAACAGCCAGGACTCAAACCGGCGCCCATATGGGATGCTGGCACTGCAGGCAGCAGCTCCACCAGCTATGCCACAGCGCTGGCCCCCTGATTCTGATTTTTATATACTTGTTTTATACCTAGTAACATGATATAATTTGTAAATTTACTAACTTTGTTTTTTTTTTTCTTTTTCTTTTTTTTTTTTAACAGGCAGAGTGGACAGTGAGAGAGAGACAGAGAGAAAGGTCTTCCTTTTGCCGTTGGTTCACCCTCCAATGGCCGCCGCGGATGGCGCGCTGTGGCCGGCGCACCGCGCTCGTCCGATGGCAGGAGCCAGGAGCCAGGTGCTTTTCCTGGTCTCCCATGGGGTGCAGGGCCCAAGCACCTGGGCCATCCTCCACTGCACTCCTGGGCCACAGCAAAGGGCTGGCCTGGAAGAGGGGCAACCGGGACAGAATCCGGCGCCCCTACCGGGACTAGAACCCAGTGTGCCGGCGCTGCAAGGCGGAGGATTAGCCTGTTGAGCCACGGCGCCGGCCAAATTTACTAACTTTGTGAAACGATTACTATCTTAAAATTTACTTCCAAGGATAGACTAACCTACAATTAACTGTAGGTTAATACCTATTTATCAAAATCTTAGCTGTATTATCTCCAAATAGTTTAAAAATCTAGATCAGTGGAGTACAGAATAAAGCCAATATATATCAAATGAAACAGTTGATAATTTATCATTTTACCCAATGAAACTTAAGCCCCAAGGAACAGCTGATCAAAAATGCTTATGTTCTTAAAAGGTAAAACTTTTTATCTGTGTTGAATTTTTGCCATTTGATATATCATTGCTGAATAATTATGTGATTGAACAAAATCTTGAATGACTGGTAAACATAAATTATTATTTTTAAAATATTTTTTGTGAAATCCTCTTTCATTTATCCTAATATTTTGTGTTTGTGTTTGTTTTGGGTAAAAGTCAGAGCAACCCCTGTCCTTCCCAGATATGGTCCACCAAGCCTATTTAAAGGACACTTGAGTACCAAAAGTAATGGTAAGTAAGGTACTTAAAATAATTTGTTAAAAGACTGCTGTTGAGGCGGGTGCTGTGGCACTGGGGGTAAGGCCACCGCCTGCAGTGCTGGCAGCCCATGTAGGTGCCAGTTCGAGTCCCAGCTGCTTCGCTTCTGATCCAGCTCTGTGCTATGGCCTGGGAGAGCAGTGGAGGATGGCCCAGGTCTTTAGTCCCTGCATCCACGTGGGAGACCCAGAAGAGGCTCCTTGCTTCAGACTGGCTCAGCTCCAGCCGTTACGGCCAGTTGGGGAGCTGAACCAACAGATGGAAGTCTCTCTCTATCTCTCTCTGTAGCTCTGCCTTTCAAATAAAAAATAAATCTTTCAAAAATAAAAATAAAGACATGTTTTTAAAAAGAATTTTTATTTATTTATTTGAAAGGTAGAATTACAAAGAGAGGGAGAAACACAGAGCTATCTTCTATTCAGGGCTGGGCCATGCTGACGCCAGGAGCCTGGAACTCCATCCTGGTCTCCCATGTGGATACAGGGGCCGAAGTACTTAGGCTAACTTCTGCTTTTCCTGGCTCATCAGTAAGGAACTGGATTAGAAGTTGAGCTGCTGGATCTTGATTTCGCATTCCCCTATAGGATGCCTGTATTGCAAATGGCAGCTTAACCTGTGCCAGGATTATGGCCCCAGTTTTATATTTTAAAGCCTTCAAAGTAAACTTTTTTTTTTAAGATTTTTATTTATTTATTTGAATGGCAGAGTTAAGGAGAGTCAGAGGCAGAGAGAGGGAGAATCTTCCATCTTCTGGTTCACTCTCCAAATGGCCGTAACAGCCGGAGCTGGCCCAATCCAAAGCCAGGAGACAGGAGCTTCTTCTGTGTCTCCCACGCTGGTACAGGGGCCCAAAGACTTGGGCCATCTTCTGCTGTTTTCTCAGGCCATAGCAGAGAGCTGGATTGGAAGTGGAGCAGCCGGGACCTGAAATGGCACCCACATGGGATGCCGGCCCAACAGGCGGTGGCTTAACCCACTACACCACAACACCAGCCCCATCTTGTTGGTTTTAAAATTTTTATAATTATAAAAAGTTTTAAGTATGGGTTTTTAGGCAAAATAACTGAAATCTGTGTTTTCTTATTATTTAGTATTTAAAAACCTTTGATGACATTACATCCAAACATGAATGATCACATTTTCAATTGTCTCAATTCTTCATGTTTGTGTGTGTGCGTATGTATATATGTGTGTGAATATATATATATGTATTTGTGTGTGTGCATACATATATATAGAGAGAGGAAGAGAGCCAAAATCCAGCTTTTTTAAAAAATTTTTTCAAACGGCAGAGTTATGTGGGAGGGGTAAGAAGGGTGGGGAGGACAGTGATATCTTTTTTTTTTTTTTAAAGATTTATTTATTTACTTGAAAGAGTTACACAGAGAGAGAAGGAGAAAGAGAAAGAGAAAGTGAACCATCCACTGGTTCACTCCCCAGATGTCCACAACAGCTGGAGCTGCACTGATCCAAAGCCAGGAGCCAGGAGCTTCTTCCAGATCTCCCACACAGGTGCAGGGGCCCAAGGACTTGGGACATCTTCTGCTTTCCCAGGCCATAGCAGAGAACTGGATCGGAAGTGGAGCAGCCAGGACTTGCACCAGTGCTCATATGGGATGCCAGCACTGCAGGAAGCGGTTTTACCTGCTACACCACAGTGCCAGCCCCAGCAATATCTTTCTTTATCTATTGGTTCACTCCTCAAATAGCTTCAATGGCCAGGGCTGGGCCAGGCTGAAGCCAGGAGCCCAGACCTCCATCTGGGTCTCCCACCTGGGTAGCAGGGCCCAGGGATTTGAGCCATCTTCCACTGCCTTCCCAGGCACATTAGCAGGGAACTGGATTGGAAGTGGCACTCTGATTTGGGATGCCAGTTCCAGGTGGCAGGTTAACTTGCTGTGCCATGATGTTGCTGTGCCATGATGTGCCAGAACCAAACTTGGAAAAGTAATTTTTTTTCTTTTTTTTCTTTTTTTTAAATTTTTTGACAGGCAGAGTGGACAGTGAGAGAGAGAGACAGAGAGAAAGGTCTTCCTTTGCCATTGGTTCACCCTCCAATGGCCGCACTGCGGCCGGCACACCGCGCTCATCCGAAGGCAGGAGCCAGGTGCTTCTCCTGGTCTCCCATAGGGTGCAGGGCTCAAGCACTTGGGCCATCCTCCACTGCACTCCCTGGCCACAGCAGAGAGCTGGCCTGGAAGAGGGGCAACCGGGACAGAATCCGGCGCCCCTACCGGGACTAGACCCAGTATGCCGGCACCACAAAGTGGAGGATTATCCTATTGAGCCACGGCACTGGCCAGAAAAGTAATTTTTAAATAAAAATTTAAAACTAGATTTAAAATATGTATACATAGAAAAGGAGGACGAAGAACAATATGTAAAGTTTGCTAACTTTAAAAAAAAAATCATGTACAGAGTTCGTAAAGGTGCAGTAGTTGTAAATATGAGGCTGCCTTGGTTCACATCCAAACTCCACATCCTCTGTTAGTGTGACCTTGAAAGCCCAACTCATATCCCTTTGCCTTAGTTTCCACTCTGTTATAAGCTTAAAACAATGCATGACAAATGATACCCATTTAAGAAATATTTTTAGTAGTAGTAAAACTCAACAATTATTGCATATATATCTTTATATTATGCATAGTTTCCCAGGAAGAACTCATTTAAAAAATAGCAGAGAAGTGGGCAAAAGTAACAATAAAACAAAATAATGTGGGCCAAAAAAAAAACATAGCAGAGAGTATTTCTGAGAGGAGACTAAACTGTCACTATAGACAAGTCACTCATTTTAAAACTATATGTGTGTATTACTTCTTAAAAATGATTTTATGTTTTAAAAAGTTAAGTCTATTTATATTTTATACTTGAATGTAAATATGAAATTATTTCTAAGATTTGTTTTAAACAGTTGGGGTAAGTGTTAAAGAATTCAATGTCATGGGGTTTTTATGTGATTATACTTAAGATAGCCCTAGTGCTTTAGAAAGAATTCACTTAGCCGGCGCCGTGGCTCAACAGGCTAATCCTCCGCCTTGCGGCGCTGGCACACCGGGTTCTAGTCCTGGTCGGGGCGCCGGATTCTGTCCCGGTTGCCCCTCTTCCAGGCCAGCCCTTTGCTGTGGCCCAGGAGTGCAGTGGAGGATGGCCCAAGTGCTTGGGCCCTGCACCCCATGGGAGACCAGGAAAAAGCACCTAGCACCTGGCTCCTGCCTTCGGACGAGCGCGGTGCGCCGGCCGCAGTGCGCCGGCCGTGGCAGCCATTGGAGGGTGAACCAACGGCAAAGGAAGACCTTTCTCTCTGTCTCTGTCTCTCTCTCACTGTCCATTCTGCCTGTCAAAAAAAAAAAAAGAATTCACTTAACCGATTTGTAGATCTTGTTTTCAGGTAAAGTTAGAAATTTTCCTCTCAGAATAGGATCTTTATAGAAAACCTGTGTAGGTTTTGAAATTTGATTTCAGAAGCTTCCTGGAATGTTCAAATATTAACAATGGTAACATTTTATAACTAAGCAAGTGGCTAAGCATTTTTAATTGTTGAATTGAGAGCTATAAAAAAGAAATTATTTTATAAAAGTAGTAATAGATTAGATTCTGGAATCTCTTCCCCAGACTCAGGCCTGTAAAACTTAGTCTTGGAAAGGTTTGATTTCCAAGTGATTAGTGGGTCATCAGTGTTGTCAGTGCAAGGTTAAGACTACCATACAATTGTTAAATCAACAGCAAAAGGCACTGTACACTTGCTCCCCATGTAGGACCTCTGTCTATGAGAATTTACGGTAAAACTAGTCTTCAGACAGTACTTTATACTTTGTGTGTCTGTGTGGATGCAAACTGTTGAAATCTTTACTTAGTATAGAGTTGATCTTCTGTATATAATGATTATTAAAAATGAATCTTAATGAAGAAGTGATGGGAGAGGGAGTAGGAGGTAGGACAGGAGTGGGGGTGGGAGAGGCGGGTATTGGGGAAAGAACCACCATAATCTAAAAGTTGTACCTATGAAATTTATATTTATTAAATAAAAGCTTTCTAAAAAAAGAAAAGAATAGACCATATTTGGTATCACAAAGCTAGAATATCAGTTTCTGTATGGTTGACTTTCAGAACATTTTATAAGAATGAACTTAATCGTTAACTTATGGTTTTATATTGATTTTAATTATATAATGATGAAATATGTTTTAATTTTTAGCTTTTTGCACTGACTCCTCTTCTCTCAGATTAAGCACTCTCCAGCTGGTCAAGAATCACATGGCTGTTCACTATAATAAAATCCTTTCAGCCAAAGGTAAAAATGTGCAAATGTGAACTTTATGTACCCCAACTTAAATCCTCCACTTCATTTCCCATTAGAATAAGTCTGTAGGGGCTGGTGTTGTGCATGGCAGGTTAAGCCTCCCCCTGCATCACTGGCATCCCATATGGGTACTGATTTGAGTCCCAGCTGCTACACTTACAATCCAGCTCCCTGCTAATGTGCCTGGGAATGCAGAGGAAGATGGTCCAAGAGTTTGGGCTCCTGCACCCACGTGGGAGACCCAGAAGAATCTTCTGGATTCTGGCTTTGGCCTGGCCCATCCCTGGTCATTGTGGCCATTTGGAAAGTGAACCAGTGGATGGAAGCATATGCATTTGCTCTCTCTTTCTCTCTATGCCTCTCCTCTTTCTGTAACTCTGCCTTCCAAATAAATAAGAAATAAATCTTTAAAAAAAGAATATATAGCAAAAATGATAGATAAAAGGGCTTATGTGTTGTAGTGAAATATCAAGTATTGCATCTGTATATATGTGACGGATTTAGAACATCATTTTTAAAAAGATTTATTTTTGAAAGACAGAGTTACAGAGAGAAAGGGAGAGGTAGAAAGAAAGAGAAAGATCTTCCATCTGCTAATTCACTCCCCAAGTGGCTGCAATAGCCAAGCCAGAAATCTAGAACTCCATCCTGGTCCACCACATGGATGGCAGGAGCCCAAGTACTTGTGCCATCTTCCACTGCTTTCTCAGGTGCATTATCAAGGAGCTGTGTTGTAAGTAGAACAGCCACGACTTGAACTGGTGCTCATATGGGATTCTGATATTGAAGGTGGCAGTTTAACCTGCTGTGCTACAACACCAGAACCAAGTATACAGTTTTTGTTAGCAATATTTGAAATGTATAGAATGCCTTATGTTTTGTTTTTTGTCAGCTTTGAGATATAACTTAAATATAATAAAATGCACTAATTATAAGTATACAGTTAAATATTTTGAATAATGTAAAACTACAGCCACAGTCATACTATAAAACAGGTATTGGTAAACCACAGCTTATAGGCCAAATCTGTCATCTATTTTTGTACAGCTTGTGAACTAAGAATGGTGTTTTTATATATATATATATAAATTTTTTTTTTTTTACAGGCAGAGTGGACAGTGAGAGAGAGAGAGAGACAGAGAGAAAGGTCTTCCTTTTGCTGTTGGTTCACCCTCCAATGGCCGCCACGGCTGGCGCGCTGCGGCCTGCGCACCGCACTGATCCAAAGGCAGGAGCTAGGTGTTTCTCCTGGTCTCCCATGTGGGTGCAGGGCCCAAGGACTTGGGCCATCCTCCACTGCACTCCCAGGCCACAGCAGAGAGCTGGCCTGGAAGAGGAGCAGCCAGGACAGAATCCGGCGCCCCAACCAGGACTAGAACCCAGTGTGCCTGCGCCGCAAGGCAGAGGATTAGCCTGTTGAGCCACAGTGCCGGCCCTGTTTATATTTTTTTATTAAAAGATTTAGTTATTTACTTGAAAGTCAGACTTACACAGAGAGAGAAGGAGAGGCAAAGAAAGAGAGAGAGGTCTTCCATCTGCTGGTTCTAGAGCTGCACCAATCTGAAACCAGGAGCCAGGAGCTTCTTCTGGGTCTCCTACATGGGTACGGGGCCCAAGGACTTGGGCCATCTTCTACTGCTTTCCCAGGCCATAGCAGAGAGCTGGATTGGAAGTGGAGTAGCCGGCTCTCGAACCGACGCCCATATGGGATGCCAGCACTGCAGGCAGTGTCTTTACCCACTATGCCATACCGCTGGCCCCTATATATTTTTTTTAAAAAGATATATTTATTTTTTTGAAAGGCAGAGTTACAGAGAGGCTGAGACAGAGAGAGAGAGAGAGAGGTCTTCCATCAGCTGGTTTACTCCCCAAACGGCCACAACAACCGAAGCTGCACCAGTTTGAAGCCGGGAGCCTCCTCAGGGTCTCCTACATGGGTTCAGGGGCCCAAGGACTTGGGCCATCTTGTACTGCTTTCCCAGGCCACAGCAGAGAGCTGGATTGAGAGTGAAGCAGCCAGGACCTGAACCGGTGCCCATATGGGATGTGGGCACTGCAGGTGGTGGCCCTACCTGCTTTATATTTTTTAAGTAATTTCTATAAATAAAAACAATATCTTGTGATGTGAAAATCATACAGAATTTAAATTTAATTGTCCATAAATACATACAATCATGTTCATTCTTTTACATTTTGTCTGTAGGCAGTTTTTGCATTGAAAGGCAGAGTTAAACAAGTTGTGACAAATTGTATCACCTTGCAAAGCCTGAAGCTTTTACTTTCTGGCCCTTTACAGAAGAAGCTTGCTGATCTTTGATACATACAACATCTCCAGCTTTCCCAAAAATTCTCCTCAATCCTTTGTGATCAGTCCCTTCCACCCAAATCCCTGGCAAACACTGATCTGATCTTTTGCCACTATATTTTTGCCTTTTCTAGAACATCATGTAAGTAGAATCAAACAGTTTGTATTCTTTTGAGCTAATTAGTATACTTTCAAGACTAATCCATGTTGTGGGTATTAGTATTTTCTTGCATTTTATTGCTCAGTATATATTCCATTTAATGAATCTACCACAATTTGTTTTTCAGTTCACGAACTGTTGGAAATTTGGATTGTGCTTTTTTTTTTTTTAAGATTTATTTATTTATTTGAAAGGCAGATTTACAGAGAGAGGGAGATCTTCCATCTGCTGGTTCACACCCCAAATGGCTGCAACAGTAGGAGCTAAACCAGTCCAAAGCCAGGAGCCAAGTGCTTCATTCAGGTCTCTCATGTGGGTGCACTTGGGCCATCTTCTATTGGTCTTCAACAGGGAGCTGGATCGAAAGTGGAGCATCCGGGACTTGAACCAGCTCCCATATGGGATGTTGCTATGCCACAGCACCTGCCCCATAAAATTTGGATTGTTTTAATTTGTTTTTGGCTGTTAGGGAACCAGCTACTGTAAACATTCATTTATAGTCTTTAAATTTGTGTGTACATTTCATTAGGGTAAATTTGTTTGCTAAGGAGTAGAACTAAGGTAATACAGTAAATGTATTTTAATTTATAAGAAACTATCAGACTGTTTTCCAGAGTGACTATACCATTTTGCATTTCCAGTCCTTCCACATCCTCACCAACACTTGGAATTAGCAGCCAGTTTTTTAGTCACTGTAGTGGATGTGTACTTTGTATCTCTTCGTAGTTTTAGTTTGCATTTCCCTGATAGCTAATAATGTTAAGCAACTTTTCTCATTCTTATTTGACATCTGTATATCTTCTTTGATGAAGTGCCTATTCAAATCTTTTGCGCAGTTAAAAACAGGTGGTTTTATCTCCTTAGTAATACAGTTTTGGTTATTTATATATATATATATTTTTTTTTTTTTTCTTGACAGGCAGAGTGGACAGTGAGAGAGAGAGACAGAGAGAAAGGTCTTCCTTTGCCGTTGGTTAACCCTCCAATGGCTGCCGCGGACGGCGCAATGCGGCCGGCGCACCGCGCTCGTCCGAAGGCAGGAGCCAGGTGCTAGGTGCTTTTTCCTGGTCTCCCATGGGGTGCAGGGCCCAAGCACTTGGGCCATCCTCCACTGCACTCCTGGGCCACAGCAAAGGGCTGGCCTGGAAGAGGGGCAACCGGGACAGAATCCGGCTCCCCGACCGGGACTAGAACCCGGTGTGCCGGCGCCGCAAGGCGGAGGGTTAGCCTGTTGAGCCACGGCGCCGGCCCTGGTTATTTATATATTAAATACAAGTTCTGTGTCAGGTATACTTTTTGCAGTATTTTCTTTTAAAGATTTATTTATTTATTTGAAAGAGTTACACAGAGAGGAGAGGCAGAGAAAGAGAGGTCTTCCATCCGCTGGTTCACTCCCCAGTTGGCCACAACGGCCGGAGCTGTGCCGATCTGAAGCCAGGAGCTTCTTCCGGATCTCCCACGCGGGTATAGGGTCCCAAGGACTTGGGCCATCTTCTACTGCTTTCCCAGGCCATAGCAGAGAGCTGGATAGGAAGTGGATTAGCTGGCACCCATATGGGATGATGGCACTTCAGGATAGGGTGTTAACTCGCTGCACCACAGTTTTGCAGTATTTTTTCCAGTCTGTGACTGGTCTTTTCATTTTCTTTTAAAATTTTTATTCTGGAATAATTTTTAGACTTACTGGAAATTCAGAAATAATACACATAGAAACTGTTGTACAGTTATCAAAACCAGGAAATTGATATTGATACAGTTCTAACTACAGACATTATTTGAATTTCTTTTTTTTTTTACTAATAAAGTTTTTATTTGATGAGCTAATGCTTTTAAATTTTAGTCATATTTGGTGATGTTTGTATTTTTAAATGGTTTAAAAAATTGAAAAAAAAGATGTGAAAATCATGTATAATAAGTTGTTTTCAGGGTTTTTTAAAAATATAATTTGTGTTTTTCACAGCCGATTTAAGAAATCTTTGTCTGATCTTAGATCACTGAGATTTTTTAATTTGTTTTCTTCTAGAAGTTTTGTTTCAACTCTTTGATCTAAATTTGTGGGGCCAGTGCTGTGGCACCGTGGGTTAAGCCATTGCCTGTTGCACCAGCATCTCACACTAGTTTGAGTCCCACCTGCTCCGCTTCTGGTCCGTTTCTCTGCTCATGCAGCGGAAGATGACCCAAGTGCTTGGGCCTCTGCCACCCATGTGAGAGACCTAGATGAAGCTCCTGGCTCCAGCCTGGCCCAGCACTGGCCACTGCAGCCATCCGGGGCGTAAACCAGTGGGTGGAAACTCGCTTTCTGTTTCTCACTCTCTCTCTATTCCCCCCTCCCCTTCCCCCTCTGCCTCTCCCTCTCTAATGCTACCTTTCAAATAAATAAATAAATATTTTTTAAAAATAGATTTAAATTTATAATCCATTTTTTTGGTTTTTGTATATGGTGTGTAAAACGAATGAAGATTATATGTATTGAATTGTCTTGACTCTTTTTGAAACTCAGTTAATCATATGTATAGGTAGGTCTATTTCTAGACTTTTTGGTTCTGATGATCTATGTCTTTATGACTATACCATACTGCCTTAATTAAAATAGCATATTTTAAGGTCTTAAATTCAGGTAGTACACATTTTTCTCTTTTTTTTTTTCAGCTTGTTTTAGGATTTTAGTTATAGATGTATTAGTGTTCATGATACAGGGATACAGGGATGTTAGGTCAGTGGCACTATGTTCATTTCTTTTTCAGTTTTGTTTTGAATGTTTATATTGTTACTTTTTCAAGATTACTAATATTTTTCAGTATTACTGAGCTATTAATCCTAACATATATATATATATATTTTTTTTTTTTTGACAGGCAGAGTGGACAGTGCGAGAGAGACAGAGAGAGAAAGGTCTTCCTTTGCCGTTGGTTCACCCTCCAATGGCCACTGCGGCCTGCGCACTGAGGCCTGCGCACTGCGCTAATCCGAAGGCAGGAGCCAGGTGCTTCTCCTGGTCTCCCATAGGGTGCAGGGCTCAAGCACTTGGGCCATCCTCCACTGCCTTCCCGGGCCACAGCAGAGGGCTGGCCTGGAAGAGGGGCAACTGGGACAGAATCCGGCACCCCAACCGGGACTAGAACCCAGTGTGCCAGGTTAGCCTATTGAGCCGTGGCGCCAGTCATAACCAATATATTTTTATCATGAATACTTAAAAATATTTATTTATTGGCCGGCGCCGTGGCTCAACAGGCTAATCCTCCGCCTTGCGGCGCCGGCACACCGGGTTCTAGTCCCGGTCGGGGCACCGGATTCTGTCCCGGTTGCCCCTCTTCCAGGCCAGCCCTCTGCTGTGGCCCAGGAGTGCAGTGGAGGATGGCCCAGGTGCTTGGGCCCTGCACCCCATGGGGAGACCAGGAAAAGCACCTGGCTCCTGGCTCCTGCCATCGGAGGAGCGCGGTGCGCCGGCCGCAGCGCGCCGGCCGCGGCGGCCATTGGAGGGTGAACCAACGGCAAAAGGAAGACCTTTCTCTCTGTCTCTCTCTCTCACTGTCCACTCTGCCTGTCAAAAAAAAAAAAAAATATTTATTTATTTGAAAGGGAAAGTTAGAGAAGGAAAGATAGAAAGATCTTCTGTCTACTGGTTCACTCTCCAAAGGGCCACAGTGGCCAGGGCTGGGCCGAACCAAAACCAGGAGCGTTCTCCAAGGCTAGCAGGGAGCTGACTCAGAAGTGAAGCAGCCAAGACCCCACGAACAGGTGCCCATGTGAGATGCCAGCACCACAGGCAGCAGCTCAGCCTTTCACCCCAGTGCTGGCTCCTGGTTATTGTGTTTTTTAATCTCTAAAAACACAGTAAAAGTCAAAACAAGGGAATTCGAATTCTGAGACCTTTATGATTTCACTAATTGATATTTGTTGTGATTTATAAGAATATTTCTGAACAGCTAGTTTTTCTCTTTCAGCTGCAGTAGACTGCTCCATTCCAGTAAGCATGACTGCAAGCATCAAATGTAAGTAATTTTTTGACATATTGCCTTTTAAAAAATTATGGTGAAATATACATAACATAAAACTTGCCATTTTAGCCATTTTATAGTGTTCAGTGTCATTAAGTATTACAGGATAGCCATCACCATCATCTACCTTCAGCACTGTCTTCATCTTGTGAAAATGAAATTCTGTGTCCATTAAACAGTAACTGCCTTTCCCCAGGCCCTGCAGACCATTGTTCTACTTCCTATTTTGGGGAGTTTGACCCTTCTCAGCTTTCTACTTTGTTTTACTAGTTCACATACCTCAAATAAATGGAACCATATAGTATTTGTTCTTTTATGACTGGGTTATTTCAGATAGTATAATGTTCTCAAGGATCATCTGTGTTGTAACATATCAGATTCTCCCTTTTCTTAAAGCTAAATAAAACTTCATTGTGTGTTTATAATCCCATTTTGTTTATACATTCATCAGTTGACACTTAGTTGCTTCAGCCTTTTGGCTGCTGGGAATAGTGCTGCCATGGGCATGAATATGCAAATGTCTTCAAGACCCTGCTTTCAGATATTTGGTATATGTACCCAGAAGCAGAAATTCTGGGTCGTGCGGTAATTTCTGATTTAATTTTTGAGAAACCATCACAGTGTTTCCCTTAGTAGCCTTGCTATGTAACATTCATATTAATGCATGAGGATTACAGTTTTCCTGCATCCTCTCCAAGACTTGTGTTTTCCTGTTTTTTTGATGGTAGCCATCCTAGAAGGTTTTAACATACTGCCTTTTGAGAAAGTGTTTCCAACGTTTTAAAATTACAGATAAATAAAAGAAGTTTGTATTGTGTTTCTAAGTTTAGAAACTTAGAACTAAGCTTAAGCTTTACCTTTGAATTGCTATGTGATTGCTCTGTGACTTTGGAAAAATCATTTTCACTTCTGGATTTCATTTATCGTATATATGAAAATCTGGAGAATACTGAAACACTTTCCAAGCAGAAGAATCAGTGAGCCTGAAGACAGGTCATGAAGGAGGAGAAGAAAGATTGAAAAAGAATAAAGAAAGCCTATGGGCTTTATGGAACACCACCTAGTGAATCCTGTACGCTGTGAGAGTTCTAGAAGGAAGAGAGAAGAAAAGGGAGCCAAAGCTTATTTAAAGAACTAATAATGAAAAACTTACCATCTGAGGAAGGAAAATGACATCCAGAATCAGGAAGCCCAAAGGCTGGCGTTGTGGCACAGCAAGTTAAGTCTCCACCTGCAGTGCCAGCACCACAAGCGGGCACTGGTTCGTGTCCTTGCTGTTCCACTTTCAATCCAGCTCCCTGCTAATATTCCTGGGAATGCAGCGGAAGATGGCCTGAGTACCTGGGCCCCTGCCACCCATGTGGGAGACCTGGATGAAGTTCCTGGCCCCAGGATTGACCCAGCCCTGGCTGTTGCAGCAATTTGTGGGAGTGAACCAGCAGATAGAAGATCTTTCTCTGTCTCTCCCTGTCTAACTCTGCCTTTCAAAATAATTAATTAATTTTAAAAAATCAAGAAGCTGAAATAACCCCAAATGATTTAAACCTGAAGAGGTCAAAAGTCTAAGACAGGGACTGTTAGCTTTTGGCACAGTAGTTAGGTTGACTATTTGGGATTCTTGTGTCCCATATCTGAGTGCCTGCTTCAAGTCCTGGCTATTCTGCTTCCAATACAGCTTCAGCTAACGTGCATGCTGAAAGGCAGCAGATGATGGCTGAGGTATGGAGTCCCTGCTCCTGTGTGGGAGACTGGATTGAGTTCCAGACTCTTGGCTTTGGCCTGGCCAAACCCTGTTATGGGCATTTAGGGAGTAAACCAGCAGAAGGAAGTTATCTGTGTGTATGTGAGTGTATTCAAGCATGTGTGTACCTGTCTCTCCACCCCTGCCCAACCCTTTCTGCCTTTCATATAAAATGAAAGTAAATTTTAAAGAGTCAGGGAATTTTGAATGTAGGAAAAGCAACTCATCACATATAAGGGAATTCTCCCCATAAGACTATTAGCTAATTTCTTGAAGCTAGGAGAGCTTTCCTTTTCTTTCCTTCCTTCCTTTTGTTATTTGAGAGGGAAACAGACAAAGAGCTTCCATCTACTAGTTTATTCCTCAGGTGCCCACAACAGCCAACGGAAACAAAGAGAGCGCCAGTCTGTTGGTTCACTCACCAGTACCCACAAGGACCTGGCCCAGGTGGAGCTGGAACCAGAAGCTGGCTATGCCACATGGGTAGCAGGAACTCAATTACTTGAACTATCATTGCTGACTCCCAGAGTCCACATTGACAGGAAGCTGCAGGCAGGAGCCAGAGCCAAGAATCAAACTCAAGACACTCTGATGTGTAACATGGGCATTTCAACCACTCAGCTAAATGCCATCTACAGTATTTTCCAAGTATTTGAAAAAGAAAAACTTCCAACCAAAAATAGCATTACCAATAAAACTATTCTTTAAAATGAAAGACATACAAAATCTTCCCAAACTAATAAAAACTATTGGAGTCTATCACCACTTAAGATTGGGTAGGGGGGCTGGCACTGTGACTCAGCAGGTTCAAGCCATGGCCTGTGGCAACGACATCCCATATAGGCGCCATTTGAGTCCCAGTCACTCCAATTCCAATCCAGCTGCCTGCTAATGTGCCTGGGAAAGCAGAAAATGGCCCAAGTCCTTGGGCCCCTGCACCTACATGGAAGACCTGGAGGAAGCTCCTGGATCCTGGCTTCAGATCACCCAAGCTCTGACCATTTTGGGAGTGAACTAGTAGATGAAAGATTCTCTCCCACTCCCTCCTCCCCCCCCCACCTCTCCCCCCCTTTCTAACTCTGCCTTTCAAATAAATAAATAAATATTTTTTTAACTTTTATTAATAAATAATTTATTTTTATTTATTTTTGTATTTTTTGACAGGCAGAATGGACAGTGAGAGAGAGACAGAGACAGAGAGAAAGGTCTTCCTTTGCCGTTGGTTCACCCTCCAATGGCTGCCTTGGATGGCGCGCTGCGGCCGGCGCACTGCGCTCATCCGATGGCAGGAGCCAGGTGCTAGGTGCTTTTACCTGCTCTCCCATGGGGTGCAGGGCCCAAGCACCTGGGCCATCCTCCACTGCACTCCCGGGCCACAGCAGAGGGCTGGCCTGGAAGAGGGGCAACTGGGACAGAATCCGGCGCCCTGACCGGGACTAGAACCCGGTGTGCCGGCGCCGCAAGGCGGAGGATTAGCCTGTTGAGCTACGGCGCCGGCCAATAAATAAATATTTTTAAAAAAGAATATTGGGGCTGGTGCCATGGCTCAATAGGCTAATCCTCCGACTGCAGTACTGGCACACCAGATTCTAGTCCCGGTCAGGGCACCAGATTCTGTCCCGGTTGCCCCTCTTCCAGGCCAGCTCTCTGCTTTGGCCTGGGAATGCAGTGGAGGATGACCCAAGTCCTTGGGTCCTGCACCCGCTTGGAGACCAGGAGAAGCACCTGGCTCCTGGCTTCGGATCAGCGCGATACACCGGCCACAGCGCACCGGCCACAACAGCCATTGGAGGGTGAACCAATGGCAAAAGGAAGACTTTTCTTTCTCTGTCTCTCTCTCACTGTCCACTCTGCTTGTCAAAAAAAAATAATAATATTGGGAACAACATGTTGAATGGCACTGTGAAAGCAAAACCTTCACTGGCAAAGGTAAATATGTAGGCACATACAAAATAATTATAAAAATATAATAAAAGACTTTGTCATGCTCCTCAATGTACACAATTGAAAGCTTTTATAAATGATATTTATATATTTATTTATTTGAAAGGCAGAGTTACAGAGAGAGGGAGAGAGAGATTTTTCATCCTCTGGTTCATTCCCTTAATGGTCATAATAGACAGAACTGGGCCATCCTGAAGCCAGGAGCCAAGGAGCTTTATCCAGGTCTCCTACTTGGGCTCAGGGGCCCAAACACTTAGGTCCTCCTCTGCTGCTTTCCCAGGCACATTAGCAGGAAGCTGGATTGGAAGTGGAGCAGCCAGGACTTGAACTGGCGCCCATATGGGATGCTGTAACTGCAGGCCATGGCTTTAACCCACTGAACTAAAACACTGTTTCAAATTTAAAATTTATAAATTGTTTAGTTCTGGAATTTTCCATTTAATGTTTTCTAACTATGGTTGACTAACTCAAACTGCAGAAAATGGAAATATGGATGAGGGGACATATTTGTGCTGTTTTATTATAGTTATGGTTGCTAATCTCTTACTGTGCCTAGTTTATCATTTAAACTTCATAAGTTTGTATGTAAATAAAAAAATCATTATATATATATGATTGGTGTCAGTTGGGGGGTAGGGAGAATTGTAACATATTCCCCACAGATACGGTGCAAGTGCTATGTTATGTTTTATTTTTTAAAGAATATCAAGTACCATTTCCCATTCCCACCTCTGGCTGTATTAGCATCTCAGTTTCTCTTTGTCTTTGCTAATACTTGTTACTACTCTGTTTTTGATAATAGTAATTCTAGTGAAACTGAAGTATTTCATGGTTTTAATTTGTGCTTTCTTTATACTAATGATGATAGAGCATTTTTTTCATGTGCATGGTTTTTAAATTATTTGTCTTATTTATAAGTTATTTTTATATTATGGGTACAAGTCCTTTATTAGATGCATATTTACACATATTTTCTCCCATCTATTACTTTTTATTTTCTTCCAGGTATGCCTTTTGAAAAAGTGGGAAGGTTTTTAATTTTGATTGTCTAAGGGTTTTATAGTTCAAGCTTTACATTTAGGACCATAATTCATTTGTAGTTGATTTTTGTGGTTGGTGTAAGGAGGCTTTACTTATAAATGAATAGATGGTATTTGGTAATACAGAAGTAGTTATCTGACGGCTATCATTTTTTTACTCGTCTGTTTTTATCTATGAGTAAGATGATAGATCTGACTTATAAAGTTTAATGCACTCAACAAACATTATCAACTAGTAATTTAGTTAGTAGGTTCATTAAGTTAGTTTTTAAAATTGTAGAATAAACTGAAAATTATATTTCAATCTACATTTTAAATGGTAGGTATACATCTTTACTTTAGCATATTATAATCTTCATAATTCTCTTGACCACTAAGTTGAAGTAGATTTCAGTGAAAAGGAGTATGTTTTTAAATTTTATATGAAAATATATACCTTTTTACAGATTAGTTTTCCATTAATTCTGAAAGATGGCTAGCTTTCATTTTACCATTATCATTTTTTATCAGAAATGAAAGTCATTTTCTCTAATTGAAGATGTATTTTAAAATTAATGTCATTTTTGTAGTCATACAAAACAATATCTTAATAGCAGATGATGGTATTGACAATAATATTTTATTTGAGAAGTCTGAACTAATTCAAAGTCTGTGTTATACATTTGGTGATTACAGTCACAAACAATATGGTTAACCATCGGGGACGGCGCCGTGGCTCACTTGGTCAATCCTCTGCCTGCAGTGCCGGCATCCCATATGGGCACCGGGTTCTAGTCCTGGCTGCCCCTCTTCCAGTCCAGCTCTCTTCTGTGGCCCGGGAAGGCAGCAGAGGATGGCCCAAGTGCTTAGGCCCCTGCACCCACATGGGAGACCAGGAGGAAGCACCTGGCTCCTGGCTTCGGATCGGCGCAGCGCCAGCTGTGACAGCCATTTGGGGGGTTACCCGACAGAAGGAGGACCTCTCTCTCTGTCTCTCACTGTCTAACTCTGCCTGTCAAATAAAATATATATATATATATAGTTAACCATTTCTAACCTTCATGTCTATGAATATTTGCTAGGAATTACTTTATTTAAAAAAAAATTATTTATTTCAAAAAGAGACAGAGACAAGGATAGAGATCTTTGATCCCTGGCTTACAAGTGCTAGCAACAGCCACAACTATGCCAGGCCAAAGCCCAGAGCCCAGAACTACTTGAGCCATCACCTGCTGCCTCCCAGGGTGCACATTAGCAGGAAGCTGGGATTGAAAGCAGAGCTGGGACTTGAACCCAGGCGTTCTGATACAGGATGTGGACATCCCAGTGGCATCTGAACCACACTGCACCAAGCACCCACCCCAGAATTCTTTCTTAAGCCCATAGATCTGGCCAGATTGTCACATCTTTCACTTGTGCTTTTTAAGTAGGTAATCTATTTAGAGTCTATAAATTAAATTGTCCTAGCATTTCTTTATACAGAAAAACATGTGGATTTTAATTTTTTACCTTTAATTTTTATTATATGTAAAATTTTTACTTTTATTATAAAGAAAATATTTTTGTATCATAGCATGAATATTTTAGCAAGAAAAAATGTTCTACTTATTCAACAAAACCAAATTAGTTTTATTGTTTTGTTCCATATTTTAAAAGATTTGTTTTCCACCTTAGATGCAGACCAACAACGAAGAGAGAAACTCAAAAAAGATTTAACAAGATGTGAAAAAGAATTCAAATTAACTAAAAATGCGATGCAGGCCAATTCTAAAAATAATTCCAAGTCATTCCTTAATACCATACGAAAGGTAAGGTGATATTTTTACCATTTTAAAAGCAAATATTTCTGAGGTACTTCTTTAGTATTGCAACCTGATTTTGTGGTAACATGCTTACTGTAGGTTAGAATCAGTAAACTTTTCCTATAAAGAGCCAGATACAGGCTAATCCTCCGCCTTGTGGCGCCGGCACACCGGGTTCTAGTCCCGGTTGGGGCACCGGATTCTGTCCCAGTTGCCCCTCTTCCACGCCAGCTCTCTGCTGTGGCCCAGCAGTGCAGTGGAGGATGGCCCAAGTGCTTGGGCCCTGCACTCCATGGGAGACCAGAAAAAGCACCTGTCACCTGGCTCCTGCCATCAGATGAGCGCGGTGCGCCTGCCGCAGCACGCCGGCCACGGCCACGGCCGCGGCCATTGGAGGGTGAACCAACGGCAAAGGAAGACCTTTCTCGCTGTCTCTCTCTCTCTCACTGTCCACTCTGCCTGTTAAAAATAAAAATAAATAAATAAATAAAAATAAAAAAGAGCCAGATACTTAGTATTTTAGATTTTCAGGCCATATAATCTGTTAAAACTATTCTACCATTGGAAAGAGCCATAAACAGCAAGTCAATGAATAAGCATGGCTGTGTTCCACCACAGCTTTATTAACTGAACAAAGACAATGGACCAGATTTGGCCCACACACTGTAGTTTGCTGGCTCTGGCTATAGATTTTTTTTTGTGATACCCTTTAACATTTAGTGAAATAGATTTGATTTACAAATAGATTTTTTTTTTTTTGCTTTCTCTTGAGTGAATGTTAATTTTATTTGATACTTTTTTATATCTTTGAATATTCATACAATATTTATATGCAATCTGTTAATGCAGTGAATTATAACACTTTCTAATGTTAAACGAACTAAGCATCCCTAATATAAGCACAACGTAGTCATGATGCATTTACCTTTTCTTTTCTCTTAAGATTTCATTTATTTATTTGAAGGGCAGAGTCACAGACAGAGGCAGAGACAGAGAGGTCTTCCATCCACTGGCTTACTCTCCAGATGGCCGCAACGGCCGGTGCTGGGCAAATCCAGAGCCAGGAGCTTCCTCCAGGGCTCCCATGTGGGTGCAGGGATCCAAGCACTTGGGCCATCTTCTTCTGCTTTCCCAGGCCATAAGGAGAGAACTGGATTGGAAGAGGAACAACCGGGACGAAAACCAGCACCCACGTAGGATGCTAGCGCCGCAGGCGGAGGCTTAGCCTCTAACAGCACAGTGCCAGCCCCGGCATTTACCTTTTCTTTTTTTTTTTTTTTTTTTACAGGCAGAGTGGACAGTGAGAGAGAGAGACAGAGAGAAAGGTCTTCCTTTTGCCGTTGGTTCACCCTCCAATGGCCGCCGCGGTCATCCGATGGCAGGAGCCAGGAGCCAGGTGCTTTTCCTGGTCTCCCCATGGGGTGCAGGGCCCAAGCACCTGGGCCATCCTCCACTGCACTCCTGGGCCACAGCAGAGGGCTGGCCTGGAAGAGGGGCAACCGGGACAGAATCCGGCACCCTGACCGGGACTAGAACCCGGTATGCCGGCGCCGCAAGGCGGAGGATTAGCCTGTTGAGCCACGGCGCCGGCCTGGCATTTACCTTTTCTACACATTGCTGGATTCAGCTGCTAATATTTTGTTTAGGATTTTGACACCTAAATGTGATTGACATGGCATGTCTGTCATTTTTTTTTCTACTCTCTATATCTGGTTGTGCTAATGTCATAAAAAAATTAAACTGTTTCCTCTTTTTGTATTCTTTGTTCCTTGGATTTGATTGAAATCAATGTTAAAATTTTTAATTTTGGGGGCCAGCGCTGTGGCATAGCGGGTAAAGCCGCCACCTGCAATGCCGGCATCCCATATGGGCACCGGTTCGAGTCCCGGCTACTCCACTTCCAGTCCAGCTCTCTGCTGTGGCCTGGGAAAGCAGTGGAAGATGGCCCAAGTCCTTGGGCCCTGCACCCGCATGGGAGACCCAGAGGAAGCTCCTGGCTCCTGGCTTCAGATCGGCACAGCTCCAGCTATTACAGCCAACTGGGGAGTGAACCAGCAGATGGAAGACCTCTCTCTCTCTGCCTCTCTTCTCTCTCTGTGTAACTCCAACTTTCTTCTTCTTCTTTTTTTTTTTTTTTTTTTTTTTTGACAGGCAGAGTGGACAGTGAGAGAGAGACAGAGAGAAAGGTCTTCCTTTTGCCGTTGGTTCACCCTCCAACGGCCGCCGCGGCCGGCGCACCGCGCTCATCCGATGGCAGGAGCCAGGTGCTAGATGCTTTTTCCTGGTCTCCCATGGGGTGCAGGGCCCAAGCACTTGGACCATCCTCCACTGCACTCCGGGGCCACAGCAGAGGGCTGGCCTGGAAGAGGGGCAACCGGGACAGAATCCGGCGCCCCGACCAGGACTAGAACCCGGTGTGCCGGCACCGCAAGGCGGAGGATTAGCCTGTTGAGCCACGGCACTGGCCCCAACTTTCGAATAAATAAATAAATCTTAAAAAACTGGCTCAACAGGCTAATCCTCCGCCTGCGGCGCCGGCACACCGGGTTCTAGTCCTGGTCGGGGCGCCGGATTCTGTCCCGGTTGCCCCTCTTCCAGGCCAGCCCTCTGCTGTGGCCCCGGAGTGCAGTGGAGGATGGTCCAAGTGCTTGGGCCCTGCACCCCATGGGAGACCAGGAAAAAGCACCTGGCACCTGGCTCCTGCCATCGGATGAGCGCGGTGCGCCGGCCGCAGCGCGCCGGCCGCGGCGGCCGTTGGAGGGTGAACCAACGGCAAAAGGAAGACCTTTCTCTCTGTCTCTCTCTCTCACTGTCCACTCTGCCTGTCAAAAAAAAACAAAAACAAAAACAAATTTTTAATAAAATTTTGAAAACTACAACATCTACAAAAATACAATTGTATAATGAACCTGCATGTTCTGAACACCCAGGTGCAATAGTGAACAGTCTTATTTGTTCTTAATCTTCACTCTCCCATCCAAGATTATTTTGATAAGAATTCCAGACACTGGGGCTGGTGCCATGGCGCACTAGGTTAATCCTCCACCTGCGGGTCCGGCATCCCATATAAGCACCTGTTCTAGTCCCGGTTGCTCCTCTTCCAGTCCAGCTCTCTGCTGTGGCCTGGGAGGGCAGTGGAGGATGGCCCAAGTGCTTGGGCCCCTGCACCCACATGGGAGACTAGGAGGAAGCACCTGGATCCTGGCTTCGGATTGTTACAGCTCCGGCCATTGCAGCCACTTGGGGAGTGAACCAACGAAAGGAAAACCTTTCTCTGTCTCTCTCTCTCTCTCTCTCTCTCTCTCTCTCTCTCACTGTCTGTAACTCTACCTGTCAAATAAATTTTAAGAAAATTCTAGATACTACAGTATAATTCTGTTCATAAATGTCAGTATGCATCATAAGAGTCGGCATTTGGCACAGCAGTAAGACTCAGCTTGGACCACATTCCATATCAGAGTGCCTGGGTTTGAGTCCCAGCTCTGCTTCTGATTCTGGCATACACCACCAGTGCATGCCCAGAGAAGCAGCAGGTGGCAGCTCAATTAACTGGATCCCTGCCACCAATGTGGGAGACGGGAATGAAGTGCTGGGTTCATGGCTTTGGCCTGGCTCAGCCCTTGAGAAATGAACTAGAGGATGGAGGAGCTCTTTTGCTGTCTCTTACTCTCCATCTCTCTGCCTTTCAAATAAATGAAAACTTTAATAACCACAATATGGGGGCCAGCGTTGTGGCACAGCATGTTAAGCCACTACATGCGATGCAGCATTCCATATTGCTACACTGGTTCGACTCCCAGTTGCTCTGCGTCTGACCCAGCTGCCTGCTAATGTACTTGAGAGAGCAACAATAATGGCCCAAGCGCTTGAGCCTCTGCCACCCATGTGGGAGACTTAGATGTAATTCCAGAGCTGGCACCGTGGCCCACTTGGCTAATCCTCTGCCTGTGGCCCTGGCATCCCATATGGGCACCAGGTTCTAGTCCCGGCTGCTACTCTTCCAGTCCAGCTCTCTGCTGTGGCCCAGGAGGGCAGTGGAGGATGGCCCAAGTACTTGGGCCCTGCACCCGGATGGGAGACCAGGAAGAAGCACCTGGCTCCTGGCTTCAGATCAGTGCAGCGCCAGCCATAGTGGCTTCAGCCTGGACGAGCCCCAGTGATGTGACCATTTGGGAAGTGAACCAGTGGACAGAAGATCTCACTGTCCCTTTACCTTTAAAAAAAATCTAATTAAAAAAAAAAACCACAATATTAATTATTGTGCCTTAAAAATTATCAATAATCTTAGATTGATTAATATCCAGTGTTCAGATTTTGCCCATTATCTCATAATTTTATTGAGTTTATTAGGAGGGTGATCTAAATAATTTCAATTAATTTCTAAGTTTTTTCATATCTATAGCTTTTCCTCTCTTCTGCTTTTTTATCCCCCTGTAATTTATGTATTGAAAGAAAACTAAGTCATTTGTCTTAAGATTTTTGTAGACTAGGTAATACAAATTTAGCTTGCAAACTTACCTGGGAACATCATTTCAGATTCCCCCCTTTTTTTTTTCTTTAAAATTTATCTTATGGGGCCAGCACTGTGGCACAGCAGGTTAAAGTCCCGGCCTGCAGTGCTGGCATCCCATAAAGGTACTGGTTTGAGTTCCAGCTGTTCTACTTCTGAACCAGCTCTCTGCTATGCCCTGGGAAAAGAGTAGAGGATGGCCCAAGTCCTTGGGCCCCTGTACCCACGAGGGAGATCCAGAAGAAGCTCCTGGCTCCTGGCTTTGGATCAGCTCAGCTCTGGCCGTTGCGGTTATTTGGGGAGTGAATCAACGGATGGAAGACCTCTCTTTCTGGCTCTACCTCTCTCTGTAACTTTCAAATAAATAAAATAAATCTTTTAAAAGTTTTTATTTTATTATCTGAAAGGAGTCAGAGAGTGATAAGAGATCTATCTGCTGGTTTACCCCCCAAATGGCCACAACCCAGGCCAAAGGCAGAAGTCTGGAACACCCAAGTGTGACAGGGGTGCAAGTACTTGAGCCGTCCTCTGCTGCCTTCCCTAGTACTGTAGCAGAGAGCTGGATCAGAAGTGGAGCAGCCGGGACTTGAACCACCCCTCTGATGTGGGATGTTGGAGTTGCAGGGGATTAACCTGCTGTGCCACCGTGCTGGCCATCATTTCAGCTTCTCAAATCCCAACAGTCCACTGCACTCAGTGCCAGGGTTCAAGATGGGCAAGTTGCCTGACAAATCATCTAGTTAGGTAATAGCCCTTGAGAAGATCTCATATTCTCAGACATGTTCTGTTAGATTTTCCCAGATCAAGCCTTGAAGAGCTGTGTTTTCTGCCCTTAACACCTATTATATAGTAAAAACTATTGCCTGTTTGGCTACAGTCACGTTGAGTGCATTGCTAACCAAGTACTAAACACTGTATTTTTTACTCTAGCTCTTTCCTTTGCAAGTGAAACTGTTATATTAATAGACAGGAGGAAATACCAAGGAAGAACATTGGTGCCACAATAGTGGATCTAGATTTTTTTGCTTGAGAAATGTGAGGGAGCTCAAGTTTTTACTTGGGAAATTATGTCATCATTCTGAAACTTTACAAAAATTACACTGGCAGTGGACAGATTAATTTTGAGTTGATTGCAGTAATCTGGGAAAGTAGAACGACATGTTTTAAGACAATAATTGAGCACAAGGAATACAGTTAAGAGATGCGTAGGGGGCCGGTGCTGTTGCGTAGCAGGTAAAGCTGCCTCCCGCAGTGATTCGTGTGCCTGGGAAGATTTGTTACGCACCGGACACCTTGCAGGAAGCACTCAGATTTTCTTTCGCTCAGCTTGTTCATCATCCTGGTTTTTGTTCTCATGAGCTTGTAGGTCACACATATTTGGCTAAACCCTAAATATTTTCACCTCAATTTCTTTTTTGTTTAAAGATGTATTTTATTTATTTGAAAGACAAAGTTAGAGAGAGAGGTAGAGACAGAGAGAAAGAGAGGTCTTTCATCCACTGGTTTCACTACCCAGATGGCGCAACTGCCAGAGCTGTGCCAATCCAAAGCCAGAAACCAGGAGCTTCTTCCTGGTCTCCCTCATGGGTGCAGGGGCCCCAAAGACTTGGGCCATCTTCCACTGCTTTCCCAGTCCATAGCAGAGAGCTGGATCGGAAGAGGAGCAGCTGGGACTAGAACTGGCACCCATATGGGATGCCAGTACTTCAGGCCAGGGCATTAATCCACTGAGCCATGGCATCAGCCCCTGCCTCAAGTTCTGTAACTTCCCAGACTCTGCCTAATAAAAGTGCTTCATAGTTTTGTTTTTTTTTTTAATTTTTTCTTTTTTCCAATTTATTTACTTATTTGAAAGACAGAGTTACAGAGAGAAAGAGGGAGAGATCTTCCATCCACTGGTGCACTCCCCAAATGGCTGCAGTGGCCAGAGCTGGGCCGATCCAAAGCCAAGAACCAGGAGTTTCTTCTGGGTCTCCCACGTGGGTGCAGGGGCCCAAGGACTTGGCCCATCTTCTACTGTGTTCCCAGGCCATGGCAGAGAGCTGGATTGGAAGTGAAGCAGCTGGAACTCGAACTAGCGCCCATATGGGATGCCGGTGCTGCAGGCCAGAACTATAATCTACTGTGCCACAGCCCCAGCCCCTATCTCATAGTTTTATGAACAATGTACAAGTGTCCAAATAGGTTGAAATAATAGCAAGAAAGACATTGTTGCTCAAAATCAGTATGGAAAATTTTAGATAAAACTGAGATATACTTTTTTTAAAAGATTTTATTTATTTATTTGAAAGCTAGAAAAGAAGGAAAGACAGACAGAAAGGTCTTCTATCCATTGGTTCACTTCCCAAATGGCCACGACGGCTGGAACTGAGCCAATCTGAAGCCAGCAGCCACCTCTTCCGGGTCTCCCACGCAGTTGCTGGAGCCCAAAGACTTGGGCCATCTTCTACTGCTTTCCCAGGCCATAGCAGAGAGCTGGATTGGAAGAGAAACAGCCAAGGCTAGAACTGGTGCCCATATGGGATGCTGGCGCCACAGGCAGAGGACTAACCTACTGTGCCACAGTGTAGCCCCCTACTCATATATCTTAATATACAAGTTTAAGGCCTCAAATATAGATATATGTTAATAATCATTTTGTTTCAGAAAAGATGATGATTGTTATGTACTTACATTTAAAATTCTATTTTAATGTTGCAATTTAAATATTTGAGTAGAACTTTGAATAAAATGCTAACATGTTCAGGAATATATGTTAATATTGTAAACCCCTGAGACACCATTTTTTAATATATAATCTGAAGCTCTCCAGTTACATGAATTTGTAATACAGTTGGTAACTATCAAATCAAATGTTCTTAGCCTTCAGGGGAACCACAAAAAGATGTGTTTATAGAAAAAGTGAATGGATTTTCGTCGTTGGCAAAGTCACTAGTATCTTCTACAGAGGGACTACACCTAAGTCTACCTAAGTCTGACAATGTCCTCGCAAGTGGCAGAGAGAAGAACTGCAGGTCCGCCCTGTCCTGCATGGACTACACAGCCTCCGGGCTCCGCAAGTCCTGTTCTGGACCCTTACATGGCAGAAGGCCCAGGAGCTCATTTGCAAACTCCCACCGGTTTCAATTAGTCATTTCAAAAGCACCTAGTGGGGATCTTTTGGATAAACATTCTGAACTCTTTTCTAACAAGCAATTACCATTCACTCCACGCACTTTAAAAACAGAAGCAAAATCTTTCCTGTCGCAGTATCGATACTATATGCCTGCCAGAAGAAGAAAGGATTTTACAGATCAACAGGTGGAAGCTGAAACCCAGACTGAGTTTAGCAGGTATGGCACATCAACAACAACCAATGGTAAATCCTTTAGGGGATTAAATGAAGAGAAATTACGTAATATTCCTTGTTTTCTGTTGTAGACTTCATGTGCCAGACTTAAGATTTGTTAGCATACTTTTTTTGTTTAAGATTTATTTATTTATTTGAAAGGCAGACTTACAGAGAGATAGAGGCAGAGAGACAGAGAATCTTCCATCTACTGATTCACTCCCCAAATGGCCACAACAGCCAGAGCTGTGCCAGTCCGAAGCCAGAAGTTTCGTCCGGTCTCCCACAGGGGTGCAGGAGCCCAAAGACTTGGGCCATCTTCTACTGCTTTCCCAGGCCATAGCAGAAAGCAGGATCCGAAGTGAAACAGCCGGGACTCGAACTGGTGCCCATATGGGATGCCAGCACTACAGGTGGCAGCTTTGCTCACTACAACACAGCACAGCACCGGCCCATTGGAACGATATACATGTAACTTTTCCTTTTCTGTGTGTCATTAGAACTATCAGACTAATTGTTCAGAAAAATATTTACATGCTTTTAAATATACCTTCAGAGAATTTGAAACATTTGTGCAAATATGTGTGTTGATTCATGTTAAACGTGACAGAATGAGCCTTACCGAGTAGGAGGGGTTAATCACCCTTTCTCCAACTACTCCATGTTCCTTCCCTGCAGATACTCAGGCCAGTGTTTTATGGCAGTAACTGCCGGGGAATAATTTAGGCAATTGGGATAATTTTAGGAAATTATTTATAGTTGCTTCAGGAATGTTTCACATACTCTAGTATCTGGTACGTGATGAATATTCAGTATGCCAGATGATTAAATAAACAAATAATGTATTCAGGGTTAGTTGATTTGCAATTATTTTTCTAGTGTTACATAAATTTAACTGGTGCTGGTTTATAGTTATTTCAGAAAATAAAGGACAATTTAAAACTAATATTCCTTTCTTTGGATATATATGCGTGTGTGTAGTAATATTAGATGAGTCTGTGTGTATTCAATTAAATAATTCAGGAATTGAGTCTGTGGTAGAGCTTGACAAATGAGGGAGAAATGAGGAAAGCAATTTAGCATATCCTTTTATAATTTTATTTATGAATGTTTTAAAGGTAATCCCATGTTGTTTCTATAGTTTGTAACTGAAATCTAGCTGCTAATCAAGAAAGGAAAAAGCAGCATAGGTAATCTAAACCATATCTCTTTCTTGGCTACATAATTAGAAATTACACATTTTTTGAGAATAGATGCACCTCATTCTGTTATGTTCAAGTCTTTTCTATAGAGTAGAGCTTGTTACTGCTTTATATTTTGCAGAATAATAATCGCTTCTTTTAAAACGTTACAGCTTTCATTCTGATTTTGAGACAGCTAAGACTAAGAACTTGACAAATTCAGAAGGAAACATACAGCAGGTAATTGAAATCTTTTTGTGTTGTCACATTGGAATTACTTTAGCATAAGTAGAATGTGTACAGCTATTTGGACTGTGAAGGAGAATCTCTTGGTGACACTGCATGTGACACCCTGCTATTCACAAGGCTTTTCTTTTTACAGTGGTCATAGCAGTCCCTGAAATCCTGCCAAATCTATCAGTCATTTGTTATCAGCGTCTTTGCTGGATGGTTGGCTGGCTAGACAAATGGCTGGATAAATAAAATGCCTTAATTGTTGTTTGCAAATAAGCATTCTTAAATTACTAAAGCTAGCAAAGATGTCACTTAAGTTTTTATGATTTTTTTTAAAGAATTGCTACTGGTTATTAAAAATTACACATTTTACAAAAAAAAGATTATGCATTTTACTAGAATTGGTGGATACCATACTCATGTTTGGACTTCGCTTTTTTAGCCACAAAGCTATTTATATTTTGAATGCTTAGCAATCACTCATTTAAAAATATTACAGTTTTAAGTCTGGATTTGAGACAGACTCATTTTTACTTTTTGGAATATCAGTTATATACTTGTATCCTAACTTAAATTTATTGCTTATAAAAATGGTTTGCCAGCCAGCGCCACAGCCCAATAGGCTAATCCTCTGCCTGCGGCACCGGCACACCAGGTTCTAGTCCCAGTCGGGGCACCGGATTCTGTCCCGGTTGCTCCTCTTCCAGGCCAGCTCTCTGCTGTGGCCTGGCAGTGCAGTGGAGGATGGCCCAAGTCCTTGGGCCCTGCACCTGCGTGGGAGACCAAGAGAAACACCTGGCTCCTGGCTTCAGATCAGCACGGTGTGCTGGCCGCAGCACGCTGCAGCAGCCATTGGAGGGTGAACCAACAGTAAAGGAAGACCTTTCTCTCTGTCTCTCTCACTGTCCATTCTGCCTGTCAGAAAATAAATAAATTTAAAAAATAAAAAAATATGGTTTGCCTAGGGGCAGGCATTTGGTCTAATGATTAAGATGCCAGTTAGGATTCCTGTTTCCCACATCAGAGTACCTGGGTTCAATTCTTGGCTCCAGCTCTTGACTCCAGCTTCTTAATAATGTGCAACCTGGGAAGCCATGGTGATGGCTCAAGTAACTGTGTTCCAGCTAGCCACAACAGAAACCTGTATTGAGTTCCTGACTCCCAGCTTTGACCAGGCCCAACCCCAACTTTTGCAGGCATTTGGTTAGAGAATCAGCAAATGAGATTATCGATCTGTCTGCCTCTCTCTGTTTCTTTGCCTTTCAAATAAATTAATAAATTTTTAAATAGTAAGCTGCTAACATTGTTCATACTGCCAGTGCTATCACTGCTTCTACGTATTTAACATGTCAGCATTTAAAAGACATGGGCTGTAAACAGATTATTAAACTTCTTGAAATGTTTGTACTTCAAAATGGAAGTGGAAATGGGAATTCTTTTCAATACTGCATTTATTGGCATATACTTAAAAGCAGACAGTGAAGCATGCTGAACAGTTTTGTTAAGTTTTAAGCTTGAATGTCACAGGGGAAGCAGTACTAGAATTTCCCAAACTGTAAATGTGTTCACATCTTAAATTCATGCGTGTGTTCTGCTAACTCACTAGTAAGCTGATGGTTCAAACAACTTTTGCTGTATAAAGCTGAAGTGCATGGCATCACATGGTTTAACATTTGTAATATTTAGCTACTCTTTAAACATTTCTGATCCTTCCCCCTTTATATACTGTATTGATTAAAGCATAAAACCAAACCTTTTGAAGTGTTAAAAAAAATCCTTCACCCAAATAATTAACTTCAGAAATTTTGTCAGTTGCCTTATGTAATGGTGAATAGATCCAGTAAGCACATCTATAATAATACAAAGTAAACTATAATTTTATTGTGAAATTTTCATAGGTGGAAAATTAAAGTGAGTATTTATTCTGTCCAAAAAAAAAAAAGACATGGGCTAGGGGTCGGCACCATGGCATAGCAGGCTAAGCGTCTGCCTACAGCGCCAGCATCCCATGTGGATACCAGTTCATGTTCCAGCTACTCCTCTTCCAATCCAGCTCTATGCTTATGGCCCGGGTGTCCCAAGTACTTGGGGCTCTGCACCCATGTGGGAGACCTGGAGGAAGCTCCTGGCTTCAGATTGGCCCAAATGTGGCCATCTGGGGAGCAAGCCAGCAGATGAAAGACCTTTCTTTCTGTCTCTCCCTCTCTAGGTCTATAACTCTACTTCTCAAATTTTTAAAAAATAGAGAGACATGGGCTATTTGAATTTCTGAATGCTGGGAACTTTTTCCCCAAACTTACTTAAAGCTTGCATATTTGTTTCATTTTCTTTTGATATGTTTATTTTCAGTGATTTATTAATGTGTTTAAGATGTTGTTCATTAAAGTCCAAGAAATATGTTGTTTTATCTTACTTTAAATAAGTTTAAGAAAAAAAGTGCTGATTAGATAGAAACATTACTCTAAAATGTTCTGTTGTGTCAGTCACTTTTATCTACTGGATGTTCCTATTCACTCTTCTTGAATTTTGCTATATTTTATTTCTGCTTTCATCATGTACTTTTTTAAGCAATACAAAGATTTTTTTTTTCCTTTTATTATAAATTCCAGGCATCTAGTTGTTTGACATATGATACCACACTGGAAAAAAGTCCTTTGTCTCTAAAAGGGCCTGGCAGAACGTGGGACGTGATGAAAGGTGATACTGCTCAGCCGTCTTCACCCAGGTAGGCAGGTTGCAGTCTTTCCTGTGTGACAGACAAGTGGGATTCGCAACAGAAGTACGATTTCTAATGCATGCTCTAATCTATTTTGGCTTACACATTGCAATGGCAATATTAGCTTTACTCAGAAAATTTTACAAAGTTAGGGTGCTCAGTGTAGTTTTAAAGAAATTTTCTGGCCGGCGCCGTGGCTCAACAGCGGGTTCTTGCGGCGCCGGCACACCGGGTTCTAGTCCCGATCGGGGCGCCGGATTCTGTCCCGGTTGCCCCTCTTCCAGGCCAGCCCTCTGCTGTGGCCCGGGAGTGCAGTGGAGGATGGCCCAGGTGCTTGGGCCCTGCACCCCATGGGGAGACCAGGAAAAGCACCTGGCTCCTGGCTCCTGCCATCGGACAAGCGCGGTGCGCCGGCCACAGCGCGTCATCCGCGGCGGCCATTGGAGGGTGAACCAAGGGCAAAAGGAAGACCTTTCTCTCTGTCTCTCTCTCTCTGTCCACTCTGCCTGTAAAAAAAAAAAAAAAAAAAATTTCTAATTTATTAATAAAGGAAAAAGGCATACTGGCTTGCTTTACTTGTCATCACTATTGATAGAAAAATGATTTTACCCAGGACAAGTCCTGGCAGTGTTAACAAGTTTATATGGCTCTAATAGTACCAGAATATTGTAATTTTGAATATTTGCCCTATGCTAATGCTTTATCTACCCACGCTATATGGAGGCACTCTGAAAAAAATTATTCCTGTTTCATAATTATAGAATAATGTGCCTTCGCAACAATGATAGGCTAGCAGTTGGTAGAGCACCAAAAGATGCCTTTAGTACTTTTAGCTATCCAAACGCATTTTAGTGGTGGAGACTGGATGTGAGATGAAGGAGATAGAAGAAAGATTAAAAAGGGCAAGAATGAGCTGTTCTGTACCGAAAGAGAAGGAATGTATAGTCAGTACCCTCATTTGCTAGGGCGATCACTGTTAACTTCCCTGTCCTTGAAATCCCTGGTGTTGGGGCCAGCGCTATGGCATGGCAGGTAAAGCTGCCACCTGCAGTGCTAGCATCCCATATGGGCACCGGTTCAAGTCCCTGCTGCTACACTTCTGATCCAGCTTCCTATTAGTGTGCCTGGCAAAACAGCAGAAGATGGCCCAAGTACTTAGGCCCCTACACCCATGTGGGAGACCCGGAAGAAACTCCTGGCTTCAAATCAGCCCAGCCCCAGCTGTTGCAGCCATTTGGGGAGTGAACCATCAGATGAAAGATCTCTTTCTCTCTCCCCCCTCTCTCTCTGCATCTCTCACTGTAACTCTGACTTTAAATAAATTAATTTTTTTAAAAATCCATGGTATTTATTTAGCACCTGTAACTAGTATTGATGTGCTCCTCTTAAACAAGACTATTGCATATAAAGAAATACTCAAAGAAAGGAGCATTTATCTTTTCTAGTAGTTTCTATCTAGAAGTAAAGTAAAATATTATAATTGAGTACATTTGAAGAAAAAATGTAACAGTACTTGATGGTGACATAACTGAACTAATAACCAAATTTATCTAACGACAGCTTCAGAAAAATTTCCATAGGAAAAATATCTGTCTCCAGCTTTATTTTTATGTCAATCTTAGTCAGATTGTCACTGTACTAGGAAAGTGCCATGGTACAGAAAAGGATTGTGAATTTTTTTTTTTTTTTTGGACAGGCAGAGTGGACAGTGAGAGAGAGAGACAAAGAGAAAGGTCTTCCTTTTGCCGTTGGTTCACCCTCCAATGGCCGCCGCGGTGGGTGCACTGCGGCTGGCCGTGCTGATCTGATAGCAGGAGCCAGGTGCTTATCCTGGTCTCCCATGGGTGCAGGGCCCAAGGACTTGGGCCATCCTCCACTGCACTCCCTGGCCACAGCAGAGAGCTGACTTGGAAGAGGGGCAACCGGGACAGAATCTGGTGCCCCGACCGGGACTAGAACCCAGTGTGCGGGCGCCGCAATTTGGAGGATTAGCCTATTGAGCCGTGGCGCGGGCCAGGAATGTGAATTTGTAACTGGAAGACTAATTTAAAAATCAACCTTTGCTACTTACTAACAGTAACTTTGGCAAATTATTTTCCTCTTTGACCCTGGTTAAACTGATTAGTAAATGGAAAGATACTAACTATTGTATTTGTTTAGATTAAATTAGATCATGGATATAAAAGTGCCTTAAAATTCTGAAAAATAGTAATGGAATATAATATTATTGAACACTTACTGTGTACCACCATTATTTTTGCTCTTTTTTTTTTTTTGCTCAAATTTTTTTTTTTTTTTTACAGGCAGAGTGGACAGTGAGAGAGAGAGACAGAGAGAAAGGTCTTCCTTTGCCGTTGGTTCACCCTCCAATGGCCGCCGCGGTCGGCGCGCTGCGGCCGGCGCACCACGCTCGTCCGATGGCAGGAGCCAGGAGCTAGGTGCTTTTCCTGGTCTCCCCATGGGGTGCAGGGCCCAAGCACCTGGGCCATCCTCCACTGCACTCCTGGGCCACAGCAGAGGGCTGGCCTGGAAGAGGGGCAACCGGGACAGAATCCGGTGCCCCGACCGGGACTAGAACCCGGTGTGCCGGCGCCGCAAGGCGGAGGATTAGCCTGTTGAGCCACGGCGCCGGCCTTTGCTCAAATATTTTAACATTCCCTTTCTAGGACTGTTATGTCAGTTTTACTTGCAGCCTTCTTTTAAAGAGTAAAATCTGAGTAAGATCTTTTGACCTTCATTTTGTTGTATGGGAATCAGAAATTAAGAATAACAGAAACCAATAATAAATAAGTCAGTATTGAATATTGGTCTTTTACAACCAGCTTTGAGGTATTAATCCTGTAATACATGCTCAATCTGGGAAAATGATCAGAATTTTCTGGAATAATTATCTACTTTTTTAATAATTAGTACTTATAATTCTTGTTTTATAGGTAAAAATAAGAGCTTTAGAGAAATGTAGACTTTTCATAACTCAGGATACTCTTTCTAGAGTTTTCTAACCTTACCAGTTTTTTACAGCTATTATACCTGTAGATTAAAATGTTGAAATGTTTTATTTTTTTCAGGAAAAATAATCTATTTTGTAGAGTTTATTTATTCCCAGATTTGCTACTTTTAAGCAAGACTGTATGGCTCAGTTTGAAAGTATAGCTTCTTATATATTTTAATCTCTTCTCTGACTTATTAACTCATCCCCCTTTTATTTGCTTATTCAGTAATTGAGTAGTTACTATTTTCATTTTCTATTAATTCACCCATTTCGGCTAATTAAAAACAAATTTACAGTTGTATCCTAATTTTCTTTAGCTACTAAAAATTAATTCAAAATGGTAACATGTCTAAGTATTAAAAATTGCAACTGTATTTTCATTAATTTTCTTATTAGAATTTTTCCCTCCTTTCCAAGTATTTTTGAAGGAAAAAAATTGTTTTCTACTCAGTAAATTTCTCAACCTTAAAACAAGATGCTGTTCTAAAAGCAGGGGAGGACTTCATCGCAAAGCTGTGAGTCACTAGACGATGCCCCTCTTTCTCCCCGGCGTGTACTTTGCGAGGGTCTCAACTGCCGGACACAGTCAGGAGCCAGAGGAGAGGGAAGATGCTCTTTAAGAGCCCTTCCTCCCAGGGGATTGGATTACCTTCTTGCCCTTGGTTGCTCTTTTTTGTTTTCTTAAATTCAGCTAATTTTTACTACTATGGATGTCACAGGCGACTATGAAATTTTACACTATTAGGTAATATTTTCTCATTTGTAGTAAGTATCCTTGTGCAAGTTGAGAAGGCTGACATTACCCGTAACAATACAAGACAGAAGTACATCTGTAATAAGAGAGATTTGTATTTCTGAATAGATCCTTGTGTGGTCCGACAGCTTTCAGAATAAGCAGTAGTTTTTATGCTGTGTGTTGCCTTGCCTTTGCAGTGAGGAAGAATTGCTGTATCTGAGTTTCATTGAAGATGTGACAGATGAAATTTTGAAACTTGGTTTATTTTCAAACAGGTAAGATTTATTTATTTGTTTAAGATTTGTCTGTGTTGATTTGAAAGGCAGAGTGACAGAGAAGGAGAGAGAGAATGTGTCTTCTGGTTAACTCCCCAAATGCCTACAAAAGGCAAGGTCAGGCCAAAGCCAGAAGCCAAGAATCCCAGTTGGGTCTCCCAGATGGGTGGCAGGAACCCAAATAGTTGAGCCGCTATCTAGGCACATTGGCAGGAGGCTGACAGGAAGTGTGGAACAGCCGGGACTCGGCCAGAACGAGATGTGGATGTTCCAAGCAGCTGCTTAACCTGCTGTGCCTTAGCACCTGCCCCAGGTTAGGGTATTCTTGGATTTCATTATGGCATTCAAGGCATACGTTAATGTTCTTCATGCATTCATTTTTAAAATTAATTTCCTCCTATTAGGAAATGAAAAATTCAATTTTTGAGGTCATATTCTAATAATAGCAATTTGCAAAGAAATTCATACTCTAGGATGAGTTCACAGTTCAGGGAAATTATAGAGAAGAATAGTTTTTTTTCTTAAATATTATTGTATTTGTGAGTTAGCATTTGGTCTGGCAGTGAAGGTGACAGGATGGCTACATCCCATATCAGAGTGCCTTTGTTCTTGTCCCCACTCTACTCCCAATTCCAGCTTCCTACTAATACACAGCCTGAGAAACAACAAGAGATGGCTCAAAAAGTTGGACCCTTGCCACTCACATGGGACATCCGGATGGAGTTCCTGGTGTCAGCCTCTGACCCAGGGCCATTGTTGGCATTTGAGCAATGAACCGGCAGATGGGAGCTCTGTCTGACTCTCTCCCTCTCTTTCTCTCTGCCTCTTGAATAAATGAATGGATGGATGGATAAAAATACAAGTGAATATCACTATATTTGGTTATAACAGACTCGTAAAATAAATGTGTGCTTCTTGCAGATTTCCAAAATCCCATTTTACTATTTGAAACTCTCATGAGAATCAAAAGCAAGCATTTTTGTTACTATAATTAGGTCTCATAAAATAAAAGCAAAGTAAAAGCTAGGTTTGCACAATGGAAGCAAAATAGAAAGTTTGCAAAACCAATTTAGGTATTGCATATCTTAAGGAGACTGTGTGTCCTGAATCTAGCTTGAACATTTATGTTTCTAACATCCTGGGCACCAAGCTCCAGTTCATATTATGTAGCATAGGCCCCATTATGTATGTTTTCTTTCTCATAATAATATGCCAATTGCAGACATTTCCAATGAATTTTTTCTATCCCCTACACTGAGTTTTTTCTTTTAATTAAAGCAAACATTTTCATTATTAATATAAAAAGGCATATCAAAAGGACCTAAGTTTTCTGCCAATAATTGTTTACATCTTTCATTTTAAAAGTTGGTTTAAAATGTTTGCATAAAGCAATTGTTTAGCCCAGTACTAAGATGTCACCACTCACATCAAAGTACCTGGTTCCATTCCTGCTGCAGCTCTTGACTCCAAGCTTCCAGCTAATGCAGACCACAGACTGTGGGAGGTCACCTGTGTGGAAGAGCTGGATCAAATTCCCAGCTTTCACTTCAGCCCCAGTCTAGGCCTAACCATTGCAGCAGATGAGAGTGTCTGTCTCTGTCTGTCTGTCTCTCTCTCTCTCTCTCTCCAGACCCCCATATCTGTGTCCCATCTCCTTCTATCTCTGTCTGTGCCTCTCAATTAAAAAAAAAATTTAAATATATTTGTATAACGGGTTTCACATTTGCAAGATGAAAAAGTTTTAGAGTTGCTTCCCCACAGTGTGAACACTGTTGAACTGTATACCTAAAAATGGGCAAGATGACAAATCATGTTATTTTATTACCACAAAAAGATTGCATGAAAAATCATGTTTGTGCTCCAGTTTTCACATTTTTCTGTTAAGATTATAAGTCTGTTTACTGTGAAATTATTATTTTGAAAGTAGAATACAGACTTATTGGGTTTTTTAAGAATTACTAAATAATTCAGAACTAAAACACTAATGGTAGTTCTCAGCTTCATTGATGGTAACAAAAAGTAACAAAAGAAATCAACTGATTTTTGAGAAACCTATTGAAGCATTAATGTAATAGAGAGATGAGCATGATAAAATAAAATAAGTTCTCCAGGGAGCCAGCACATCTGGGTTAAATTCTCTTAGTGGCTTGTGACCCTAGGGGAGAAGAATTATCATTTTACAGATGTAGTTTTCTAATATTTATTTGATTTTTACAATACCTTTCTCTCCTAACATTTGTCATGATTAGAGGTGAGATGATTGCTATGTGTTTAACACAAATGCCTAGCACCTAGTTGGACTTAGTGATAACTTGTGATTTATTATGTGATTTAACAGCAGGGAAACTTTTCAATTCAAGGACCATTGTAAAGTATCTCTGTAAGAGGATTTTATTTAGGGTTTTAAGGACGTGCATATATGTAAATAGACTGGGAAAGAGGCTTTTGATATTTACATGTATGTGGAGAAGAAGCAGTGATGGGTTAGAGGGAGAGAATCTGTGCATCTCATTTGAAATATTTTCTTCAGGGCAGGTGTTTGATGCTGTGGTACAACACCAGTTGGGGTGCCTACATCCCCGTGTCAGAGTGCCTGGATTCGGCCCTGCTTGTGATCCACCTCCCTGACACGGTTGGCAGGAGGCAGCAGATAATGGTCCCAGTGCTTGGGTCCCTGCCACCCATTTGGGAGACCTGCATTGACTTCCAGACTCCTGGCTCTTGCCTGGCCCACACTCGGGGCCTATGAGAAGTGAACCAGTAGACAGAAGAGCTCTGTCTGTCTTTCTCCCTCAGTGTATATATGTAAACTCACCAGCCTTTAAAAATAATTAATTTTTAAAAATCGTTTTATATTCAGAAACAGAAAGTAGCATAGAATCTCAGAAACGTTTGTTCTCTGTTATGTAACCTAAAGCAGATGCATCATGGAAGCAATACTAGCTTCCAAGTTGGAGAACTTGACCAGCAGGGCAGGATTAGTCTCCTGCTTGAGAGATGGAAAGATTATTCTAAAAAGTATTTCAATCTTTTAGCAGTTTCAGTATTACACAGCAATTTTATATTTAGTTGATCTTCTGATTTTTAGACATTAACATTTTCATTTTTCATTTGTAGGTTTTTAGAACGACTGTTTGAACAACATATAACACAAAATAAACATCATCTAGAGGAGGTTTGTCTTTCCTTAGAATTTCATTAGAAAAATTTCAGTATGGAAGTGTTAAAATTATTTTTTATCCTCAATGAACCCATTAAAAGCAAGCACTTTTGTTTCCTTGAATGTTTTATGGGGGTGGCATAAGGGGAAGAAAGGAAAGTATTAATTCTGAGATTTTCAACACCAGACAAAAGTAATCCCATATAATGAGCTTAATTAATGTAATCATGTTTTCTTGATCCAAGGGAAAAATGCGTCAGCTGCTGCATGGCCTGAAGGTGGACTTGGGCTGCACATCCAAGGAAGACCCAGCACAGCTAAGTGAGGTCAGTGTGTCGGATCTGCTCGATTCTGGAAAGGCTCGGAGTTCCACACAAAGCGGATTTAAAAATGAAAATGAAGCCGTGGTAGAACAGGAACGCCATGAATACCAGAAGGCTTTGACTATGCTATTGTCTGCACCAAAGGAGGAGACTGCTGAGATATTCTCACCAACTGAATTTTTTATGCCCATCTATAAATCAAAGTATTCACCAGGGGTTATTATTCAGCAGGTGACTAAAGAAACGAATCTTGAACCTTCAGCCTGTGAGGACAACATTCCAAGTGTTTCAGACAGTTTAACAGACCAGGAAACCTCTGTGAATGTCATTGAAGATGACAGTGACACTGAAAAGCTGGAAACTTTAGAAGACTTCAGTTGTCTTAACACATCATTCTCCGAATCAGTTCAGTTCTCCAGTGTCAGAGGTGACAATAATCATGACAAGGAAGTACCAACTTTTAAAATCATGGAAATGAGCGTTGAGGACTGCCCTGCAGATGTTTGATCATCATTAATAAATATCTCAAATGGCCAGTAACCCAACACTACTTTCCTTCTGCTTTTTCATATATACATATACATATACATATACATATATATAAGATTTCTGTTTTAAGGTTCTACAGTGCATAAGCCATAAACTTAACAGGTTAAAACATGCATTTATTATTTACTACACAGTTTCTTTGAATTAGGACTCTTTGGTCTGCACCTTACAAGGCTACAGTCAAGGTACGATCAGGGCTGTGGTCTCATCTAGAGGTTTGACTGGGTGAGAGTCTGTTTTTCCCAAATGCTTCAGATTGTTGGGAGAATTCACCCTGCAGCTATAGATGTGAAGACTTCATTTTCTTGCTGAGCAGTGGCTAGAGGATACCCACCGTTCTCTGTCACTTGGCCCTCTTAGGCTGCTCACACCATGACTGCTTCTCCAGGGCTAGCTACCAGGAGACTCAGAGAAACATTGCTGGTAAGATAGTCTCATATAACGTAGTGTAATTATGGGAGGGATTTTCCATCATTTTTGCCATGTTGTGGTTAGTATCAAGTCATGGGTCTCACCCACGCTTAAGGGGTGGGCGTGTTACACAAAGGTGTGCTTCTCAGAATCATGAGGGTAGCCTAAGGATCTTTTAGCCACAAGTTCTAAAGTTGCCTTTTAAGAGAATGTATTTTATCTATAAGTGGTTTTACAGGCAATGGTGCTTTGTCTACAGTATCATTTCTTTGTTTTTATTCACTTTCCTGCGGTCTCAAAAGCCTTAAGGACCCTTCTGGTTCCCAGTGAGCTCGGGCAGTATGTCAGGTACCTGAAGTATTGCCTCTTGTGAATACAAACATTCTGTCAGACCTGTCCAACATATCTCCCCTTACCCTTGTAGTTCACGAATGGGATGCTATTAAGAAATGTCTCAGAAGATTCGTCTCTAATTATGTCTTTTATACAATTGAATATCTGAGGGCCTTTTATATACAAAGCTTCATGTCTAGCCACTGTCAAGGATAAGATGAAACAAAATAATGATAACCTAAGAATTCTAGAAATTTAGCAATGGCCTCTATGTAGCTTTTTCTTTAATATCCTGCTCTTTTATCATCCTTAGCCCACACCAGTGTTTTTCAAAGAGTGGTAAACACTACTGGAGATGGGAGTTGATTTTTTAATAGTACAGGAATATGGGTGGGGAGATTACCATAACCACTGAAGTCAGCATTCAGACTTGGGCACAACCTGTGAAGTGCACCACACTGGGGCTGAGCACCGAACCACTTCTCCCCCGTGTCATGTGCCCCATCTCATTCTTTATCAGCCCTTGCCCCACCTGGCCCTCGGGTCTCCCTCTGATCCTCTTCCCCTTAACTTTCTAAGCAAGATCTCTTGCCATCCTGCAGTCCTCTTGAATACCCTTAGGATATCCTCAGCCTGGGTCTCCCCATCCCTCTGTCGTAACCCTTCTGTTCGCGGCTCAGACCCCAGGGCTCCTTTCTTCAGTCCCACTATCCTGGCTCCAAGTCGCCTTCCTTAGCGGGAGCTGCCATCTTTCTTAAAAGTATTCTCAGTAACTGTTCCTTGCTTTCGTTCTCCACTATTTGGTTCAAGCCCCAGACCTGCTTCTCCCCACCATACTTTGTTGTATCCAGTCTTCTCTGTGCCCTCAATCCCTATACAGCTTTATTTCTCTTGGCCTGTTCCAACTTTTATGCCTGTTAGGACATTTCGTTATTGATTTAAAAAATATTAAAAGTGGTTCTTGGCTGTAACAAGGTGGGATGTGAAAAAATCTGGAAAACAATGCCTTAGATTCCTCAAGCAGCATCCTTTTTTTTTTTTTTTCCTTCTTATTTTCATCTTACTTAAAAGGTAAACAGAGAGTTTCCATCTGCTGGTTCATTCCCCAAACACCTGCATCAGCCAAGGCTGAGCCAGCCCAAAGCCAGGAACCCAGAAATCAGTCTGAGTCTCCCTCCTAGGTGGCAGGGACTCAAGTACTTGAGCCATCATTTGGTGCCTCCCCAGGGTAGCAAGAAGCTGGATCCCAAGCAGAGGAGCTGGGATGTGAACCTGGCACTGCGATGTGAGTGTCTCAACTACTGTGCTAAACATTCAGCCTGCCCCAGCATCTTTTTTTTCTCTTTCTTGTTTCTAAATTTTTATAATTTTTTATATTTATTTATTTGAAAGGCAGAGTTGGAGAGAGAAGGAGAGACAGAAGATCTTCTATCCACTGTTCCACTCCTCAAATGGCTGCAACTACGGGGATTGGGCCAAGATGAAGCCAGGAGCCAGGAGCCTCTTCCAAGTCTCCCACATGGGTGCAGGAGCCTAAGTCTTCTGCTGTTTTCCCAGGTACATTAGCAGGGAGCTGGATTGAAAGTGGAGCAGCTGGGACTCAAACTGGTGTCCATATGGGATGCCAGTGCTCCAGGCCGTGGTTTAACCCACTGCGCTACACTATAGCACTGGGTCCATTTTTGTACTTTTAAGATTTAACAGTGTTTAAACATTTTGCCACATTGACTCCAGTATCTTGATTTATATGTTTTTCTCTGCTGTCTCACACAGCTCGCTCTCAACTCTGAGGGATGATGAATAAGTATGCCTTTTTGAGCCAGATTGGGAGGGTTTGATTTTTTTTTCTTTTTAAAAATCTAGAATTCTTCCTTTTTAGATTATAATATTGCTTACTTACCCAGTTTGTCCTCATTCTGCACTGTAAACTATTTCCCTTTGGACTCCAAAGACATTGTCTGCTTGACAGTGAGGGCATCGTTCTTGGAGGAAGATAGTGTGAGCCTCAGTGGAGGTCTAGCCATACTGTAATAAGAAAAACAGGAGAGACTGGCATTGTGGTGTAGCATGTTAGGCTGCCTCCTACGACACCATCATCCCATGTAAGCACCAGTTCAAGAACTGGCTGCTCCACTTCCAGTCCAGCTCCCTGCTAATGCACCTGGGAAAGCAGTGGAAGATGGCTCAACTGTTTGAGCCTCTGCCACCCTCACTGGAGCCCCAGAAGAAGCTCCAAACTCCTGGCTTCAGCCTGGTGAAGCCCCAGCCATTGCGGCCAGCGGATGGAAGATTCTCACTTTCTCTCACTCTGCCTTTCAAATAAATAAAAATGACTCTTAAAATACATTTCCACTTCATACTCAGAAAGTGCAAGTTGCTAAGTTACATGAAAATCTCATTTGCTCACATTTTAAATGGTGGAAAATAGAAACTACCATCTTCCCTTAGAAGGCTTACTTTGAAAAGTCACACTTTTTTCCCCACAGCACCAGTCAGAAAATATCAGAAGGCTGGTGCTGTGGCGTCACAGTTAAAGCTGCCCCCTGCAGTGCTGGCATCCAATATGGGCACCAGTTCAAGTCTTGGCTGCTCCACGTCCTATCCCACTCTATGCTACGCACCTGGGAAAGTAGTGGAGGATGGCCCAAGTCCTTGGGTCCTTGCAACCACATGGGAGACCCAGATGAAGTTCCTGGCTTCAGTGTGGCCCAGCCCTGGTAGTTGTGGCTATTTGGAGAGTGAACCAGCTGATGGAAGAATTTCTGCTTGATTATCTGTAACTCTTTCAAATAAATAAATCTTTAAAAAATATATCAGGGCCGGCGCCGTGGCTCAACAGGCTAATCCTCCGCCTTGCGGCGCCGGCACACCGGGTTCTAGTCCCGGTCGGGGCGCCGGATTCTGTCCCGGTTGCCCCTCTTCCAGGCCAGCCCTCTGCTGTGGCCCGGGAGTGCAGTGGAGGATGGCCCAGGTGCTTGGGCCCTGCACCCCATGGGGAGACCAGGAAAAGCACCTGGCTCCTGGCTCCTGCCATCGGAGGAGCGCGGTGTGCCGGCCGCAGCGCGCCGTCCGCGGCGGCCATTGGAGGGTGAACCAACGGCAAAAGGAAGACCTTTCTGTCTGTCTCTCTCTCTCACTGTCCACTCTGCCTGTCAAAAAAAAATATATATATATATCAGAGCAGCTTTTATGAGGCAGAACTATAATCTCACGACAGAGAAGGCAGCAGAAAATGGCCCACGTACCTGGGCCCCTGCCACCCATGTGTGAGATACCAGGATGGAGCTCCTGGCTTTGGCCTGACCCAGACCTGGCTGTTGTGGGCATTCAGGGAGTGAGCAGAGAAGATCTCTCTCTGTATGTATCTCTGTCTCTAACTCTCTACCCTTCTCAGTTGCTCTGCCCTTCAAATATATCTTTTAAAAAACAAATACACTAATTTTCCAAGTGAACAAATTAGTTGTTGGTTGCAGATTAATTACTTTATATTGGACCTTGGTTTCAAAAAACTTGGACTAGATGATCCAAGATTTCTTTTCACTATTATATGCCAAAGTTAATTTTAGCTTAGTTCTTTTTTTTTTTTTTTTTTGACAGGCAGAGTTAGAGAGAGAAAGGTCTTCCTTCTGTTGGTTCACCCCCTAAATGGCTGCTACAGCCAGCACGCTGTGCTGATCCGAAGCCAGGAGCCAGGTGCTTCTCCTGGTCTCCCATGCGGGTGCAGGGCCCAAGCACTTGGGCCATCCTCCACTGCCTTCCCTGGGGCCACAGCAGAGAGCTGGACTGGAAGAGGAGCAACCGGGACTACAACCCGGGGTGCCGGAGCTGTAGGCGGAGGATTAGCCTAGTGAGCCGCAGCGCTGGCCAGCTTAGTTTTTAAAGTATGCAAAAATTAAAATGGAAATAATTTAAATGTATAAGTAGAAACACCTGTTCACCCTTCATGTGCTAGAGTAGTACTGGGAAGGAATTGGCTAGGTTCACACTTCAGTGAGAGAAGATGCCAGCCTAACAAGTTACTTGCCCCAAACCTTGAAAAAAAAAAAAGCCAGATGGGACCCCTAATGAGCAGCACACTCTAAAGGAATAATTCCATATGCTTAATTCAGGGACCAGGAGTCCCTGAATTCTTCTTGTGAGTTGGGGTAAGGAAAGTTTTGCTCCAAGGCTGTCCCCGTTGCCTAGGGAATTAGGTTTTGTGCTAATATGCTAGTCCTGAAGCAAAAACTCTGCATGTGAAACTTCCATACTTGCTTAGTTCCCCCAAGACTCTTAAAACAGGAGAGTTTCACCTTTTAAGAATACTATGGTTATTTTTTTTTTTTCACATTAAGGACAGAGATCCTACATGATATATTTTTCTTAAATTGATTAATTTTCTATGCAATTTCCAATTTAACACCAATATTTTTTTCATTTTTAATTATCTATATACAGAAGATTGATTCAGTATATACTAAGTAAAGATTTCATCAGTTTGCACCCACACAGAAACACAAAGTGTAAAAATACTGTTTCAGTGCTAGTTATAGCATTACTTCACATTGGACAACACATTAAGGACAGATCCCACATGAGACATAAGTACACAGTGACTCCTGAAGTTGATTTAACAATTTGACACTCTTGTTTATGGCGTCAGTAATCTCCCTAGGCTCTAGTCATGAGTTGCCGAGGCTATGGAAGCCTTTAGGGTTCACCGACTTCAATCTTATTCTGACAGGGTTATAGTCAAAGTGGAGGTTCTCTCCTCTCTTCAGAGAAAGGTACCTCCTTCTTTGATGGCCCCATTCGTTCCACTGGGATCTCACTCACAGAGATCTTTCATTTAGGTCTTCTTTTTTTTCCAGAGTGTCTTGGCTTTCCATGCCTAAAATATTCTCATGGGCTCTTGAGCCAGATCTGAATGCCTTAAGGGTTGATTCTGAGGCCATTTAGGACATCTGCCATTCTATGAGTCTGCTGTGTATCCTGCTTCCCATGTTGGATCATTCTCTCCCTTTTTGATTCTATCAGTTAGTATTAGCAGACACTAGTCTTGTTTGTGTGATCCCTTTGACTCTTAGACCTATCAGTGTGATCAATTGTGAACTGAAGATGATCACTTGGACTAGTGGGATGGCCTTGGTACATGCCACCTTGATGGGATTGTATTGGAATTCCCTGGCACATTTCTAACTCCATCATTTGGGGCACAACTGATTGAGCATGTCCCAAATTGTACATCTCCTCCCTCTCTTTTTCCCACTCTTATATTTCACAGGGATCACTTTTCAGTTAAAATTTAAACACCTAAGAATAATTGTTTGTTAATTACAGAGTTCAACCAATAATACTAGAATAAAAAAATACTAAAATGGATAAAGTATTACATTGTACAACAACAGTCAGCACAAGAGCTGATCAAGTTACTGTTTCTCATAGTGTCCGTTTCACTTCAATAGGTTTCACCTTTGGTGCTCAATTAGTTGTCACCGATCAGGGAGAACATATGATATTTGTCCCTTTGGGACTGGCTTAATTCACTCAGCATGATGTTTTCCAGATTCCTCCATATTGTTGCAAATGACCGGATTTCATTGTTTTTGACTGCTGTATAAAGAATACTATGGTTATATTAGTTTCCTATTGCAGCTTTAACAAGTAACCATAAACTTATTATAAACTTATTAATAAACCATTAACTTATTAATAAAACCATAAACTTATTAATAAACACACGTTTATTATCTTATAGCCGTGGAAGTCAGAAGTTACAAAGCCACGGGACTCCCAGCGCTGCATTCTTCTGGGGCTCTAGGAGAAATTCGGTTTTCAGGCCAGTTGTGTGGCATCTTCAGATCTCTCTTAGAAGGACCCTTATGATAACTGTGCCTACCTGGCTAATCCAGGATAATGTCCATCTCAAGATCCTTAATCACTTCTAAAAATTCCCTTTTGCCCTATAAGGTAACATTCACAACTTCAGGAGATTAAAATGTGGACATTTGTAGGGGAGCCATTCAGCCTACCACAGCTATAAATGTCCTTAACAATAAAAATGTCCTAAGTACACTTATATATGTGTGTATATATATACCTATGTACTTTATATATACTTATATAAGTACACTTATATTATTCTTTCCCTATGTAATGAACCAAAAATTGGGAACTATATTGAACATCTATGGCTTTTTAATTGCTAAAGTAGTGCTTTTAAAAATTTAATGTGCATGAGAATCCCCTGGAGAATTTAAGGCAGATTTCTGGGGCTCAAGAATTTAGCTTCAAAACAAGATTTCATATGCAGCTGATGCTGTTGGTCCAGAAACAAGCCCCATTTTTTTTTTACAGGCAGAGTGGACAGTGAGAGAGAGAGACAGAGAGAAAGGTCTTCCTTTGCCGTTGGTTCACCCTCCAATGGCCGCCGCGGTCGGCGCGCTGCGGCCGGCGCACCGCGCTCGTCCGATGGCAGGAGCCAGGAGCCAGGTGCTTTTCCTGGTCTCCCCATGGGGTGCAGGGCCCAAGCACCTGGGCCATCCTCCACTGCACTCCTGGGCCACAGCAGAGGGCTGGCCTGGAAGAGGGGCAACCGGGACAGAATCCGGTGCCCCGACCGGGACTAGAACCCGGTGTGCCGGCGCCGCAAGGCGGAGGATTAGCCTGTTGAGCCACGGCGCCGGCCTAAAAAAATTTTGTTACAGGAATGACCACATGAGGTGCTCTGCCAACCCACTGCAAAGTTAATATTGTTGGGAAATACATCAACATATTTATACAGGCATATTAGTTGGCCCACAAATACCCTGATTAATAAAGCTGGCTACTTTTGGCAAGATGCACTGTAACTCCTTAGTGATTGATCACTGTGGCAGTGTGTGGTGACGGACTGGCAAGTACTGAAACATGTCTTCCAGCACAGTATTTAAAATAATCCAGTGGAAAACAGGACTGCTTTAATTACATACCTCTACACAATTAGATCTACAGAGAAAACTATGTGAAATAGCTTTAATTGCACTGTTAAATTCACACAGATAGCTTGCTTTGAATATTTATTTTCATGGAAAAAATAAATGATAATATATTCATTTCACATGTATTACATTCAGCCAAACTTCTTACCCATAAAATGTACACTCTTATAAACCAGTAACAGTTTAGAATTAAGTTCTTCTGATAATTATCTTATTGATCACCAGAGAGTAACACAAAATTCCTCTTTGAACTAGAAAATAGACATTAATACTACAATTTTTATAAGGTGCATTGCTTTAATCATACAGCAGTCTCCCAAGAAAAAATATGTAACTTTTCCCCAAGGTTTTGTTTTAGGCTTGTTAAGCATTTTAAATCATATTAACCTCTGTTGGAATTTGTATTTAAGTAGACTTGCTATATTTTTATTTTTACTTATTTGAAAGGCAGACCAGAAACACAGAGCAAGCTCCCATCTACTAGTTCACTTCCCAAGTGCCTGCAGTGGTCTGGAATGGGTCGGGGCTGGAGCCAGGAACTCAATCCAGGTCTCCACATGGGTGCCTGGAATCCAGTTACTTTAGCCATCACCAACGCCAGTCACCAGGGTCTGCATTAGCAGGAAGCTGGAATCGGGAGCTCGAGCCAGAATCAAATCCAGGTACTCTGATAAGGAATTTGAGGGTCTTAACTGCTGAGGCTAAATGCTTGTCCCTTTCTCTGTTTTGCTAAGTTTACTATAGATGTGGCTTGGAATGCTTCCTTTTTAATAAGATAATACAGCACAGAAATATACAGCAAATTTGATTTTTTACTATGTGATTCTCCGTTCATCTAAGCTGTAGAGCTTTGTTATAAGTCAGAATATTTCCCTCTGTTAAGTACAACAGATATTCATGGAAAATATTAACTTAATGGTATGGCTTAAATGTGTCCCCCAAAGTTCATATGCTGGGAACTTAATCCCCAGCATGGTGGTAGTATTTGGGGGTGGGACCTTAAGTAATTAATTGATATCATTATCTTGGGAATGTGTTCCTTATTGCAAGAGTTAAAGCCATTTCAGCCCTATTTTGTACTTGCACTGCCTCTTCCTCTCCCTCTCCCACTCACCTTCCTGCATGGGATGCTGCAGCAAGAAGGCCCTCACAGATGGGGGCCCTTAACCTTGGACTTTCCAGTCTCCACAGCTGTAAGAAATCACGTATCAGCTTGGTGCTTGATATATTGATAAATATTGCTATTTTCCTCTCCTTTTCAATGTGTTGCTTAGAAATTGAATATACTGATAAATATGTGATAGCTTAATTCTAGAAATTAAGCTGCTTATCTTTAATATGGGATTGAAAAAGAAAGAGGGCTTAAGTGCATCATACTAACAGTTTTCAAAAACATTAAGAATCATCCCTATATAACTATTTCTACAGTACCTGTATTGTTCCACCAATCAACAATGGTTGCAAAATATTTAACATTTTTCTTTTATCTTTTGGTTGGACTCACATTAGGTTTAAGGATTTTGTATTATTTTTAAACTTGTTTTTATTCTGTTTTAAAAATACTCAGAAGAATATTTGCTTTTCTCAAGCTGTTTGTTGGATTGAACAGTGTTATACTGGTATTGCTCCAGCAAGATACAAAACCTTTTCAGGACACTCAATTAAGATTAAATTACATTTCAAAAATATTACCATGGATAACAGATTTTTGTCTTAGTGGTCCATTAATTTCAAGTGACTTCTAATAAACTTCCACAATAAAAATTGGATAGTCTCTTAGCATATGGTAGCAGTCCGACCTGTAATATTTGCATCTAATGAAATGAGTGGCTAACTTTATATGCCTCATTAATTTGTTTAGTTTTTCCCAGCTGATGAGTAAGAAGCTGGTAATGGAGAGCAGGTCACCATTAAATAAGTACCAGTCTCTCATCAACCTAACCCCAAAACTCAGGCCTCACAAATTCATATCTGGCTAATCCAGATAATAATTCAACCATCTGAATATTTTTGGCAGCATAGATCCGCTTCTAAGCGCAATGTATATGCTTACTTCACTAGATTTTTAGAGTGTAAATTTAAAACACACATGCACACTTAACTGTCAATAGTATTCATGCTTGACAGCTGAGAAAAAAAAGTATTATTTTGCTACATTTTAAAAACCACCTTCTGATTTAGTTAAAATTGCAGAGCTGTTATTCTGAAATCATGCTGTTTGTAAATTGCTACAGGCAGTGCAGCTGCACTGTACTGTAGATTCAAAGCCAAGGCATTTTATTGATATTAAATGGTCCTTTCATTTGACACATCACAAAATCATTTAATGGCAGTTAGGGAGTAATGATAACAACATTTATCTACCCAATAAGTCATTTCCAGAGATCTGGAACAGTCTGTCAGCCCTAAGTTCTATAGTTAGAAGTTCAGTGATTCCTTTCTTATCTTGTATTTGTACTTATATTATCAAAGCATAAATTCCAAGTGTACTATTAATATTCCCTTTCTTTACCCATCAAAATAATATACTCTAGATATTTAAAAATTTAATATTTTAACTTTTTTTTAAAAAATGTTTCTAATTATTTGAGATGTAGAGTTACACGGAGAGAGAGAGACAAAGAAAGGTCTTCCATCCGCTATTTCATTCCCCAAATGGCTCCAACTGCCAGAGCTGGCTGATCCAAACCCGGGAGCCAGCAGCAGCTTCTGGGTTACCCATGCACTTGGGCCATCTTCCACTGTTTTCCCAGGCCATAGCAGAGAGCTGGATCAGAAGAGGAGCAGTTGGGATATGAACCACAGGTGGAGGCTTAGCCTACTGTATCACAGCCCTGGCCTGAGTATTTTAACTTTTCAGATTCTATGGATAATTTTAACATTTTTGGAAATACCGTGTCATGCAGACCTTAATTCACATGTATGTGAGCTAGAAATACTCTTTCACTTAGTATTTGCCTTACAACTGCTGCTCCCTCAGCTGGGGGCTGCAGACCCTAGACCTCCTTCTGGGCCCAAATCTTCTTCCCCTTCCAAGCCACTGACATTGCCAGGGAGGCTAGTGCAAGTGGCAATAGGGGAGGCAGAACGCTGTTTTGCCAAGTTCACCTTCCTTCATGCCCGCCTGCATCCCCGCTCAGTTCATCATTAAGTCCCGTTCTCCCACACACCACTCAAGTTTCTGCAGCAAGTGCTGGGATATTTACTTCTGTGACATTTTCCCATGAAACACTGACCAGTCTGACTTAAGCTGCTCCCTGAGTCAGCTACTGACTGGCACAGGGAGAGTTCATCCTCTTTTCTCACCACCAGGGTGCAGTAGGGAGAAAAGCTGCCTGCAGATTCTTGGAGAAAAGAATACAGCAACTTGGTTTGGACCACTGCTGCTTACCTTCCAGGCTCCCTCTGCCTTAAATAAGCATTAGGGAGACGAGCTAGGAATGTGACCTCTCACTGGGAGTACTGTTTACAAAGGTAAATAATACTATATTGGGGCCATCACTGTGGTGTAGCAGTTAAAGCCGCCACCTGCTGTGCCGGCAATCCCATGTGTGCCAGTTGCTCCACTTTCCAGCTGCTCCACTTCTGATCCAGCTCTCTCCTATGGCCTGGGAAAGTAGTGGAAGATGGCCCAAGTCCTTGAGCCCCTGCATCCACATGGGAGACCCAGAAGAAGCTCCTGGCTCAGCTCCGGCCATTGTGGCCATTTGGGGAGTGAACTGGTAGATGGAAGACCTCCCCCCACCCCCGTCTCTGTCTCTCCCTCTCTTTCAAATAAAATAAATAAATCTAAAAAAATAAAATAAAAGGATATCACAGTTCAATATACAGGTCAACTCTAAGAGCTGGTATTTTATTTGGGAACTGCCTGACATACAGAAAAGATACCCGTTTAACCATCCAAGAATGCCTTGAAATGCCCTTTAAAATCTTCCCTTCCACCTATCCCCCAAAACACACAAACTTTTAAGCTGGGCCTTCTGATTTTTTTCAATTTTCTGTAAGTAATTGTAGACAGTATGGTATATTAGCTCTCTCTTAGCTCAAAAAAGAGCCTCTTACAATTTAGAATTTTTGCTTTTTTTTAAATTTTAAATTGGAAAGGGATAGCTCAAGCTTATTCCACATAAAACTGCAGGGGAACGTATTCTCAATTTATATCCAGATGAGTTCAACGTAAAAAAGATTTGTAGACATCAGAACTCCAGGCTGGCTGGCTTTTAGGCTCCAGGACTTACAGCAGCTTTCAGCCTTGTACTGAGCTGCACCTTCGTCTTCCCTGATTCTGTGGCCCTCAGCATGGGACTGACGTTTTCCTCGAATCCCAGTCTCCAACCTCTAGATGACCTATCATGCGACTTCCTAAAAATTCTCTCTCTAGGGCCTGTGTTGTAGCACAGCAGGTTAAGCCTCTACTTGCAACACCAGCATCCCAAATAGGAGCACTGGTTCTGGTCCTATCCACTCCATTAATAAATAGCAGAAGACGGCCCAGTACTTGGGCCTCTTTCCACGCATGTCGGAGATCAGGAGGGATTTCCAGGCTCCTAGCTTTGGCCTTTTTCTAGCCATTGCAGGGCTAGAAGAGAGAATTTCTTTAAGATTTGTTTATTTGAAAGGCAGAGTAGCAGAGACTTTTCCATTTGCTATTCTACTTCCTAAATGCCTGAAACAGCTGTGGCCGGACCAAGTTAAAGCCAGGAGCCCAAAACTCAGTTGGGGTCTTCCATGTAAATGGTAGAGATTCAACTATTTGAGCCATCACCTGTTGCCTCCCAGGTCTGAATTAACACAAAGCTGGACTCAGGAGCAGAGCTGGATTCAAACCCAGGCACTCCAGTGTGGGACGTGACAATCCCAAGTCATGTCCTAACCCCTAAGCCAAATGCCTGCCTCACTGAGAGACTTCTCCACTGTCTTAATCGTGGAAACTAATTCTCCAAATAAATTTTCATTTTTTAAAAAATATACAATAAATAGTAATTTCCATTTCAATCTGTGCAAATCTCAAATAATAAACCTGTTCTTGACAAATTGCAGCTGACCTCCAGTTTAATTATATGTGGTTGCACTGTATATACATTTAAATTTTCTGAACACTGTGAACCTGTCAGTCTATTGGAAGTAAAACTGTTTTTCTTCTGATGAAAGCTTCACAGAAAACTGGGCCATGCCACATTGTCATTCAGTGTCAGCCCATGACACCCTCCCTCTTGGGTGTTTCTAGTCAGACACTGCTCTTTCTGGAAGTTTCTAAGGAAGCACAGGTCTAGCTTCTGTCTTCATCCTGTCAAAGTATTTTAAAGACCAAATTCTGGGGCTTTCTGAATGCTTCACAGTAGATGTTCCAGAAGAAAATAAATAACTGTAGATAACACTCCAAATAATATTCTAAAATAAGCACTTACTGTGCTTAGAACTGTCAACTGCATATTTCATCAAAAGACCCCACTAACCAGGAGAGCTGATGCCAGAGACATCAAATGAACAGTAAAAACACTGGTTTATAACCTACTTTTTGTAAAATGTTATTAACTTCCTATCAAAATTATCAAAATGTATAGCAAGGAACTAAAAGATTATTAAGGCACATTGAAGCATTGTGTCAGTTTGACAGACAGTAACATTCTCAACTCAGACGTGGAAAACCTCATATTCTACTGTTTACTCTTGAAAACCACATTATTTCAAGGACCAGCAATAGAGATTTTTATTCAGAAATCCTTGCATAGTCACTAACCGCAATGAAAAATTTAGGCTCATAGAAGCAATGTCAGACATGCAACATTTTAAGAGTGACAGATTTAAACAGTATAATTTGTCCTAAGAAATTCACTTATCAAAGTATTACGACCGGAACACAAATATACCATATATTACTCTTTAATTAGATTCTTGTTTTACAATGTTCTTATTATTGGGACACTTCAAAATGCTTAAACCTGATAGAAAAACATTTGTGTAAAACGTACCATTCAAAGAAAAAAAGCTTCAGAAAAATTCCTGTCCTTTATATGGTATGGAGATGAGAAACACTACCATAAGCTTGTATTCCTTTCTTCTGGGGAGCAGTTTCTCGAACTTTTACTTGAGTCTGTTGTTCTTTAAACAAGACTTTTAAAGCAACTTTAGATTGACAATCCATATTTTGTTCCTAAGTGAGAAGTGTACCCATTTCATGACTATCTTAATTTTATTTTAGGTTGTTGGGTTCCGAGCAGTTAACTTGGGCTGGCACATACTATGAAGAAGGAAATCCTATCTCATAGCTGATAATGATATTTAGTGTTCACAAGAGTGAGGAAAACTGCTTTACAGGTGACATGGGAATCAAAATGCTGACTAGAATGTTGTATTTGGGGAAACAGCCCTAGATGTGACGTTTAATAGCCTCAGAAGAAGGAAGGAGACGGCTCTCCAGCTATGTGTGCCAATCTGTCCTTCCTGTTCAACATGAACTATGAACATAGCAACTCTATGAACTGTGAACCTGGCCATCTTAGCCTGGCCAAAGGCATACTTCTACCCCTTAACTCAGCCTGGATCTGTCCCCTAGGCTGCACCTACACGGGAGGGAGTGGGGGACTGAGTGGCCATGGTGACCCCAGAAGTGAAATACAGGGATTAAGGAGCTAAAATTCAAGCACCTCTTAAATACCACAGCAATTCCTGGTGATGACAACTCTGGGCTGTGGTTTTAAGAGAAGAAATGAAATGAACTGTTCCTTTCTTTCAGTCAAAAGTATATAAAGGCTCTTCAAGGCTTCTTTTAATGATAATGTAAACCTAAATTTATTCATAAGGAGTACAGGTTTAGGTGGAAAAACTCCGAAGAAACAAATTCAGGGACAGGCCTTGAACGCCCGGGGAGAGCTCTGTGGAGCCAGCCCCATATGCCTCAGCCTCCATTCTGCATGCCCAGTCTGAGTCTGAGTATGGATAATACTGTGTTTGTAAAGACAAAGGCAGCCTGCATCAACCTCACACTCCACTTACTCTTGTCCTTGTCATCTTACATGCTCTTAATCCTCCTCTTCAGAAACACTTTGGAAACAACATCCATTGTCACTGTCTCATCTATAAAGCAACACAGAGTAAAACTCATATTTTTTTTTGTTTTGAACAAAAAAGTGCTTAAAGCCATCCTATGCAATTGTTTTTCACTTCATTTGCAACCAATAAAATCAAACTCACTTAGGTTTACAATAATACTGAAAAATAATAAACCTGATTATTCTATTACATTTTAAATAATGTGCCTTCAGTCCCAATCTTCCTTTACATTAACCGACTCATTTCAGTCTTATTGAGTTCTCGTTTGGAAAATACAGAAATTACAAATATATAGAAGTTTTAGGATAAAAAACTTTCTGAGTATAAAAATGCTTTCTGTGTTTCAAAATAACACTTTTAGTCTCCTTATAGTTTTGGGTTTGGTAACTAAACCATAAAGTACCCAAGGCTTTTTTTTAAAAAAAATAACAAATGACAATAACATGGTTTTAAATACAAAGTTATACAGGAACCACTCTTATCCGCAGATTTTCACCACAGAAAATTCAGTTTCTAAGAAAACTCCTAAATATTTTAGTCACAAAATAAAACTCCATTATCAAAAAGTAGTTAAAGATAGAAATCTATGCACTTTAATGATTGCCAGAATTGCCCAGCTTAGCTTCAGTAAAATAGAGAATTGTCTAGAAAATACAATCTCCAAAATGTGTGCAAGGACTGCAAATCAGACAGACGGGGGCAGGGCAGTGCCCTCGGCCCACGTCCTCCTCCAGCACCATTCCAGGTCTGCAGTCCCCTCTTCAGCCTCGCGCTCTGCGTGTCGCTCAGCGTGTCGCTCAGCGTGCTGCTGTTCACACGCACCACGCAGTCCCCGTGTACTGCTGTGTGGATCAAGTGTCGAGGAGAAAGGATGAGTCAGGCAAGCACTTTGATTTTAAAGCTGTAAACGCTTCACGTGACTGGGTCCCTGTCCAAAGTTGTGGGAGCTCAGATGAGCCTGGAGCTTCTCAGGAACTGAATGAGAACTCTGTGCACGAACGTGTACTGACAGAGGGTCTGCACCAGCATCATTCTCTGTTGCCTTAGCATGTCCAGGACCCTCGGGATGTCCACCACCTGGGAGGAGAGAAGCAGTGATGAGGGCAGTGTGTTCCCCTGGGAGGCGGGGCTCAGCAGAACTGGGGGGAGGAGATGGACATGGCTTTTCTGCCTCAGCATCTGCTGTGTGTCAGTAACCTGGGACGCCTACTTCTAATCAGTGCTGACTGCAAACAGAGCGTCCATGTGTTACTTCTTCAACATTCTCTGAGTGCAGCTCACTGATCTGTCTGGCTGTAAATGACCACATGTCACCAGATAGCAAGATTTAACAGAAACACAGTGTGCCCAGTGCTATCAGTGTCTTCCTCAGCATCTCCTACACAGAGCTCCGCCTGGCACTCATGTCCTTGAAGAGTTGATGGGTACCGCAGGAATGAAGAGTTCTAAACTCAAATTTGGAAAATAATGGTAACAAAATTAAACAGCTTTTTATTTATTGTGGCCACTGTATCTTCTATGCTCATACTGAGACTCCCCAAGGAGGCACAGCCTTTGCACAGAACACTTAACAACAGCATGAGCCTGCCACAGTCCAAGGAATCGTGTTCAACCGAGCTACTGGGGGTGGGCACTTGGCACAGTGACTAAGATGCTGCTCGGGCAGCTGACATCCACAGGAGAAGCCTGGGCTGCAGTCCTGGCTACACTTGAGATGCCAGCGTCCTGCTAACATGCACCCTGGGAAACAGCAGGTGATATAGCTCAAGTACACACGTGGACGACCTGGATTGAGTTCCTAGCTCCAGCTTTGGCCTGGCCCAACCTGTCACTGCAGGCATTTAGGAGATCTGTCTGTCTCTGTCCCTAACTGCTTTTCAAATAAATTATTTTAAAGATTTATTTATTTGAAAAGCAGTTATTGATTGGGCAGTGGCGGAGGGAGGCAGTGGAGAGGGAGAGAGATCTTCCATCCACTGGTTCACTCCCCAAATGGCTGCAACAGCCAGGGCTAGGCCAGGTCAAAGCCAGGAGCCTGGAACTCCGTACAGTCTCCCATGTGAGTGGTGGGGGCCCAAGCACCTGGGGCATCTTCCACTGCCTTCCCAGCATTAGCAGGGAGCTGGATCAGAACGGGAGCAGCTGCGCTCATATGGAATGCCACTCATAAGTACCAACTTAACCTGCTGCACTATACTGCCAGTCCCTCAAATAATTTTTAAAATGAGTTCTTAGGTCACTATGTGCCTCTCTTCTGAGCTTCATTCCTAGCTGCACGTGAAAGGCATCACCTCATTGTGTTCCAGACAGGCAATCATGATCTCAGACAAAATGACGACGCCGGTCCTCCCCACTCCAGCACTGCAGTGCACCAACAATGGGGGGTTGGGGCTCTTGGGTTCACTTGTGCTATTTGTATGGCGTCGAACAGACTGGATCTCTTCAAGGTATGCTGTGAAAAAAAAATAATGAAATAGAAAAGTGCTCAGGCATGTCAAATTGATAGCTCAGCCTTCCCATCATCCCATCAGATAAAGAGCCCTGGTGCCCATGAACCAATCCCAATGGCTGCGTGTAGATGTGGGCAAGTCCGTGCGTCCACCTGGCCCGACTGCAAGAAGAGATGGCAGAGTCCCTGAGAGGCAGCGCCAGCATTCTGTGGCCTACCTTGAACAACTCTTCTGGGATACCTTCCCTAAGACAGTTAAATTCTTTGTTTGAAAATAAGTCCAAAGCGTATGTGAGGCAACACAAAGGAAATATCTCAGAAACGTAAGTCTTCCTGTCTAATGCTCCAGAGGACGCTGCCCCAAGGAACAAGAACACTTACACAGAAACCCCTTGAGGTCTTCCGGACAGCCGTGCTCAGGCCAGTCTGTGTACTGCAGGTGCCAGACTGTCCTCTCCTGCCCTGTGAGCAGGTGCTTCATCTTCAAGCCCGTGGTGGCATAGCAGCCGGAGTCTGTGCGGAAGCGGGTCGTGATCTTAAACCTCCCATAGGTGACGGTGTTGTGCCTGGAACCCAGTCGTGGCCAGTACCTGAAGCTCTTCTCCCTTCCCCCCTCCTGTTAGAGACAAGTATGTTGAGTAAAAACAGGAGATCCAGCAACAGAGGCCCCTTCCCACAGACAGCTGCAGCCTCAAAAGGTCAGGATCTATGTGATACACATTAACTGTCTCGGGGGCTGCCAAATCAGTTAAGAGAAACGAGTACTTACCTCTTCTGCCGTCACCATTGCTATGATTGCAATGCCCTGTTCCCATACCATCTGCCAAAAATCCTGACAGGTATTCTGTAACGGTCCCTGTGTGGCAATATAATCCCATTCAATTCCACTGACAGAAACCTGAAATTAGAAAAGGTTAAAAAAATTTAGCGTGTATATATGTGTAATACATGAAAGTGTTCATGTGTGTGTTCATGGTAGAACATGGTAGAATATTCAGAATTAGGAACGGCTTATATCTTAATCTTTTCCCTTGTCAGTACAATCTCTACTATTAACTTTTTTTTAAAAGATTATTTATTTATTTATTTATTTGCAAGTCAGAGTTACGCAGAGAGAGGTCTTCCATCCAATGGTTCACTCCCCAATTGGCCTCAATGGCCAGAGCTGTGCCGATCCAAAGCCAGGAGCTTCTTCCAGGTCTCTCACGCAGATGCAGGGGCCCAAGGACTTGAGCCGTCTTCTACTGCTTTCCCGGGCCATAGCAGAGAGCTGAATCGGAAGTGGAGCAGCTGGGACTCGAACCAGCACCCATATGGGATGCCAGCGCTTCAGGCCAGGGCATTAATCCACTGCGCCCCAGCACCAGCCCCCTAACATTTTTATGTACATTGAATTAATATCTACATAACCGGGGGTCATATGCTTAACCTCTCTGAATCCAGTTCTCACCTATAAAAATAAAAATATTGGGGCAGGCATTTGACCTAGTGATTAAGATACATCCCATATTGGAGTTCCCTGGACTTGATACCACTTAGCCTCTGGCCCCCTGGCTCCAGCTTCCTGCTAATACAGGCCCTGGGAATTAGCGATGGCTCAAGTAATTGGGTTCCTGCCCTCTGTGGGAGAACTGGATTGAGTTCTTGCTTGCCAGCTTAGACCATGGCCCAGCCCCAGCTGCTGTGTGTGGGCCTTAGGGAGTGAACTAGCGGATGGGGAGCTCACTTGCTCTCTGTCTCTCAAATAACAAATTTTAAAAATAATATTTCCTACCTGCCTAGAGTTGTTGTGAAGACTGAGTCAATTAGTATATATTATGCCTGTCACAAGATAAGCACTCAACAAGTAGCTGTTATGGATCCTTTTGTTATAAAAATAATATCAACATCATAATATTCCAAATTTCAAACATAATTCCCCTTCTTGAAGTACTAAACATGTGGCAAAGAATACAGGCAATTACGTCAAAACTCAAGTGAAACACCAGATTTCTAGGGAAAATTGCTTAATGTAATCTCAATTCTGAAATTCGGGGTCAAGATAAGCCTCCATAATATTACTAAAATTCTCCACTTAAGGTTTAACATCTTGGTACTAGCTAATACAACAGAGTAATTGCAGCCTATGTAGTCAGGAAACCTGTGTTAAGTCACAACTCCACCAATAACATAGTAACTGCTCTCTGACTGCCTACGAAGTTTACAGTGCTGTGCCTAAAGCCCTTCCACCCACACCCTCGTGTAAGGAGGGTGTCCCCCCGAGGCACGGCCCCACATCCTCTCCCCTGAGTACCCACCTACCCACTCAGTGGCTGGCACTGTGGATGGCTACAGGTTTTAACAGCAAACAAGCCGGGGGCAGAGGGAGAAGTGGGGTGGGATCTAATGGGAAGCCTACCGGGTAGGGATCATCACTTGTTAATTTAGAGATTAGTAAAATGAGGACACAGCTGGTGAGCGGTACATCTGGGAGTCAGACCTGCATCTGTCCACTTCTGAACAGATACCAGGTTGTCTCTGAAGACTTGGAAGCACCACTGTGTAAGCACAGTGTTATTCGGTTCTTATCCATTCAGTCATGAGAGGCTAAATGAGTTATTCCAAAGCAATGCTTGGTTTAAAAATAAATTTGGCCCAATTTACCAAACAGAATACTACATGCAGGTTCACAGGGTGAGGCGGACACTGGAATGCACGGTCTGCGGAAAGCCTCGGATGTCATCAAACATCTAAGAAAAACACCTGACCAGATACTTACGCATTCACTCACTATGCAGACGTTTCTCCTTCCCCAAATAAAGAATCTAGCCAGCATGAACCAAGGGCTATCTGGCTTTAGTCAGCCACCTGCTATGAACTGTCAGCTTTTTCCACGTGGATGGATGCAACGTTACCTCAGTTAAGTGACATCATACTGTTTTCAGGGGAAAAGTGCTTCTTTGAAGAGCAAAATGGTATTTTAAAGGACAATGTGGGGTGGTGGGGTGGGGGCTGGTGGTGTGGCATGGTAGGCTAAGCTTCTGCCTGCAGCACCAGCAACCCATATGGGCCCTGGTTCACGTCCGGCTGCTCCTCTTCCTATCCAGCTCTCTGCTAATGACCTGGGAAAGCAGTGGAAGACGGCCCAAGTGCTTGGGCCCCAGCACCCACGTGGGAAGCCTGGAGGAGGCTTCTGGCTCCTGGTTCCGGATCAGCCCAGCCATCCGGGTACTGAGCCAGCAAATGAAAGACCTTTTCTCCCTCTGTCTCTACCTCTCTCTGTATACATACAACTCTACCTCTCAAATAAAATCTTCTTCTTTTTTTTTTTTTTTTGAAAGACTACGGGGAGCTTGCAGAGAGAAAAGATGGCACGTTAGTAGTAACAGCGTTTGTGAACACCATCAAAAAGCCCAGACACGTTATATAAAGACACACAGCAGTATGTGGTGAGGTAGAAACAGCATTTCAGCAGCTCCTGAGAAAATTTATGAGTGGGGAGAAGCGTCCGGTTTAGAAGGATAACGTCCTGAAGCCAGTTAACAGAAGCTTCCTATGTCTCTTCTCTTCTTACAGTATTGGGCACAGAGCAGTTTCCCGTGCGGAGAAAATGCATGTGATTTTCACTCTGTCTGATAAACACTTTTCACCTAACACCAGCGTGGTTCAAAATTGGGGTGTTTTTAGAATACAGACTTGATATCTTCTTGTTCCTTAACCCAAAACTGTATGTGCCGTTTATCAGCCTAGACGTTCCCCTCACCTTAATATGCGATGCATTGATGTAGCCAGTATTGTTTTCTTTAGTTGGGACCAGCTCTACTCTGGCATCGTCGTAGGGAAGGACGTCTTGGAATCGGTTTCTTTCTGCATTTTCAGGGAGCCGCGCTATGGAGCATTCTCCATCAACTAGTCGTTTTTTAAGAATTCTTTCATACTCTGTGAATACCATTCCCTGTTCTAACCGTTGTTCCAGGATCTTACACTGTAAAACAGAATGTGTGGGATACAATGAATACAGTCACGTGTCACAGCTGCATTTTAACTGTCCATCTGAAATCCTATTTTACACTGCAAGTCCAGAATTATCTAATATTGAAAACTCTAGGTGAAACCAAAGTTAAAATTTTAAGAGTTACAAGATCAAAAGATGATCCTGGTGAGAAATATAATACTATACTCTGTTTAAAGTTGAAAATTGGCCTACAGCTATTTGTTGAATTTGTTTTCTGTGAATCTATCATAATTTTGTGACCTCTATGAAACAGAATTCTGGAGGATAGTAAAAATCCTACAGTAGAATAGTCTTCCAACATCCATAAACAAATGTTTACATTCTACAATGTATGATCCATGAAACACTAATAAAAGCAGTAGTCCATATGGAAACTACCTCCAAAATGCAGCTTTAAGCAAATTTATGCTGTCTCATTTCTATGTAATAAAATCTATAAAAAGTACATCTCAGCAGTAAAGAAGTTTTGAAAAATATAAGTATCTGCTCTCAAGATAAATTTTCAGTCTAATGAAAGCACTCAATGTCTGGTTTCTTTCCTATATATATATCCAATATGTTTGTAGATTTCTTCCCAACTTAAGGCCACCAAAAGTTATGACTGCCCCAAATAGCTGGAAGAAGGCAAAGAAGATTCAGAAACAAAATTAGTCAACATTCAAAGCTGAAATTTAAAAATTCCATAACATTAATTTACGATTATTCTGTTCAGAATTCTCTAAAATCCCGTAAAGGCAGTTCTGCGGTTTTACCAAGCGTCCAGAGAAAGCAGGAGCCCCGGTCACTCACCCTTTCATCATTGGTTGCTCGGGAAGGCATTTCCTTCCCTTCATCAGGCAGAGGCAGCCGGGAAAGAGAAAGTCCATTCAGGGCTGCCAACTTAAGAGGACCAATTTTTTTTGCATCTCCTCGAGTCTTTTTCATTCCCTGAAAAAAATATGTGTGTCTTTGAAATATACACAAATACAATCCCTTTGGAAAGAAAGTCCAGTGAGCTGAAGACTAGAAACAAAGGGAGTGTTCTCCTTTGCCAACAAGCACAGGAGAGATTCCACTCCTTCACACATCATTTGCTTAATATTAGGAGGAACACATTCCTTTCAAGGCCAAACCCCTGATAGGTCTTCCAGATAGAACCTCTTGAAACTCAGTTGGTTACAAGGTTCTGTTGCAATGAAAGGTGAGGCTCCAGGCAGGCAGCATTCCTTCAGAGAACTCCCAACTTTCAAAACAGGACGAGACCAGCAGCAGTCCACAAAATAAACAAACAGATAAATGCAATCACTTATTATAAGCTGTCATCATCTTCTTTAAATATAAAATTACTGAAATCCTCCTGCTAACAGCCAAGATAAGCTGGCTGCAGCACTTCCTTACCTGAAAATGACTCCAAATGCCCTGCACTGTCCCGCCTGGGGTCAGTTCAAAAGTCAGTATTTGAAGAAAGCCCCCTAGTCAAAACTGGCTCTGAGTTATTAGCCCATAGAGCACATGTACGATGGCTCCACAGTGATTTCTTAGGTGACGATCGCTGCACAAGATCTTTACCCAGATGGAAAAGCACCCAAACCAGACTCCCTTCAAGATAACAATCAAGTCTCAGGTGATGGGATGGGTGGGGAGTTCTACCATGCTCCTTCCTATCTGCAATTTATGTCACTGTTTTTAATTCTAAACCTCTGTGGCATTAATCCACATTAGTATGTTTATTTAATTGTAACAGTGAACTAAAGATAATGGCAACCTCAAGTTATGATAGAGACTCAAGGGTGTAATAGGGACCTGGTCTCTTCAACTCTCGGGAAGTCACTAAGTTAGACTCATGCAACCACTCTGGAGTTATCTCCTTCACAAATAAGAAAACTAAGTTGGGGCCCAGGACGGGTGCTGTGGCATAGGTTAAGCCTCCGCCTGCAACGCCAGCATCCCATATGGGTGCCGGTTCAAGTCCCAGCTGCTCTGCTTCAGTCCTGCTCCCTGCTAATGTGCCTGAGAAAGCAGTGGAGGATGGGCCAAGTTATTGGGCCTCTGCACCCACTTGGGAGACCAGGAGGAAGCTCCTGGCTTCAGCCTGGTCTAGCCCCGGCTGTTGTGGCCATTTGGGGAGTGAACCAGTGGATGGAAAATCTTTCTCCTCTCCTTGTATCTCTGCCTTTCAAATAAGTAAATCTTAAAAAGAGAGAGAGAAAATACTAAGTCACAGAGATATTAAATAGCTTCCCTGACGTCCAGTGACTGCCTCTCTGATAAGGTACTCAGTGCTGGATCATAATTCAAAAGGCATTTCTCCGTGCTCAAAGCAGGCTGAGCAGGGGCAGCATCCCCGTGTCACAGACATGGAAGCACAGGTTCTGACGCATGAAGGTCCTGCCCACTGAGCAGAGAACTCAGGGCAGGGCCAGATTCAGACTTGAGGCTCATCAGTTCAGGATGCGGCCTTGTGCCCCTGGACCACCACTGCCAATCACACTCTTTTAGGCAGAGAGGACAGAGCCAAAAGCAGAAGCCACTTCATAGTTTTAATAATACTACAGGTCTTAAAATCCAATGAGAGGAAATCTGTATTTTATGAGAACCAAATTGATCAGAATTCTCAGATTTAGCTGAAACTGCCAGGCCCCACTCAAACCAAACCAGAATAAAATAGGCTGGAATACTGGGCTGTACTTGGGGAAGTACCTGGGTCTCACGTAATAACAGGCGGTTCTTATGGCGATGCGGACGGCATTAACGGTGTCGGCTGGCTCGGCAACTCTAGCAGTTACGGGAAAACCCCATCGACATCCTAAGTCACTGCTCATTAGCCCGCACCCTTGGCCTCAGCCTCCCCTGAGGCACTGGCCTTTACTGTTAGGTAGGAAAGATCGTAGCATCAGGAAAAATTAAACTTACAATCAAACCTAAAACTGACAGAAAGAAAACAGATCGAAATCCCTGGCAGCTTTGTGAGTGGTTTCTGTCCATGTATACTGGTCTCTTTCGTAAGCACTAGAGTATCACAAAGGTTTGTTTCCTGCCTATCAAGATGTTTGCAACCTCTCTGAGGGTCTCATACACTAGGCCAGAACCACAGTGGAGAGGCCCTGAACTCTCAGCAGGCACCAGGCAGAGATGGGGACGAGAGGCCTGGCTGCCAGGACCCTGGGAGCCAAGGGCAGGCAGAATCCACATCGCCACGGTCTGGGGCACCTGCAGGGCACGGGGAGTGGAGATGCAGGCCATGGAGCCAGCGTCTGAGCAACACAACAGGACAGAGCAGAGCAGACCCACTTCCCGACAAGCCACAGTCAAGGGCTGAAGATACAAGGTTCAAAAGTTTTGGTCAAAAAACAGAATAGGCAAGGCTTCAACAATTATTACCCCATAAAATATACAGTATAACAGTTTATTGTACGGAAGAACAGTTAAGACAACGAGAGAACAGGCTGAGAGAAATAAGGCTTTAAGGTTCCAGCTCAGTATTTTCTAGTTGTGTGACCTTGGAAAAGTTACTTTGTACCTCCCAGTCTGTTTCTCCATCTGTGACATGGGGAAAACAACAGGCCTGTTTTAAATTGAACGTGGTGAAGTGCAAGCTGACTCCACCCAGACTCTGGCCTTCAGAATTATGGGATGGATTATGGATTAGCATCCCTGGACGCTAACTGCAGACATCGCTTAAGCAAACTGAACAAACACAGCCTAGGGGTGCTGTGTCTCCATGCTGTACATTTTATTTTTTTTTAAATAGGCAGAATGGATAGTGAGAGAGAGAGACAGAGAGAAAGGTCTTCCTTTTCGCTGTTGGTTCACTCTCCAATGGCCGCCACGGCCAGCGCGCTGCGGCCGGCATATCGCGCTTATCCGATGGCAGGAGCCAGGTGCTTCTCCTGGTCTCCCATGAGGGTGCAGGGCCCAAGCACTTGGGCCATCCTCCACTGCACTCCCGGGCCACAGCAGAGAGCTGGCCTGGAAGAGGGGCAACCAGGACAGAATCCGGCGCCCCGACCGGGACTAGAACCCGGTATGCCGGCACCGCAAGGCGGGGGATTAGCCTCCATGCTGTGCTTTTAATGGGTGGCTGTCACAGAAGTCTCAGCTGAAATCACCAAATTGTAACTTCCTTTCCTTCCCGGCACATCACCGAAGTCTCGCTCACTCGCTCCCCGCATTCCACATTCACCTGCACACTGCATCCGCGTCACTCACTCCAGCAAAACCACCAAAACTCTGACAGCTGTTTCTATCAGCTGTGCTCAAGAAAAACAGAAAGTACTGTAATGGGGTCAAAAACAAGGAAAAGGGGGGCTGGGCATTTGGCACAGTAGTTAAGAAGCCACTTGGGGCTCCCACACCCCACACTGCCGTGCCTGGTTAGGGTCCCGGCTTCCCTTCTGATCCAGCTTCCTGCTAACGTGCACCCTGGGAGGCAGCAGGTGATGGCTCAAGTGCTTGACATCTGCCACCCACGTGGGAGACCCAGACGGAGGTCCAGGCTCCCACCCACGTGGGAGACCCAGACGGAGGTCCAGGCTCCTGGCTTTGGCCAGGCGGGCCCAACCCCAGGTGTCATGAGCATTTCCATGAACCAAAGAATGGAAGCTCTCTGCCTGTCTCTCTCCCTGTGTTTCTTTCCCTTTCAAATAAGCAAAAATAAATAAATACCCAGGACGAAGGACGCTCTTCGCAGTGTTTGAGGCACATCCATGCTTACCCCTAGTGGCGGGAGGCCTTCCACGATGTTCTTCTTTCCAGAGAGAAGGTCTGACACCGGCCTTTTCTTCAGAGAATCCCTCCTGGCTCGGTATCTCCCCGACGTCGTGAGGTCAGACTCGGACATGGAGGGCGTCAGCAGCCCATCTCTTCTGGGCCGCCGGGCGTCAACACTCGGGTGGACAGGGCTGATGTCCCTGGCCCTCTGCTCAGTCTCTGCGATGTGAGACTTGGGCTCAAGGATGTGCAGCGGGCCTGCGACAGGCCCGACGGAGGCATAGGCACAGCTCAGTGGCGGCTCCTGGGAGTAACCGCCCTGCTGCCGGGGCTCCTGGGCACCTGTGGGGAGGCTGGCCTGGGCCTTGCTTTCTTCTTCAAAGTCCTCCTCTTCCTCGCTGCTGTGTATCAGCATGGTGGCGTCCGAGAGAGACTTCTGATGGCCATATCTCAGGCTCTCCCGCTCCTCAGGCTCTTCTTGTTTCGTCCTCTCGGTGAAGACACTGGGCTGGGAAGAGATGGCCCGCGGGGCCACATCTGCAGCCGACGCTGACATGGTCCTCTCCTTGAGCCTCAGGCCCTCAAAGCCATGGCTCAGCCCTGCGATCTCGATGCTGTTCCTCTTCTGTAGCTGGGCGTGCCGGGCTGCCGTGAGTGGCTCGCTGACTTCCTGCAGAGAGTGAGCCACAGGCAGGCTGTCCTCTTGGAACGTCTGGACCGAGTGGTGGACGCGCCTGGTGATGAGATCCGGGTTGCTGCTGCTGATGTAGAGGTGGCGGGACAGGTCTGGGGTGCTGTTGGCGGGCCTCGGGTATGGGTACGGTGGGGGTGGCCGGTACACTTGGGTCCTCATGATGTTTGCAGCCGGGTACTCCTGAGCCTGCAGCTGCACGTTGGTCAGCTCAGGCACACTGACCGCCCCCACCACCGGCCGCCGCTCAGCAGGGTAGGGATAAGGAGACTGGCTGTGGAAACTGTAATTCAGGTTGAAGGGATAGTGGGCCGACTGTGGAGAGGCAAAGTGTGCATGATCCCGGATCTCGGGCTGGCTGTAGACCAGGGCATCGGGCCTGCTGTATGCATAGGAGTTGCCGATGCTGAGGTTTCTCAACGAGTGGCTCTGCCTCTCCGCATGCACCATGCCCCTGTTGAGCTGCTTCATCACAGTCTCGTAGTCCGGGGTCGGCCGGTACGAGGGGGGTATCAGGGCGCTGTGGCGATGGGATGGGACATAGTCGGGTCGCATGACGTCACTCCCCGTGATGCTGGGGTTGGAGGACATTGGGGAGGGCTGCAGGAAGGGCTGAGGGTTATTTAAAGAGTTGGTACTGTGTGCGCTGTAGACACTGCCATTTCGGATTCGGCCGTTGAGGTCAATCTGGGCTCTATCCAAGCTTGTCTGAGAGTGATAGTAATATCCATTCTGGCTGGGTACAAAGAGGTTATCTGTAAAAAAATGTTTGAAATGTAATTTTAAAATGACATTTTAGAAAAAGGTATTAGATTGGAGCAGTTGGTCCAGTCAAACAAAGAATGAGTCCTGAGTTTGGATGACATCTTCAATAGCTTGTAAAACCCTGCCCAAAGGACGTGGCTTCACCCACTCCGAGGGCCCATGGGGGCCTCGGCTTCTTCATGCATAGCCTGGAGGGGACCCTGCCTACTTACAGGGTGGCGCTCAGTATCAAGCACCCCATAAAGACTGGCCAGATCTAAGTCCAATGTTAAGAATATAGCTGTACCCGGCCGGTGCCATGGTTCACTGGGCTAATCCTCCGCCTGCAGCACTGGCACACCAGGTACTAGTCCCGGTCAGGGTGCTGGAATCTGTCCTGGTTGCCCCTCTTCCAGGCCAGCTCTCTGCTGTGGCCCGGGAGTGCAGCGGAGGATGGCCCAAGTGCTTGGGCCCTGCACCCTCATGGGAGACCAGGAGAAGCACCTGGCTCCTGTCATCGGATCAGCGCGGTGCGCCGGCTGCAGCAGCCATTAGAGGGTGAACCAACGGCAAAGAAAGACCTTTCTCTCTGTCTCTCTCTCACTGTCCACTCTGCCTGTCCAAAAAAAAAAAAAAAAAGAGAGAGAGAGAGAGAGAGAGAGAGAGAGAGAGAAAAGAGTATAGCTGTACCCCAGAACGTTGTCTCTTTCTGAAAATTAAAAACGTAAAAACGTATTACTAGAAACACAAAACAGACCCTGTGGAACTTGAGGCTGATCCTGCTGAAGGCACTGAGCCACTGACTCTGCTCTCTCTGCCTGGCAGAGATGTGGCTGATGAGGCTGAGCTCGTCTAGCACCAACTACCTATAAACATTTCCTTAACTGGAGTTGTACATTGCCTGTGTAGCTTCTTCCAGAATGCACACTTCCACCCTAACCAGGCAAAGAACCAGCAGGGTCGGCGCTGTTCCCATCCCACGGTGTCTCCGCGGCTGCACGCCCTGGAGGCCCAGGATCCAGAAGAGCCCGGCTAACACAGCTGCGCTGCCCGGCCCTGCCCCTGTGCTGCAGTACGACTTGGACCCACGAATCAGGAGTGTAATGGGATTTTACAACCGCGTGAGGATGCCTGTCCCACCTGGAAGGGGCCTATCTGCTCACCTGAAATGCTGGCACCATGAGTCGTTTCCAACACTGCAAACAAACTTAGTAGCAGTCAAGTCCAAAGGAAAAAGTCCCTGCGAAGGGCATTCCTTCTGGGCTTCAAAAGCTCCGTGATGTCCCAAGTGACAACTGAGTCTCCAACTGGCATACCAGAGCCCTCTGTTCTGGTGGCACACCCAGCCCGCGGTGCTCCTGCCGGCCCACGAGGCGCCCTTGTCGCTGTACTTTTCCCACTCTGGAACACTTGGCCGTCTCCTAGCCCCTGGACTCCCCTTGCCTCTGCCATCACGGCTTGGGTCCCTCCCCCAGCTTGTCTAGACCAGCATGGCACCTGGCTGGCTAGTGTCCCTGCCTCCATCCCTGCACCCCTCCACTTGGCCATGTGTGGACTAAGAACAGAACAGGAGAAAGGCATGTGGCCTGGGGGGTAAAAAGCTGCTTGGAATGCCCACATCCTCCGTCACAGTGTCAGAGTTCAAGTCCTGACTCCAGTCCCAATTCAGCAAAAACTACCCAGGCCTTAAGTTCTCTAAGTCTTCATAGATTTATTCATGGTGATAACAGTGGGAAGCACTAGGAAACAGAGTACCTTACCTTGGGAAGAAGCATATGGCTCTGTGTAATGTCCGTTATAATGTAGCTGGGGTGGGGGAGGCATCACATAAGGCTGGGGGGGTTTAGGCTAAGAAATGGAAATAAAACACAAGGTTAAAACACATCTTCATGTAACATGGGTAAAATAATTCTCTGCTGGATTCTTTCCCTCCATTTAAAAAATAAAAAAGTCTAAAGGAGTTACACAGATTACACATGGAAGATAAACCTGGAGACACAGTAGCCTTCATTTTCAGTGTTCCCCGCATGGCCATGCCAAGCCTTACATACAGAGTCTGAGGACACTGGAAGTACCAGAAAATCTGCATCCAGAAAAGTTAAGAGCAAGAGGCGGGGCCGGCGCTGTGGCACAGCGGGTTAAAGCCCTGGCCTGTAAGGCCAGCATCCCATATAGGCTCTGGTTCTAGTCCTGGCTGCTGCTTTTCCAATCCAGCTCTCTGCTGTGGCCTGGGAAAGCAGTAGAAGATGGCCCAAGTCCTTGGGCCCCTGCACCCACGTGGGAGACCTGGAAGAAGCTCCTGGCTCCTGGCTCCTGATCAGCGCAGCTCCAGCCTTTGCAGCCATTTGGGGAGTGAACCAGCGGATAGAAGACCTCTCTCTCTGCCTCTACCTTTCTCTGTAACTCTTTCAAATAAATAAAATAAATCTTAAAAAAAAAAAAAAAAACCAAGAAACAATAAACACAAGTTGCCTCGTGTAACTATTTGAGGATAAGAAGCTTCTATACGGGGCAGGTACTGTGGCACAGCAGGTTTAACCACTGCTTTGGACACCCACATCCCATAACGAAGTGCTGAGTTCCAGCTTCTCCGCTTCTGACCCAGCTTCCTACTAGATGTGCCTGGAAAGCGGTGGACGACAGTCCAAGTATGTGGGTTCCTGCAACCCATGGCGGAGAGCTCCTGGCTTCCATCTGGCCCATCTGAGGCTGTTACAGGCATTTGGGAAGTGACCCAACAGACGGGTGTTCTTTCCTTCTCTCCCTGTCATTCTACCTTTCAAATAAACAGTTCTTAAAACAAAGCTTACATGCAGCATATTCAAGCTTATTAGACAAAGTCATCTAATATTTTAAATGTCTACCAATGTATGATTACTCTTGACAAATAGTCAAAAATGTTAGCATCAGGTTAAACCTAATATTTAAGTACATATAATGTAATTATATAAATGTTAGTTGGACCTATGAAAAATCACCATTTCTTTGGTTAAAAAAAAGTCAAAGATCAGCACACTTTTATGGCTCAGACTCAAAAACTAACAAGAGCAGATTCTATTACACCTATTTTGTATATTTATTACAGAATAAAAGCAGTCACATTTTCTTACCAGAGACATCCTGGAGGAGGACCTTCTCCTGATGGGGTTCACCGTGACGGGCTGAGTTTGCCTATAAAATAGAATGCCTTTGAAAAGAGTGCACACATGTTCCCTAACATAAAAGGGGAAGACGGTAAATCTTCCAAACACAAGCAAACTCAAAACTAAACCATTCGCAAATTAGCAGAAAGACACAGAAATTTCCTATGGTCCCGTGGGACCAGGACCCTTTTCTGCTGCCCGAAGCTGCTGGCGCCACACTCGGTGCCAAGGCCCCTCTTGGAGCATCGCAAGAAGAATCGCAGGTGCACCCTTCCCTGGTCCTCACTGCTGAGACCCCTGCAGGGGCCCTCAGCGGGAGAAGAGACGAGCTGTGTCACCCAGGAACTCACCCCAGGGGAGGCAGGCTTGGAGCCTCCCCTGAGCTCGGTCAGCACCAGCGCCTCCACCACAAGTCCTGGGGTCACCCCTTTGCCTGGCCACAAGCCTTGGCAATGACGGCCTGTGGTAAACTCACTCATACTCCTTTGTGCTCTGTTTTGAATGGATGTGTCATTAAAACAATTTGGCAAAAAATAAATTTAAAAATTAAAAAGCAACTAAGAGTGTTAATGAGTACTCACTCACATGTATGTGATAATTTTTTTAAATTACTCACACAAGTTCCATCTTAGAATAAACACCTAGGTAAAAAGGAACAAGAAACCATAAAGTGTACTTGTAGCTTAATTGCCTTTAAGTAGGCACAGGCCTTTTTTGGGTTTTGTGTGTGGTCAGTTTTACGGAAAATCAGATCTCAGACCCTAAACACAAATGGGTTCTCGGCTGTGTGGGTGACTTAGGTAATTTTATCAAAGCATTTTTTTTAATCATTTTTCCATTTGTTCCTGGCTCAGGAGTTTATGTGAACCCCAATTACTGATTACAAAAATCTTCCGTAATCTTTGGTCATATGTTCTAAAAACTGTCAGAAAATTCATCATCACAAAGTGAACACTCGATCCGTTTTAATCAGTAAATTGACCACAACAGGGAGCTTCATGTCTCAGAAATGAACATTTTTCATGGCACTCTAGTATCTGATACCTTTTACTCAAACCTTGAATATTAGCTTTTTTTAAATAACACTTTTGAGCTAAAATGAAAACTAGTGCCGTGTTAGGATTTTAACCTCAGGTGACCACAACTGTTCTGACTGGTCGACTTTTAAAAGTAATTTGACTTTACTGGAAAGGATTCAGGCTGCTGATGAAAAGCAGGGGCCTTTTTTCCAAAGGACGTGCCCTCTGCGCATGCTGGCAGCGAGCCAGGCCTGCACGGGACAGCTGGGCTGTTCTTCATTTCTGGGACATTCCTTAACTAAACATTAAATATTCCTGCAAACTCGCATCCAGAGTTTTGCGTCTGGTCATCCTCCACTGTCATGCCAGGGGAAATTGGGCAAACAGTGTCGCTTGAACTTTACATTCAGTCTATCAGCAACTCACGGTCGAAAAGGACTGAACTTTGAAAGTCCTATCAACCCAGAAATGGAACATACGGTTGTGGACAGAACCCTCTACCAACCAACCCCAACCATGTGGCCCAGCTGCCCAGCCTGCAGAAGAAACAGAACTGAAGTGCATCTAACACAAAACCCAAGGACCCAGAGCTTGGGAGCACGGGCGGCAGCTCCCATGTGTGATGGCTACCCCAGCACCCTGGCTGGCGGCACCCAGAGTGGAGGCGGACACTGCCCAGCGCAGGAGCCGGTTCTACTGAACACAAAACCAACCAGTTTGTCTTCTGCTGCCAAACCGTGTGATCCAGCCAGCCTCGCCGTCAGTGCTAACACCCTGACCTCTTTCTCCTTGACACGGTGCCAGTAAACGCGGTTTAATCCGTGATCAGCCATCCTCACCCCAGCACACAAGAGACAACAAAGTCCCTGTCGGATGGGACTTTCAAACTCGGTGGGCAGTGACTGCGTTGTTGGGTGTTGATAAAAAAACAAGACAACTGAAGAAATCTTAGAAGAAACCACTACAATGTATGCGCTAGTCCATCACACTTAAGTTCACACACCTGGACAGGATTCCAAGTCTACCAAAACTGGAATTATTACTGCACTAAACGTAACTCATCTACATAGAGAGCTTTAAAAAGAATTGGCCATAAAAACTGAATCTCAGGGGCCAGCACTGTGGTATAGCAGGTTAAGCCTCTATCTGTGGTACCAACATCCCACATGCTACTGGTTCCAGCCCTAGCTGCTTCACTTCGATCCAGCTCCCAGCTAATAGCCTGGGAAAGCAGCAGCAGAAGGCCCACGTTCTTGGGCTCCTGCACCCACGTGGGAGACCCAGAAGAAGCTCCTGGATCCCAGCTCTGGCCTGGCCCAGTGCTAGTGCGCTCCAGCCATTGTGGCCATCTGGGCAGTGACCCAGCGGAAGGAAGACCTATGTCTCCCCCTGTCTGTCTGTAACTCTGCCTCTCAAATAAACAAATATTTTTTAAAAATTGGGTGGTGGGCATTTGGCCTGGCATTGAAACACCAGGGAAGGCGCCTGTGTTCTGTCAGAGTGCCTGGGTTCAATGCCAACGGCAAGCTCCTGGCTCCAGCTTCCCCGTGATGTAGACCTGGGGGTGGGGGTGATGGCTCAAATGGCTGCATTCCTGAAACCCACCTGGGGAGGGGGCAGGGTAGTTCTCAGCTTCCAGCTCTGGCCTCGGCACAGCCCTGGCCATCGAACCAGCAGATGGGAGCTCGCCACATCTGTCTTTCTGTTGCTGTCCATAGGTCTCTCAAGTAAGTTTTATTTTGTAATTATTAAATAAAAGCTTCATTTACTCACACTGGAAACAAAGGCTTACAATGAAAAATCTTCTTGTCCCAAAAAATGAATCATGAATAATTTCAAAGGAATAGTGTGGGGGAAACTGGCTTTCATAACCTACTGGAGTTGCAAAGATGACAAATAACATTTGGAGAGTGGTCTTTTCAACATAATTACTCCAGGGGCCAGCACTGTGGCACAGCAGGTAAAGCTTCTGCCTGCAGCGCTGGCATCCCATATGTGCACTGGTTCGAGTCCCGGCTGCCCCACTTCTGATCCAGCTCCCTGCTATGGCCTGGGAAAGCAGTAGAAGATGGCCCAAGTCCTTGGGGTCCTGCACCCGTGTGGGAGACCTGGAAGAAGCTTCTGGCTCCTGGCTTCGGATCAGCTCATCTCTGGCTGTTGCAGTCATCTGGGGAGTGAACCAGCAGATGGAAGACCTCTCTCTCTCTCTCTCTCTCTCTCTCTCTCTCTCTCTGGCTCTACCTCTCTCTGTAACTCTTTCAAATAAAGAAAATAAATCTTTTTAAAAAATATTTATTTATTTTAAAGTCAGAGTTATATATAGAGAGGAGAGGTGAGAGAGACAAAGGTCTTTCATCTATTGGTTCACTCCCCAGATGGCCGCAACGGCCAAAGCTGTGCCAATCCAAAGCCAGGAGCTTCCTCTGGGTCTTCCCACTCGGGTGCAGGGGCCCAAGGACTTGGGACATCTACCACTTTCCCAGGCCATGGCAGAGAGCTGGATAGGAAGTAGAGCAGCCAGGACTCGAACCAGTGCACATATGGGATGCCAGCACTGCAGGCAGGGGCCTTATCCGCCACACCACAGCGCCCAATAAAATAAATAAAAATAAAATAATAAATAAAATAAAATAAATCTTTTAAAAATAAAAATGAAAACAATAAAAAGAATCAGATGCTCCCTCTACAGACATAATATATACAACTGATGACATGAATGTGCTTTTATTCAAACTTGTTAATAAACAGTGATATTCTAAAAGTTAATTTTCTGAAACTAAATCATTTACCACAAATAAGTAACCATTTGTTGTTTTTCTTCTGCATTTCAAAATCATTACTGGGTGGGTAGTTGCCAAAATATTTAGTTAAAAAAGGCATTAACCAGCAACCAATATGGAGGCCTACTAGAAAGCAATTATAGTTACAGCTTATTCTAAATGACTGATTCTCCACTATTTTCCAGAAAAGAAATGAGTTAGGTAATGAGAGCTCAATGTTACGAATGCTCTCAAATTTAAGAAAGCCTTTAAAGTAAATGCACTGTGTTCCAACAGACTAAGTCTACTGCGTGAATCTTAGAACACACTCCTGCAGAGAAATATCACACCCGGCTGGGGACTAAGCTGCCAACCGGGACCCAGAGGCAACAATCCTACACTGGTAGCCTCACTGAATCCAACCACCAGGGGGCACCCTTCCACCTGCAAATGTGAACTGGGGCAGCCAGCAGAAAGGTTTCGAATACCCACAGAGAAAGCAGAGTTTCTCCGCCTCCCAGTCAGCGCACACCCAACGCCATCACCAAACCAGGGTCGGGGTAGGGGTGGGGAGGGAAGAGAGGGCGAGGAAGGGCTCGAGCTAAAACCACAACGTGTGGGGATGGCGTTGGTGTAGCAGGTGAAGCTTCAGCCTACCAACACCAGCATCCCATATCGCAGCACAGGTTGGCGTCCCAGCTGCTGTGCTGATCCAGCTCCCTGCTATAAACCTGGGAAAGCAGCAAAAGATGGTCCAAGTGCTTGGGTCCCTGCCATGCATGTGGGTGACCCTCATCAACAAGGGGGCAGTAAGAACTGTGCCAGCAGGGCGACACTGAGGATTAAAGCAAGCATTTACTGCATTATCAGAATCATTGTTATTAAGAAGGTGGGGAAAAATCAGAACAGTTAGCATCATACTAGCACTAGGCAAACGAAATGCCTGGCGAAGCCCAGGCTGGGTGCACTCAAAAGTGATCTTGGGGAAGTCTGCCCTAGGGCTTAAGATATCAGCTAAGATGCCTGCATGCTATATCAGAGTGCCTGGGTTCAAGTCTCAGCTGTTTCTTTTTTGTTTTGTTTTTTAAAGAAAGCTTTTATTTAATGGATACAAATTTCATACGTACAGCTTTAGGAACATCGTGGTTCTTCCCCCAACACTCACCTTCCCACCACCTACTCCCTCTCCCATCCCATTCTTCATATTAAGATTCGTTTTTGGGGCCGGAGCTGTGGTGCAGCAGGTTAACGCCCTGGCCTAAAGTACCGGCATCCCATATGGGCGCCGGTTCTAGTCCCGGCTGCTCCATTTCCGATCCAGTTCTCTGCTATGGCCTGGGATAGCAGTAGAGGATGGCCCAAGTCCTTGGGTCCCTGAGCCCATGTGGGAGACCCAGAAGAAGCTCCTGGCTCCTGGCTTCGGATCGGCGCAGTTCCAGCCATTGCGGCCAATTGGGGAGTGATGGAAGACTCTCTCTCTCTCTCTCTCTCTCTCTCTCTCTCTCTCTCTCTCCCTGCCTCTCTTCTCTCTGTGTAACTCTGACTCTCAAGTAAAAAATAAATTAATCTTTTTAAAAAAAGATTCATTTTTAGTTAGCTTTATATACAGAAGACCAACCCTATACTAAGTAAAGATTTCAACAGTTTGCATCCACACAGACACACAAAGTATAAAGTACTGTTTGAAAACAACTTTTACAGTTAATTCTTATAGAACTCACTAAGAACAGAGGTCCTACACAGGGAGTAAGTGCACAGTGACTCCTGTTGTTGATTTAACAGTTGGCATTGTTACTTATGATGACAGTGATCACCCAAGGCTCTTGACATGAGCTCCAGCCTCCTGGTAATGCAGACCTAGTGGGTAGCAGCGATGGCTCAAGTAGTTGCTTCCTGCCACCCACATGGGAGACATGGATTGAGTTCCTGGTTCCTAGCTTTGGCCTCCAATCTCTCCAATCTGGCCTCAGCCCCAGTGGGCATTTGGCAAGTGAGCCAGCAGATGAGGGAGCTTGCTCGCTCTTTTTTTTTTTCTTTTTTTTTTTAAAGATGTACTTATTTACTTAAAAGGCAGAGTTACAGAGAGGCAGAAGCAGAGACAGAGAGAAAGGTCTTCCACCTGCTGGTTCACTCCCCAAATGACCACAAGGGCCAGAGCTGACCTGATCCAAAGCCAGGAGCCAAGAGCTTCTTCCAGGTCTCCCATGTGGGTGCAAGGGCCCAAGAACTTGGGCCATCTTTACTGTTTTCCCAGGCCACAGCAGGGAGATGGGTCAGAAATGGAACAGCCGGGACTTGAACCAGCACCCATATGGGATGCTGGCACTGCAAGCAGAGGGTTACCTTCTACACCACAGGGCCGGCCCAATAATTAAAAATTAAAAAAAAAAATACATTGATCTGTCAGAGAAGGTGAGGAAGCACATTCCAGCAAAAAGCCTGGGCTCTAAGACGCATGAGCATGGGAAGGATGACAGCTTCTGGGAACAAGACTCAGCTGCTGGCTGGGCTGGAGCAGATAAGCTTAGAGGAGTCTGTCCCAGACCCTGAAGGCAGGAAGGAACAAGCCCGGAGCTGGTCCTGACCTACAACTTTACGGGCTTCTCCATCCGATTACAGCCTGCTAACAGTGAGACAGGGCGGCAAGGCCAGGTGGGAGGCAGCGAGCAGCTTAAAGAAGGGCTGTGGGGTTTGGGCGAAATCTCCGGGGCCTGTCTGGAAGTCGTTTCACCAGGACGTTCTGCCTAACGTGGCAGACATGAATGACGGACTTCTTCCCAAAAGGATCCAACAGCATCACAGACTTCCCGAGTCAGAGCTCCCCTCCCACTCCCTGCTGCAGAGTCACTCAGCAAATTCACCGAAGCCCACCGAGAGCCAGGCACTTGCTTGGCACTGGGGACTTACTTGGCAGTAAGACATGGACAGCATCTGCCCTTGGGCATGGCTGGGAAGCTAACCCACCAGCAAGGGATGGAAGGCAGCCAAGAAGCAAGAGACAGGAGGCCAATGGAGAGTCGTAAGAAATGGGGCAGGATCCAACTCCTGTTCCACTCTGCCTGTTCTGGCTGACTCGTAGCAAATAAGCTACTGGTAGGAGGGGCCTGGAAACGGGGGAGGGAGAGGCCACCGCAATGCTGCAGGTGAGAAACGAGGGCAGCCGGCGCTGTGGCAGCAGCAGCCGAGGTAGAAAAACACCCAGCTCCTTTCTGATCGGCTTTCTGTCTGTTTGCTATTTGCTTGCATTTGAGAGGTAGACAGTCAGAGCTCCATCTGCTGGTTCATGTACCAAATGCTCAAACAGCCGGGGCTGGGAACTCAATCCTGGTCTCCCACATAGACAGCAGGAACCCACTTACACTGCTGCCTCCCAGGGTCTGAATGAGCAGGAAGTTGGAATCAGGAGCCAGAGCCAAGTGTTGAACCCAGACCCTCTGATGTGGGATACAGGCACCTTCACCACTAGGCCAAATGCCCACCCCAGACAGGCCGTGAACGTAGAGCTGGCAGTGCGTGCTGATGAATCGAAGTGGCATGAAATGGAAGTAGGAAGTACGACTGCCAGGTCTGAGCACGGTGCATGGCCTCCTGCTGACGTAAGCAAGGCAGGGGAGACGTGGACTTGCACCAGGAAGAGGAGGAGATCCAAAGATTTGTTAGCTGCATCAAATTTCCCAAGGGAAATGTCAGCAGGCAGCAGGGTGCAGGAGTCAACAGCTCAGGGAGAAGGGGCCAGGAGCCAAGCACAGAAGCCTGAGATCTCCGGGAGGAGGGAGTAGGTGGAGCACAGGTATCAGGGTGGAACCAGCAAAGGGTGCTGGGAAGTACCAGCGAAGATAAGGAAGCCAGGCGGGGTGCGGCGTCCTGGGGTCAGGGAAGGAAGCAGCAGCGGAGGCTCAGGGACCAGGAGTGGTCGAGGGACCAGGGCCTGAAGTGACCGCAGCGGGAAGGTCACCTGACTATGAGGGCAGAGGCACTGGAGCGGCCGCCCAGGGGAAGTGGGCGGCAATAAGGGAACTCGAGAACATACAACACCCGGGAAGGGAAGAACTCTCCTGTAAACAGGAGATGGAGACACAGTGAGGCTGGAGGCGCAGGTGCACCAGTTTCCCGTGGAAAGCATCGCAGAGAGCTTGTATGCTGATGGCTGAGATCCCGCAGGGCGGGAAGCTGGGAGGCATGTCAGCAAGAAGGGGCACACGTTATTCAAACACTGGAGAGCGGATAGCCCTTACCCCACATGCTGAGCAGGGCTCTGGTTTTTAAAACCAACAATGTTTTTCCCTTTTCAAATTTCAGTACCAAGAGCTTGAGTTCCTGATGGGAAGAAATCTTAGAGGCATATCCAAAGTTAAAACTCAGTCCAGGAGGCGGCGCTGTGGCACAGCAGGTAAAGCTGCCGCCTGCAGTGCCGGCATCCCATATGGGCACGAGTTCAGGTCCCAGCTGCTCCACTTCCGATCCAGCTCCCTGCTGATTGCCTGGGAAAGCAGCAGAAGATGGCCCAAGTGCTTAAGCCCCTGCACCCATGTGGGAGACCTGGGAGAAGCTAGTGACTCCTGGCTTTGGATCGGCCCAGCTCTGGCTGTTGCAGCCTGGAGAGTGAACCAGCAAATGGGAAGTTCTCTCTCTTTCTCTCTGTAACACTACCTTTCAAATAAATAAATAAATCTTTAAAAAAAAAAAAACTCAGTCCAGGGTGAATGTTTGGCACGATCACAATGGTTAAGACCCTGCTTGAGATGCGCACTTCCCATGTGGGAGTGCCTGGTGTGAGTCAGACTCCTCGATTCCACTCCCAGCTTCCTGTTGATGCACACCCCGGGAGGCAACAGGTGATGGCCCAAGTCCTAGGGTTCCTGCCACCCACGTGTGAGACCAAAAATGAGTTCAATTCCCAGCTTTGGCCTGGCCCAACCCTGGCTACTTCTGGTATTTGGGGAGTGAATCAATAGATGAAAGATCTCTATGTCTGTCCCTCTGCCTTTCACATAAATAAAAATTTTTAAAAAGAAGTTGGTTCAAAGCTAAAATGAGAGGGGAAAACTCATAAAATGTTAACATGGGATTTTTAACATGGGATTAAAGAAGATATTATCACAAATGGTCAATAAAAGATACTGTCTGACAAAACTTTGTCCCTGAATGATACGACAAAGTTCAAGATTAAAATTTCTAAGTTACTCTCTACCATTTCCACAAGCAGGATATACTCACAGGTTACACTGGTTTAGTCGGTAAAATTTGTGTCTCGCGACGCACAGCCTCCATACGTATTTTGCAGTCTCCATGTCTTCCTAGGAAACAAAATATGCATAAAGCAATATGAAAGCACGCACGCAGCTTGATGTTTTTAATGCAGAGTTCAGCTGAGGACAAGACATAACTGGGTGATAGATCATGGCAAACTTCCTTTCTGTTCACGGTGACTCTTGATATCCTAACACTGTCCTATCACATGAATGCCACAGTAGGATCTGAATTATAAAGGCAAGAACACTGTGAGCCTGACATCAAACAGGTTCAATTTAGAGGAACTGAGTGCTTACAGGAAGCAAGTGCCTGGCCTAGCAGTTAAGATGCCCACCTCCCACATCAGAGTGCCTGAGTCAGTTTCCTGCTAATGAAGACCCTGGGAAATAGATGCAAAAGCTCTAGTGAATGGGAAACCTGGGTTGTGTTCCCAGAGACCAGCTTAAACTCCCCTAGCCAGCAAAGGCATTGAGGAGTGAACTAGTGGATGGGACACTCGCTCCCTCTTCTCTTTTTCTTTCTGTGTATCTATGTATATATGTATCTAAATATCTATCACTCTCTCTGCCTCTCAAATAAGTTTATTTTTTGCCTTTCTTTTTTTAAAAAAAAGGGGGGGGGGCACAGCAGACAAGTGGTATGGCAATCAAGATGCCACTTGGGACACCCACATCCAATATCAGGGTGTGAGGGTTCTAACCTCAACTCCACTTCTGATTCCAGTTCCTGCTAATGCATACCATGGAGGCAACCGTGATGGCTCAAGTACTTGGTCCCGGCCACCCAAGTGGGAGACCTGGATTGAGTTCTGGGCTCCTGGTTTTGACCAGGCCAAGCACTAGCTGTTACAGGCATTTGTACAATGAACCAGCAGATGGAAGATCTCTGTTACTGTATGTTTGCTGTCCAAATAAACTTTTTAAAAGTGTACTAAAAAAAAAAAAAAAGACCTAGAATATAAAACACATAAAGATACCAATTTTTATTCTTGACAAATATACTCAAAGAAGTTTTAAACAAAACATTTGACTCAGACTCAATATTGCCTTTGTCAACAGAACAAAAGCAAATAACTCATAAATATTTCTGCAGATTATTCATTTAACTATTGGAATTAAGATGTCAGTGCTGGGGCCAGTGCTGTGGTGTAGCGGGTAAAGCCGCTGCCTGCAGTGCCGGCAACTCCTAGGAACTCCAGTTCGAGTCCCAACTGCTCCACTTTCAATCCACTCTCTGCTAATGGCCTGGGAAAGCAGCAGAGGATGGCCCAATTCCTTGGGCCCCTGCACCCATGTGGGAGACCTGGAAGAAGCTCCAGGCTCCTGGCTTCGGATCAGCACAGCTCTGGCCCTTGCAGCCATTTGGGGAGTGAACCAGCAGACAGAAGGCTTTTCTGTCTCTCTGCCTCTCTGTAACTCTGCCTTTCAAATAAATACATAAATCTTAAAAAACAAAAAAAGGGTATTAGTGCTTACTTCCTCCCTTTTGTAGTCCCTGAGGTTTAATCAAAGGTCAACATGATCTGAGAGTACTTACCTTAAGACTCATTCGCTCAACAATATTTACTGGGCGATTACTTTTTGCCAAGTGCCATTATGCAAAATGTTGCAAGATTTATAAAATTTTGGAATGTTTAAAAAAATGTGAAATATTATGTTTTAATGTCAAGCCCCTCCCCTAAAACATACAGAAGGACACAGAGCTGCTAACATCCGGGATGTTTAGGAACACACTCCATGCAAAGTCCTAACGCTTACTCACAGTTTGAAACTGGATGGTCTCCTCTTTGTTTGCCAGCTCTAAGGCAAAAAAGGACTTGTTGTGGGACATGTTAGCAATGTCATGCCACCTAAAGGACAACACAGAAAGAACGGTGATTTGAGTGCTCATGTATGTACTAGGAGAGAGGGATTTTGCTACTCCTTTTTTTAAAAGATTGATTTATTTGAAAGGCACAGCGACAAAGACAGAGAAATCTTTCATCCACTGGTTCACTCCGCACGTGCCTACAACTCTAGGGCTGGGCCAGGCTGAAGCCAGGAGACCAGAACTCCATCTTAGTCTCTCTTGTGGGTAATGGACACCCAAACCCTTGAGCCAACATCTGCTGCCTCTTAGGCTGCGTTGGTAGCATGCTGGATCAGAGGCAGAGCAGCTGAGACTGAACTGGCACTTGGATTTGGAACCTGGGCATTCTAAGTGGCACTTTACCCCCTGCAATGCAACACAGACCACGCATTTTTTTTAAGCTTGATGTCTAAGTTAACATTTGTTAACTGCCTTTTTAAAAATAGTTCTTAATCGACGAGATTACATTTCCTAATTGAAGTGATAGCAGCTAGTTACAATAAGTAAACACATGTACACTAAATGAGAGTAAAGAAAATTAGAAAGACTTAAGGAACTCGGCCTGCAGTATAGGAGGTAGAGCCAGCACCTGCAGCACAATCATCCCATATTGGCACCAGTTCAAGTCTCGGTTGCTCCACATCTGATCCAGCTCTCTACTACGGTCTAGGAAAGCAGTGGAAGATGGCCCAAGTGCTTGGGCAGCTGCAACTGCGTGAGAGACCTGGAAGAAGCTCCTGGCTCCTGGAAGAAGCTCTGGCTCAGACCGACCCAGCTCTGGCTGCTGCAGCCATTTGGGGACTGAACCAGTGGATGGAAAGATACCTCTTTCTCTCTGTCTCTCTCCCTCTCCCTCTGCCTCTGTAACTCTGCCTTTCAAATAAATAAATAAATCTTTAAAAACAACAAAAAGACTTAAAACATATTACCTTCACTTGCTTAATTAGCTCAGTGATCACTGATCCCTGTCTTAGCTACATGACAAAGCCTCATTTATTCATTCAATGAGCATTCTAAAGGATACTCATTCTAACAATGTCACGTACTAGAGATACTAAGATCACAGTGATTGGTAATCACAAGGGCAGACTGGTGGGTGGGGCTGTGAGAGAGAGGCAAATGCTGTCCCCACTGTTGGAGGGGAACAGGGTAAAATGAGGCCCAAAAGCAGGGGAGGGAAAACACTCTGAACAGCTTTAGGGTAAAGATCAAGTCCAATATAAAGAACTTACCTGAAAGTCAGAATTACAGAGAGAAGACACAGAGGGAGTGAGAGAGACAGCAAGAGAGAGACATCTTCCATGCACTGGTTCACTCCCCAGATGGCCGCTAAGATTGGGATAGAATGATACCAAAGCCAGAAGCCAGGATCTTCTTTCAGGTCTTCCATAGGGGTGCAGGGGCCCAAGGACTTGGGCCACGCTCTGCTCTTTCCCAGGCACATTAGCAGGGAGCTGGAGTGGAAGCAGAGCAGCCAGGGCTCAGCCAGTGCTGCAGAAGGTGGCTTAACCCACTGTTCCACAGCGCCGGCCCCAAAGGAAGGGAATTCTAATGAGATGCCAGGAAAGGAATTTTGGGTAATCTAACTGTAACTAGTTTTAAGAATCACCAAGCAGAGGTGGACATCGTGTTGCAATGCCCACAGCCCACTCTGGACTGCCAGCTTGATTCCTGTTTACTCTCTTCTGATCCAGCTTCCTGCTAATACATCCTGGGAGGCAGCAGGTGAGGGCTCAAGGGCTTGGGATTCTGTCACCAACATGAGAAACCTGGATGGAGTTCCAGTCTCCTGGCTTTGGCCTCGCCCAGCCCTCACTATTGTGGAAATCTGGGACGTGAAACAGCAGGTGCAAGACCTCGGTGTATCTCTCTCTCTCTCTCTCTCTCTCTCTCTCTCTCTCTCTCTCTCTCTCTCTCTCGGTGTATCTCTCTCTCTCTCTCTCTCTCTCTCTCGATCTCTCGATCTCTCGATCTCTTCATCTCCCTCTCCCTCTCTCTCTCTGTCACTCTTTTAAGAAAATAAACTAACATTTAAATACTAAATTTAAAACTAAAAACTAAAAATCACCAACCAGGGCCACGGGGAGTATGCAGAGAGAAATAAGAGGGGCCGGCGCTGTGATGTAGCAGGTAAAGCTGCTGCCTGCAGTGCTGGCATCCCACATGGACACCAGTTCAAATCCTGGCTGCCCCACTTCTGATCCAGCTCTCTGCTATGGCCTGGAAAAACAGCAGAGAATGGCCTGAGTCCTTGGGTCCCTGCAACCGCGTGAAGGAGCCGGAGGAGGCTCCACGCTCCTGGCTTCAGATCGGCCCAGCTCAGGCCATTGTTGCCATTTGGGGAGTGAACCAGCAGATGGAAGACCTCTCTCTCTCTCTCTCTCTCTCTCTCTGTAGCTCTGCCTTTCAAATAAAAAATAAATAAATAAATGAATCTTTTTTTAAAAAAAAAGGAAAAAGGTAGTAAGAAAAAGACCTGAATATCACCGGAGGTCTTCCATTCTTGTGTTTCACGAAGATTCCTTCAAGGCATGCTCCGATGGATATATCACTTCCTTGGCTATCCTAAAGAGGAGAGAGCAGAAAAGAGAGTTGTCAGGAAGGAGACACAGAGAGCTTCAACAAGAGCGTCAACTTTCTTAAACTTGGTTCCCAGGTAGGGAACACCCAAAAGACCCACAGAGAAGCAGCGAAGTCTGCAGGCAGCCAAGCAGTCACGCGCCCCTTAGCCACGGGGACGTGCTCTGTGCAAGGCGTCAGCGGTGTTTTCCCCCTTGTGTAACTATCAGAGAGTGCACCTACACAAACCAAGACAGCTATGACGTCACTAGCAATGTAACCTGGCACGACCACGGTCACACACACCGTCTGGTCCACTGTTAAGCGAAATGACCTGTAAATGCATTATCTTCTGCAGGCAGGAAAGTCAGAAGAACCGTATTTCTAGAGCTGTTCAAAGCATGAGCTGCCAAAGCTTCTGGCGACACTTGTGGTGTCGTCAGCTTCTGCACGTCACGGCGGGTCTTAGCCCCACCCTGCCATCACCCCATTCTCTCCGACTGCTCAGTCTGATCCCAGGCAGCCCCGGCCTTCCAGGCTCGCTTACCTTGGCAGGGTAGCTCTCTTCCCCGTAGCCGTCCATTCTCTCCACCTCCTGCATGTACAGCATCTCAGCATCGGGAGCTGCGAGGCCCCTGGAACCCAAAACAACTTGCTGAGGTTGGTCACAAAAACCAATTTTTTTTTTTTTTTTTAGAAAATAAAGCTTTTCTTTAAAACATTGCACTTCAACTTGGCACAAAATATTATAAACATTTTACATTTCAAAGGATCTTGATTGGTCCTATTAATCTTTTTAATATTTACCAAAAACCAACCGCAGGCAAACTACTGTTCTGAATGAGGACGGCACGTTATATAAAACCCTACCTCTTGGGCAACAGATGAAACAAGAAAATCATCGCATGAGACGACCCTTTCTAAGTCACCAAGTGATTGCTTATTATCCAAAACATCAGGCGTCACTGAGAAGCATGTGGTAAATGCCTAATGCTAAATGCAGGGATGGGGAGAGGGATATCCTTTTAGCTCGTGTGAGTGGCACGCTGTCAGGATGGCGGGAAGCCAGTGTGGGTGAAGGGCCGGTGCTCAGCAGCCTGGACTGTCACCTCTACAGCCTCAGCTTCTCCCCCTTCACACCCTCAAGGCACCCCACAATGCAGCCGCTCCACACTCCTAATTTCTTTGAATGCATCAGGTTCACTCATGTCACTGGGCTTTTGCACATGCTACCACTGCTTCTAGGTATATCAGTCATCCATGTGTGGACCTGGCCTGTCCCTAATGCCCTTCAAGAGTCTGCCTACCGAACACTCTCCTATGTCACCCTGTGAGATCCCCCAATGCCACTGCACTGTGCAATCCCAAACCATTCTGCCCTCACCTCTCCCAGGGTGCTCATTCCCTTATAAAAGGTATCGTAATACTATAACCACGGACGCCCTGCCCTTCCCTTCAACTGCAAGGCTGGGAGTGCACTCGTGGCAAGCAGGAGATTAATCCACTTAGCTCTGTGCACCAGCATCCAGCACACCCTCATCCTACACCAGCACTACACCATCTTCAAGGAAATGAATGAATGAAAGCAATAGAAATCAGGGCAACATATACCCACATGGATTAACTATGCCAGCAAAACACGTGGTTCCTTTGGTCAGCAGAGCGTAACACTGGAAAGGCAGGATGTAAACAACTTATGGGTGGGATTATCCCAGGGTGAGAAACACAGGCTCGTGGAGAAAAATACCCATGAGCATGTGGGAAGGAGGAGGGGACACAGAGGCCCAGGAGGAAGGGGTATTTCAGGATGATTCAACTGTTCCAGCCATCAGAGATCTCAGTGGAAGCAGACCACAGGCAATAAGTTATTTCACTTGGAAGGGCATAAATATGATAATCAGGCAGACCTGCTTTCAAATCCCAACCCTACCTCATGTGGAGACACTATGTCTTTTTTGAACCTGGTTTTCCCATCTGCACACTAAAGTTACAAGAATTAACATTAATGAGCTACGAAGTCCCTGCAGATGAGCGGTATTTGGAAAATATTTTAGAAAAAGACCAATGCGAGGAAATCGGCATGTACCAGCACACACAGGTGGGCAGAGGCCAGGGCACAGACACCATAGCGCCGAGCACGGCTCCCCAGAGGCCAGCAACACGGCTTCCAAAGGTATGAGGGCAAGCAGCCCTGGCACTTGCTCTGTCCATCGGAGAAGGAAACCCACCCCCGGTGCCCCACATCAAGCCCTCAACGGGCACCTTTCAGACTGCCAGCCAGCAACTTCCCTCGGTTCCCTCAGTGGTAACGTGGATAACAAACGAGTTCGTACGGCTGGGTGCTTAGCTAGAACAGCACTTGGTGCAGAGCGGGCGCTGTGAATGCTGGCGGCTTGTGACACGAGGACAAGCAACAGCAATGCAGCGCCAGGTGTATCTGCTGTCCCGCGGGTTTCAAATTCGAACAGGTGTGAGTTCTGCCCGATGTCTTAACGTTACCTGTATTTCTGATGTAGTAAGGCCACCTTCTGGGTTGCCTCTTCCAGGACTTTTTCATCTTGTAACCATGCCTGAAGAAAGCACATCAGCAATCAGCAAATGAAAACAGCTGGCCCACACTCCCACGTAGCAGTCATCGCCAGCTCGCGTCACCAGCAGGCAGAACCACGACTGGCCCTAAACAGAGGGAGCCTGGCTTGCGCCCGCGATCGTGATCTCCCTAAGGAACTAAGTGGCTTCTGCTCAAGAGCCAACACCCCTGCCCTGAGAAAGATCCAGCCGGACCTGAACCCAGCACAACCACCACTCTCGCGCCTCCTCTGGTTGGCTGTGTAAACACGGAAGTGCACACCTCCTTCAGATGTCTCTACACAGTTCTCATGTCATTTCCATCGGCACAGGCTTAGAAACAGAAGGCGGTTTCTTGTCTGTTATCTGCTTTTTAAATTGCTGCTGAGAGGTCAAGTTCATTTCAACCTAACTCTGGGAGGTTGCCAGCCTTAAAGTTTCAAGCCTCACGTTAAAAAGCAAAAAGCCTACGGGGGCTGGTGCTAGGGCGCAGTGAGGTAAAGCCCTGGCCTGCAGCACCAGCATCCTATATGAGCACTAGTTTGACTCCCGGCTGCTCCACTTCCGACCCAGCTCTCTGCTATGGCCTGGGAAAGCAGCGGAGGATGGCCCAAGTCCTTGGACCCTGGTGCCCATGTGGAAGACCTGGAGGAAGCTCCTGGCTCCTGGCTTCGGATCGGCGCAGCTCCAGCCATTGCGGCCAACTGGGGAGTGAACCAGCAGATGGAAGACATACCCCCCACCCCGTCTCTACCTCTCTCTGTAACTCTTTCAAATAAATCAAATTAAATTAAATTAAAAGAAGCAAAGCCTCTGCATGGTCCCACAGAAGCTGAAAACGAACCCCTCTCTTCAGACTCAAACCCAAACACCACGCGAAGTTCTCTGGGCAGATTTACACGTTCACATTTACAGGAACCCAGAAAACCACAGCACTCACACGTGAGACCCTCCAGGAGGGAACTGATGTGTCAACACCATTCCTGCCCAGCAGGTCTACCATATGGAACTGACTTCAGGGATTACTAAGGGTACAGGAACAAACTTTATAGAAGGGCCCAAGGTCAAAAGAATTCTTACCACAGGAAACAAGGCAAATTTCTGAAGGAAGTCCTGGGATTCATACTGATCAAAGTCACCAAAATCAGCTACACAAAACGACAAATATTCGCATGTTGATTAAATTTAATTTGCAGAGCAGGACATGCACAATAAAATTCAGTATTCAAGTGGTGTTCTTATGAGAAATCAAATATCATTTAAACAAATATTAATCAGGTAGAGTCATATGTCTTAATGGGAAAAATAGCTGTGAATGAAGTAAAAAAAGTTTCAAACTACATAATATGCACTTGTGTTTATAATTTAAAAAAAAAACAAACAAAACCTACCCTGCAGAAGAAACCAAACTCAACAAAAGTGATTATCTCTGGGGAATGGAATTTGTTTTGAATTTTAAACTGTTTTTTAAAAAGTGATAATTCATCAAAAAAACCAAAACTGATGAAAAGGGCAACTTAAAAGACAAAGGTGAGACAGGCGCTATAGCTTAGCTGCCTGCAGTGCTGGCATCCCATGTGGGCACTGGTTCTAGTCCTGGCTGCCCCACTTCCAATCCAGCTCTGCTGTGGCCTGGGAAAGCAGGAGAAGATGGCCCAAGTCCTCAGGCCCCTGCATCTGTGGGGGAAACCAAGAAGAAGCTCCTGGCTTCGGATCAGCGTAGCTCCAGCTGTTGCGGCCATCTGGGGAGTGAACCAGTGGATGGTAGCCCTCTCCCCCACCCCTGCCTCTCTGTAACTCTGCCTTTCAAATAAATAAATCTTTAGACAAACAAACAAAAAAGGACAAATGTGAGGGGGGTGGACATTATGGCCAAACATGTGAAGGTGCCATCTAGAAAGCCTACATCCCACATCCCACATCAGAGTGACAGTGCAAGTCCTGGCTACTCCACTTCCCACCCTGCTTCCTGCTGATGCACTTGGGAAAGCAGCAGACACCTGGGAAACCTGGATGGAGTTCCAGACACCTGGCTTGAGCCTGCTGCAGCTCCAGCTGTTGCAGGCATTTCAGGAATATACCAAAGGATGAAAAATATCTCACTTTCCTTCTCCCTCTCTCTCTAGCCTCCTGTCATTCTTTAAAATAAATAAAAATAGATCTTTAATTAAAAAAAGAAAAACACAGGGGCTGGCACTGTGGCACAAGCAGGTTAAATCCCTGTTCTGCAGCGCTGCATCCCATATGGACACTGGTCCTAGTCCCAGATGCTGCATTTCAGATCCAGCTCTCTGCTATGGCCTGGGAAAGCAGCAGAAGGTGGTCCAGGTCCTTGGGCCCCTGCACCCACGTGGGAGACCCAGAAGAAGCTCCTGGCTCCGGATCAGCCATTTGGGGAGTAAACCAGCAGATGGACGACCTCTCCACCTCTACCTCTGTAACTCTTTCAAGTAAATAAAATAAATCTTAAAAAATAAAAATAAACAGGTGATACTTAAGAAAATTCAACGTACTTTCAATGGGACTATAGCTGCACATGTATCAGGCATTTGTTGATTGAGAAATGATAGTGTCTCCGTGCCTGCTGATATCTGGAGAGTTTCAGTAATGATTATTCTGATTAAATTAAAATTCCCGGCATTGGTGCTGTGGTGCAGCAGGTTAAGCCACCACTTGCCGTGAGAACATCCCATGAGAGTGCCAGCTGGAGTCCTGGCTGTTCTGTTTCTGATCTAGCTTCCTGTTAATAAGCTTGGAAAGGCAGTGGAGGGTTACCCAAGTGCTTGAGCCCCTGCCACCCACATGGGAGACTAGGATGGAGTTCCTGGTTTGTGGCTACTGCCCGGACCAGACCTGGCTATTGCAGCCACTTGTGCAGTGAACCAGGGATGCAAGATCTCTCTCTGTCCCTCTCTGTGTCACTCTTTCAAATAAAAAAATCTTTCTTTTTTTAAATCTCAATTCTCACAGTTAGTTCCATTACCATTTGAAATAATGCCCCATCAGAAATCATCTCCAAATATATATATATATATGTAATATAATATATATATATATAAATGTAAACACATATATATTAGATATGTGAAAAATAAAAGGAATACAAAAATGTTTGTGAAATCTAGGGACCAGCACTGTGGTATATGGGGTTAAGTCACGGCCTGCAGTGCCAGCATGCGCCAGTCCCGGCTGCTCCACTTCCAATCCAGCTCCCTGCTCATACACCCAGAAAAGCAGTGGTATATGGGGTTAAGTCACTGCCTGCAGTGCCAGCATGCGCCAGTCCCGGCTGCTCCACTTCCAATCCAGCTCCCTGCTCGTACACCCAGAAAAGCAGTGGTATATGGGGCTAAGTCACTGCCTGCAGTGCCAGCATGCGCCAGTCCCGGCTGCTCCACTTCCAATCCAGCTCCCTGCTCATACACCCAGAAAAACAGTGGAAAACGGCCTAAGTGCTTGAGCTCTTGCACCCACAGGGAGACCCAGAAGAAGCTCCTGGCTCCTGGCTCCATACCAGCCAGACCCTGGATATTGCAGCCATTTGGGGACTGAAACAGAGAATGGAAAATCTCTCTCTCTCTCTCTACCCCTCTCTCTGTTAACTCTGCCTTTCAAATTAAAAAAAAAAAAAAAAACACAAAATCTGTTATGATTGATATGCTCTATAATCCATAACTGCTATGTAAGAAAAACCAATGAAGTGCACTTAAAGTGAGCATAATCTCATCAACCCCACTCATCGCTTGCTTTTTCTTCCTAAAATAGTAACTGGTGGCAAGTCAAGTCCTGATAAAATATTAAATGTTCGGGGCCGGTGCTATGCCGTAGCAGGTAAAGCCTCCGCCTGCAGTGCTGGCATCCCATATGGGAACCAGTTAGAGTCCCGGCTGCTCCATTTCCAATCCAGCTCTCTGCTATGGCCTGGGAAAGCAATAGAAGATGCCCAAGTCCTTGGGCCCCTGCACCCACGTGGAAGACCCAGAAGAAACTCCTAGCTCCTGGCATCGGATCGACTCAGCTCTGGCCAGCCATTGTAGCCAATTGGGGAGTGAAGCGGCGGATGGAGGACCTCTCTCTCTCTCTCTGCCTCTCCTCTCTCTGTGTAACTCTTTCAAATAAATAAATAAATCTAAAAAAAATCACATTTAAAAACTATTAAATGCTTTAAACATGTATATCAGTATGTATTTCTGCTTGTTGTGCTGTTCAGTCGTACTCTGGTTAACCTTCCAGAAGCTTCATGTTTCATAGAAGTAATCCCGATGCACTGTTCCCTAAAGGAAGGCCCTTAGGTAACAAGCGTACTTCACTCACACAGAAACGCTACGAAAGATGCACGTGGAAGGTCAGTTACTTGCAGAATCCCTGCTGTCTTTGTTACCACACACATTTTAATCTGACAGAGCTATGAAATTATTAATTGCCCTTATTTACCTTGAACAGCTAAGCCTGCCAGCTGAATAGCTTGTTCTAACGTACAAGGAATGTTTCCTTCCAAGATATCTTTCTTCAGCTGCAGATAATACTGATACCTGTAAAAAAAAAATGGCAATTTGACAAAGTCAATATCAACATCATCCTTGAGACACAATGAATTTTATCATAATTCAATAGAGGAGCACAAACTAGTCAGTCTTAACCTCCCTATGTTTTCAAAAAATGAAAAGAATGTCCTTGATTACATTTCAACTACACTTACACATACACACAATTTAATCAATTTAATGAGTCACTTATCCCTAAATATAGTTATTTCAAAGTGAAAACCATCTAAAACCTTAGTTGGTCATGTGTAGACACCTGTAAGATATCTGGTCGGCTGTAAGACAGACCCTGTAATTTGTTCTTTTTGTTTGAGACAGTGAAGAATTAATGGCCAGTTTTTAGAAACTCTGACTGGGTTTTTTGCCTGGCGATTAAGAAGGCTGGAACGCCTGTGCCTTCTGTGAGTTTCCAGATTTGAGTCCTGGCTCTGGCTCCTGATTCCACTTCCTGCTAATGGGGACCCAGGAGAGGCATGAGTGATGGCTCCAGTAATTGGAACCCTGTCACCCATGTGGGAGACTTCAGCCCAAGCCTGGCTCAGCCCTGGCACACATCTGGGAAGTGTACCAGCAAATCGGAGTTCTGCTTTCTCTTGTTCTCTCTCACAAACAAACACATAAAACTTTGATTAGGAACACGATAACACAACTGTTATCCTTTGCTTATCATGCCTGGTAGAAGCTACCAAGCCCTGGAAAGTAAAGCCAGAGGAAAATGTCCCTGATATTTCAGATCATACTTGTAATAAGTTTTTGATTAAATATCAAAAAGAACAGGTGTTGCTAAGATACTTTTTTAACATTTCCTAAAGTGTTTACTTCTGCCCACCATCCTATGTCACTACACAGAGGACCAGCTATCAGCCAAGCGTCACAGTCAAGTTCTAGTCCTCCCACTTAGTATTCCCCAGGAATTTGGGCGAGTTTTGATCAATGGGTTTAATTTTATCACTAGAAAAATGAGGGCACCATCACCCTTTCATGGGGCTGAAAATTATCAGGTAATAGATAAAAAGCTCTTAACACAAGACTGGGAACATGGTGGGTGTGTACACAGTAGCTGTTAGTATCCGCAACCACTAGGCAGTATTCACCTGTATCACGTGTCCATTTTGAGAAAACTCGAAATGGAAGATTTATCATTTCCTTTTATTTGGTAGGGAGGTCTGAGGGCCTACTATGTGTTAATAAGCGCTGCTCTAGATGCCGGGGACACAGTGTTGAATAAAGGGCCACTGACCCTGCCGGCGTAACCTAGAGTGCCATCTTGAATCCGGAGAATCCTCCAGCTTGGCTCACCGAGAAGCACAGCCCTGTCCCAGTTCACATTTGCATTCCCTGAGAGCCCTCCCTTGAACCATTCCATACACATCCTTACCTACATCACCCTCTTTTATTGTACTCAGCTCTCAGGTCTCTGTCCTTTCTTACCAACACATCAGACCAAAACACCACCATGCATTCAGGAAAGGAGAAGTTAGGTCTGACCCTCCTCTTTCCACCTGCAGACACCAAGGATTTTCTTCAGTCAGTAAACAGAGTACTACCAGCTCTGAGATCCTGTCAAAGGGGAACACTTGAAACCTTCACCAAGGCAGCACCTCTTAAACTGACCTGAGGAGACTGTATGTAGGGAATCTATGTATTAAATATCCTATCCACAGACTCGACTCTACATATTCTAGGCTCTTTCCTTAATTCAAATAAAAACACTGGAACACAACTTGCCTGGAAGAAATAATTTAGCCTTCCACAAAAATATTCTTTTGCCTAACAATAAACTTATGAAAGTCTAGTCTTGGGCCGGCGCCGTGGCTCACTAGGCTAATCCTCCACTTTGCAGCGCCGGCATACCAGGTTCTAGTCTTGGTCGGGGCGCCGGATTCTGTCCCGGTTGCCCCCCTTCCAGGCCAGCCCTCTGCTGTGGCCAGGGAGTGCAGTGGAGGATGGCCCAAGTGCTTGGGCCCTGCACCCCATGGGAGACCAGAAGCACCTGGCTCCTGCCTTCAGATCAGCGTGCCAGCCACGGCAGCCATTGGAGGGTGAACCAACGGCAAAGGAAGACCTTTCTCTCTGTCTCTCTGTCTCACTGTCCACTCTGCCTGTCAAAAAAAGAAAGAAAGAAAAGAAAGAAAGTATTCTTTCATGTTTGCTCTAAGTTGTTCATTGCTGGCCCAATGTCTTTTATATAAAATCCCACCTGAAAATTTCCTTTTAATTGATATATCAAAAAAAAAAAAAAAACAATTGGCACACTTGCAAACAAGAATGCTTCTCTTTTTTTGTCACATAGGGAAGGGTGCATCTCATAATATTTTCTCTTTTGCTTTCACTGCATGAAGCTCAGAGCTGAGATCTGCACACAGCCACAGTCATGATTACCCTTCTTATTACCCTCTTAGTTACTTTCTCCACTATTTAATAATTGCCACAATTTACTGATGATGAGTGAGAGATCAGGTAATGTGTTCAAATCCACAAAGCCAGGCCAACCTGGATTGGAATCCAGGTCTAAAAAACCATAGAAGCTTATTTCCTTAAATGCCGCAAATCTCCATTTATTCTGTATCTCTAACCCTTTTATTTAGTGTTTTTATACTTGAGCCCATAGAATCTGGTAGCTGAAAGCAAGGACTTAAAAGCCAGCCTACTTGAATTCAATTCTAGTTCTAGTGTATAACAACAGTATGACCTTGGGCAAGGTACTTAACCTTTCTGTTTTGGTTTCCTCTACTACAAAACGCAAGTAAAAGCATCTACTTCATAGGATCTGTAAAGACACTAACACACAGTAAGAAACAGAAGTGGTTGCTTTATATCTCTTATTATATTCTCCCTAAAATCCTCTGATAGAATCATGGAGGATGGACAGATTAGAAAAGCATATGCTATGAGAAAAGATGACCAAGAAATTTATCTTCAAAAGTATTATTACGTTCTGCTAAACACTGTTTACTAACATCAATATGTTGCTAAGAGTAAAGTTGGCTTATAAATATGCTCTTCCAAAATTTATTACAAAATGGACTAAATGATTAACAGAAAAAATAATGCAGTAATAAAAGGTAACCTGCACACTTAAATTCAAAACTGTTAACCAATTAAGATTCTGCACGTTTTAATTCTAGTCCATGACCTTGCCCTAGAAGCTAACTATGCTGATTAAAACTAAGGATTTGGGGACCAGCGCTATGGAACAGCAGGTAAAGCTGCCACATGCAGTGCTGGCATCCCATATGGGCACCAGTTCAAGTCCCGGCTGCTCCACTTCCAATCCACCTCTCTGCTATGGCCTGGAAAAGCGGTAGAAGATGGCCCAAGTCCTTAGGCCCCTGCACCTGCTGGCTAAACGCCTGCCCCTTAGTGGTTTTTTTCTAAGGCCTTTTTTGATATATAATTGGCATTTAATATATTGCTTACATTTGAAGTGTTCAATTTTGATATAAGAAGATATTCATGAAACCACTGCCACAAAATAAGGAAATTTACTAAGTGCCTTCAAGTTTCCTTCTACACCTCATAATCCTTCTCTCCTACTCCTTCTCCCTCTCTTGGAAACCACTGACCTGCTTTCTAGGCATCTCAGATCATGGGTAACCCAGTGAATGGAAAGAGCTTGCTGAGGATGGTGGGACAATCTGAGAAAAGGAGCAGGTGCCCTTAGAGGCTCAGTAGAGCTGACCTCTAGACTTCTCTTTGAGAAGCCAATGATGTTTAGGGAATTTTGTTATATACAGCCATAATCCTTACTAATACAACTTCTACATCTAATCACTGAGCAATCCCACCAACTAAATCTAACCGGCCCATCCTCCCCTAGTCCTTCCTATAGTTGATGCCATTGTTTAGGTCTGGATAATGCATGCCTACATTTTCACAGAAACATTGGTCTCTTATCTACAATCTCATCATCTCTATTCACCTTCCGTGATGGGTGATCTTTGTAAATATACAAAATTGCTCATTCCTGTCATTTTAAAATTTGAAAATGTCTTCCTCGTTGAACCATGACTTTGTAAGACATATCAATTTTTTAGACCTCCTCTTTCGTCTCAGGTAGTATCTGAAACAGCCTGAAAACACAGTCACTTTCACTATGCCTCTGCTTTGCCCAAGCTATTCAAAATTCCTTCTAGAAAATTCCTTCTGGCCGGCACCGTGGCTCAACAGGCTAATCCTCCGCCTTGCAGCGCCGGCACACCGGGTTCTAGTCCCGGTTGGGGTGCCGGATTCTGTCCCGGTTGCCCCTCTTCCAGGCCAGCTCTCTGCTGTGGCCCAGGAGTGCAGTGGAGGATGGCCCAAGTGCTTGGGCCCTGCACCCCATGGGAGACCAGGAAAAGCACCTGGCACCTGGCTCCTGCCATCGGATGAGCGCGGTGCGCCGGCCGCAGCACACCGGCCGCAGCAGCCATTGGAGGGTGAACCAAAGGCAAAAGGAAGACCTTTCTCTCTGTCTCTCTCTCTCACTGTCCACTCTGCCTGTCAAAAAAAAAAAAAAGAAAAGAAAAGAAAATTCCTTCTACAGTCTATGAAAAAGTGAAGTCCTTCACCTTTCCAGCTCAGGTTTCCCGTGCCCCAACCCTAGGAATCCAGAGTTTTAATTAAAGCATTTATTATCACAAGATACTGTAATTATTTATTTACGTGAACTGCCAGTTCCAGACTATGAGTAACTCCTCTAGGGTAAGATTAAAGCACATTCACTTATTATTCATCTACAACACTAATGAATATAGTTCTTAGATCATATCATATCTTCAGTAAATATTTAAATGAGTTACAGTGACCGGTTCATGTTTTTCGTACTGGCTTCCATTTCTTTGGCCAAATATTTGTGTCTCAGACCTGTTGTACAGTCAGTTCATGCTTATCCCTACCACCTGATCCTTGGTTATTTGGTTTTCCATCCTTTTCCAACAGACCCAAATGGCCTTCCAACAAGCATGTGGCTGTACCAGTTTCTTAAGATCTGCAAGGGCACTGTCTTAGTTATTTATTAAGAAAGATAGTGCTAATGAAAACATGGATTAGGAAAAGGGCAGGTGTTTGGTGCCATCCTCGCCATCCAACTCAGGATGTGTTCATTGTATGTCAGAGTACCTGGGCTCAAGTCTCTGCTCTGCTTCTGATTCTAGCTTTCTGCTAATGGGCACCCTGGGAGGCGCAGGTGATGGCTCAAGTTCTTGGATTCCTGCCATCCACACTGGAGAATTAAGGATTGAGTTCTGGGCTCCTGGCTTCAGCCTGTCCCAGTGTCATATGTTGCAGACAATTTAGGATGAAAGATCTCTCTGTTTGCCTTTCAAGTAAAATGAAAATAACAGTTTTTTTTAAATAAAATAAATTCTGGCCAGTGCCACAGCTCAATAAATAGGCTAATCCTCCACCTGCGGTGCCAGCACACCGGGTTATAGTCCCAGTCAGGGCGCCTGGTTCTGTCCCAGTTGCCCCTCTTCCAGCCCAGCTCTCTGCTGTGGCCTGGGAGTGCAGTGGAGGATGGCCCAAGTGCTTGGGCCCTGCACCCACATGGGATAGTAGGAGAAGCACCTGGCTCCTGGCTTCGGATCAGCGCGGTACACAGGCCGCAGCGGCCATTGGAGGGTGAACCAACAGAAAAAGGAAGACCTTTCTCTCTGTCTGTCTCTCTCACTCTCCACTCTGCCTGTTAAAAAAAATAAAATAAAATCTAGGAAAAAGACAGGTACACAAATAATTATAATGACAACTGCTACCTTAACACACAAATGTAAGCAAATTCTACAGCAGTGTGGAGAAAGCAACACACATTCTAGCCTGGAAGTCAGGAAGCTTGATGAAGGAGTCAGATTCAAGCATACAAACAGGAGAGAAAGATCTGGAACACAAACAGGAAAAGACATGCAGTATGTTTGGGACACTGGCAGTAGTACAGCCTGGCCCCAAAATAATGCTAAACAAGGTTTAAAAAATAAGGCAGTGGGGGGCTGGCACTGTGGCGTGGCAGGCAAAGCCCCTGCCTGCAGTGCCAGCATCCCATATGGGCGCCGGATTGAGTCCTGTCTGCTCCATTTCCAATCCAGCTCTCTGCTATGGCCTGGGAAAGCAGTAGAAGATGGCCCAAGTCCTTGGGCCCCTGTACCTACGTGGGGGAATGAACCAGCAGATGGAAGACCTTTCTCTCTCTCTCTCTCTCTCTCTCTCTCTCTCTTTCTACCTCTACCTCTACCTCTACCTCTACCTCTACCTCTACCTCTACCTCTACCTCTACCTCTCCTTCTATCTCTGTGTAACTCTGAGTTTCAAATAAATAAATGAATCTTTTTAAAAAAAATAAGGTAGTGGTAGTTTTCGGAGAACTTTGAAACGCAGGTGTAAGAATTCAAATATTAGTCCATTTTTTTGTTTGTTTTGATTGTCTTCAGGAGGGGAAAAAATGAACATGAGTTCCTCTATTCTGCTCTTTCATATCATCTTGCCTTTTTGCTTTGTTCCTTTTTCAGTGCATCAGTAGGCCAAAGTTTTCTGATCTCCAACACCTCCCTCCCTCCCTCTCTCTCGGTCCCCGCCCACGGCTTCCTCTCCCAGCTCACTCCAGGATATGGCCACTGGAGCCAGAGAACTCCAGGAACCTTGGCACACTCCCGTGAGGAATGAACACAGACTTAGTTACTGATTGTTTTGAACCTCCTCTCTCACTGACTCATTACAAAGGATCCAAGACAACACAAAAGCGTTAAAGGTGATGCAACCACCAGAAGAGCTCGCACACAAGGGAACAGTGCCATTTTTCCCTCTGATCGTACCTTTGTGCCCAGTGAAGTCATAGCTCACCCGACACGCAGTAAAGCCCACGGACATGCCACATACCAGAACCTCCCTGAACTACATACGGGGCGTAAAAATGTCCACTGAGAGGGCAAAGTTTCCTATTTGTATGTCCTGCCTGCAACCTTGGTTTCACTCTCTTAACCTCACTAGATCATTTGCTAAAACAGCAGCACGTCGCTTCTCACCTGGTAATCTCCTGCTGCAGCTGGGAGACGGAAGGCACATAAAACACCACTCCGAAGTACACGGTAGGTTCCAGTGCGTATTTATCCAGCTGCTTCTTCAGGGGTTTCTCCAAATCCACCCACCGGCGCTGATTCTGCTTGTTGTAGTACCAGAGGCTGAAGTAAGTGACCTGGAAAGACAGAGGTCACTGAAGGAGGCAGCAAGTACAGAGGGATTTGGGGCCTTCAGTTACACGAGACTGAGTGACCCCAGTCCCCCCCCCCGCCTCTGTCTCAGAAAGGGACAATCAGCAGAGAAGAAAGGACAAAAGTCAAAAAGGCAAGACCCATCTGGAAACAGAGCGGAGGGCCGGTCATCACACTTCCACACTGCCTCTTGAACTCTGCACAAAGAAATGCAGACATCAGAACCCACACAAGTGTACATACAGGTTTTCACACCAACATTAACAAGGAGCTACATTTATGCTGAGTTTTTCAATCACCAAACGTATCACAATTAATATTTTAAATAAGCATTCCCCAGGTTCTTCCTCAATAGAATTCTGCCTAAATAGTGTTAATCCAACTTTTCACCTTCTCAAAATTGAGCTTCTAAATATTATTTCATTTAGGGGCCACCCTCCGCCTGCAACAGCGGCACCCCACACGAGCAGCAGTTGAAGTCGCCGCTGCTCTCCTTCCAGTCCCCTGTGGCCAACTGGGGAGTGAACCAGCAGATGGTAGATCGCTCGCTCTCTCTGTAACTCTGCCTTTCAGATAAATAAACAAATCTTTTAAAAAATTATTTCATTTAACTATCATAAACTCTAGTAATACAAATACAATCACAATACTTCTTTGCCCAAAAGTTTACTACATACAAATTTAAACCAGTTATAGAATGCCCCAAATTATACTTGAATATGCATAATGAATTCCGAATTAATTACAGAATGGGATTCTGTTCTCTCTCTCTCTCTCTCTCTCTCTCTCTCTCTCTCTCTCTCTCACACACACACACACACACACACACACACACACACACAGGTGAAAGTTAGTACAGTAACATTAAGTGTGTTACTCACATGTTTTTTAACAGTGCCCAGATATTAGCCCTTAGATCTCACCTGCTGTGTAATGAAAGTGTTAAAGTAAACCTATATTAGCTCTGGGCCTGGTAACCTGAAACAATACTGATGCACTCAAGAGGTGAAATGACAGCCTCAGGACACTGCTAATTCTTATCTCAAAATCAACGACAGATCCAGGCAACTGGAAATCAGCGCTCTGTAGTTGTAGAGTCTAGAGCTAGAGTGGGGCAGCTGACAGAAATTCTCTGTGGGCACTGTCCAATCCAGCAGCCACTGCCACACCTGAATGGTGGCCACTGCAACTGAAGGACTGCATTTCTAATGTGATTTAATTTTTAAAGATTTATTTATGTATTTGAAAGCCAGATTTACATAGGGAGAAGGAGAGGCAGAGAGAGAGAGAGAGGTCTTCCATCCACTGGGTCACTTCCCAATTGGCTGCGACGGCCGGAGCTGTGCCGATCCGAAGCCAGGAGCCAGGAGCTTTTTCCAGGTCTCCCACATGAGTTCAGGGGCCCAAGGACTCGGGCCATCTTCTACTGCTTTCCCAGGCCACAGCAGAGAGCTGATCAGAAGTGGAGCAGCTGGGACTACCAACTGGCACCCAAATGGGATTCCAGCACTGCAGGCGGTGGCTTTACCCACTATACCACAGTGCCGGCCCCTGTAATTTAATTTTAATTCACGTAAATAATCACAAGTACACCTAATGGCTGGATAACTGGCTTCAGAGCTACACAAAACAGAGAAATAATACTCGGGCCACTTCTTTGATCTGTAATCTTCACTCAAATTAATTTTTAACTTGCAGGAGGAATGATCACACAAACATCCTCTCAGTGTTCATTTTATCTTTTTTTTTATCTAAAAGAGTTGGCCATTTTATTTTCACATTTCACAATACAAACGAAAGTTGCACGTTTTAAAATCCTCCAAAACTGTTCTTCATTTGATAGGAAGGGGGAGCAAGTCTTCTTTGCCATGCTGTTAACAAAACACCCAGACTCACAGCACCGTAATCTCTTGGTGAAGCAGAACAAGTGATCTGGAACTGCTATGAAGAGGCCTCTCCTCTCATGGGACGGGCAGGAGGTCTCATCACTGGGCGTCCTGGCACCACTGTCAAATGGCCTCCCATGGGAGGCCTCATTCCAGGGTCAGGTCCCACAGGCATCATCCCAGGGGGAGGAGGGCCCATCACTGGCATCATGGGAGGGCCTCCCATATGGGGTACTGAATCACACCAGGGCAAGGAGGACCTGGGAGACTGGGGGGAAGGCGGGATCATCACCCCTGCAGGAGGAGGAGCAGAGAATGGAGCAGGAGGTACCTTTCCTTGTTGAAATGCAGCCCCTGTACTGTCTATCGGGCTCTGAGCCTGCTCGTCCATCCATTCCTGACAGCAGTGTTTCACACTCTCCATGTGTCTCCGACCGCCGCACTGTGTCTCTCTCACTGATGGAGAGTCTCGGCTGAGGTGCGTATCGCATAGTCACAATAAACTTGGGCGTGCTGCTCTGCAGGCCATTGGCCTCCTTTAATCATACAATTTCTTAGCAAGGAAGACCTATGCCTCTGAAATGAGTCTATTAAATAACATCAACTAGAGTGATGTTATGTGTCTATCTTCCCTTGTATCCACAAACTCCTAGAATATTACAGTAATTAAGTAAAAAGAAAATTTTTGAGAGGCAGAGACAAAAAAAAAGACAGGGACAGCCTTCTATCCGCTGGCTCATCCCCCAAATGTCCACAACAGCTGGCGCCGAGACAGGCCAAAGCCAGGAGCCAGGGTCTCCCTTGTGGGTGGCAGGGAGCCAACTATTTGAGCCCTCGCTCCTGCCACCCAGGGTACTCATTAGCAAGAGGCTAGAATCAAAAGCAGAGCCAGGACTTAACCTGCAGGACTCCAATATGGGGCATCCCAAGTAGCACTTTAACCACTACACCAAATGTCTACTCAGAATTCAGTAGATTTTTGTTGAACAGAAAGCATATTCTCTTGCTTCTTAGTCTCCACATCACATGTGAATGCACTATTCTGAACACCTACTCAGCTCCATCCCAAGAACCACAGAGGTATTGTAGATAAAATCATCAGCTCTATCTTAAAAATGACACTTAGTCCAAAGCTAGTGTTTCTCTGATGCTTTTGGACAACTCTACCAGAATTACCTCGAGGCCTCCCTAGACCCCAGAGCTCTATTACATTCCCAGACAATTCTTGTGCCCATTAACATCAAAAATCATGGGGTCGGCATTGTGGCACAGTAGGTTAAGCCTCTGCCTGGCTCCTGGCTTCAGATCAGCTCAGCTCCAGCCACTGCAGCCATCTGGGGAGTGAACCAGCAGATGGAAGACCTCTCTCTCTCTCCCTCCCATTGTCTGTAACTCTAACTCTCAAATAAAATAAATCTTTTAAAAAAAAAGAAAAAGAAGAAATTCTGATTTAATACAAAGGGACTGATGCTTAAAGTCCAAAATCTCGTTTGATTTCTAGCAGTCATTTACCCATGGTAACTAGGAAAAGTCAATCAGTCTAATCCAATCTTCCCAAGTATGATGGTCATAACAGTACATCCTCACTTTTAACCAGAATGAAAATCTTAAAATTACCCTTTGGGACAGACATTTGTCCTAGCAGTTAAGAAATCTGAATCCTAGGGAATGT